>CM052900.1:95707678-95936479 GCA_028534135.1 Potos flavus | reverse complement strand
AGACTGAACCACCCAGGCTCTCTGTAGATTGTTGAACTTTTAATAAAGTTTGTGGATCTGCCTTCAAGTCTGACATACATATAACCTGTATATAATAATCTAGATTTTCAGAAATAGTTGGATATAAGCATAAGTTGTGTAAACTTTAAATCATTTTAAGTTAACTGGTTGAAGGTATCTTTAATATGATAGCAGGACATTGATAGATTTTTACTGAGCTGAAATAAATGAAAACAGCTTATTAAAGAAATCTAGTGAGTTCTTCTTAAAGCAATTAATTTGTCCAATTAGTTTTTGTAATTTAAAAAACTCTGAATTTCTTCAAAGAAATTGCATATATAGGGATGCCTGGGTGGCTCAGTTGGTTAAGCGTCTGCCTTTGGCTCAAGTCATCCCAGGGTCCTGGGATCGAGTCCCGAATTGGGCTCCTTGCTCAGCAGGGAGCCTGCTTCTCCCTCTGTCTGCCACTCCGCCTGCTTGTGCTCTCTCTCTCTGACAGTTAAATAAGTAAAATCTTTAAAAAAAAAAAAAAGATAGAGCCAAGAAAAATATCCAAATTATTAAAAAAAAAAGAAATTGCATATACATACACATGTATAATGACGTAGCAATAGTCTTTCTTAATGACCGTGAATGCATCTTTTCTGTGTTCAGTATAGAGCCACAAGATGAATCAACATCCAGTATTAACTGATACTTGCTATTAAGAGATAGTTTCAGGGCACCTGGGTGGCTCAGAGGGTTAAGCCTCTGCCTTTGGCTCAGGTCATGATCTCAGGGTCCTGGGATCGAACCCTACATCGGGCTCTCTGCTCATCAGGGAGCCTGCTTCCCCAACTTTCCCTCTGCCTGCCTCTCTGCCTACTTGTGATCTCTTTCTCTATGTCAAATAAATAAAATCTTTTAAAAAAAAAGATAAAGTTTCTACGTAGTCTTTATATTTAATTTTTATAGCGTCTATATTATACCTTGACATTAGCAAGAATAAAAATAAGAGTAGAAAATGTAACTCAATTTGCTTATAACTAAAAAAATTTGACTAATGTAAACTGAAATACTCGTCTGTAAAGAAACCATCCTATTTTTACAGAAACATTTTTAAAAAAAATTTATATAGTCCCAAAATAATTAAGATGAATGAATGATCTAATCTGTAATCCATATTTAATCCTAAAGAAGGACAGTCAGTCATTCCTTCCCAAAACTTTATGCCATAGATGATAACATATAGCTCCTTTAAAAAGTTAAGAGTCCAAAGATTCTCAAGTCTGTTGAGGACTTGCATTTTGGCATATCCAAAAAAAAAAATGCTTACAGGTGTTCAGGGCAGTGTTAGCTTGCTTTGCTCACTATTAACCTCATCTGGTAGCATGTTTAAATTGACTTAAAGTTGGAGCACATGCCACCTTTTTAAAAAAAGTCAAAGTTTGCTTAAAATAAGACCAGGAGTTTTGATATATTGTTTGATACAACTTCATTGTTATATCGCTGTGTATGTGATAACTTCATGAGAATTAAAATAATATCCTTATTCAGTTAAAAAGAAGTCAAAAAGTAGGGTGCCTGGGTGGCTTAGTTGGTTAAGTGTCAGACTCTTGGTTTCCGCTCAGGTCATGATCTCAGGGTTGTGAGATGGAGCCCCTCATTGCATCTGGCTCTTGGCTCAATGGGAAGTCCGCTTCCCCTCTCTCTCCCTCTACCCCTCCCCCTGTTTTGCATTCTCTCTCTCTCTCTCTCAAATAAATAAATAAATAGAAGTCAAAAGTCTGTAAAACTGGAGTCAGTATTTGTTCCAAATTAGTCAAAGCAACATATTGAACACTTACCATATACGTTTTACACATACTCATTTACTTTTAATAAAAACTCTATGAGGTAGGTATTATTATTATTCCCTATTTTACAGATAAGGAAAATGAGACACAGAGACTCTGTAGTTTGAGCAGTGTGCAAGAGCCAGGAAGAGGTGGGATTGGGACTCAAATCCAGATGGTCTGGCTTCAGGATCTGAATTCTAGACTGCTCTACTATTCTGTGTGCTATACATACTGCTTGTGGCAAATGTTCAGTTTTGGATTAATTTTTATCTGCCAGCCAGGTCTCCCAAAATGAACTGGAATATACTGAAAAAAAATGCCCATTAATATAGATATCAGTTGAAAAAAAATGTTTGGAAAGTAAACCTGATATAAAAACTTAATGTTAACTGTGTTGCAGAATCAAATATTAGGGTCTTACAAAATTATAAATAATTTTGTTCTTTTCTACAACTCTTGATAACTGAGAAAGATCTCTGTATTATTTACTTTTGTTGTGAATGTTTTTTTCCACAAGGAAAAGGACCTTGTTCTGAACTCGTGAGTGTGATATATTAAATCTGTTACCCTATCCTGTTTTAAATTGTGTACATTTCCCAGAATCTCAAAACCTTTTCCAAGTGTGGAAGAAAAATACAGTTTAAAAAAAAATGTTTTAAAGTAAAAATTGCCAGTGTATATATATTGAACATTTCCTATGCATGAACACTGTGTCAAACACTTTCTTAGTTAATCCTTAGGGATTAAAATCACAGGGCTTAAAACAAATGACATATTCTGAATTTGGGATTTGCTGAGATGGTAGCTCTAATTAACAATACTATATGCCACAGAGGTCCCAGTGAAAAACCTGTATTTTTGCTTTAGTTTCTTCCTGGTTGTTTTGCCTGTGTTGAGTACTTTAATCCCACTGGAGAACCATGGCCCTACTACTCTTTCCTAGTTCCTGCCAACACTGTATCTCCTGTTATACTGTTGTTTTTAGTACACCTCACCCACTGAGATAAGATAGATGTATTCTTCTTAGTACATCTGCCATATAAACATAACTGAACTCCCAAGCAGCACTTCCACTGATTTCCCAAAGGATTTCTTCCTGGAGCTTTTGTTCCCCGCACCAACCAAATTGGACGTAACTGTTAGGAAGAACTGCCTAACTTATACTTGTTTATGAGGCACCTGACTGGCTCATTTGGTGGAGCATGTGTCTGTTGATCTTGGGGTTGTAGGTTTGAGTCCCAAGTTGGGTATTGAGATTACTTAAAAATAAAATCTTTTAAGGGCGCCTGGGTGGCTCAGTGGGTTAAAGCCTCTGCCTTCGGCTCAGGTCATAGTCTCGGTCCTGGGATCGAGCTCCACATTGGGGCTCTCTCTGCCTGCCTCTCTGCCTACTCTGATCTCTCTGCATCAAATAAATAAATAAAATCTTTAAAAATAATAATAATATGGGACGCCTGGGTGACTCAGTGGGTTAATAAGCCTCTGCCTTTGCTTCAGATCATGATCTCACGGTCCTTGGATGGAGCCCCGCGTCAGGTTCTCTGCTCAGCAGGGAGCCTGCTTCCCCCTCACTCTGCCTTGCTCTCTGCCTACTTGTGATCTCTCCCTCTCTGTCAAATAAATAAATAAAATCTTTAAAAAAAAATAAAAATAAAAAATAAAATATTTTAAAAAAAAATTTAATTAGCATATGGTGCAATATTGGTTTTCTGGAGTAAAAATAAAATCTTAAAAAATTGTATATGTGTGTGTGTGTGTGTGTGTGTGTGTATATATATATATATATATATATATATATATATATATATATATATATTTTGGGCGAATGTTCCCAAACCCAACTGTATCTCAAAATTCCGGGGTACCTAACTCCAGAGATTGGTTCAGTAGTTCTGGGGTTGAGTCCTAGGATTCATTATTTTTAAAACTCCCGAGGTGCTTCTTAACTAATGATCAATGTTTGGGAATCTTTGCTTTGGACGGTTGATTCTCAAATGCTGGTCTCACAACAAACATTTCACCAATACTGCATAAAATGAGAAAAATACATGATTTTTTAAAATATAAGTTGCTAATACTAATTTAAAGGACTGTCTTATTCTGAAATTAAATTTTCCTTTGGGGGGTTGTTAAATTATTTCTTTTATAAAATGATGTTAAGTGGAGGCAGTAATTTATAAATTTAATTTTTTAAGTAAAGACGTAAAACAAACACAGGGTTGACAATCCTTTGTCATTTTCCAGGTCTAATCTGAAATCGTAGTGGTTCATGAAATACAAAAGTCCAGGAACTCTCATGTCTTAGACTGCTCAACTGCCAGGTCAAGTAACAAACCCAGGCAGTTTATCCAGGGACCATTATCCCCAGTTTGCCTTAGCTATTCACTCTTCCTGCTTTGTACCCCAGATAACCTCAGAACTACGCCCCATGCTTTATAACTTGGAAACTTGGAAGTGTCTCTACAGTGGGAACCTCATGTTAAAAAATTTAATATGAATAGATCCTTACTTTTTTTTTAATTGATAACAGTGACGATCATTAGACTGTAAAATAAATGAATTTTTAGTAATTAAAATTTTTAAATTTAAAATAGCAAAAATGCAATCAGCTATATTCATAGAAAAGTGAGAGAGTCAATACTTTTATAGAGTTGACTGTTACCAAGAATTACAGTATTAAGTTTAGGGCCACAATCCATGCTAAGATTTGGGTAGTGTATCTTTCAACTTTTAGCAATTTAATGAAGGAGAACAAACTTCCCAAGTTAGGTGGACACAAACATTACACAGAATTAAGCCATTCAGAAATTCCTGGGACGTGCTGAGATTTATATGGCAATTTTGAAAAATCCCAGAGATAATATTTCTTCTTATGGGAAGTTTAATTTTGACTCGTTTTAATTCACACAGTCACATTGACAGGAAAGATACTTGATGATTCAGATACATACTGAGGTTTGCTTTCCAAAAGGCAGCCATTGAATCATACATCAAAATTTGTAACTCTTCTAAATCTCTTTATTTCACACTTCTCTAAGGCACTGCAGTTCTTCGCAGTTTATGATTTTACTGAACTCGGGACCAATTAGTGAGGAGAAATGAGTAAACCTCTATTAGTCACATGTTCCATGCACATAATACCAGCCTGAGTCTGAATACAAATACAGATCATTAATGCTTTTGTTTTTCCTTTTTTCATCTTTTGCATTTCGTGTCAAATGCAAAGACTCCCAACTTTGTACCCTTCACAAACCACTTAACCTCTGAGAACCCATTTCTCTCTATACAAAATAAAGATAATAACACTTCATAGGGTTGTGGGTGAGGATTAAATGAGATGTAGTGCACATAAAGTTCCTCCATGCTTTGGGGGCACTGTATATCCCTTCAAGTATCTTTATATATCTCACTCCTGAACCCTGGAGGCCCTACAAGTTGGGTCTCTCAGGATCTTTTAATTCTAAATCCTAATTTATTTTATGTATTTTTTAAAGATTTTATTTATTTGACAGCACAAGCAGGGGGAGCAGCAGGCTTCCCGCTAAGCAGGGAGCCTGACATGGGGCTTGATCCCAGGACCCTGGGATCATGACACGGGCCGAAGGGAGATGCCCAACTGACTGAGCCATCCAGGTGCCCCTAAATCCTCCTAATTTGAGGAAGCAGCTTATTAAATCTCTTCAACAAGTTTCTATGTAATAAGGTTTCCAGACCGTATTTCAAGTCTTCCAATTAGCACAAGAGCAAATAATGGTTTAAGATAGAACTGTGAAAAAATATTCATAATCCTGACTACTTCTTCTGATGCATGTTATTAATAATCTTACCTGTGTTACCATAGAATCACTCCAAATAAATGCTACAGGTAGAAGTACATAACTAATAAGTAGCTGAAGCTTCCCCTCTTTTGTTGTAGGTATCACTCCGTATTGTAGAACAGACTTCTACTTAATTTATATGTAAGCAGTCAGGCCTCAGTTTAAATAGGCCTATATAAGAGATTTTGGCTAAAAATCTCAGTCACTTGTTGAATACTACTCTCTGAATATTTTAGTGACAGCATACTTCAGACCCATTCATTAGCGCTACCAGCCTGTCAGTAGTCATTTGGTATTAATACCATCAGAAAGGAAGACAGTATTGATGGCTGAAGTGATTAAGAATTTTTAAGAAGAGGGGCGCCTGGGTGGCTCAGTGGGTTAAAGCCTCTGCCTTGGGCTCAGGTCATGATCTCACAGTCCTGGGATTGAGCCCTGCATCAGGCTCTCTGCTCAGCAGGGAACCTGCTTCCCCCTTTCCCTCTGCCTGCCTCTCTGCCTACTTGTGATCTCTCTCTCTCTCTGTCAAATAAATAAATAAAATCTTAAAAAAAAATTTTTTTTAAGAAGAAAAATTCAGGAAACTAATGGACCATTAATTATGGGATAAAATAACAATTCTCAAAGAAAGTTAATCAATTTATTAAGTCATACTTACAAGCCTGTAATTAATTGTATTCTGTACTTAAATGAAGGCATAGTAAAACTGAAGAGAAATTGAGGTTCGAAACAAGTTTTACCTCTGAGCTGGGAATACAACAAAAAGTAGCAGACTGCTGTCCGTTTATAATATTTTTTTAGCACTTTGTTGTATTTCCTTGCCATCTGTGAATAAATGGTCTAATTCTGAATAGCTGTTGGTCATTTTCCTCAATCCTTTTCGGAAGTAGGATAATAAATTGAGAGAAAAAAAACGAAAGTATTGGTATGTAAAATTTCAGTCTATTCCATTTGAATACAAATCTACCAGAAAAACAGTGCTAACCTGAAAGTTTTTTGTTCGCCTTGTTTCCAACTTTTCTTAGCTGCTAACCCTCTTTTGTTATTCTAAATATATGATGCAATTTACATAAACAAGTATAAGTCATTCCTTTACTGTCGACAGTCATTTTGCTGTAGACATTAAAGGTCTAGGTAAGAATTTTAATAGTCTCTTCAAACTTACAGATATAATACTTGTTAGTACATCTTCATGTGCAGTATAAGGTATACTCCAGTGCTGTTTTAGGAGTAAAAAAGATCAATCTTAACAGGAAGTTTTTTTTTAAAAAAGTCTGAAGTTATATATTATTAACTCAGAGTACTGTGTACAGTGATGGTATATGGAAATGAAAGCTAGTATTAGCTACCCTACCTGCTCACAAGCCAGTTTTCGAGGTTGAATTAAGAATCCTATAGAATCGATATGGAAAGGGTAAGGTGGCCATGTAAATTTAAAGTGGTATTCATAGTGCCTATTTTATGTTATCATGCAAGAGAATTCATTTACTTGACCATTTCCCTTTTACTCAGTGCCTAACACCAATAATATAATTGCATTCCATACAAGAAAGAATGAAGAATAACTAAGTCATGTATGCTTTCTGAATATTACTGCTTTTGGATCTTAGAGACTCTTCTGAGTAGATTAATGTATAATACTTTTGTATCATATAAAAATGTACTTTAATATTAACAATTATAACTTTTTTTTTAACAATTATAATTTCTTGATTCTACAGATTAAAATTTTCCAATACTGTTTAGGAAAATAAACCATAAAAGTTCAGTCTGCGTCAGTTCTGCTTCTTCCAAATATAACAGTATATATAGATACAGCTAAATTATCTCAGTACTTAAAACATAATTATATGCTAAGAATAATATCAGGTCACTCTTTGGAGTTATTCCCATGAATATACCAACAACTAAAAATAATAAATATAGCCTTTGAGAGCATTTACTTATTTAAGTGTACTAGATATTTTTTAAAGATTTATTTTAGAGAGAGTGCGGGGGTGGGGGCAAAGGGAGAGGGAGAGAGAATCTCAAGCAGATTATCAGCTGATCGAGGAGCCCTACACCGGGAGCTGACGTGGGGCTTGATCTTGTGACCCAAGATCATGACCTGAGCTGAAATCAAGAATCAGTCACTCAGTGGACTGAGCCATCAGGCGCCCCCTAAGTGTACTAATTTGAAGCAACAAAACAGGAACTAAGGCATCTGTATCCTTAATTCAGCTCTGTTACTTGCTTGGGCAAATAGCATAATCTTGGCTTCAGTTTTCTCATGTGTAAATAGAGAGGCTGACCTTTGATATCCCTTCTAGACATAAGATCTCTGATTAGATTTCATACATAAATTGTGCTCACAATTTTAAATTTAAGTATGAAATGGGGGAAAGGGAAAGAAGGCTAGGATATAAAGGGAAATGAGCTCAAGGGGAAGAAAGCCAAGAAATCAGAGAGATTATGCAAAGAGATGCTTAGTACTGTTCTAGAGAATGTTCATATTAAAAATTTGAATGGTATACATAAGGACTGGTTCTTCTTTTGACTCTGCCTTTGTTAATCATGTTCTTTGGTCTCAGGAAAGAGGAGAAAATGTCTCCTCCGGGGAATGATACTTGTTCTTGGTGTGAGGGTAGAGGAACGGTGGCAGAAAGTTGTCCAGGATAGAAGGTAGCAAGGACAAGGATGAAAGTTGATGGGGCACCTCGGTGGCTCAGTCGGTTAAGTGTCTGCCTTCAGCTCAGGTCATGATCTCAGGGTTCTGGAATCTGAGCCCCGCATCGGGCTTCCTGCTCTGCAGGGAGCCTGCTTCTCTCTTTCCCTGCCACTCACCCTACTTGTACTCTCTCTCTCTCTCTGTCAAATAAATACATGAAATACTTTAAAAAAAAAAAAAAAAAGTTGATGACCAGAGGATCTGAGCCAGGGCAAAAGAGTATAACGTAAAACTAGATTTAGAGTAGTTAATCCTATTCTGTAGTCTCAGCTTTACCCTTAATTAACCACTGAATTACTGTGGGCTCAGGTTTGAGATTTGTGAAGCAGAGCAGTGCGAAACAAGAGGCTAAAGTGAAGCAAGTGAAAATCAGTAGGATCCGCAAATGACAAAGAACTGTGAAATGAGAGGGACAGGTGGGAAGACGGATCATCAATATGGATGCTATGATATTGTCAGAAATTGTAGAATTAAAGATGTTAGATAATTTACAGATGTAGTCCTTGAACATTGTTTCATAAAACAGATATGTTCTGATAGTATGTAAATTTATTTTGGATCAGTAGAATCATTTTAAAGGTATTTAAAAACTTTAAAGGTCCACAGAGAACAGTTATTTTGTAATTTAAGTGTCTTGTAAATATAGCATTCATATGTTGAGTTTACTTAAAGACATAAAAACTGTATGTTGATGCATGTTCAGATATACAAATCTGACCACTAAGAATTAACCATCACTGCAGTATTTAAGTATTCTGAGTATTATTCTGAGAATACTAGCCAATGAAGTTAAAGCGAAATTGTGATTATTTAATTACTAAATCTCCTTCCCACTAAGTATGTTTTTGTTCACACTGTGTCCCTACTGCCAAGCTCAGCACTCTTTCACTTGTTGAATTAATGAGTAATAATACACACCAGTGCCAAGCACTGTGTTGAATGCTTTATATCATTCAGTGTTCTCACTTTGGAGTCCTGTAATTACACCAGTTTTACAGTTGTGGAACCTGAGGCTCAGAGGTCAAGGTCTACTAAATACTAGTCTAGGTGGGGGGCACCTGGGTGGCTCAGCCAGTTAAGCATCTTTGGCTCAGGTCGTGGGATTCAGCTCTGTGTGGAGCCCTGCATTGGGTTCCGCACTCATCCAGGAGCCTGCTTGTCCCTCTCCCTCTGCCCCCCACCCCACACTCATGCGTGCTTGCTCTGTCTCTTTCTCTCAAATAAATCAGTAAAATCTTAAAAAAAAAATACTAGTCTAGGCAGGAGGTACAAAGAATTATAAGTAGATCCTGCACTTAGAGCTTGTAGTCTACTGAAAGCTGAATAAATGCTTTAAGTGAACACAGGAAACATTAGTAGTCTATTTGTGCATAGTTATTGAAGTATTGAAGTTTGGTCTGATATATCATGTGCTATTTTAATGCATTGATTTGCCACTATTTTTGTTAGTATAATACAGTTATTTTGGAATCTAAAAAATATGAATCATATGCATCTTGAGATGTAACCAGGTAGTTATTTATGTACTCCACATTAGAATTTCATGAAACAAAGGTCAGTATTCTATAATTACATAATTTTCAAGAGGAAGACAAAAATAATTGATAAAGATTAACTGTAGCAAGAATAATTGTAATTTAATTCAGAGATTATGAGCATGAAAGTACTAAAAATGATGTATGGATAAGTGTGTTGGAACCTCCATCTCTACATGACCAATCTACAGATGTTTCTTTGAAGTAAAAGCTAAAACTTTTCTAACAGTAAAAATGATTTTAGTTCCTGTTAAAACAAGAGACAGTTCAAAAGATTTTCTCAAAAGCTATTCAGGAGATGAGATTACTTGAAGATTAAAGCATCACAGGAAAATATGTGGTGGTAGTTTGTAGCTATCTCCTCATGCTCTCTTCAGGCAGAAAGTATATCAGCAGCTGGAAAATTGCATAAAAATATGCACAACAAAAAAAATGCTGTTGGCTCTTTCAATGAAAGAGTACTTTAAAAAAGTCAAATGAAATGTTATTTTTAGGTGTCATAAATGATCATCAATTTATGTACTATTCAGTTTATTTATTTATGTTTTGTTTTGTTTTTTTAAAGATTTTATTTATTTGACAGAGAGAGAGATCACAAGTAGGCAGAGAGGGAGAGGGGGAAGCAGGCTCCCCACTGAGCAGAGAGCCTGATGTGGGGCTCAATCCCAGGACCCTGAGATCATGACCTGAGCTGAAGGGAGAGACTTAACCCACTGAGCCACCCAGACGCCCCTACTGTTCAGTTTATTTTAGAATATTTTTTATTAAATATGCTAGTTTATGTTAAAAATAACCATGTGTGTTTTACATTGTTTTGTAAGTCTATGTTTGTGAAAGTTGCCATTTTGTGATGTTTAGTGTTGTATTTATAAAAATGTATTTGTAGTCTATATTTTAATTTTTTAAAAAGATTTTGTTTTAAAGAGAGCACGCACATGCAGGGAAGAGGGGCAAAGGGTGAAAGAGAAGGAGAAGAAAAGAATCAAGCAGGCAACGCATGGAGTGGGATGTGGGCCTTGATCTCACCACCTTTAACCAACTGAGCTACCCAGGTGCCCCCCATAGTATATATTTTAAATGCTTTAGTTCACTGATTTTTTTTTTCACCTATTTTTTTTGAAGGAGTTAATAATTGGGAACACTTCAAAATACTGGTATTAAAACTAATGTTTTTATCGTAAATGCCAAAATAAACATTGGTATTAAAATTAGTGTTTTAGTATTAAATAAATTTTGAAAATGTTTTCTTAGTAGAAACTATATATTCATTATCATTTGGAGGTGCGCCTGGGTGTCTCAGTTGGTTAAGCAACTGCCTTCAGCTCAGGTCATGATCCTGGAGTCCTGGGATTAAGTCTCACATCCGGCTCCCAGCTCCACGGGGAATCTGCTTCTCCCTCTGACTTTCTCCCCTCTCGTGTTCTCTCTTACTCGCTGTCTCTGAAATAAATAAATAAAATCTTTTAAAAAAATGTTAAGAAATTGCATATTCATTGCATACATTCTTTTTGCATGTTGGGTGTATTTTGCAATAAAAAGGAAAATATATAATTGAAAAAAATGTACTGTATAAGCTGTACCTTAGATTTGGATATTCAGAGAAAAGAGGAATTTTGTGTGTTCTTTTATTTTTCATTTCTTGTTTTTTTTTTTTTTTTCATAATCTCTATACCCAGTGTGAGGCTCAAACTCACGACCCTAAGATCAAGAGTCGCATGCTTTTCTGAATTTGGTTATTTTAGAAGTATATAGATTAAGGGTTTTAAAATTTTGTCACTTTTCTGAAAATATTTTGTATCAAGTTTTGTATGTGCTCTGTTCTTTAGAAATTTGTAGCTTATGATGTATGGTGACTAACATAATATAAAAAAAAAATTGTAACTGAAAAACCCCTCAAGTGTGACTTACCAAAGAATCATGTCATTTGCTTCCTTTGTGCACATAGTGAATTATTCAGAAATTAACCAGATGTTTTTCTTTCTAATGGCCACTTTTAATTTTTAAAATTTTAATTCCAGTATAATTAACATACAGTGTTATATTATTTTCAGGTATACAGTATAGTGATTCAGCAGTTCTATACATTACTCAGGGCTCATCATGATAAGCTCATTATCAGGGAGCTTCAACTATTTGACCCATTCCCTTCACCTATCAATCCCTCTGGTAACCATCAGTTTTCTATATTAAAGTGTCTGTTTTTTTGTTTGTGTCTCTTCCTCTTTGTTCATTTGTTTTGTATCTTAAATTCCATATATGAGTGAAATCATATAGTATTTGTCTTTCACTGACTTATTTCATTTAGCATTTTACTCTTTAGATCCATCCATGTTGTTGCAGATGGCAAAATTTCATTCTTTTTTAAGACTGAATAATATTCCATTTGTGTGTGTGTGTGTGTGTGTGTGTACACCACAGCAGTTTAAACATTCATCAGTGGGCAGTTGGGCTGCTTCCATAATTTGGAAATAATGCTGCAGTAAATGTAAGGGTGCATATATCTTTTCAAATTAGTATTTTTGTATTCTTTGAGTAAATACCTAAAGTGGAATTACTGGATCATATAGTAATTCTATTTTTAATTTTTTGAGGAACCTCCACACAGTTTTCCACAGTGGCTGTACCGGTTTGCATTCCCACCAGTGGTGCACGAGGATTCCTTTTTCTCCACGTCCTCACCAGCACTTGTTTTTCTTGTGTTTTGATTTTAGTCATTTTGATAGGTGTGAGGTGATACCTCATTTGTGGCTTTGATTTGCATTTCCCTGATGATAAGTGCCTTTGAGCATCTTTTCATGTGTCTGTTGGCCATCTGGATGTCTTCTTGGGAGAAATGTCTATTCATGTCTTCTGTCTATTTTTAACTAGATTATTTTATTTTTTTGGAGTTATTTTAAGTTCTTTATGTATTTTGGATACTAACTCTTTGTCAGATACATCATTTGCAAATATCTTCTCCCATTCAGTAGGTTGCCTTTTAGTTTCCTTAATTGTTTCCTTCACTGTGCAGAAGCTTTTTATTTTGATATAGTCCCAATAGTATATTTTTAATTTTGTTTCCCTTGCCTCAGAGGATATATCTAGAAAGAAGTTGCTGTGGCCAGTGTCATAGAAATTTTTGCCTGTGCTCTCTTCAAGGATTTTAATGGTTTCAGGTCACACATTTAGGTCTTTAATCCATTTTGAGTTTATAATTGTGTATGGTGTAAGTAAGTGGTCCAGTTTCATTCTTTTACATGTAGCTGACCAGTTTTTACAACACCATTTTTTGAAGAGACTGTCTTTTTCCTGTTGCATATTCTTGCCACCTTCTAAAGATTAATTGACCATATAATTGTGGGTATATTTCTGAGCTTTCTGTTCTGTTGATCTGTGGGTCTGTTTTTGTGCCAGTACCATACTGATTACTATAGCTTTGTAATATAACTTGAAGTCTGAAATTGTGATACTTCAATTTTTTCTTTTTCAAAATTGCTTTGGCTATTCAGGGTCTTTTGTGGTTCCATACAAATTTTAGAATTATTTGTTAATGTTCTGTGAAAAAAAGCTGTTGGTATTTTGATAGGGGTTGCATTAAATCTGTAGATTGCTTTGGGTAGTATGGACATTTTAACATTATTATATTAAATGTGTTATTATAAAGCATGGAATATCTTTCCATTTGTGTCATCTTCAGTTTCTTTCATCAGTGTTTTATACAGGTCTTTCACTTCCCTGGTTAAACTTATTCCTGGTGCAACTGTAAATGGAGGGTTTTGTTTTGTTTTGTTTTTCTGCTGCTTCATTATTTGTGTATCTAAATGTAATGGATTTGTGTATATTGATTTTGTATACTGCGACCTTAATAAATTCATTTTTCAGATCTAGTAGGTTTTTGGTGGAGTCTTTAGGGTTTTTTATATACAGTATCCTGTCATCTGCAAATGTTGAGAGTTTTGCTTCTCCCTTACCAATTTGGGTGCCTTTTATTCATTTTTCTTGTCTGATTGCTGTGGCTAGGACTTCCAGTACTAGGTTGAATAAAAGTGGTGAGAGAGGACATCTATGTCTTGTTCCTGATCTTAGGGGAAAAAATCCTCAGTTTTTACCATCGAGTATGATGTTAGCTGTGGGCTTTTCGTACATGGCCATTATTATGTTGACATATGTTCTCTTTAAACCTACTTCATTGAGAGTTTTGATCATGAATGGGTATTGTACTTTGTCAGATGCTTTTTCTGCATCTACTGAGATGATAGTATGGTCTTTATCCTTTATTCTGATGTGAATATATCATGTTGATTGGTTTGCAAATAGTGAACCACCCTTGCAGCCCAGGAAATAATTGCATTTGATCATGGTGAATTATTTTTTAAATATATTTGTTGGATTTGGTTTGGTAGTAGTTTGTTGAGGTTTTTTGCATCTGTGTTCATGAAAGATATTGGCCTGCAGTTCTTTTTTTGGTAGTGTCTTCTGGTTTTGGTATCAGACTAATGCTGTCTTCATAGAATAAATTTGGAAGGTTTTCTTCATCTTCTTTTTTTTGGGAATAGTTTAAGAAGAATAGGTATTAACTCTTTAACTCATTTAAAGAAATGTTTGCTAGAATTTACCTGTGAAACCATCTGGTCCTGGACTTTTGTTTGTTGGAAATTTTTTGATTGGTGATTCATTTTCATTGGTGGTAGTTTCTCTGTTTAAATTTTCTGTTTCTTACTGATTTAGTCTTGGGAGGTTATATGTTTCTAGGAATTTATCTGTTTTTTTCTAGCAGTCTAATTTGTTGGCATAAATGTTTCATAATAATCTCTTATCCTTTGTATTTGTGTTTTTGGTTGTTATTTCTTCTCTTTCATTTCTGATTTTGTGTGATGTATAATTTGAGTTCTTTCTCTCTTTTTTTTCCTTTGATGAGTCTGGCTAAAGTTTTATCAATTTTCTTGATCTTTTCAGAGAACCAGCTCCTGGTTTCATTGATCTGTTTGTTGTTTCAGTTACTATATCATTTATTCCTTTTCAAATATTTATTAATTCTTTTCCTTTTACTGGTTTTAGGTTTTGTTTGTTCTTCTTTGACTAGCTGCTTTAGGTGTAAGGTTAGGTTGTTTGAGATTTTTCTCACTTCTTGAGGTAGGCCTGTATTGCTGTAAACTTTCCTCTTAGAACAACTTTTGCTGCATCTGAAAAATTTGGAATATTGTGTTTTCATTTTCATTTGTCTCCATGTATTTTTTTGTTTCCTCCTGATATCTTGGTTGACCCATTCGTTGTTTAGTAGCATGTTATTCAACCTCCCTATATTTGTGTACTTTCTGGATTTTTTCTTATGGTGGATAGCTAGTTTCATAGCATTGTGATTGGAAAAGATGCATGGTATGACTTCAGTCTTTTTGAATTCAGGATCATGTCTTACCATCTGTCTTGATGGGGACCACTTCTGTTGAATTCCAGATAATAGGTATTTAACTGCCTACTTAACATATCTTGGATGTCTAAGGATATCACAAACTTAACTGTCTAAAACCAAAACTTTTATTTTTCCCTTGACCAGACTTGTTTACTTAATTGCCCGTTTAGTTCAAAGCAAATTTATCCTTCTAGGTCATGGTGCCCAAAATTGATGTCTGTCTTTCACAACCCACACTGAAAACATCAGAAAATTTTGTTGCCACTGCCTTCAGAATATATCCAAAATCTTACACTTTTCACTCTGCTCTTCCACCCTGGTCCAAGCTAATCTGATCTCTGGTCTGGATTATTGCAGTAGCCTTCCCCAAAAGTCCCCCTTGCCCTGAATCATTTTTTTTTTTTTTTTTTTTTTAATCAACATAGAAGCCAGAGTGATCTGTTTAATAATCTGAGTCCAGTCCTGTCAGGCTTATGCTCAAGAACCTCCAGTGTGTTTTTATCTTAATCAGTGGTAAACCCAATGTCCTTATGGTGGAAGGTAGAGCTCGTACAATCTGCATTCTGACCCCATACACTTCCCATTTTAACTTCTATTCTTCCCTCTGTTCATTCATCTGTAGCTTGCTTATTCAGCTTCTTACTCTTCCTAAAATACATCAAGCATATGTAGGCTCAGGGTCTTAAACATTTTAACAACTAAACCTGAAGTCACACTCATTCTTCAGGTAGGCAGAAGCACTAAGGTTGTGGATAGTGTATCCAAAGTAATAAGCAGGAGGGCAGAATAAAAGCACATAGGTGTTCATGGTAAAAATAGAGTTGGAGAATGAGGAATTATCTTCTGATTGTGTCTTTTAGTCAGGTAGGAAGCAAGGTTTTTGGCTGAGAGTGAAATGGTTAGGAAGTGGTGTAAATTTAAACTGGAAGAAGGTATAGGATAGTTGGCTGGGATAATGGGATGGTGAATGGGTTCAGGCTAAGTAGTTAGTTAGTTTGAGTTAGTAAGCACACATTTCAAAGTATGATCAGTCAGTGTGGTTGGTTCCTCTGCCTTGTCTGTCCTTTCTTCCTTCCCATCCCACCTTTTTCCAGATGCATTAGGAAGGGTTGGTCAAGAGTTAAGTATAAAACCAGGGTTGAAATTTGACAGAGCAAGAGAGGGCAAAGACAGTTGAGGCTATTTGGATGGAGTGATTACAGTGATGGCTTATGGAATCCTAGGCGTGTCAAGATGGAAATGCAGACAGGAGGGGGATGAGCAATAGAAATTGTCAGGATCAGTGGATTGAGGTCTCTTTGGAGTCAAAAATTACTGGCCTGGGGCGCCTGGCTGGCTCAGTCAGTAGAATATGTGACTCTTGATTTCCGGTGGTGAGTTCAAGCCCCACATTGGGTATAGAGCTTACTTTAAAAAAAAAAAAAAAAAAAAAAGGCAAAAAACCCAAAAAACAAACCAACCAAAAGTTACTGGCCTTGGAGTACTGGAGTTTGTGAGTTGGCAGACAGGATTAGCCATCTGAGAATGAAAATCTTGAAATTTATTGGAGGAGGAGATATTGTAGTTATTGCTAATAACAATGGGGATGACCATTGGAATGAATTGCTGAGATAGAGTGGAAGAGAAAGTAGTGGGAAGAGAAGTAAAATAATGTGCAGTAGGGTATTGGAAGGATTATAGATTTTGAAGTTACTGAAAGCTTAATTTAAAATTTAGTTGAAAATTAAAAGGTAATAGGTAAGCTTTCCAAATACACAAGTTTGCATCTATTTTTTAAAGAACGGAGGCACCTGGGTGGCTCAGTTAAGTGGCTAACTCTTGATTTCGGCGTAGGTCATGATCTTGGGGTCCTGGGATTGAGCTCTGCATCAGGGTCCTTGCTCAGTGGGGAGTCTGCTTGAGGATTTTCTCTCTGCCCCCTCTCCCTTTTCCCCCCACTTGCTCTCTCACTCAAATAAATTAATCTTAAAAAAAAAAAAAAACCAATAAAACCACAAGGAAACAAAGCCAAATAATTGTTTATTTTAAAATTAAAATACTCCTGTTTACTTTGGGGGTAGATGTTGTTGACTCTGAATTACAAATTGATTTTTTAATTCCACGAGGCTTAAAGTTTCCAGTTTCATATGAATCCAAGAATGAGAAAAGTCAGTTGTGTTAGATCTTAAAAATGTTTCTGAATACTTTGGTATTCAGAAGTGCTGGAGAAACTTTGGCAGAAAGTCAGAGCTATAGAGTAAGCCCAAACTAGGACAACAAAGTCATTATTCTGCTTTTTAGTGAAGAAAGTTTTTTTTTTTAAATAGTTGTGACCCTTGGTGCCTTACCAAAAGTACTTTATTAGGACTTCATTTGGATGCAAGGCTGTGTCAAAGTAATTAGAAAAACAAGGATTGACTATAAAATAGTGACTTCTGAAAAAAATTATATTTTGTGATGCATACTTATTTTTAATTAAATTGCATTGAAGATAAAATTTTATAGATAGAAGTAAGGTGACTGAGTAAATTTAGTATTATCACACATCACTATACAGTAGAACCTTGGAACAACATGTAATTCATTTGATTTATGCTGAATAGTGTGGACATTTAGTTGGTGTTGACGCCAACTTTAATTTAGGGTGTTTTCCTTGTGTTCCCAAATGAATAATGTAAAATAACTTTAAACATTTTACAGAATTAAAAAACAATACCTGAAGGAAATAGAAAGTAATAGTTTTCTTGAAATTAAATATGAGAACATTTAATTAGGGCATTCCACTGAGGGGAGAGAGCACATTTCACAGAAGCTGTCTAAGGACGAAAATGTGTTGGAAAAGGAAGTGAGGGGTTAATGAAAGCAAGGAAATAGAAGAAGTTGGACTCTGCTAGTAATCTAGAGTAAATCCATAGAAATAAGAGCAATGCTAAAGGTAGAGAGAATGAGGGAGTAAAGATAAATTGCCTATTTTGATAACTTTATTTATTTGTAATCCATAGGTGGTTTCAGAATACTGGTTAATTTCATTTCTTTAGTTTGTTTTGAGCCTTTCCGGACATTTTCCACTATATAGTCCAAGGTATTTGCTGGCATGGACTGGGGAGAAATGTGATCTCAGGCTTTGAAACTAAAGGGATTAGAGGGTATTACCTATGATCACATAAGGCTTTATGATTGATTCTTATTTTTTGATTTAAGAGTTTTCTGGGTTTTTTTGTGTTAGTAAAAAGCATTCCTCGATGTCCAGCCATGTTCTCTCATGCTTTTGGAGTTGTTCTGACCACGCAGAAAGGCTGAACAACTTACCAGGGATCTTGTAAAGAGAGTTTAAATATTCAATGTGTGTTTGTGTTAGGCAGTTTCTAACTTTGAGATTTTTTAATTTGTTCCTTTCATGGTACTCAGAGCTCTCCAGTGACCCAGAATTTTTTTTCAAACCATCTATTTCTCTTCTGGTGAAGGAAATGCATCATTTTTAGTAACAATATTCACAACAGTTACCCATTTGGTTATTAAGAATATAAGACTGGCAATGATTTTAGAAGATAATCTTTCTAGCCCCATCCCATTATGGTTGCTAGCCAGCTATGGGCAAATCACTTAAGCATTCTGGGCATCAGCTTTTATGTTTGTAAAACCCAAGGGTCTGGAACCATTATTTACTAATAAACATTAATTACTAAACTTACTTACCAAACAATGGTGTTTTATAGTAGAAAGAAAATGAGGTTTGGAGTCAAAGTGGTTGAATTCCTTCATTTCAGAAACTTGGTTTCCTCATTTATAAAATGCCTTGTCCAAAAGGGTTTTGTATGTAACATTGGGTAATACATGTGAAACACTTTGTAAATTCAAAAGTACTATGCAAATAGAATGGCTATTCAGTCAGCAAGTAAGAGCCTGTATATATTCTAGGCTGTGTGATGAGGTTAATTTTGTTATTAGTCCCTGGCTTTAACATTTCTTAAGTCATTAAATCCCATAAAAATACTAAAATCATTGTTAACAAAGGAAGTGATTGAAATGATTGTTTGGAAACTGGTCTATAAAAATGAAAAATAAACTTATACTTTGTTATCTAATGTCTCTTAGATTCAGAGTAATGAGACAACTTTATGGTGAAGTTCTTTTGCAGTTTTATAATTGATGTTTTTGTTGAGTTTTGCTTAGAGAAAAAGTAAAATGGTAAAATTACAGAATTTAAAGTGAACATTTGTTCACTGAATGTTTTTAACATTTCAACCATGAATCTTGTTTGGATCTCTTGCTATTTACTTTGCCTTTTTATTATTTGTATGAATATTGCTAAATTACTTTGCTCACTTCCTTTCAGAATTTAAATCACTCATTTTTGAATGTTTGGAGTCTACGATATTTATACTGTTTCTTAATGTATTGCAATTAATATGTCTAGTTGAAAACCCAGATACATTATTCAATGGATTAAATAAAATTTATCTTTAAAATAAAAAGTATTTCTTCTGCATTTTAAATATAATGTTAAATCTATATTTGATATAAATTCTTATTTACAGTTTGTGGATTGACTGAGGCAAAAAATCATTTATAATATGGGTATATATGTAATAGTATTGAAAATTTTCTAAAACTTCTGTCTTTCAGAGGTACTTTTTCCAATTCAGATTTTTTTCCCCCAGAGTGGTTAAAAAACAGAACTTTGTTTCACTTTCAAACATGTATATCTTGCCTTATCCTGCCTTAGTTGGCCTTTATTTGGAATCTAGTTACTTAATAGGTATACGAAAATCTTAGTTAACTGATTAACTCAGTTATTTGGCTGTAATTTTCTACTTGTACAGTTGTCCAGTAACATTTTTGAGTATTTAAAAAATCAGAAATCAAAAATTTTATCAAAAGAGATTTTATAGGTTGTAACATAACCTTCAGTAGCAGAAAAATAAAATTTTACTATACTTTCTTAGTATTCTGATGGAGCTTTTATACATTTGTTATGGTGACCAACTCTAAAAATACCTTTTGGTAAGTTAATATATATAGTCCAAGGTTCTCTTCAGTGGAATTATAACATAAGTGATTTTGAGTATTCGAGGAAATAAGAATGACATTTAACTTTTTAAAACAGTTTGACATAGGTCTTAGATATGAAGTTCTTTAGATGATTTAATTTTTCTTGAGAATCCTGAAAGAGCTTCAGAGAGACCTGGGGGATATATAAATTTGGACCAGTATTCTTAATTCAATTTGGAAGGTGATAAACTAAAATAGAAAACTAGAATTCTATGTGGATACAAGAGAAGGTGAAGATAACAAAAAACAGTAAGACCATATAGTAGATTAGAGAGGACTTGATATAGATCAGATGATAATGCATAATTTAAAGCAAGGGTCTTCAAAGTAGAGCACACAAGATGATCCACTGAGATAAGGAGAAAAGAGCTTAGAATTTCTATTCATGTCACCTAAAAAAGAACTATGACACTTTACTAGTATTTTAAATATTTGTCTTTGACTTAAAGTTTCCTATAAAGAAATTGTGGGTTAAATGTAATACTATGTGAGCATAGGCAGACAATAAGAAATAGCAAGGCTGATGCTTCTCTTCCTAATACATTTGAGAACAAATATAAACAATGATTATTAACAGTGTTTATTAAAGAAAAAAGATAACAATGGCTGTATCATAATCATATGGACTATATGTGGTTTCTCATAATGAGATTATTTGAAATATGGCTACTGATCTGTTGCTATTAGTAATGAAGCTTGCCCTGAATGTATTTCGTGTCTTAACAATAATCATATAATAATATGAAGCCTTCAGAATAAGAGTTTGAAATGAGAATGCAGATTGTGACATCTGCAGTTTCTTAGTGATATTTAAAGTCACATGATCAAGAGTATACTAAGTTTCACTGAATTTGCTGATAAATGTTTGGAAGCCTCCCTCCTTTTATTGTGGTAAAATACAGATAACATTTACGATTTTAAGTGTACAATTTATTGACATTAAGTATATTCATGGTGTTGTACAGTCATCACCATCCTCCTTTTCCAGAACTTTTTTCATTTTCCCAAACTCTACTCATTAAATAGTAACTCCCCATCCTCCCCTCAGCCCATGGTAACCACATTTCTACTTTCTGTGTCTATGTATTTGACTACTCTAAGTAATTCATATAAATGGAATCACAATATTTGTTCTGACTGGATTATTTCACTTAGCATACTTTCTTCAAGTCTCATCCCTTTTGTAGTGTCAGAATATCCTTTTAAAGACTGAGTAATATTCCACTGTATGTATACACCATGATTTGTTTATTATCTGTTAATGGACATGTGGGTTGTTTTCACCTTTTGGTTATTGTGAATAATGCTGCTGAACAGGAGTGTACTGGAATCCTCTTCAGATTTCAGACTTAGCAGTCAAAACATGCTATTAGGAATGTACTTGCTCTTCCTTCTGTGGTAAAAATAGTGATATATGTAAAACAAGGTGGCAGATTAATGATCTCAACAAATACTGTTAGAAGGCTCATAGAAAACACTCCTAAAGAGATGTTTTAGAAAAAATTATATGCTGAAAGCATGGTTATACAGTTTGATTAATGTATAGATGTTTCTAATATTTCAGTGTATGTTTTTAGATTGTTTCAATAATAAAGTGTATTTAGAACTACTTTTTTTGTGAACCGCTAAAGGAAAGATGTGAAGATTTATTAATAGTACATGATTTGAACAGCGTTGTATGAAGAAATCATACAACAAGTGAAACAGCAGGGCATTGACTGGAATTTTAAAAAGGAAATTGGGATATGGTTGTAATTTATTCACTTCCTCAGTTTATTGATAAGCAAAAAAAAAAAGTGAAGTCAGAAGTTCACAGAATATTACAGCATATTTTTATTATGGTCATTTATAAAAATGGTCATTATTTAGAAAAATAATGCCTTTATAATACAGTAGATAGACTTTTTACAGTATCTACAAATGAAATGGGGGGGGAACCACTGAAAATCTTTGCTTCACACAGGTCTGTTACTTATCACCTGGGTGTTTCAAATTTGTTGACCATTTCTTTCTTTCTTTCTTTCTTTTTTTTAAAGATTTTATTTATTAGAGAGCAAGTGAAAGAGAGCATGAGCAGAAGGGAAGGGGCAAAAGGGAGAGGGAGAAACAGACTCCCTGCTGAGCAGGGAGCCTGATGCGGGACTTGATCCCATGGCCCTAGGATCATGGCCTGAGCCGAAGGCAGATGCTTAACCGACTGAGTGACCCAGGCACCCCTGACCATTTCTTTAATAAGTGGCTGTTAGTAATATGCTTTTTAGCAAGTATTTTTGAGAAAATTTATCTGTTCCTTCAAGATAAGAAACATTTTAACTCCCGAGTGTATAGCTACTTTCCCAAAGAAATTGGAGCTGTGGAGAAAGCATTTTGACCATGAATGTTTGGGAATGGTTCCATCATTATGTAATTTTGTTGCTGAAAATGATGTGTGTACCTGCAAATATTATATCGGTAGTACCAACAGGTACGTGTGTGTGTGCGCATGCGTGTGTATAGAGAAAATGAGAGAGATTAATTGGTTTATAAGGAATTCAGTCACATGATTTTAAAGGTTTGGCAAGTCCAAACTCTGCAGGGTCCGCCCAGGGAAGAATTCCAGTTGCAGTGCTAGCCCAAAGGCAGTGTGCTGGCGGTATCCCTTCTTGCAGGGTGAAGGTCAGTCTTTGTTCTGTTAAGACCTTCAACAAAGGATGGGATGAGGCCCACCTGCATTACAGAGGGTAATCTGTTTTATTATAAATTTGCCAATTTAAATATTAATCTCATCTAAAAAATGCCTTCACAGAAACACCCAGGATAATATTTGACCAAATATATGGGCAACGTGGCCTAGCCAAATTGACACACAAAATTACATCACAGTTTCAGTGGAGTTTGAACTTACGTGTTAAAAATATAAAGATGCAGTGCTTTCTGATTAGTTTGTAAAAATAACAGATTAACATCAAGGACCTTTATTAGCCAGATTTTAACACAAACAGTTGTGTATTGGTGAATGTGGTTGAAAAGGATTTGGAAAGTATTGTCAGTAGTGAATTTTTTCCACTTAGATCTTTAGATTTTTGTGAGGTGTTTTTTGTTTCCTCAACTATGACAAGCATTAAAAACTAAATGTCACAGTTTGGAACCAAGGTTTTAGATTTCTTTGTCATTAAATTTTTGTTTTTTAAGATTTCATTTATTTATTTTAGAGAGAGAGTGCTTGTGAATATGTGTGTAGGCAAGGAGGGGGGAGGATAAAGGGGGAGAGAGAGGGACAAGCAGACTCTGCACTGGGCTCAGAGCCTCACTCAGGGCTTGATCTCACAACCTGAGATCATGACCTGAGCTGAAATCAAGAGTCCAGCTGAGCCACCCAAGTGCCCCACCATTAAGTATTATACCAAGATTTTAGAAATAATGAAGCATTTAATTCATTGATCTCATTAAAATTGTTAATATTTTAAAAAGTCATGGCCCAAAGACTTTTCTTTGTTAAATAAGTTAAAAAAAAAACTAAAGCTAATATTTACTTCATTTTCATTTTTAACATTTCTATTTTTATGGATTTCACAATTACATAATTTAGTAGTATAGTTTATATAATTCATAAACAAACACATAGGGGTATTTGTTTAGATTTTTTTTACTGACAGGGTCTGTAATTTTAAAAAATGAAGATTTTGTCTAGAAGATAAAGAAGTGTTAATGTAATTCGATGAAGACGCTGGTGGGAAGAAGCCTTTGAAGCATTTTGGAAAAATGAACGGTGATTGCTTTAGCTTCAGACTGTTCCGTTCTAGGGGGCAGTTTTTTGTTGAGAGTTTTTCATGTTGAAAGGGAATTTAATTTATAATAGGAAATCTTAATAATATTCCAGTTAAGTTCACTGGGCAGTGCATTCTCTTGCTGTTTTCAAGTCTACTTTGGAAGCTAAATGATAATGAAAAACTTCCATGAAAGAATAGAATTAGAGTAGTAATACCAAATTATGATAGCCAGATGAATTCTATCTCTGCTATTTAGGTAGAATTTACCTTTACAAGTAGAATTTTAAAATGATTTAAAGTAGGGAAAGGGATAAAAGGCAAAAAGACTTAGAGATGATTTATTTGTAAATAATGAATCCTATTAAACCATGGGTGACTTAGAAAAAAAAGAACAATTAGAGATCATAGAAAGGGGTGATTTTTGAACATTTTATCAACATTATAGACTTTTGATATGGGAAAGGGAGAAAGCACCAAGTTATTAGTCAATCTGGAGATTATTCTTGAAGGATAGGAAATGATGGTTTCTTAGGCAACAGGTAGAAAGGAGTATCTTTTGAGGATTGAAAGAGTTCTGCAGGACAGTGATACTTTGTGATGTATTAGTATCATATTTACTGCATTGTAGAACACTTAACATCATCATAACCCTATTGAGGTGTGTGATGGGATTCCCATTTTAAGATGGACAGACTTCAGAGAACCGTGGTAACTGCCCACATCTGGTAAATGCAGAGCCCAGAATTTGAACCTAGGTATATTTGATTTTATTTAGCTTCATTGGGTACCTGCTACCGTGCCAAGCATGTTGGCAGAGTTCAGAGTGGAATAATACGTGGTTTTTCCCCTCAACAGAGTATGGCAAGTAAATAAGATAGTAATTTTTAAACTCGTGCACAGCAAAGGAAACAATCCACAAAACTAAAACGCAACCTACTGAATGGGAGAAGATATTTGTAAATGACATATCCCATAAATGGTTAATATCCAAAATATACGAAGAACTTACAAATCTCAACATCCCAGAAATGACTAATCCAATGAAAAAATGGGCAGAAGATGTGAATAGATCTTTTCCAAAGAAGAACTGCAGATGGCTGACACATGAAGAGATGCTTAAAATCAGTGATCATCAGCGAAATGCAAATCAAAACTATGGTTATCAAAAAAAAAAAAACCAAAACAAAAAGTATGGTTATCACCTCACATCTGTCAGAATGGCTAAAATCAACAACACAAGAAGCAACAGGTGTTGGTGAGCATGTGGGGAAAAGGGAACCCAGAACCCTCTTGCGGTACTGGTGGGAATTCAAACTGGTGCAGCCGCTGTGGAAAACAGTATGGAGGTTCCTCAAAAAGTTAAAAATAGAGCTATCCTATGATCCAGCAGTTACACTCAAAGAATACAAAAATACTAATTCAAAAGGATACGTGAAACTTGATGTTTATAGCTGCATTATCTACAGTAGCCAAATTATGGAAACAGCCCAAGTATCCATTGATAAATGGGTAAAGAAGATGTGCGCGCGCGCACACACACACACACACAAGCCATAAAAAAGAATGAAATCTTGCCATTTGCAACAACATGGATGGAGCCAGAGAGTATTCTAAGTGAAACAAGTCAGTCAGAGAAAGACAGATACCATATGATTTCACTCATACATAGAATTTAAGAAACAAAATAAGCAAAGGGGAAAAAGGGGGGGGGGGGGAGAGGCAAACCTAGAAACTGACTCTTAGCCGTAAAGAACAAACTGATGGTTACCAGAAGTGAGGTGAGTGGGGGATGGGTGGAATAGGTGATGGGGATTTAGGAGTGCCCTTGTGATGAGTATTGAGTGATGTATGGAAGTGTTGAATTACTGTATTGTATACCTGAAGCTAGTAATTACACTGTTAATTAGTTGGAATTTAAATAAAAACTTAGGGAAAAGATAGTAACCTTTGGGAGTCTTGGGAGACTCAGAGAAAGACCAACATACCAAGTCTGAGAATTTAGGGCCATTTTCTGGAAGCCATAGTGCCTGAGCTAAATCTCAAAGGAGGAGTAAGAGTAAATCGTAAAAAGGTCACCAGGGGAGGGTGTTGCATCCAGGGAAACCACATATGTAAAAGCGTTTAGACATAAAGTAGTGTGAATTATGCTAAGAAGTTTAGCAGTCTAAGAAATTTAGCATTTATAACCCATTTCTCTGTAGATCTAAAAGGATGAGGTGGGTAGAGACCAGAAGAGCCTAGGTTTTTTTCCTTTTATACCTCATTGACTCTCTGAATAAATATCAGAAGCTGATTTGTGGATATAATTTTAGACTTTTCAATGTATTTTCACCTTCCTTTTCTAGGATCAGTTCGACAGTTTAGACAAGCATACACAATGGGGAATTGACTTCTTGGAAAGATATGCCAAATTTGTTAAAGAGAGGATAGAAATTGAACAGAACTATGCGAAACAATTGAGGTAAGTGAAAGTTTTTTCAGTTCTCAGAAATGAAATTACATCTTTAAGTAGTTGAGTATTAGATAAATGTGAATTCTGTGGACTTTTTGGGACAGAATTAGGTTGAATTAGGTAACTGATTTTTTAATGATCAATTTAATTAAATCATTGTTAGTAACACAAGGAATATTGGCTAGCTAGATCATGAACAGACATCATTCCAGAAGCATCTTAAAACCCTAAAATCAGGAAGCAAAATTTTAGGAAAAAGAAATACCTGAGTAATACAGTTTTTCCTTATAACGTTTTGCTTTAGTAATCTTTCAGAAGCATTGAAGATTTCTTCAGTTTCTCAGATCTTCAGAGTTTCTATAACTTGGAAATCAAGTGTGTTGAGCTGTGTTTCTGTCAAAAATCAGATATATATTACTGATGAAAGTGATGTTGGAGTAGGTGTTAGAAGATAATAATTTTAAAGGGAAAATTTTAGCCTTAAAACAAATGGAATTTATCTTAAGATTTTGTTCAAGTGGAAAATCATTGTTAGACTACAGTTTGGCAGTTTTTGCTAGAACTTAATAAAAATGGTGCTTGAGGGGCAGAGGGAGAGAGAATCTCAAGCCAACTCTGCACAGAGTGTGGATCCCGACACAGGACTCGATCTCACAACCCTGAGATCAGGGCCTGAGCTGAAACTAAGAGTTGTTGCTTAACCAACTGTTCCACCCAGATGCTCCAGGTTTCCAAGTTTTTCAATGGAAGTGAGGAGAAGAAAAAGAGACAATGCTGTGCTGGCAGTATGAAGTGACAATAAAGGAAAAGTTTATTATAAAAAACGAATGAAAACAGTATTTCCAACCAGAAAGTACCTTGTCAGTAAGACAATGATGAAAAATACTATGGAATATGCAGTTTAAACAACATGTGTAGCAGGATAAACTTAAAAGGCTATTCAGTCCATCAGTGTAAAAAGCAAGTTATAGAACTGAATGTACAGCAAGATCTCCTTGTTCATTGAGGTTTGTGTATACAGTTATATATAAAAATTGTATGTATTGTGAAGAGATCTAGAATACACCCCACATTGTTTTATAGTGGTTATCCCTGGGGAATGGGAGTGGAAGGTGGTAAGGGAAGGAACTTAAAACACTTTTTACTTAGACTTTGGAATTACTGAAGGTTTTTCAGTGATTATATATTATTTTTATAGTTTAAAACACTTGTTATTAAGCAAAGAAGATATAGTTCAAAAGAAAATTCTGTCACAAATTATAAAATAAAAATTGGTAATTTATAAGGTAAACTTAAGCAATCTGGTATATTTTAACTATCTAGAATATCTCTGGACTCAAGGGTTTCAGGGAAGGCCAAGGTTGAACTAGAGTAACAGGACAAATCAAATCGCAGATTTCTTTGCCTTTGTTTTGTGACTGATAATAACCATTATAATTTTCACTTACTTGTCAAAATTGATTTGAACACCACTTCATTGAAGCAGGGGTGGCTAGAACCCACAATTACATGATATGGAAGATATAATTTTGTAGTGAGAAAGTAGGCTTTATTATGTATAGATACTCTAGATCAGTGATTTGCATCTTTCTTCTGTCCCAGCACACTAAAGAAATTTGGCAGTGTAGTGATTTTCAACAAAGGCAGGGTTATTGGAAGGTGTTGAGGAATTCCAGTAAGGAAGAATTGGGAGGAGGCATGTGTAACTTGAAACCACTACTCCCTCCCCTCCTTCTACATTGAGATTTGCTTCTTTGGCTGAGTACTTAGTAAATGATTGAATTATCAGCTGTTCTTTATAGTATCTGTCCAAAGGGAAGAAGTTTGCCTTGTTTATTTCCTCTTCTTTAATGGGAAAAATTCTTTTGGTTAACTCCCTCCTGTTTTTGCTACAACAGAAGACAGTATCTTTCATAGTGAGGCAGTTTTTTTCTCCTACATAATAACTATATTCAGAATGTTGTACGTTTACATTTTAGATATGTTGTAGGATTAAAATTTGAAAGTCTTTAGTACCTTCAGTTTATTTTCTTTTCCCTTTTGTCTGTTTTGATGGTTCTGGTTTAACTTTATTTTGATTTTTGGTATTGATTGATTTTGGTAGTGGTTTGAGGGTGGGAATAAGTAGAAAATAAAGCATCTATCCACTCATGGAGACAGAGATAATCATATCATTCATTTTAATTGATGATATATAATGACTTCAGATTGCTTGTAAGATGCTTTTTGGTTTGCAGGGTATAAAAAACTGAAATTGGTCATTCTTTTATTAAACTTATACTATTTGTATGGCAGAGATTAAAATTTGTTTAGTAAAAGAAGCTGACATGATAGGTATGTATTTTATATTATTTATTTATAGATTTATTTTTTTGAGAGAGCGAGCGAGTGAGAGGGTGTGGGCATGAGGGGGCAGGGGCAAAGAGAGACAGTCCCAAACAGACTCCACACTGAGTGTGAAGTGAAGCCCAATGCAGGGCTTGGTCCCAGGACCCTGAGATCATGACCTGAGCCTAAACCAAGAGTTGGGTGCTTAACCGGCTGTGCCACCCAGGTGCTCCATTTTATTTTTTTCTAGTAAAGATTAAAACTACAGTATTAAGTTACATCATAGAGATTGCTCTATGAAATTATATTTCTCTATGACCACCCAGACCATTCCCTTTTGGTTCAGTTGTGGCAGTATGGTATACCAGAAGAGAAATAGATTGGATGACAGAACCTAATAGCTACTTTTATTTTAACTAGAACAGAAGTCTCCAAATTCCTTTTGATCTTATGTTCTGTACCATTGCTAAGCCTGGCCAGCATAGCTGGTACTTTAAGAGCTGGGTGATTATAACTTGAAGGAATAAATAATTGAATGATCTGTATTTCAGTTTAGTTTAGAAATTAGGATCTCTGGGGGTGCCTGGGTGGCTCACTCGGTTAAGCAGCTGCCTTTAGCTCAGGTCATGATCCCAGGGTTATGGGATTGAGCCCCTTGTCGGGCTCCCTGCTCCACAAAGAGTCTGGTTCTCCCTCTCCCTCTACTGCTCTTCCTGTTTGTGCGCGCGCTCTCTCTCTGTCAAATAAATAATAAAATCTGTAAAAAAAAAAAAAAAAAAAAATTAGGATCTCTGGTCATATGCTGAACTTTTGACAAAGTACTGCTTTCTGTCCATACTAGAGTTTTTGTCATGTACATCATTGTGATGAGGTTGTTCTACTAAGAACTGTCCCAAATATTTAGGGTAGGCTTAGATACTAAATAATCCAAATAAAACCAGTTTTTATTTTCTATTTAGTCTTTACTTTCTCATGCCTCTTTATCAGTTCTTTGTCATTTTGTTTAGTTTCACAAGAACCCAGGGAGCTCATCTTAGTACTGATTTGGTGGAAGTGGAGATTACTCTTTTTTTAAAAAAAGATTTTATTTATTTATTTGGGAGAGAGCACGTGTGAGAGAGCACCAGTAGAGGGAGTGACAGGCAGAGGGAGAAGAAGAAGCATGCTCCCCACCGAGCAAGGAGCCCAACATGGGGCTCCATGTCAGGACCCTGGGATCATGACCCGAGCCAAAGGCAGACGCTTAACCCACGGAGCCAACCTGGCGCCCTGAGATTACTGTAATTGTTGTTATTATTATTTTTTGGATTTATTTATTTTAGAACGTGTGGGGGCAGGCGGATGGAGAGAGACTCTCAAGCAGACTCCCCACTGCACCAAGCCCTAGTGGGGCTCAATCTCATGACCCTGGGATCATGACCTGCATTGAAACCAAGAGTCTACACTTAACTGACTGAGCCACCCAGGTGCCCCTAAAGTGGAGGTTACTTTTATTCTTTGGTTAGCCATTGTGTAACTCTCTACTGCTTTGGTCTCTTCTGAGTTTTTTTTTTTTTTTTTAAGATTTTATTTAATTATTTGACAGAGAGAGACACAGCGAGAAAGGGAACACAAGCAGGAGGAGTGGGAGAGGGAGAAGCAGGCTTCCCACAGAGTGGGGAGCCAGATGTGGGACTCGATCTCATGACCCTGGGATCATGACCTGAGCCGAAGGCAGACGCTTAATGACTGAGCCACTCAGGTACCCTCTTCTGAGTTTTTGATCAGCTGCTTAATATAGTAAACCCTAACAGTGCCATCTGGATAGAGGCAAGAAGAACTATTCCCCATATTTTGGGGTTTAGATGACCTTTCTTCATAGAACTAGATCCTGTGGAAATTCTTTCATTCCTGTCAATCCCTAGTAATCACTGAGCTTGCCTAAATACATATATCCAAGTGTCTGTATTGGATGATTTATTGGCTAAATAATTGTGCTTAATTCTAGAATATCATCACCTACTTACTAAAATATAAACTTCCCAGGGTGCCTGTGTTAGGTGTCTGCCTTGACTCAGGTCATGATCCCGGGGTCCTGGGATCAAGCCCAGCCTCAGACTTCCTACCCAGTGGGGGACCCTGCTTCTCCTTCTTCCTCTTCTGCTCCCTCCTGCCTGTGCTCTCTCACTCTCTCTCAAATAAATAAAGTATTTAAAAAAATAAATGTAAACTTCACAAAGGAAAGATTTTTGTTTGTTCTGTGTACTGATTCTAGAACAGTGCCTGGCACAGAGCAAGCATTTTTTTGTATTTACTGAACACTTATGTAGCATTTAATGTGTCAGCACTGTTCTAGTGCTTTTACACATACCAGTATGTTTTGTTTTCATAAAAACCCATTGAGATGTCAGTATTATTTTAAAGCTTAGGAAACTTGTGTTACAGAGAGGTGAAGAAAGTGAGCTGGATTCAGACTAGCTGCAAAGTCTGGGCTCTTGATAGTACATCATGCTGCTTCAGCATAGGGAGAATGAATAATTCTCTATTGAGGATTTTTTTTTTTTTCTATCACCAGTGCCTAGTACCACTGAGACATCTTCAGATCTTGAGTATTTTACTACAGATAATAAATCATTTAAAAACTATATAACATAAAAAAAAAAAAAAAAAACTATATAACATAGTCTTTACAACTAACACATCTATTTATAATGTTACAGTTAACAGAAATTTGATTAAAATGTAAATTAAATTATGTACTTCATAAATTTAGGTCTAGTATGTTTTCCATAAAGATAAGAATAGGTTGGAAAAAAAAAGGTTAACACCTTAGAAGTCCTTCTTCCTTTTAAGAGAATTTTTTTCGTTAAGGAAAAAAACCTTTCAAGAAGCCCTGTTTATTTTCATTTCCTTCTTGAGATGTTAAGAATACTTTTGGGGGCACCTGGCTGGCTCAGTCAGTTAAGGGTCCTGGGATCGAGCCCTTTATCTGCTGGGCTCCCTGCTCACCAGGGAGGCTGCTTCTCCCTCTCTTCTTCCTGCCCCTCTCCCTGATTGTGCTTTTCTTTTCTTTCTTGCTCTCTCTCTCTCTCTCTCTCTCGCTCTCAAATAAGTAAAAATCTTTAAGGAAAATAATACTTTTGCGTGTTTTTTAAAGTTCAAGCAAAAAGTGTTTTTTTAATTATGAGAATTTAAGATAAATACTTTTTACTTTTATTGTTTCCATAACCTATTATAAATTGGTGTGAGGGATAGCATAATGTTACTTTAGTTCTCTCTGATTCTTGCCTTTAATATTTTCCTTAACTCTCAGCTCTTTTCTCCTGATGACTTAGAGAGCAAACACCATGATAGCTCTAGAACCTTTACTTTAATGTCACGTAACCATATTTTCTTGATATGTTTGGATTGGACTTCATGTATTTATCATTAGCATATTTTAGCTTTTTGATAGTTTGTTTTTTGATCATTAGCATTCTTCTCCTATCCTTCTTTGTACTTTTTGTGAGCCATGGAGCTCTATTTATATCTCATTTCATGCTGTTATACCTAAAATGCTGCTGCCTGCCCCCAGGCCTCCTAACTTAATTATCATAAGAAACTACTAACCTCCATTTTTAACGACTGGATTGTTTGAGTGTCCGTTTCAGTTTATATATGCTTCTGTCTTTTTTAATCTTCAAGAGAGTTTGATGATATTTGTTACCATTGTATTTTTAAGACCTGTAAAGTATTTTCCTTATACTTTACAGGTCTTAAACTTCCCTATAGTAAAGTGTTGAGGAATGAGTCACTTAATGTGAAATGATTCATTTAACTAGTAAAGAAACTCAGGCTCATCACCTTCATGAGAATCACAAACCCTATTCCTGATTTTTCTATTAAAATGTTTTAGATTTTTTTTTTGATTAAATGATGAAGCAGAACCTAACAAGTAAAACACAAAGCTCTTAGCAAAGAAAGTTCAAGTCAGTTGTATTAAATATTTTGATAGTAAACTTTCCAATGGAAAGGATTTAAAGACCTCATTTATTGTTTAAACAACTACAAAAATAACTTGATTGTTAATGGTATTGGCTGTGTAGATCACTTCATTAATCTCTTGGCTCTTTCATAATGCCTTGAGTAGTTTTCATTTCCAAATTATTTTTTGTACCATTTGAATTGTGTAGCAGTGATTGAAATGAGGTAAATTGTTTATTTTGTTATCCTGTATGTATAATATATAGGTAAATCAGATTTAGCTCCTAATTTGAATCTGGAATTTGAAGATGTTATATAGTTGTTTAAGAATGTAATATTTAGAAGGGAAACAAATTACCATCTTAGTCATTTTAAGTGTACATTTGAGGTGCTATAAGTATATTCATACCATTATCCAACCAATCTCCAGAACTTATTCATCTTAAAAAACTAAAATTCTATGCCTGTTAAACAAAAACTCCCCATTTTCTCCTTATCCCAGCCCTTGCAATTCTACTTTATGTTTCTGTGAATTTGACTACTCTAGGTACCTTGTAAGTAAAATAGAGTATTTCTTTTTTTGCGACTGGCTTGTTTCACTTAGCATAATATAAGGCTTATACATGTTGGAACATGTTCAGAATTTCCTTCCTTTTTAAGGCTAAATAGTATTCTGATGTATGTATGTACCACATTTTGTTTATCTGTTTAACTGTTAATGGACATTTGTGTCCACCTTTTGGCTATTATGAATTATCATGCTGTGAACATATGTACAAATATTTGTTTGAATTCCTGCCTTCAATTCTTTTGAGTGTATACCTAGAATTGGAATGGCTGGATCATATGGTAAATCCGTATTTAATTTTTTGAAGAACCATCACTCTTTTCCTCAGTGACTGTGAACTCTTTTACATTCCCAACAGCAATGCCCGAGAGTTCCAATTTCTTCATCCTCTTGCCAACACTTGTTATTTTTGTGTTTTTGTTTTGTGTTTTAAGTGGTCTCCTCGCCCAGCGTCAAGCCCAATGCAGGGCTTGAACTCACGACCCCTGAGATCAAGGCCTGAGCTGCTGAAATCAAGGGTCAAGTGCTTAACCAACTGAGCCACCCTGGCTCCTTTTGTTTTTGTTTTTGATAACAGCCCTCTTAATGGGTGTAAGAGATCACATTGTGGTTCTGAGTTGCATTTCTCTAATGATTAGTGATATTGAGTATGTTTTCATATATTTGAGGGCCATTTGTGTATCTTTGAAGAAATGTAATTCAAGTTCTTTGTCCAATTTTTAAATCAAATTACTTGGTTTTATACCGAATTTTAGGTGTTTGAATATATTTTCTGGATTTTAACCCCTTATCAGATACATGAGTTATAAATTCTTTCTTCCATTCCATTGGTTCACTGTCTCTTCATTCTGTTGATTGTGACCTTGGATGCACAAGTTTTGCATTTTGATGTCCACTTTACTTTTTCTTTCATTGCATGTGCTTTTGGTGTCATATCCAAGAAATCATTTTCAAATCCAGTGTCATGAAGCTTTCCCCCTGTCTTTTTCTTAAGAGTTTTGTAGTGTTAGCTCTTATGTTTAGGTCTTTGATCCATTTCGAGTTAGTCTTTGTATATGGTGGAAGGTAAAGGTATACAACTTTATTCTTCTGTACGTGGATATCTTTTCCGTTTAATTTTATATGAGAAAAGATTCGTGGCTATAAGTGATGGAAAACCCAGTTTGAATGATAAGTATAATGGGAAATTTATTGACAAGAGAAATTTATTGATTTTTTTGTTATCTTTATTAATTTTACTTTTTAATTGAAGGCCTGGCATGCAGCTAGGTCACAGGGGAAAAAAGAGTACTTGAACACATCCAGAGCCCATTGTTTTTTCTTTTTCTAAATAAATAAAAATTTTTTGAGGGACGGTGCTTCTGTTGGCAGGCTGTCTTCATTCTTTGGGTGCAGACTGGATTTCTCTGTATAACAGGAAATCCAGTCACCCACAGGTCAAGTTTTATGCCCCAGATATTAAACTCTCTTACTGGCCTCAAAGCTGAATCACGCCCCAAGACTTAAAAAATCCAGAAAGAAAACTATCTCTTCCAGTGAGATTCCGTTTTCTGTCTCTGGATCACTTAATTCAGACCCACAAATAGGGCCGCTTGTATTAATCTGGCAACTCCTAAGCATGTTAACAGATGCAGGGAAGGGGCAGTTAAGAAGAGGGATGCTGATCAGTCTCAGGTCTCTAATGCTACCATTCTGCCAGGAGAAATAGTACGATATGTATCCCATGTTATAAATAAGTATGATATTGATCACCTGTTAAATAGGCATTAGAACTCTCAAATGTTGAAAGATTGAAAATGTATAGAGGTGATTTTCAGCCTTTAAAAATCTTTGAGATATCTTACAGTACATCATTTAACTGTAATATGTGGTTTTAATAAAAGTGAATTAAAGTTTTGAGAAATTATTTGAGATATTTTATAATTTTCCCTAAAACCAAAAAATAAATAAAAACATGATAAACTAGAATGGATAAAAAAGATTAAAATCAGCAATTTAAATTTGGATTAAGTAGTATGATATATTTAATATCACATATATAACTAGTATATATATGGAATACTGTGATTTTTGGAGATGCCCATTAAATATAGAAGCTTTCTCTGACCACTGAAGGCACAATGGACAATGTTAATTCCTCTGTATCCAGAGTACTTGATCCTAAGGTAGTTAGAAAACATGGGTGAGACACACATATATCAAAACAAAGTACCAGTGTGTCTATGACTTTTATTTATAAATGTTATTTTATTTTATTTTATTTTATTTTTGAGGGGGCAGGAAAGCAAAGTTAAAAGAGGGAGGGGACCCGAGAGGGTTGACCTATGACATTTATTTTAATTTCTCTGATATGTATTGCATATGTATAAAACTTTGTGTTTTAATTAACTCTTGATTTATAGCACCCTACTCAAAAGCATATAAACTGCTATCATAATTGGTTCCTTGGAGAATCTCTAGACATGTTAGGAGAAAGTTCTGAAAAAGAATAACCTAGGGCAACTGACAGTAAGGGCAGGTTTCTTGAGAATGATGAATTGCCTAGCAGACCTTTAGTTTAGGAGTAACCTGAATGCTTTGCACTTACATGTTTAAGACAAGCCACTCTGAGATTTATTTGACCTAATAAGCATGTTATGTTGAAAATGCAAAAGCAGGGATTTGTGGGATCTATTAGCCATTCACACTTGTTATGAATCTTTAGACTGTTTTCTTAGAAGTCCAAATACGAGCAGCTGCTTTGAGGGGATACATTCTTTTTGTATGTTTTTATCATTGATTTTTTTTTAAAGTTACAAAAATAGTATATGATCATTATAACACATTTAAATTTAAGTCCCTTCCCAGTCCTTCTCCCTGGAAGTGAGTATAATTAATAATTCGTTGTGTCTTCTTCCAGAACATATGTTTTCTTAGAAATAAAAGTTTTGATTGGAATATAAGCAAAACATTTTGGACCACACTTTAGTTTTTCTAGGCAGGGTAGGCTTGGATAGAGTCAAGTGGCCTGTGTATGGTTTCTTTGGGCTCTGGATACTAGGGGTTTGGGAAAAGTTGCCTATAGATGGGTGACTTTTACGTTAAGTGTGGCAAGAGTGATTTAAAAAAATTGCTTAGGACTAACCCTGCATGCGCAAAAGGTAAAAGTCATATTATTTTCTTCTTCTTCCCCTTCCCTCTTGTATATATGTGCTCTTCCTCCCTGAAGCTAGAGTTTAAATTAATGTTTTTTATGTTATGTTTAAGCCATGTTATGACTTTTGTGGTTAACATCTGGTAGTTATAATTCCAAGAGTCAGAAGCCCAACCCACATTGGTTTAAACAAAAGTAAACAAAAGAATTGATTAGTTTAATGTGACTGAAAAGTTCAGGGATCTGGGTACTTAGGAAAGGTGTTAAGAATTTTTTTTTTCCTTGTTTTGCTTTCCTCTCTGTTGGTTTAATTCCCAAGTATTCTGTTTCTACATGGTGGATCTAAGATTATGTCTTCTCAGTTTAGCTTCAGCAGAAAGAGAACATGTCTTCCCAAGAAGTACAACAGAAATTTTAGGATTGACTTTTTTTTTTAATAAGATTTTTAATGTATTTGACAGAGAGAGAGGAAACACTAGCAAGGGGAGTGGGAGAGGGAGAAACAGGTTTTCTGCTGAGCAGGGAGCCAGATGAGGGACTCGATCCTGGGACCCTGGGATCACGACCTGAGCCGAAGGCAGACGCCTAACGACTGAGCCACCTAGGATTGACTTTTGTAATCTTAGAATAATAAGGCTGGATCAAATATTTCTGGACCATAACGTGGCCAGCTGCACTGTAACTACATAGACATGACATTTGGAGAGCTGTAGTTTTGGATCTGCTAGGCAGTACTGGAATAATAGGTCCCAAATCCCAGGAGTTTTACACAACAAAAGCTTGCTTGCTCAAGCAGTGTCAGCTACAAGTTCAGGTGATAACTCTCTAGGGAAGCCCATGTGGTAACTATTTCCATTTTCCATCTCAGCATGCAGCCATCACAGTTGCTTCAGCAGGGAATGGGAGAGCCCAAAGGGTTATGCATGAGCTCTCACTGCTTTAGTCTGATAGTTACACAGAGCTTATAGCCTACTATACAGAATTAGCCATGTGGTCCTGCCTAACTGCAGGGGGGCTGGGAAATGTACAAAATAACATGTTTTTTTGATGAGCAGAAATGTGCCTGCCATAAGCTGTTAAAAAAAGCAAAGAAGGCTAGTGAGTGATGCAAAACAACGAATGTCCACATAACCTAGGATTCTAAACGGTGCTTAAAATGTCGATATATAAAAACAGGTTCAGGGCGCCTGGGTGGCTCAGTTGATTAAGCAACTGCCTTCGGCTCAGGTCATGATCCTGGAGTCCCAGGATCGAGTCCCGCATCGGGCTCCCTGCTTGGCAGGGAGTCTGGTTCTCCCTCTGACCCTCCCTCTTCTCATGCTGTCATTCTCTCTCTCAAATAAATAAATAAATAAATAATCTTAAAACAAAACAAAACAGGTTCAGAGTTTGAAACTCCTTGCTCTTTGAAATGTTCTTTGCCCAAGTTTGGCCTGTTTTTGTTTAAAGTAATTCACGGATTTATCATCGAAAAATCTTTTTTCCTTCTTTCTCTCTCTTTCTTTCTTTCTTTCTTTCTTTCTTTCTTTCTTTCTTTCTTTCTTTCTTTCTTTCTTCTTTTCTTTCTTTCTTTCTTTCTTTCTTTCTTTCTTTCTTTCTTTCTTTCTTTCGAAAACCACTGCCTTTATAATTTCTAGACTACAACACATTTATAGGTTGGAGACGAGTTATAAGCAACGTGCTCATAAATTAGTTACCTTGTAATTGCTAAATTCCATCGATATTTTTGGTACCAGTGTTTTTACATCTCTTTGATGAATTGACTGTTTCTTCTTAGAACTTAAAAGAAAAATCATCTTCAGTGATATTCTTTCTTGGGTTTTCTGAGTTATCTCTCTTAGGGGTTGGAAAACTTTTTTTTTATAAAGTGCCAGATAATAAATAATTTTGGCTTTCTGCACCATATGTTACAACCATTCAACTTTGCTGCTGTTGTAGTGCAAAAGCAGTCATAGACAACACATAGTTGAATGAGTGTGGTGTGTTCCAGTAAAGCTTTATTTATAAAAACAGGCAGCTGGCCATAATTTGTTTATCTCTGATCTGCCCGACTGCTAGTCCTTAATGCTCGTTGAGCAGTTTGAACTTCCCTCTTAAATATGTATTTGTAGATTAGCTACCTTCTCGTTTTGTACTTTTTGGGTGGCCTCATTCTCATTCATTATTGTTTTAACTATCTTGGGTGTTGGAACAGATTTGAGGTGGGGTTTGATGTTGTCTCCCCCCCCCTTTTTTAATGGAGGGGATGGGGCAGAGAGAGGGGGAGAGAATCTTAATCAAGCTCCATGTTTGGCGTGGAGCTGACCCAGGGCTGATCTCACAACTCTGAGATCATGATCTGAGCCAAATCAAGAGTCGGACTCTGTATTGACTGAGCCACCCAGGCACCCCTGGCATTGTCCTTTATTAGCTATTGGACCATGTCTGAGTCCTATAGAATAGGGCTAATAATACCTGCTTGTAGGTTTGCTGTAGGTATAAGATTTATAGAGTGCTTAGCATAGAGATTGGTGAATAATATATGGGTGACAAATGGTAGCTCTTGTTTTTGTTATTGTCCTCTTACGTGTTAACTGTCACATATGTATCTAGATCCCAGAAGTTTCTTTAGTGTTTCGGTTTTTACTACATTTCTCTGTTGGACATTTTTATTCAGGTCATCTGTAGCATTAGTTAATAAGCATTCCTCTTCAAGTAAGAGTCTTCCCACATAACAAGAAGTTTGGAAATGGGATTCTAGAGCTTAGTGATGTCAGTGGCATTGTGAATTTCTTGATCTTGGTTGCAAGATGTGGTAATAGCTTCAGTCATCCTATCCTCACATCTGTATTCAGAGCAGTAGCAAAGTGTGAAGAAAGGATTTCTTCTGAGGTGATTTTTTTCCTTTTTATCATAAAAAAAGTTAAAAAGTTAGGAAGTAGAATCTCTAGGACTTGAACACCTTAAGCGGGAGAGACTTGGCATGTAGGGTGATTGCCAGATTTTTGGCTGAAGTGTCTAGGTTGATGGTAGTATTATTAATGTAAGAGAAGAATAAGATTTATAAAGAAGATAAATTCCATTTTAGACTTGTATTTGATGAACCTGTGGCAGATGGACTGCTGTCCTGTAGCTGGTCCTCCTATAACAGCTTTATTGAGGTATCATTTACACACCATAAAATTTACCCTCTAAAGTATACAGTTTAGTCATTTTTAGTATACTCACACAGTTTTCAACCCATCACTATTATTTAATTTTAGAACATTTTTATCATTGTAAAAAAGAAACCCCTGTACCTATCAGCAGTCATTCCCCATTTACCCCTCCCTCAAGCCCTGGCAATCACTGATCTACTTCCTGTCTTTGTGTATTTGCCTGTTCTAATTAACCGAGTTTTTAAATTTTTTTTTGTTGTTGTTGATATAGTACCTGAAGTAATTAATGTGTAGCAGATAGATTTGCTCATGTTTGATTTAATAAAGTAATTCATCCATAAAAATGATTTTTGGTGATGTTTCGGATGACCATGACTAAGAACCACAGGTAAAGGGTATTTAGTTAGACTTCCTTAATATGACATAGAAGGGCCTCTGCTACCCCCTATATACCTTTCCAGCCTCACTGAATACCATTGTTTGGTTCACAGTTGGTGTTTCAGCAACATGAACCCATTTATAGTTCTTCAAAAATGCTGTAATTTTTCTCTTCCGTGCCTATGCTTATTAGATCTTCTCTACTTAGATTCCTCCCAGGGCTTTCTGGTTGTCTAGTTCTTGTTCACCTCTTCGGGGTATGTCAGGAAATCAGAAATTTCAGACTTTCTCCCCTGGAGAAGGAAGCCCCTCCATAGAGTCCTCTGTTGTTCTTACCATATTATGTTATGTAAAAGTGTTTTATATATTTGATTTCTCTAGACCAGAGATCTCTGAACTTTTTATTGCTTACCTATAAAAACTGAACAGTGCATGCATAATTTTTTATAAATAATGTACATATATTAGTAATGTGTTAAATATTAATAAAACTTCTAAAATTTATTTATTTTTAAAGATTTTATTTTGAGAGAGACAGAGTGAGTGACAGAGTTAGCGACAGAGAGCACGACGTGGGAGAGAGAGAGAGAGAAGCAGGCTCCCTACTGAGCAGGGAGCCCAATGTGGGATTTGATCCCAGGACTTATGACCTGAGTCGAAGGCAGACGCTTAACCAACTGAGCCACTCAGGCACCCCTAAAATTTATTTTTAATTGTAGTGTAGTTGACATGTTATATTAGTTTCAGGTATGTATTAGTTTCGGGTATATACTATAGTGATTTAAACATTTATATACAATATGTAATGTTCACTCTGATAAGTGTAGTTACCATCTGTCACCATACAATTATTGCAATATAATTGGCTCTATTACCTATGCTGTACTTTAAATCCCTGTGACTTAACTTATTTTATAACTGGAAGTTTGTACCTCTTAACCCCCTTCACCTATTTCACCCGTCTCCTCCATCCCCTCCTCTCTGGCAACCACCAGTTTATTCTTCATATTTATAACTCTGTTTCTGTTTTGTTTTATGTGTTTGTTCATCTTTTCTTTTTCATTCTTTCTTTCTCTCTTTCTCTCTCTCTCTCCTTCCTTCCTTCTTTCGATTTCACACACAAGTGAAATCATATGGCATTTGTCTTTGTCTGACTTATTTCATGTAGCATAATATTCTTCAGGTCCATCCATGTTGTCACAAATGGCAAGATTTGATGCTTTTTTTATGGCTGAGTAATACTCCTGTGTGAGTGAGTGAGTGTGTGTGTGTGTATATGTGTGTGCGTGCGCACGTCCGTCGTCTTTATACATTCAAATATCGATAGGCACTTAGGTAGATTGCTTCCATATCTTGACTATTGTAAATAATTCTGCAATAAACATGGATGTGCATACATCTTCTTGAATTAGTATTTTCATTTTCTTTGGGTAAATATCCAGAAGTGGAATTACTGGATCATCTGGTATTTCTATTTTTAAAATTTGGAGGAACTTCCATACTATTTTCCACAGTGGCTGCACCAACAGGGCACACGGGTGCCCTTTTCTCCATGTCCTCACCAACACGTGTTTCTTTTTCTTTCTTTCTTTTTTTTCATTAACATATAATGTATTATTTGTTTCAGGGTACAGGTCTGTGACTCATCAGTCTTAGACAATTCACAGCGCTCACCAAAGCACATACCTTCCCCAGTGTACATCACCAAGCCACTCCATCCCTCCCACCCCCCTCCACTCCAGCAACCCTCAGTTTAACACTTGTTTCTTATCTTTTTGATATTAGGCATTCTGACAGGTGTGAGGTGATTTGTCGGTGTTTTGATTTTCATTTCCTTGATGATTAGTAAAGTTGAGCATCTTTTCATGTGTTTGTTGGCCATCTATGTCTTTGGAAAAATGTCTATTTAGATCCTCTGCCCATTTTTAATCAGATCGTTTGGGGGTTTTTTTGGTGTTGAGTTGTAGGAGTTCTTTATATATTTTAGATATTAACCTGTATTGGAGATATCATTCGTACATTTCTTCCATTTAGTAGGTTGCCTTTTCATTTTGTTGATGGTTGCTTTTGTTGCCTTTGCCTGAGAAGACAGGTCTAAAAATAAAATGCTAAGACCAATGTTCAAGAATTTACTTCCTATGTTTTCTTTTAGGAGTTTTATGGTTTCAGGTCTTTCATCCATTTTAAGTTTATTTTTGTATATGGTGCAAATAAGTCATCCAGTTTCATTCTTTTGCACATAGCTGTCCATTTTTCCTAACAGCATTTATTGAAGAGACTGGCTTTTCCGCATTGTATATTCTTACCTTCTTTGTCAAGGATTAATTGACCATATAAACCTAGGTTTATTTCTGGGCTCTCTTTCTGTTGCCTTGATCCTTGTATCTATGCATCTATGTATCTGTGGTATCTAACAGTACCATACTGTTTTGAGCACTATATCTTTATGGTATACCTTGAAATCTGGGATTGTGATACCTCCAGCTTTGTTTTTTCAAGTTTTCTTTGGCTATTCAGGGTCTTTTGTGGTCCTATGCAAATTTTAGGATTGTTTGTTTAGTTCTGTGAAAAATTGGTATTTTGATCGGGTATTTTGATAGGTTGCATCGAATGTGTAGATTGCTTAGGGTAGTATGGTCATTTTAATAGCATTCTTCCAATCCACAAGCATGAAATATTTTTCCATTTATTTGTGTCATGTTTAATTTCTTTCATCATCTTTTTATAATTCTCAGAGGACAGGTCTTTCACCTCTTTGGTTAGCTTTATTCCTAGGTATTTTATTCTTTTTGATGCAGCTATAAATAGGATTTTGATGCAGCTATAAATAGGATTAATTTCTCTTCATGCTACTTTGTTACTAGTTTATAGAAACACAACAGTATGCTCTTTTTGTATCCTGCAGCTTTACTGAATTCATTTATTCTTAGATCATTTATAGTTTTTGGTAGAATCTTTAGGATATGGTATTGTGTCATCTGTCAGTTGTGGCAGGTTTACTTATTCCTTACAAATATGGATGCTTTTTATTTCTTTTTCTTTTCTGATTACTTTGGCTAGAACTTCTAGTAGTATGTTGAATGAAAGTGGCAAGAGTGGTCATCCTTGTCTTGTTCCTGATCTTAGAAGAAAAGCTGCTTTTCACCCTTGAGTATGATGTTAGCTGTGGGCTTATCATATATGGACTTTATTATGTTGAGTAATGTTCCCTGTATATCTACTTTGTTGAGAGTTTTTATCCTAAATGGATGTTGAAATCTTTTCCTACAGATTATCATATGATTTTTATCCTTTGTTTTGTTAACGTATCAGTTTGATTGATTTATGGATTTGAGCCATTCTTGCATCCCTGCTATAATCCCACTTAATTGTGTTGATTGATTTTTTTTTTAAATTTGTTGAATGTAGTTGACTCATTTTATTGAGGATTTTGCATTACGTTCACCAGGGATACTGGCCTCTAATTTTCTTTTTTTGTAGTGTCTTTGTCTGGTTTTGGTATCAGGATAATACTGGCTACATAGAATGAATTTGGAAGCCTTTATTTAATTTTTATTTCTCTAATTTTTTGGAATAGTTTGAGAAGGATGGGTATTCTTTTTTAAATGTTTGGTAGAATTCACGTGTGAAGGCATTTGGCCATATACTTTTTTTGTTGTGAGTTTTTTTTTTTGTTTTTACTGAGTCTTTTAAATTACTAGTAATTAGTGTGTTCAAATTCTCTTTCTTCCTGATTCATTCTTGAAAGATTGCATTTTTCTGGGAACTTGTCCTTTTACATTGTCCAGTTTTTTGGTGTATACTTTTTCATAGTAGTCTCATAATCCCTTGTATTTCTGTGGTGTTGGTTGTAACTTCTCTCCTCTTTCATTTCTGATTTTGAGTCCTCTCTTTTTTTCTTGATGAGTCTGGCTAAAGGTTTATTAATTGTTTATTTTTTTGAAGAACCAGCTATTAGTTTGATATTTTCTATTTTTTTTTTTTTTTAGTCCTCATTTCATTTATTTCTGCTGTGCTCTTTATTATTTCCTTTCTTCTATTAACTTTGGGTTTTGTTCTTTTTCTAGCTCTTTTAGTGTAAGGTTAGATTGTTTGAGATCTTTTATCACTATAAACTTTCCTCTTAAAGAACTACCTTTGCTGTTCTTTATCCCTAATTCCTAAGATTTTCAGTGTCAAGTTTACATTTTCATTTGTCTCAAAGTATTTTATTATTTTCTCTTTGATTTCTTTGTTGACCTATTGGTTATTTAGTTGCATATTGTTTAGCGTCTCCATGTTTTTGTTTTTTCCAGGTTTGGTGTTTTTTTTTTTTTTGTGATTGATTTTTAGTTTCATATTGTTGTGGTCAGAAAAGATGCTTGATATGATGTTAGTGTTTTTAAATTTATTGAGACTTGTTTTGTGGCCTAAATGTGATCTCTCCTGGAGAATGTTCCATGTGTACTTGAAAAGAATGTATTCTGTTCTTTTTGGGTGGAATGCTGTATGTATTCATTAAGTGCATCTGCTCTGATGTGTTGTTCAAAGCCAGTATTTCCTTACAAATTTTGTGTGTACATGATGTAGCCGTTGATGTAAGTGTGGTGCTAAAGTCCCCTACTATTTACTGTATTACTGTCAATTTCTCCTTTTCTGTCTATTCATGTTTGACTTATATATTTAGGTACTTCTGTGTTGGGTGCGTAGATATTTATAGTTGTTGTATTCTCTTGTTGGATTAATCTCTTTATCATTATGTAATGGACATCTCTGTCTCATGTTACAGTCTTTGTTTTAAAGGCTGTTTTATCTGATGTAAGTATTGCTACCTCAACTTTTCTAGTTTGTTTCCATTTTCCTGGAATATCTTTTCCCAACCCTTTACTTTCAGTCTGTATGTGTCTTTAGGTCTAAAATGAGCCTCTCGTAGGCAGCATATAGATGGGTCTTGTTTTTTTTTTTATCTATTCAGTCACCTTCTGGCTTTTGATCGGAACATTTAGTTTATTCACATTTAAGATAATTACTGATATGTGTATACTGATTGCTTTTTTGTTAATAGTTTTCTGGTTCTTTTTGTAGTTCTTGGGTTTTTTTTTCTAATTTTTTTCCCTTGTGATTTGATGACTTTTTTTAGTATTTTGCTGGATTCTTTTCTCTTTATTTTTTCTGTATGTGTTACTGGGTATTGGTTTGTGGTTACCATGAGGTTCATGTATAATATGCTATATATATATATAACAATCTATTTTAAAGTCTATTTAAAGTCACTTAAGTTTGAACACATTCTAAAAGCACTATATTCTTCCCCTCCCTTTGTTTTTATGTATTTGCCATACATTTTTTTACACCTTTTTATTTTGTATATACTTTAATTATTGTAGATAAAATTGATTTTACTACTTTTTTTTTTTAAAGATTTTATTTATTTATTTGACAGAGAGAGAGAGATCACAACTAGGCAGAGAGGCAGGCAGAGGGAGAGGTGGGAAGCAGGCTCCCTGCTGAGCAGAGAGCCCGATGCGGGCCTTGATCCCAGGACCCTGAGATCATGACCTGAGCCGAAGGCAGAGGCTTTAACCCACTGAGCCACCCAGGCACCCCGATTTTACTACTTTTGTCTTTTAACCATCATACTACTTTTATGAGTGATATACACTTTTACCATATATTTGCTTTTACTAGTGAAATTTTTTCTTTCATATTTTTTTTTCTAGTTGTGGCCTTTTCTGCTCTAAGAATTCCCTTAAACACCTCTTGTAAAGTCAGTTTAGTGGCGATCAAGTCCTTTAACTTTGTTCGTCTGGGAAACTCTCTACTTCTGAATAAATTCTGAATTCTGAATGATGATCTTGTTGAGTAGAGTATTCTTGGTTGTAGGGTTTTTTCCCTTTTGGCACTTTGAATATATCATGCTGTGGGCTGCAGAGTTTCTGCTGAAAAGTCAAACTATAGACTTAGGTGGTTGTTCCTTTGTACATAATGTTTACTTTTTTGTCTTGCTGCTTTAAGATTCTCTCTTTAATTTTTGACAGCTTAATTATTATGTGCTTTGGGGTGGACCTCTTTGGGTTTATCTCCTTTAGGGCTTTCTTTCCTTCCTTGATCTGGATAGCTGTTTCATTCCCCAAGTTAGGGAATTTTTCAGCTGTTATTTCTTCACATAATTTTTTCCCCTCTCTTTCTCTTTTTCATTGGGGACTCCCAAAATGCAAACGTTGGTATGCTTGATGTTGCCCAGAGGTCACTTAACCTATTTTTTATTTTTATTTATTTATTTTTAAAAGAAGGATTTTATTTATTTTTTTGAGAGAGAGTTAGTGAGAGAGGGAGAGGGGCCAAGGAAGAAAATCTCAAGCAGACTCCCCACTGAGTGTGGAACCCGATGTCAGACCTGACCCCAAGACCCTGAGATCATGACCTGAGCTGAAACCAAGAGTAGGATGCCTAACCGACTGAACTACCCGGGTGCCCCAACTATGAGTTTTTTTATTCGGTAAATATTAACCCTTCTCAGTGTCTTGCCTGTTCTTTCCCCCATTGTTCAGGGTGTTACGACCTCCTTCTCTTGTCTATCATAGCACCTTTTGTTACCTTATCATAGCATTTATTGTGTTGATATTCTAAGTATTCGTATATGTTTATCTTCTTTCAGTAGAGTATAAATCTCTTGAGCGTGGGTACTCTCTCATTTCTTATGTTCCCAGTAGCTTGCACAGTGCCTAGCATATAGTAGGTAATTATAGAATGGATAAGCTGAATTAAGTGGAATGAATCAATGATGATTTGAGAATAATTAAGACAATTATTTTTTGAAGTATTTATTTGAAAGACCATAGGGCCATTTATTTTTTAAATGCCTACAGGTTAAAGCACTGTATCTCATTATTTGTGTTGATGGAATAGTTTCTTTTTAAGTTTCCAATTCATTTTGTGTATTAATGCTTTTGTAAAATACAGTAAAAATTTAATGCTAGGAAAATGACATAAAAGGAGACATAAAATATAGGCACCAATTTTTTTATTATTAGATTCAACAGACAAAATTACTCTCAAGTTCTCTACTTAGCTTTTTGTGGATTGGTAATAAAGAGTCTGTGCACCTTTACTTGTCCATTGACCATATTTTGAGAATTGTACAAAGCACTAGTAAATGCTTTACAAACATTATCCACTTTAATTTTCATAACCCTAGAGGGTTTAGGTACTGTTATCGCCATTGATAGGAAACCAGGCAAGTAAATTACCTAAGGACACATAGATGCCACACAGAACAGTTAGGATTCAAACTCAAGTAGTTCAGTCTGACTTCACAGTACATGTTCTAGTCTCCTTCTGAGTTTGCAAAGGTGAGATGAGGTAGCATCTTAGGCTGAGACTGTGTAGAATGAACATGGATGCAGGCAAAGAAAGTTACAAGTATAAATATAAATATAATTTGCCTAAAATAGAGAATGTTAAGGGTCATAAAAGCAGAGTTATGGAGGATGCCGTTCTTTTATCCTGTTAGTGAGTCCGCATCTGTTTGCCTGTTACCCTTAGTTCATACTAAAATTCCTGATTTGCAAAACAAAATAGTGATGATATTTCTTTGAAATACATGTCTTTTTGCTCTGGCTCAGTTAAGTAGACTGAAATTTGTTTCTTCTATTCTTTGTACTTTGTTTCTTCTCACCTCTATTCTTATTTGATAGCATAATCATCCAGATTATTATGATTACATTCATACAAACACAGAAATAACATTTCTTTCTACAGGTATCAGTATTTCAAGAACAAAGTGTAAGGATCATATGAAGTTAGTGGTAGTAGAGTATTATGTTCCTGTCTTGTTTTATGTCATTAAATTCTTGATATCATGAAATTGGCAACTTTTAGAATATTTCAGTTTCAACAATAGAATTTTTTATACATTAAAATACTTTTTTTCTTCCTGTAGAAATCTGGTTAAGAAGTACTGTCCCAAACGTTCCTCCAAAGATGAAGAACCAAGGTAAATTATATACCTGTTTATTATTGCATTTTAAAACAAAAAAACTTATATTTTTGTTATTTAGTAAAATAAATATGCTGGTAGCTCTTTATAATGATTTTTTAAAGTTTTAATTAAAAAATCACAGGTTTTCGAATAAGGAAGTATTTATTCTAATAAGAAAGAATATTTCATTGGGCTCAGTTTTCTGAAATAGTTGGAAGTATGGGTTTCCAAGTAAAATGTGGACTGGGACTTTACTTGAGTGATTTAGTCTTCAAAAGAAAAGGGTGTTTTTCCCATACTTTATTTTGCAGTTGTTAGCTTGTTGGATTCTTGAGCTTTTACTCTTACAGGTATTAAAACAGTTTGGCTGGTTAGTTTATAGGGATCACAAAAAGGAATGAGGTTTCAGGGTAACCTTGGAACACTGAATAAATGTTTAGGAATTGCTAGTGAGCTTTTTGGTAGTCTTAAACAGGGATATGTGGATGGTTGTAAAATACAGAAACAAAGAGACTAGACTTAAAACAACTTTGTGTATAATTGTTAGTTGTTAGGATTCCTAAGTTTAGTGTTAATGGAGTATTATCTGAGTTTCTCGCCTTCAGCTGAAAGAGCGTTGGGGCAGTATATTTAGAGTAGATCTATACATTTTAATACAGCAATTCTCTTTGTTTCTCTCCTTCCCTCCACACACATTTTTTACCCTTATTGCCCCTTCTTACCCCTCTTTGGTGCCAACCATAATGGCACTTAACTTCCATTCAGGATGTGGGCAGGCATACAAGCAGCTGTGTCCAGAGCTGATCGCAAAATTGTTCTGTAGATCAGCCATCGAGATGCATTTGATTGGTACGATTGGCAGGTTCTGTCCTCGAGAGCAAGCACATCATCTCTGCAACAGGTTCAGCTGCCAGTCCTAGGAATCCCAGCTCATTCCCCAGCTCAGGCCAGTCAATTGACTACTTAAGAGATTCCAGTATGCCAAAAGAGCCTGCAGGTAGTATTCTTACTATTTTTTGACCCCATATATCCCTTTATTTATAAAGTAAAACTCCTTGAAGATAAACAAACATATACAACTTGAGCTAAATGTATTCTTTTCATATAGAGCTAATTTGGAGCTACTAGCAGTGAGGTTGAGTATGTTAAAATTTGTCAAGTGTCAGACTCAATCCATACCTCACAGAAAACATTTTTAAAGAAAAAATACATAAATTTCACTATTTTTAAATATGTTTTTGTCAGGTTTACCTCGTGTATAGCCTTTTTTAACATCCTTAACGAGTTAAATGACTATGCCGGACAACGAGAAGTAGTAGCAGAAGAAATGGCACACAGAGTTTATGGTGAATTAATGAGATATGCTCATGATCTGAAAACTGAAAGAAAAATGGTAATTATTGTTTTCATCCACTTACATAGTACATGAAATATTTTTACATAATTACTTTGCTTTTTAAAGTAATATTCAGTATAAACTGATTTGATATTTCAATTTCTTTTAACTAAAAGTATCTTAAGATACTTTTGCTAATTTGTGATTCTTTTGTATTTAAGACCAAGATTTGGTAACCTACAACCCATGGGCCAAATCCAGCTTACTGCCTCTTTTTCTTAGTTCCCATGAGCTAAGAATGGTTTGTAATATTTCGGATAGTTGAAAATCAAAAGAATATTTCATGGCATGTGAAAATTGTTTGAAATTCACATTTCATTGACTATAATTATTATTGAAACAGACCCGCACTCATTTACTTATGTATTTCCTGTTGCTGCTTTTGTATTATAATAGGAAAGTTGAGTATTTGTAACCAAGACCACATGGCTTGCAAAACTTAAGATATTTATCTGACCCTTTATAGATAACATTTGTCAGCCTCTACTCAAGACAAGTCATGTCTTTGTCTAGAGATTATATCTGTCTTAAAGGATATACTTAAAAGTATTCAGATGATACTTATTAAGTGCATTTTAGAGAGTTTTGCTTTGCTAATAGTCTTTTCCTAGGTCTTAATAGAGTTATATAATTAGTACCTTAAAAAAATAAAGTGAAAAATAAAGGTTTTCTGGGATTTTTAGACTTTTAGTGTTTAAATGTAATTTTTGTTTGTTTTATTTGTTTTTTGGTTATGATCTTCAGCATCTTCAAGAGGGACGGAAAGCTCAACAGTACCTTGACATGTGCTGGAAACAGATGGATAATGTAGGTTATAATGTTTTCATGCTTATAAAGTTTTGTACATTAGTTTAGCCCCAAATTCTCTTATGCTTCACATCTTTTTAGTTTAATATTTCTCAATGTATTTATTCATATTTGGCATTGGTGTAAAGAATGTGAAATCATTTTGTCATTTTTCTTTTTTTTTTTTTTCTGTATGGCTTTATACTTGTACCAATTCTGTAATCTTCAGATAACTCTAAAAGTTTAGGAATATACTTTTTGATTTTGCAATAGTTACTATAAAATATTGATAGATGGTAGGGGTAGTGGGAGTATTAATAGTTATTAATAGTGATGTATCTCAGAAGACCATTAGACAGAGACTGAGAGGACCTAAATTCTACTTCTGCCTTTTGATTTCTCTTGATTTCATCTTTAGCGTATGAAAAATCAAGACAGTGGACTAGATTATATGAAATGTTTCTTCCAGTTCAGTGATTCTGTAATAACGTAAATGTTCCTAGTACTGGGCTCCTGGTCATAGACCATTCAAATTTTAGGAAAGAAAATAACTTGTTGTATTTATAGGTAAAATTATAAAAGTATAATAATTATTTATTATAAAAATTTTCCAAGGGTAGGGGTGCCTGGGTGGCTGAGTTGGTTGAGTGACTGACTCTTAATTTCAGCCCAGGTTGTGATCTTGGGGTCCTGAGATCCAGCTGAGCAGGGAGCCTGCTTGAGAATTTCTGTCCCTCTCTCTGCCCCTCCCCATGCGCGCACGTGCTCTCTGTCTCTCTCTCAAATAAAAAACCTTTAAAAAAAAAAAAACCCCAGACTTCCAAGGGTGCGCACTAATGTGCTTTCTCTTAGATATTCTGGCATACAGTCACTTGAAAAACAAGATGTCTGCAAGGAACATTGTCGTCTGCTTTCCTTAAAATTCTCTGCCACCTAATGTTCTATAGTATAAGACTAATATTCTTTCTGGGAGCCACTGAACTGGCTGACTTGGTTGAGTGACTGACTTTTGGTTTTGGCTCAGATCATGAGATTCGGCTGTGTTGGGTTCCCTACAGAATGCAGAGTCTGCTTCAGATTCTTTCTCCCTCTCCTCCTTTGCCCCTCCCTACTCTCACAGGCTCTCTCTTTCTTAATACATAAATAAAATCTTAAATATATTCTTTCCGGGGATGCCTGGGTGGCTGAGTCAGTTAAGCGTCTGCCTTTGGCTCAGGTCATGATCCCAGGGTCCTGGGATAGAGTCCCACGTCAGGGGAACTACTACTACTTCTCACTCTGCCTGCCGCTCCCCCTGCTTCTGTTCTCTCTTTCCAACAAATGAATAAATAAAATATTTATATATATATATTCTTTCTAAACTCTCAGGTTAGCAAGCAGCTTACTCTTTACTCTTTTACTTGCATATTTTTATTACGGACACTGTATTCCTTGAAAATTATGCTAGGGACGCCTGGGCGGCTCAGTGGGTTAAAGCCTCTGGTCATGATCTCAGGGTCCTGGGATTGAGCCCCGCATCGGGCTCTCTGCTCAGCAGGGAGCCTGCTTCCCCCTCTCTCTCTGCCTGCTTCTCTGCCTACTTGTGATCTCTCTCTGTCAAATAAATAAACAAAATCTTAAAAAAAGAAAATTACGCTAAAGGGATTTTTTTCCTGTGTTAATTTAATTTGTGTTAATTTAGTTTGGGAAAAGGACTTTTAGGTTTGAGATTTAAAAAACTTCATGTATATACGTGTTTTTGGCCTTTTTTCTTTTTTTTTTAAATCGCATATTCAGAGCTTAAAGTCACATATTCTAAGAGTAAAGTTCTGCTATATAATGTCATTGATATAAGATTCTAGGCACTGGTACTGATTGAGAATTCTTAGTTATATTAATAGTCCCTTTCATTTTTGTTTTCATGTTCATTCTAATTGGTTTTAACAAGACTTTTAGGGAGTGTTTACATTTATTAAATTTTAAATTACCTTACCTAGCATTCTTAGTATCTGCCACCTAATGAATGTGTTTGTGTGTTTTCATTTACACATAATAACAGACTCCTACACTCATGAGTCATTGGTCCCTTTAAAAACTTGTGTTGGCACAAATTATTCCTGTTAATATGCGCTGACTTGCCTTTAGAACAGTTGGCAGTTACTAAGCAGAAGTTAGAGGGGTCATAAGAAAGAAGAAAGAAGCATCGGGAAAAAAATGTGAGAATGATTTCTTTAAGGCATTAACAATACCATTAAAAGTGAGTTCAGCTCAACTCATGTTTATTGAAGGCTTCGTTGACATGAGTCATGTCAACTGAGTCATGGTACAAAAGTGAACAGTGAAAAAAAATGAATAAGTGACATAGTCCTTGTTTTTGTGGAGCCTGCATTCTAGTGAGGGAGACAGACAAATATAATTTTTGTGGAATATGTAGAAATATGTGCAGGATCCCATTTCTTAGTTCTGTATCTTCCTGTTTAATCAAGGAAATGAAACTGCAAAATTCCTAACATTTTTAAAATAATTGAGAGGAGATTTAAAGAAGTGGAACAGACAGGCTGAATTAGTGACAGAGTATTGAAAATTGAGGAAAATATTTAAAAAGACAGTTACTAGCCCCAGGATAATGAAAATAGGCCACACCGGCATTTAAGATGCCAGCAGAAGAGAGTAGCCTGCAAAGAAGATTTTGAAGGAATGGTGAAAGATTACCAAGATAGAAGTATCAAAGATGCCAGGTCTATCAAGAGGCTCAGGTAACAGAGCGTGCAGATTTACAGGAACAGAGCTCAGAAATGGAGCAGTTTCAGCGTTGGTCAGTAGCTCAGTGATATCACTAAAGCTGTTTCTGCTTTCTCCGTCCACTTTTTATGTCTTGACTATGTTGGCTTTTTTCCTCAGGCTTGTCCCCATATAGTCAACAGCCAACTTAAGCTGCCAGGCACCACATCCTCTCAGCTGCATGCAGAAGCAGGAAAAAGAGGGCATTTCTCTTTTAACTGTTCCTTTTTATCAGGGAAGAAAAACTTTCAGAAAATCCCCAGCAGACTTCCTAATGGGTGCCTTTGACAGGATTAGATTACTTGACCATGCTCCAGCTGCGGGGAGGCTGGTAAAGCAAGTATCAGCTATTTTCAGCCTTTACACTGGGAGGTGGGCTCTTCTAAGAAGGGGGGGGGGTATAGAAGTGGCTGTTGATTAGTCTGTCGTGTAACGGATAAGGAGTGTATTCCTATATTGTATAATGATATCTTTCAAGGAAGGAGAATTTTTAATATTACTGTATTAGTAATATTTTTAATATTGCACTAGCGATTCTTTTGCTGTTGCACTGAAATTAATAGTTTTTTCCACAAATAATAAGATACATAATATAAAAGTACTTTTGTATATAGTAGCTTCACATTGAAACAAAATTAGTACCCTGTAGCTACTTAGTTTGAAAACACCACTCTGAACTGAGTTTCAGAGAAATAAATGTGGAAGTTTATTTTTAATGCGGAAATTTAATAGGAAAGTGAGATTCTGAATATTAAGTGCATTCAGATATATTTATGTGCTTTGAATAAATTGTACTTGTCTCATTTGGTATTTTTATACTAATCAAAATGGTACATTTAAAGAATTTTATACAGTTTTCTGAGCACATTTATTTGATATAAATTGTATAGGTATGTTTGGTTCTAGCTATATGACAGTCTGAGCTAACTCAGAAACCTCATGGCTACAAATACTTAGATATAATAGCTAAAATATTTTTTATTGTATTTTAAGTTCTTAGAGCTAAGAGAAAGGGAAATCTGTTTCTAACTGCTAGAAACTAAGGGTAAACTAGAAGCCAGAGCAGTAGCTATATGAGCTGATACAGTGGCATTTGCAGAATGAAGGCAGAGGTATTGGAGTGTGGCGGTTTATTGGACCTTGCTAAGAGCTTAGGTTTTAATATACAGGGACAGAGATGATGTTTTAGCTCTATATGTTTTAGAGAGTTGGAACTGATAACCTTGTATAAAGTTTTGAACCTTCAAAGGACTAGCCCTTTAGTGAAAGATAGACTATAAGAACTGCCCACTGGTCAAGGGAGATAGCAGAGAAACTTGTCTCTATCTGAAGGTCAAAGGAGAAGAGGTGTCTTGTGAAAAATTTAGTCTTTGACCTTATAGTTATGAGGTTTGGAACTCAATTTGTCCCGTGTATAGTTTTGTAATCCCCAAGATAAGAAATTGACATCTAACTTGTTCTAATGAGGGTGTTAGGTACATAGAAAATGTTGACATCCTCTGCTTTCAGAATACAAGTAGCAAGGGATATGTTTTTCCAGGTGAGAAATTGAAGAGTCTCCTCTGGGGAATCTAACTAGCTTGAGAGAAAAGACTTATAGATAACAATAGTAGGGTTTCTCCGAGGAAACTGCCTGGCCATATTAACCTAGAGGAAGAGACAATAATCCACAAGCCCCACCTGCAGAACTTTCAGTTGGCCTTTAAAATAAGAACAGAGAGGCAAAGATCCTCAGACATTTAGAGAAAACAACTAATGTAAATAATAAAGACCAAAACTATTGGGGGTGCAGCTTTGAAGAAACAATGACTGTGAAAGAAAATAGAAAACAGCAAAAATAATCAAAACATTTGAAACACTATTAATATTCTGAAAGAGAATAGAGAAGATACTGTATCTGTGAAATAGGAATAAGATGCTGTCAAAGAAGGAACACACACACAAAGAAGAACTTTAGCAGAAATGAAAAACTCACTGGAAAAAAAAATTGAAAAAATCTCTCAAAGTAGAGCAGAAAGATAGAAATTGAAAGTACAAAAAAATAGAGGGTTCGTCCAATAGGTTCATTTTCAAGATAATAAGCATTGTATAAAAGAGAAAACATTGAAAACGGACAAAAATAATTCAAGAAAGTTTTCCCAGAACAGAAAGACATGAGTTTCCAGATGGATTTTCTAGGTGCTCATCACAGTGGACTCAGAGCAAGACATATCTTCCTGAAATTTCAGAATAGTTAGGAGAGAGAGGATCCTTACCAGCCTCCAGAGTGGAAAACAAACAAGTTTTATGCAAAGGATCAGGAATCAGAATAGGATCAGGAAGCCAGAAGACAGTGGATTAGTTAGTACTTTTACATTGCTGAAGGAAGACAATTTCTGACAGCGTCGTAGCCAGCCAAATTTTATCAATTAAAAGTGCTGGTAAAGGTATTTTCTGCCATGGAGATGTGAAAAGTTATCTCCTGCAAATCTTTCAGGAAGCTGTTGCTGAATGTGTTCTAGCAAAATAAGAAAATGAATCAAGAGAGGGGAAGTCGTGGAATTGGGAAATACGAATTTCAAATCAAAGGGGAGGTGAAAGGAATCGGCAATGATGGTGAAGGGAATTTTTAAAGAAGCAGCTATGCAATAGGTCTAGTTTGTGTAAGCAGTCCAAATTTCAGTAGATCAAAGCCTTTGGAAGAGATTTCATTAAGAAAATAAAATGGATAGAATTCTGAATATGTTTGAATTAACGGAGGAGAGATTTTTAAAGAACTGTGCACACTAGGGTGGAATTAGAAAAAAATATGTTGAAAACTAAGCAAAGGTAAAAAATTAAGTCCAGGAGTAAAAAAAGGACGTATGCCAGAAAGGAAATATGGTACATATAGCACAGCTCTATTGTGAATAGCTTTTACAAAGTCATAGTCATTTGAATTAAGTCAAAATTTTAAAGTCCTGGTCCTGGGCTAACCGTATTCCTGGGACACCTGAAAGAAACAATATGAAGCCACTTTGGAGGGACATTTCCACATTCCACCACAAAAAATAAAAAGCAAACACCAAAACCAACCAGCTAAACAAACCTACAAAACCAAACATAAAACACCAGACAAACCAAAAAAGTCCTTTTGAAGGTGAGCTTATAATAAAAAATAACAAAATACATGTGATTTTTTTTCTTACTGGCAAATGATGAGGTGTATTATAAATATTAACTCAGTCATGCCTGTGATTTTTTTCCTTCACAGTCTATAATGTCTGATATTTAAGTCATGGATTAATTGTAATGCTAACATTTCTTTTCTAATTTAGAAAAATTTTATTTTTAGTACGTAATTCTATACAATATACAGTGACAGCATTTATTTTTTAATGAGATAATTCTGTTTCTCAGTGTGATATTTTAATTTTTTAAACAGAGTAAGAAGAAATTTGAAAGAGAATGTAGAGAGGCAGAAAAGGCACAACAGAGTTATGAAAGATTGGATAATGATACTAATGCAACCAAGGCAGATGTTGAAAAGGTAAGAAGTAATCCAAACTGACTTTGATATCGAAATATCATTATTTACATATGGAGCGTAGTTACAATATTTGTATTGGTAGATTCCCCAAGAGAAAAACTATGTCTAAATCTAAAATATACAAATATTTGTGTACTTCAAATCACAAGTTAATCTGAGAAAGTAGTTAATATGTGTTACTTTATTTTATCATAATGTCTTAACTGCATTCAGAATGCATAAGAAAGACATGGTTGCTATTGAGAATGAGTTTCTGTCCTATTCCAAAACAGAATAGAAAGTCTAAGATAAGTTGACGGGGTGTGCAAATGGGAGTTGGGTAGTGTGCTTCTCCAACTTGACACAAGGCAAAACAGGATCAAAGTGTCAGAGGTATGTGATGTTAGCTATTTATGTGTGTGTGTGTTTGTTTCATTCATTCATTCATTCATTTTGGGAAACTGAACTCTCTTGTCATTAAACTGATCTGGGTCAGATGTTCTGTAACATTAACTATTTGTACGATCAGCCCTATAACTGCTGCTGCTTAGGTTTTATTTCTCCCCCGCTGTATGCTCTTTATCTTAGAACATTTGACATAGTGATAGAGCTGAAATGTTGGGATTTTGAAATACAGGTGAACCTTACTCCACATTTTTGTATATACAAAGGCCCACCATTTGTATATTTTCCAATTTAGGATTTTATAAGTCTCTGTAGGATTAGAACAAGAAAAAAGTAAGAAGGAGAAGTAATTTATTTTCTGCATTCCATTTTCTTTACCACTTAAAAGCTATAAAATTATATAAAATCCAGATTTTACAATTACCTTAAAGGTCTTCTGGTATAACTTGTGACGCTTTTATTTTTTTCTACCTGATTTTTAATGATTTTAAACCTCTAATGGTATTAAGTTCCATCTTGTTGGAAATACACAGTTTTAAGGCAGTTTTTCCTTTTTTTCCCCCCCAACTCCAGCATTTCCTTATAGTGATCCCACTCATTCCTCTGTTTAGTTTTAATTTCTTTGAGGTACCAGAAAAGTATCAAATCTGTATTTTCCTTGTAGTAGCTTTTTAGATATTTGTAGTAGCTTTTTAGATATTTGTAGCAGATTCTCTACCCTTAGATAAACCATTGTGTTTCTTTAACTATGTAGGAAATAGCTTGAAGTTACCTTTCATTGTAACTATTTTCCTTTGGATACCTGTTAATTTGTTAATAGCCAACATAAATTATGTTACTTCCGATTGGGTGTAATAATCCAGGGATAGTCTTATCGGTCCTGAGTTTGATTGCCTCCCTCGTTTTGAACACCAAATTTATGTTAATTATGGCCTAAGTGTATATTGACTTTTTGGGCAACCACTTGTTTGGATGGACTCCCATTGAGTTTATGGTTAACCCAATGTTTTTTCACATATGGTGTGTTGTGAGAACATGTGTCTCAGAACTTGTATTGTTGGTATTTTAAATTCATATGTACATCTGTATCAATTATTAGACTTAACTCTGCTGTTAAGATTTTTGGATCCTGATTTTGATCATCCATATATTCATTTCCTTCCCAGAATCGTGGCATGTATATAATGTGTTATCATTATTTGATAAAAATGTGGACCACAACAGTTGGAAACAGCACTGTTTTATACATGAGATTCATCCTTGCTGGTTGACACTGGTTCCTTAAGAACTCCTTTGACTAAAAATTGATTGAATACATAGCTATGTAGTAGACAAGTTAAGGAACTCATTAACTGGACTCTCATTTAACTTATTTTTTTCATTTTGTCTGTAAAGATATCATTAGAGACTAATTAGATATTTTGAAACCCAGATATAACGTGTTTAATAGTTTGACCTAACTTAAGAATTTTCATGTTCATAGTTTCCTTTTTTATGCTCATTTGTTTGTAATTCTCTTACTTAATAGAAAATTTAGAAAACTGAGGATTTGCTTTAGGAACTATGGAGTAGAGGAATTCTATTGTAAGTGACCAGGGAGGGAAGGGATCATAGTTTCAACTGAGCAACTACTGATCAAAGTTTAAAAAAAAAAAAGTGAAGACAGAGAGCAAGCCAGTTACTGATTTTCCTAAAGCAGTTGCACAGTGTGAGTATAGCATAACACTCCTGAACTGTACACTTAGAAATGACTAAGATGGTCAATTTTATGTTACGTGCATTGTGTATTTTACTACAATTAAAAATTTAAAGGATTTTTGGGGTGCCTGGGTGGCTCAGTGGGTTGAGCCTCTGCCTTCGGCTCAGGTCATGATCTCAGGGTCCTGGGATCAAGCCCCGCATCGGGCTCTCTGCTCAGCAGGGAGCCTGCTTCCTCCTCTCCCTCTGCCTGCCTCTTTGTCTGCTTGTGATCTCTTTCTCTCTGTCAAATAAATAAATAAAATCTTTAAAAAAATTTTTTTTAAAGGATTTTTAATGCAATATTAAAATGTAAAAGAGAGAAGGCAATTAGTATGAAGCCCACAGTATGCCAGAGGAGGCTTCAGTTGTATTAGCTTTCTAGTCTTATACTCCTACATATCCTGCTGGAACCTATGCCCCACGCTTTGGGAATCACAGCCAGTGACTTTAGAACAGAAGTGATTTCTCCTGATGGAACCATTGTGGATAAGGGAATAATTTAGAATACTGTATTCCGTCATAGTTTGTCAGAGTAGGGAGAAAAGGGGAAGAATAAATGAATATGTACTTAAGGTCTCATGTTGGAACTTTAAATGTATATTTCTGTAGAAATACTTTGGGCTGTGGTGTTTAGTTTCTGTAGTACTTAAGTATTGTAATCTTCAAGTACACTGTAGATTAAATGCATTTTTGTGGGCTAATTTGCTGTCTTGGCTACCATGTTATTTCCATAGGTCAGTTTGTTTCTGAGTTCAGAATAACTGGTGGACCTACTATTAGAAGGCTAGAGACTACATTCGCAGAAAATGGAATTAAAATAATGAAGTTTATTCACAATGTGCTTTACCGTTTCCAAAACACTGTAGTATAACATGATTTATTCCTTGAAACACTGAAAAATTGAGTTGAATTCTTTGTTTTTTCTTATTACTGTAGATCATTTGAGAAATTTAGATTCCTTTTCATTAAATCTAGAATTAATAATTTTGTTAATTTTGTATTCTAACATTCTTATCAATATAGGTGATGCTAACCTGACTCATTCAAAAAAACACTTCTATAAGAGCTTGAGATGAACAGAACTGTATTCTAAATAAACATTCCTTAAAGTACCTCTGGTTTTCTATAGAGGTGGAAATCATTGTTGAGTATTACCTTATCCAAAATTAACATTTTAATCATTATTTGATTTCAGTGTGGTTCTAGTTGGATATAAGTGGATTATGTTTGAAGGAATGTTTACTGACTTTAACTGTCTAAAATATTTCTGTACTGTTTTTCCCTTCTGATCAAGAGCATCCTGTTTCAAGTCAAGCCATAATGTTGTCATTTATTTAATTTAAAAAAATCTGGATTTGGTAATGAGAAACTTTATTTGAACAGATTATTGCAAGAGGGAGAACTCTTTTGCAGTAAGAGAAAGGGAATGTTGCAAAGGACAGTGCTCTGCCTGGAAGATCTGCAAGCATCTCCTTAAATTTTAAATGATACTAATAGTTAGAAAAAGTCTAGTGTTAGTGTAACTTTTAGAAAAGCAGATTGGGTATGATTTTCTCGTTATTTTTGTTGGTAATGATTTGGATCAATTTGTCTCTAGGCCAAACAGCAGTTGAATCTGCGTACACATATGGCTGATGAAAATAAAAATGAATATGCGGCACAGTTACAGAACTTTAATGGAGAACAACACAAACATTTCTACGTAGTGATTCCTCAGATTTACAAGGTAAAGTTTAGATATATGAAATTAATGTAGTTTTAGAGTTGGAAGAGCTATTCTTTAAATGTAAAACTTAAATTTCAGGAATCAGCCAGAATGTTTCTATATTTATTAGTCATCCCGATTAGTGATATGAACTTCCTTTATGACTATAGATTTGAAAAGTAAATTCTTCCTAACTTTGAAATCACAAATTTTCCTATAGATTTATTATTAGTGTAATAAACAGTCCACTAAAACATATTCTAGATAAGGTTTAATGCCATATCACTGAGCATTAGGACATAGGAAAGAATTCACTGGAATTGTACATTGTAATCTGCTTGACAAGAATTGGGATGTAGCTTTTTGACACTATACCAGAATCATTGGCATTACTCCATGTGGCAGAAATAAATCTTATGAAATGTATTTGCTATCCCGGTTTTTGCCTGCTTGTCTTCCTAGCTGCCAGATCATAAATGTAATTCAGGCCATAAGTTTGCTTACACATTCTACCCATTATCATTTGATGATAAACAGTTGCCAGCCTGAGATAAAGACCCAGAATTTCTATGAGGGTTAAGTTATGTTACTGCTTATTACAGAAAGGCGAGAATTTAGAGAAAAGGGATTAAGTGAAATGATGTTGAAAGTAATGTGGGAGAGCAGAGCTTGTATGAAAAGAGTTGTGAGCCCAAATATATTTTCTTTTTCTTTCTAAGCAAATTAGCAGTTCAAAGGGAGCATAGTTAGAGGTAGTGGCCTAGAGTGGGTATCATATTTCAGTCATTTAATCCAGAGTATCTAGCCTGTCAGTTCTCACTCTGGGTGCTTTAAGCCTTCGTGTTCTGGGGAGACCTTAACTTGGAGATCAACCACTTTCTGTGTTTTGGGGCTGATCCTTTTGTTTGGACCTTGCTATGGAGCAGTCTTGGCATTTGTAATGCTGGGAGTTCCTTTTGTGAAAATGTGGGTGTCAAAATAACCCCACAGGCTTCAGGAAGTAATTAGGAAAAACTGGTATGAAGGCTATGTGAGTTTGGGGATTTGAGCAGTGTAGCTGCTTCCTAGCAGAAAGAAAGGCTTTGTAGTATTGGCAGATTTTAAATGTCAGAAATGCCGTTAAGTTACTGGCTTTACTTGTCACAGCATAATTCTTAGTGCCATGTGCCAGTGAATTTTTGAACTGTGGGGGTTCCATTGTATGTACCATTTTCACCGTATGGCTTCCTGTTTTTCATCTTGTGTCCCCAGTCCTTTGACAGTCACTCTGAGCTGTAGACTGGTAGGTCTGAGTACCTGTTGGTATTCAGTTAACTCTGGATCCTTAGTCCAGCCATATCTTACCGAAGTAGTCTGAACTAACTTAAGGGCTTAGAAGTCTCAGATTTATATATGGTATAGGCCAATTGCTTAAAAGGGGGAAAAAAAGGCATCAGAATTCTCTTTTAAAGTTCAGCTTTTCCTGGACACATAGACAACTGCTCTGACTAAAGAATGAAAGGTGGAGGTGGTAAGAGGTAGGGAGCTGGTAGCCTGTTAGGGGATGCCTTTAGAATACTTGAAAACCAGTGTCACCTGGTTTTAAGATGTGCTAAAAGGCTGGATTTTTTTTTTCTTTTGTTAGAGAACAAGTCTCAAGTTTTAAGTATTTTAAGTTTGTAGCACTGAAAAGGTATTAACAGCAATGTAACTATTACTGTAGAATCCTTAAATTGGAGGTGGGATTTACTTCAGCATGAAAAGAAAATTCAGTATTCCCTTTTTAAAGAAAATTTCTGATTATTAGCAACTACAAGAAATGGATGAACGAAGGACTATTAAACTCAGTGAGTGTTACAGAGGATTTGCAGACTCAGAACGCAAAGTTATTCCTATCATTTCAAAATGTTTGGAAGGAATGATTCTCGCCGCAAAATCAGTTGATGAAAGAAGAGTAAGTGCTATATAATTATATTTGAATAAGTGTATTTGGTGTAGGTATGCAGCTGGAGTTGGTGAAATGAATTGGGAAAGGAGCAAAGTAATTGATGAGTAGCTGATTCTAAATTATATTCTGTAGAAGTCTGGCAGTAGATTGGACTCTTGAATTTTAAAGACCATTCTAAACACTAAAATTCTAGTTCTGAAAGGAAAGAGTTCTAATCCTTCTCCTACCCTCACTACATCCACTCCAGGAGTACAATGTAACCTGTGAACTGTAGGTTACAAACTGTATTATATTCTTACTCTAGTGAAAGTTAGGAGAAAGAAATAGATCTAGAGTTACTGTAGGAATTACTTTTAATGTAAGAGTTGGCACTTGAAGCATAGATAGTGTATGAAATAATGGCTTATGGGGAAAAGGATGGAGGGCATTAATGAGTAGAAGGACCAGCATAGTCCTGCTCCCCTTGAGGAAGTATATCCAGTCACATTATCTAGTATCTTGATTAATATCTAGCAAGACGAGGGGCGCCTGGGTGGCTCAGTGGGTTAAAGCCTCTGCCTTCGGCTCAGGTCATGATCTCAGGGTCCTGGGATCAAGCCCCGCATCAGGCTCTCTGCTCAGCAGGGAGCCTGCTTCCCCCCTCTCCCTCTGCCTGCCTCTCTGCCTACTTGTGATCTCTCTCTCTCTCAAATAAATAAATAAAATCTTAAAAAAAAAAAAAGATCTAGCAAGACTCTTGTACCTGGTCATTTCTCAGTAAATGTTGATTGAGTGACCAGAAAGGATGGTTGGCAGAAACTGAGGTCATGAGGAAAGAGCAAGAGAAGAGAACCAGTGTTTGGGGAGTACCAAATATGTACCACATATTTTAGTCTTCACAGCAAATTGGTATTACATTAATGAGCATCCTTCCTGTAACACATAGAATTCTAACTTAAATTTTAAAAATAAAAGGATTTTTGGGGTGCCTGGGTGGCTCAATTGGGTAAGCGTCAGACTCTTGGTTTCATTTCCAGGCTCAGGTCATGAGATTGGGGTCCTGGGGTCAAGCCCCAAGGGCGCTCCTCCCCCCACTCACCTGCTGTCCCCCCTCCCCTAAATAAATTAATAATTTTTTTTTAAAAAGAAGGGTTTTTGGGTTCTTTAATTGGGAATTCAGAGATCACATTTACATTTCAGTATGGCTGGATGGAAGATTACAAATATAGTTAAGTCCCTTCTCCTTTCTCATATTGGTAGGGGTAGCATTAGTGACAAAACTGAGGTGTGACTTACGGATAACATTTGACTAAATGACAGGTAAAATGCACAATTAACAGAATTAGGCCATAAAAGAGAAGTGGTTAGGGGTCAGGTCGGGAGGAGTTCATAGAGAGAAAGTATTCTGTTTGAAAATAACGAGCTTAGAATGTCAGTAGAACGTTGGGATAGTGGTAGGTATGTCCAAAGACAATATATAGTAGTTATGTGAGTTTTAAAGTTTTAGGGAAATCATACTGAACTTTATATTTTTAAAGTTGCTTTTTGTACTTAATACTGTTTGTGAGATCTTTCTCTGTTGCTCGGTTAACATTCTTGAGTATGTCTTGAAGATATTTTGTTTATCCTTTCCCCTTTTGGATGAATGAAAGCCTTTCTACTTGTCTCTTACTCCATTTTACAGAGAATAACCTCTTCCTCTATTCCTTTTGTCAGATCTTTCTTATCAGCTAACTTGTCCTCAGATGAATTTCAGTGGGTTGAAGCTATGAAAGAAAAACATTCATGAATATTACAAATGAATAAAGTGCTAATTTGATTATAAGTTAGTATTTTATTGGGATTAAAATATTTAAGGTTTATTATTAATCCACAGGAACAAATTATTTAATTTAAACCTTTAATGATAACTATAGGATTCTTTGCTTTAAATTTTTATTTGTTTTCTTGAGTAAAGTTTAGAAAGCGAATGGTATTAAAAATAAATGAAATGGTTTTAAAAACATGTTTCATATGTGTAGGACTCTCAAATGGTGGTAGACTCCTTCAAGTCTGGATTTGAACCTCCAGGAGACTTTCCATTTGAAGATTACAGTCAGCATATTTATAGAACCATTTCTGACGGGACTATCAGTGCATCCAAACAGGAAAGTGGGAAGATGGATGCCAAAACCACAGTAGGAAAGGCCAAGGGCAAGTTGTGGCTCTTTGGAAAGAAGCCAAAGGTAAAAGTCATAAAATTCTTCTATGCTAATAATTTTATTTTAGTGTGTCATTTAAATCAATGTAGGTGTTGATTGGATAATGGCTTACTATTAATAAAGAATAAGCATTTTTATTTGAATGATTCAGTTAACTTTTCACTTATTAGAAACAGTTTTGTATCTTAATAGTAAAAATTATTTCTGGATTTAACATTTGACACCACTTGATAAGTAAAAATATTAAATAGTTGTTAATATCTCATGAATTATATGCTTTTGAAATTTCACTTGTTTATAGTTTCGATCAGAATTTCTAAGGAATCTTTATGATCTAACCGTAAGACCACTAAAATTGCAGTTTCTCTATTAGAATGAATGGTTGACCATAGCAATAATAAATGTCACATTAGGTTTTATAGATTATACTAATAAAGTTATTTTTATCATCCATGTGAACATTTAATAGGAAGGGCTCAATGTTTGTGGTTATTTGAAGTTTAAAAAGTCTGTAGTTTACTAAGAGATCCTCACTCTTAACTTCTTGTTGGAATCCATTTTTTGATGTGTTGTATATATTAGATAAATCTAGCTCAGCGGATGAGCAAATGGAATCGATGAGTGCTTAATCTTACCAATTTAGTGATTATAACAGTGTCTGTCTAGTTTGAGAATAGATATGTACTTTTAATCTGATGTGCTCTATTAAAGTACACATGATTATAATTCATTTTTCTGCTCTTGACATAAGAATGTAGATAAATATAACTCAAATTACAATATACCTATAAATATCTTTAGAAGTGCACTTAGAACTAACTCAAGCATTATTCATGCTTTTAATAATATTTTCCAGGCGAAAAGTTGAGAGGTGAGACTTTTTAAGTCAAATCTAAGTAGATAGGAGAGCTTAGAAAAAGACTACTGAATTTTTTTTTTAAACGAGGTGTAATGAGAATGAAATAGAAACAGTCTGAGAGAAAAACCGCAAATGTAATGAAATTTGCCTATTTGTGATAATAGTTGCAATCTTAATATTTTAATAGACATTACCTATTTAGATAACTTTACCTGTAGCTGCCACCTTTATCTCTGACAAGTACAGGTTAAGTGTAACCATTAGGTAGTGCTAATATTCTAGAAACCAGAAGAGAATTTTTTTATGTAGGTCATATTGCTCTAACATTATAATTTGTGTACTCTACATTTTTAATGTCAGCTTGTAAAAAGTGATCAAATGAAATGGTACATTTTTTATAGTAAATTTGACTTTTTAAAATGACAGTTTGGGCAAAACTATGTTAATTCTCTTATTTTTATAGAAAACTTTCAGATTTATTTTGTGAAAAGTATGTTGCCAAAAATAGAATTTTCATTTAGGAAAAAACTATGCACATTTGGCTTATTGATTCCTTTCTTTATTTCCATATTAGCCACAGTCCCCACCCTTAACCCCTACTAGTTTATTCACATCCAGTACTCCTAATGGGTCCCAGTTTCTCACATTCTCCATTGAGCCCGTGCATTATTGTATGAATGAAATAAAAACAGGGAAGCCCAGAATTCCTTCTTTCAGAAGCCTCAAAAGAGGGGTAAGTTTAATAATGGGTTAAAATGCATGATGGCCTATTGTGTGTGTAGTGTGGCTTTTAATACTCTCCACCCTCATTATAAGGCTCTCTCCTGTAAATATGTAGTTTAAAAACACCACAGAATTAAGTATAGCTACCCTCAAGTTAAAAACAACTCCTCTTTATAACATTTGAAATGCTCAACCATAAAAGAATGGTATTATAAAGAGGGTGCTGGGTACAATCATATTAGCTATTTTTTTTGTTTATGTGAAATCATATGTCCACCATTGTCTTGTAATGTATTTACATTTTTAAGACTTTCAGTAATTTGTCACTGGAGTTAATCATGTAATAATTTGTCACTAATAATGACTTCTGCCAATTTATAAAGTATTTTGTTGACAATAAAAAAATCAAGTTCAATTTTAATTGCCCTACTTTTAGAAGTATAAAAACAGTTACCAGTAGTTAAAGAATTAAAGATAGGCATGTTAAATATCAGGATTGTAGATCGAAGTAAGATAATACATTAGTAAGTATTTTGTAAATTTAAAAAGCCTATAAAATACTAGATATTGAGTAATGTTTACATGGAATTTGTTCTTGAACTAAAGCAAAAGCACTTTTTACCAGAATTTTTCCTTTAAAAAAAAAATTGGCCAGCCTTTGATGTTTACTTAAAACTAAAGATATTCTCTACAAATGAAAAATTTTAGAATAGTAAAAAGCTATATTAAACTATTTTTTAGCAATAGCTATTATACGACTGATAAATATTAGTGTTATTCCATTATGTTAGTGAAGCTAATTTCTCTTATTTATGTTTGATTTTAAGGTTGTGCTTGTAATATTCATAGCTCATAATTTAGATATATTTATGAAATTTGAGCATTTGGACATACGAAAAACATAGGTTTGAAAGCCCACCGGTGAGAACTCCCTTGGCTTATTTAGTCTACTGAGTCTATCAGTGCCATAAGAAATCTCATCATTAATGGTGATACATTCTAGTTGGACTCTTGTTCTTGCTGCCCAATCTCTCCCCACTGTCCCTTTTCCTCCCTTTCTCTCTGTCTTCCTTCTTTCTTTTTTGTTGTCTTCTCTTTCCTTCTCTGTCTAGCCTGTCTGGTTTTAATACATTTTGTAGCCTTTTCTACAAATTACTTTAGTTGAGTTTCTCTTCTGGCCACGTATAGAACAAGATATATTTGTTTAGGGCAAGATTACATTATTCTCTGCATTTTCATTAAAACAACATGACAAACAGAAGTAATTGTCAGTAATGCAGCAGACATGTTCTAGTGTACGGTGTCCCTTTTTGGACTTCCTTTTTTCCTATAATGTCATGAACATTTTTATATCTATCTTACCTAATTCTTTGTGTGAATGATGGTATAGGTAATTAATGACATTCTGAAAAGTCGCTAGGAATGAGTCTGTGTTATACTTACCAGGTACCTGTATTCATTTTTAAAAGCCCTTAACACTTGTTTGAAGAACTTTTAAGAAAGCATATTTGGGATTTCTGTTGATTGAGTTATGAGGGTAGAAATCCCATCTTTATTCTCTATGATGATTTAGACTTAATTAAATATTATATGTTATATAAATCACGAGAAAGTACTATTTATAGCTATAGCTTTGTTATTGTGTTTGTATCTTACACACCGAGTCTGTCAGACCCAGTTATAGTAATCTGCACTGTATAGTTATAGAGATATGAAATAAATGTAGTTCTGTGAAAAAAAGTTTAGGAAGTTAAAACTGTGAGCTCTAGGGAGAGAAGTTTAAATATGTGACATCTTCATTCTTAAGGTAGAATTTTATAAGCTGTAGAGCTTATCTGCCTAGCCATTATTTGTCTTACTTACACTTATTGCTTTAATTTTAAATAATAGTACATTGTTCTGGGGGGGGCAGTTCCAGAAGGCCAAAATCTTCCTCCTTTTGTTATTAGTTATCATACCAAAGGAAAAAACAATATGCAAGGTAGAAAATACGACAGATAAATTGACTCTACTCTAGGGGATTAGAGGATAGAGCAGAAAAGAAAGTTTATTATTATTGAGAAGTTTTTCATTTTGATTGGTATTTGGTAGTTTATCAGATTCTTTTTCAAAATTAACCTATAGAAATATTTTTCTGCCACAGAAGAATTTTCTCAATGTAGAAAAATCCAAAAAGAAGACGAGCTTTAAGAAGCCAGTTTTTTTTTTTTAACATGGATTTGCATGTTAGTCTGTAGAGCTTACAAAATAAGTCTTAAGGTTTCTTAAAGCTGATGAGTTGTACCGTTCAAATCAGAAACTCTTGTTTTGAATTATATTTGCTACATTGTTTTTCCTAAATACCTGCTTTTGGCTTTTCTAAAAAATTATAATTTCTCTTTCTCTTTCTTGCTTTCTCTCTCTTTCTCTCTTTCTTTCTTGAAACCTAGTATGTATAGTTCCTAATATTTTTAAGGATTTGAGAAATGTTATATTGGACTGATGTTTTTGACCAATAGACCTTTTCTGAGGGCTGGTGGTATATAATTTCCTTCTGTGACATCAAGATCTAACCATTAATGGGTATTTGGTGCACACCTAAAATTGATACTTCATATAAAAACAAATAATTTTTACTCTGTAGCTCTTTCATTTGAGATTGCTGCGTAATCTTTTTTTTGGGCGGGGGATGATTTATCTAACAACAGTAAGTCCATGTTTTCTGTACAAATTATTCATGGTCTGAAAAACTTAGAGTCATATTTGTAAACTTTTACTTATTCAGAATACAGTTATCAGGATTTTCCTATCTTTAAACGAAATACATATAATAATTGTAATTGCCTGTTTTCCTTTTTAGTTCCTTTGTGTATTTATTAAGGTGTGGGGTTATATGAAGTTTTCTAGTTATAGGTACGTGATAATTGTTTATGAGAGTAAGAAGGTATTTATGCATTGAACATGAATTACTTAAAAAATATTTTGATGTATTTCTAATATTTTTTAAAAAGAACTTGAGTTTTTTTGTATCCCCAAATCTAAGGTTATTGAACTATAAATCTAATTGAGAGAAAACTAGATTAACTAAAAACTGAAACATTTGTTACTTCAGTTATCATCTTAATGTTTTCTTTAAAACGTATAGAAACTGGAAAAATAATTTTTATTTCACTTAGAAATTTAGCTGGGGAAAATTACAGAAGATAAATCCAAATACTTGTGCTCTGTATAATTTTGTATTGATAAAATTAAAGATCATGAATATCTTTTTAAAATTTAATCCTTTTAATCTTTTTATCAGGAATTTTGTGATACCAAAATAAATTGTGGTTTTTTTCCCTGAAACTACTGACAGTCTAAAGAATGTTAAGCTTAATTTGGAAAGATAATGGATAATAAATGTCATCTTTCTTATCATCATAACCATCAATATATATAGCTAATTCATTGGAGATAAGGGGTAGATATTTTTGTCAGTTATTTATTAATGTTCAATTTTTTTATGTGAAATTCTACGTGACATCCCCCTACCTTTTCTAAAACATGAATTAGAAAGTAGGAAAAAAATTTTAAAGACTGCGAACCAAACACAATGAATGTGAAGATTAGCTTTGTAAAGCTGTATTGCGTACTGTGGGTCACAAGAGGTGTGTGTGTGTACATGTGTGCACGTGCGTGCATGTGTGTGCGAGCGTAAGTGTGTGCATGTGTGCACACGTGTTTACTGGGGATGCTTGGTAGATGCGATGCCAGTTGCAGAGCCCTGCAAACCCACGTAATGTGGCGCATATATATATATGTATATATGTATACATACACACACACACTAGTGGTATGTATACTATATGAGAGCACTCTGGCTATGTCATTTCATATTTTCAGAAAGAAATTATATCCAGTTTTCTAAAAATTGCCATTATATTTTTAGTGTTGCTTATTGAGCATATGGATTTCAGAATAAAATTTGAAAAATAGAAACCTGATCTTCAAAGCAACAGTCACCCCATATAGTTGTGTCTGTTAGGAAATATGTATGGGAAACTTGAATCTGGGTGACTCATTTATTATTTTGATAATGTATTTTGATAATGTAATTTTCTTAAAAAAAAAAAACCTTAAAGTACAAATGTTACCCTTATCTACCCTTGACATAGTTAAACTCAAAATAGTATTTTGAACTATAAAAATTCCTGTGATGGTGTTTTGTTCAATGCATTGGGAAGAGCCTTTCTTTTTTTAATACTTCATATAAGATTTCTTTTAAATGGCTAATAGTAGATCTTTATATTCAGCTCTTCAGATGTTAGTATTTTGAGAATTAAGAGCTACATAAGTGAATCCACTTAGGGAAAAAATTATCTTTTAAAGAAGAAAATAAATGATTACTAATCGAATGATTTCTGTTTTGGGTTTTAGTTGCATTTAGAAAATATCTGCCCATTATCGTCAGTGTATTTTTTTTTTTTGCAAGTAATTTACTTTCCCCAACATGTGCTTAAAATTGTTTTTCTGGCATAATTGTTTGGATTGTGAAATGTTCATGATTTATTTTAATATTGTAAAAAAAAAAAAGTAAGTTATTGCATCTTCTGTATTACGATTTCATGTGAATAATTTACCATTTCTTTCTGTTTTCCATTGAACTATTCAGTGGTCGGTGAAGATGGTAAGCCTTATGTGCTGATCTATATACTGTGCCAACATTAAATAATTTCAAAACTTTTTTTTTAATTCAAAATAAGTGGTAAGGTACAACTCCACCATTTTCACCTTGTATGCGTCTTTTCTTTTTATAATTCATTCCATAGTCCAATATATGCCAGTACTTCTTGACGTCATAAAATTCAAAAATAATGTGATTAACTGTAATCAACCCATTACGTTCTTAAATGTTATTGAGTGGAGTCCTTGTCATGTTACAGAGCGTAAAATTAATCATTATTTTAAAAGTTACATGGTAGAACAAAAGTTCATATTTTTACAGATGGAAAATTGAAAGTGATTTTTCTTAACATCTTTTAAAAAGATTGCATAAATTTTTATTTGTAGTTTATCGTAAGAATCATTAGATTTTCAAAACAGTAAGAAAGAAAATTTCCTACTAATTTCATTAGCGAGTCAGTGCTTTCTTCTGTACTACTGAATGGGAGTAAAAGCACATATAACCTAAATTGTGTGTGTATGTGTGTGCAGTGTATGTGTGTGATGGTCCTTTATACATTTCAGACACATTAATGGAACTACATTGCGAAGACCTAACCCCCAAATCTTTGCTTGCATAGTTTCTTATTTTTGGAAAATAGACCACTCTTTTCCAGACCACTTTCTTTCAGACTTGCAGTCTGTCCTTTTAGAAAGTAATTCCCTTGTAGTAGTAAACATTGTTAAATGCCTCAGAGGTCTTTATATACATAGGAAGTAGCATGTTTAGTTCTTATATTCTGTAAAAGAACAGGTTATAATGTCAAAATGGGATATCAGAAATGCCTAGGTATCCACTGTTTAATAAATTTGATAACAAGGTTTAATTAGGGATAAGTGGAAATCTGGAAGGTTTACTTATAGGTAATTATGAGTTTATTGTGATACACAAAAAACCACACTGAAATATATTTCTTCATTAAATAGTTTTTCAGAATTTTAAGAAATATTTTTTAAAATATACATTATGAGGTTTTATCTTTGGCATATGTATAATAGTTTTCAAAACCTGTACCTGAAATTAGATTAAATCTGACAACTTACATTAATAATTGACCACTAAATTTAAAGGCACCTTATATAGGAAATTCTCCCATTCATTTGTTTAGGTCAAATTTAGTTGATTGACAGATTCTTATTTCTGCTACCTGGTAGATTAAAGAACAAAAATCACTTAGACAAGATACCCTGCTTTTTTTAAGGCAAGCTTGTTAAATACCCATAATGTGTGGGCCACTTGGGGAAAATTCTGGAGATTCTGTTCATTAATTAAATGTTACCTTTGATCAAGGCTCCATCCTAAAGTGAGTTTTTTTAAGAGTCAGGGAAGCATTCTTATATTATAGATGGTGAAATAAAGCTACTTAGCATATGTTATATGCATAAGTGGCCTAAAGAGCAAGGATGCATTTCATTTCAACAATACTTGAAAAATTGAACTGGCATATTCCTAAAATCACCAAAAGAAAAATGTCATCAGTTTTTGGAGTGTATAAAAACTTGCGAAGTAAATACGGGTTTATAGTAAATGAAATCAGTAGTTGCTAATATTGGCTCTGTTATGTAAGCTCTAATAAGATAAATAAGAGTGACATGATTAACATTTAAGATGAGAAAGACATAATTTGAATCAGAAGTTTACATCTAAATACTAGTACTTTTTCTTAAATGATAGTTCCTTGAATATTAAAACATTAAAAAATTTTCAAAAATCAAGCATCTTTCCTAAAGAAGGATCCCATCTTTTTTTGGACTATAGCTTTCTTTCGGGAATAACTGAGGGATGTTACTAGGTTGTACAAAAGGATAATTGAAAATATCTCCTTATTAGAATAATTTCTTATTTCACACATAGTTCCAGCTTTTGTTTTTTAATAATTAGGTATGTTTTTGGTTCTAAAGAGTGGCTTAATAAATGTAATTATTGAAAGATTATTCAATATCAAAATATATTTCACCAATTAGATTATCTTTGTGAGGTAAGTTGCTTATTTCTATAAACTTTTCATATTTGCAGTCAACATTCGCAATATTTGATTTGGCAATGTGATGTTATCTATAAAACAATAATTTGTATAGGCGAGAAACGTTATGTGTTTCCATTTTGTTGTTGTTGCTGTAAGAAGGTTCATATGTATTTATTTTAACTGCCAAGACCTGAAAATAATGTGATAGTGGTCATTACCAATTTTCTTTATCTGGTTACATTTTTACCTATTCTATTTCATGATTTTATAAACTGACTGGAATTCGAGCTCTTTCTTCAATAGTTTTAATTAACATACATATCTGTTACGATTTCTTCTTAAAAAGAGTTGTTTGGGGGCTAATTTGAAATTAAACTTAAAGTTGATATGTATTTTTATTTTATAGTGGGTATATTTAAAAAATAAAATTTCCTGAAGATGTCTTTTATAATGATTTAGATTCCCTTTTCAGGGCCCAGCACTAGAAGATTTCAGTCATCTGCCACCAGAACAGAGACGTAAAAAGCTGCAGCAGCGCATCGATGAACTTAACAGAGAACTACAAAAAGAATCAGACCAAAAGTATTTTCCATTAAGTCTTTTCTACCATGTTATTCCTTAAGGGGTTGACTTTGAATGATGTGTTTAAATGTGATTTATAAAAAAAAAAAAATGTGATGTATAAAAGGTTTAAAAATTGGGGCGCCTGGGTGGCTCAATGTTGGTTAAAGCCTCTGCCTTCGGCTCAGGTCATGATCTCAGGGTCCTGGGATTGAGCCCTGCATTGGGCTCTCTGCTCAGCGGGGAGCCTGCTTCCCCCCCTCTCTCTGCCTACTTGTGATCTCTCTCTGTTGAATAAGTAAATAAAATCTTTAAAAAAAAAAAAAGTTTAAAAATCATATATCCTAATTGAAATACCCTTTGAGAGAAAAGTAGACTCCTAAACTTTGAAAAATTTTATGGTTGCCATGTCACAGATAAAAATGAAATGTTAGTTTCTTAGGTTGCAGCTTACCTATTGGATGCCAGTAGTCTATATTTATGCTTTCCCTAATATTGCAAAATAGTTTGAGGATGCATTATCAAGAATAGTTTCACCAACACTAGCCATCTTTTACACTTCGATACATTTCATTTTGCTTCGATATATACATTGAGTTCAGTCGAAACCTAAAGCTATAATTGTTTTGTTTGCAGCAAATGTGTTGGCAAACAATACTTGATTACTTATAGCTCCAGATTTGTGGATTCGTAGCTATAATTTTTTTTTCAATTTTATAAGAAGTTTCTTTTAGTTAGTTTTGTTTTCATGAACAGATAGTTATGATGAATAAAGGGTTATTAAGTGAATTGGCGCCTTACTATCTGCTTTTATACTGAAGATAAAATTGGAGCTTAAACTATAACATGAATGATTGAAGGTTTTGGGGGGGGTTTGTTTTTGTTTTTTTGCAGCTCAGGCAGTTTTATTCCAGATTTAGTGTTTTGTTTTTCTTGTTACTGAAGTATAGTTGAGACACAATGTCCCTTCAGTTTCAAGTGTAGAAGTGATTTTGATTTTAAGAATTGTACATTGGGTATGATAGGATGCTTAATCATAAATTAAATATTGTAATGTAGTTGATTCTCATTGTTTGTAGTAGTTCTGTAAAGTCACTGTGAACACTGAAGTACAGGTTTAAGCTCCATTTAGCCTCTGGTCACATTTTTATCAACTGATCGACTATAACCTTGTTTTTGTGTGTGCGTGTGTGTGTGTGTTTTAAGATTTTATTTATTTTAGAAAGAGAGAATGAGTGGGGGGACGGGCAAAGGGAGACGGAGAGGGAAATCTCAAGCAGACTCCCAGCTGAGCATGGAGCCCAACACAGGGCTCGATCCCAGGACCCTGAGATCATGACCTGAGCTGAAATCAGGAGTCGGATGCTTAACCCACTGAGCCACGCAGGTGCCCAGATTATAACCTTGTTTTACGTGTGTTTCTGTTTGAAGACCCATAATTTAATATATACTGTTCATTCATTAACTTTAAACTCAGGGCCAATAGCACTGTAACTCATGCATGAACAAAGCCTATCTAACCACATGTATTTTCTTGATAAGGCACCTCACAGCTTTCTTGCACTTACAAGCACTAGATAATACTTTACTACACTTAGGAGCTTATTTTAAAAAGAAAAATCAACAAAGAGCCCACAATTAAAAAAACGTGGCACTAGATGGACCACAAAAAAGATACTTGTTCAGGGTGTATAGAACTTAGGAAAGAAAGAAGACTAGAGATATTTGAGTATCCTCTGAAGATAGTAAGAGTCAATTATATCTCAATAAAACTAGAAAAAAACCAAGAGATCATTTTCAAAAACGAATGTATGATGAGGTGAGAAGAAACCTTTGTCATTTTATGTAATACACGTTTAAAGTTTGAACAGAAGTAGAGAAGGAGCCAGGGAGGGAGATGAGACAGTAGAGGTGAGAAGAGAAAAGAAAATGGAACCTCCAGGAAATTAAGGTGGAAAAGATTATTAGAGTGTTAGTCAATAATGTCAGATGTTAGAGGGAGTCACAGAGTGCTGATTGAGGTATAACCGGCAGTGATATGATTAGAGAAATGAAGAAGAGATGAATGAACTGGGAGGGGGGCACATGAAAGATGGCATTCCTATTTCTAGTTGAGTGGGAGGACAAAGATGCTGTGATTTAAGATGAGGCACACTGGGGAATGTATGACTGCATAGGGATGTAATGAATTTGATTTTGGACATGAATTTAAGAATATTGAGGAATATTGTTCCAGGCATTAATTTAACCTATATATGTACAAAGGCATATATAATATATATATACATATACAATATACACATATACAGTATGTATTTATACTATTTATATAAAATCTTATAGATAAGCAAGAAATTAGAAATTATTTTTTTATTCCAAATACTTTAAAAGACTGTCTCCATAAATTACTAACTTGATATACATTATCATCTTTATGCAGCTTATCTTTAGTCAGTAGTGTTTGACTGAATTTAAAAAGATAGGACTCTTTTAAGATTAGGCTACGTGAGCGTCCCCAAAATCAAATGAAACTCTTTTATCTGGGAACATATGAAGTGAATATTCTGTGACTTCCTTCTCATTTCCAGAGAAGCACTCAACAAAATGAAAGATGTGTATGAGAAAAATCCACAAATGGGGGATCCAGGGAGTTTGCAGCCTAAATTAGCAGAGACCATGAATAACATTGACCGCCTGCGAATGGAAATCCATAAGAATGAGGTAGGTTTGTTTTGCAGTTGTCTAAGGCAAAATCTTTTTTATAAACTCCATTATGATCGGTTTTTGCTACAATTTCATCTTTAAATTTTTATGTAATTTTAGGGTTTATGATCCAAAAGGAATCATTATGATATATAATCTTTAGAATTAGTTCCTCATTCAAGTTTTTCTTAATTAAAACTATGTAAAACTAAACATGCTTTTCTTACCAGCTATAAAGTTGGTCATTGATCTAACGGGAATAAAGGTTTCCCTTCTCTAAGAATTATGTAATTATAAAAACTTAAAGCACATTTTAAATGTAGACTATCTCAGGAGCTTTTAAAAATATTTATTGAGCTCAGTTTTACTTATTTTTTTCTTAAGGCTTGGCTCTCTGAAGTTGAAGGCAAAACAGGTGGGAGAGGAGACAGAAGACATAGCAGTGACATAAATCATCTTGTAACACAGGGACGAGAAAGGTCACTTTTTGCATTTTATTTGTATTTCTTCTTTTCCCTCAAATTTCTCTCACCTTTTTCTCCTAAACTTCATACAGTTCTTCCCTGATTTAACAGGTTTGGCTTTTAATAACATTGATCTTATGAACCTAAATGATTTTCTGTTTCTTTACAGTAGCTACAGGTAAAATATGAAATTTCCTATTACTGGTCTGTATTAGATTGTCATGCATCCAAAGACAGAGGTAGGAACAGAAAATTTGTGGAGCTATAGTCTGGAGGCATAGGCTCCTCCGACCTGGGAAGATTCCAAGATTTAGATGGAGTTGGGTGGGTTATGCCAAAGAAAAACTTAACTGTTATGTTGCTCACAGTTTTGTGAAGGAAAAAAGAAATCTGTATTGTTAGTTTGAATCAGAGCTTCCAAAAGGCATTTTGCTAAGTTTCCATGTTTTCTTACCATTCGTGACATTTCCCCTTTCGTATATATGTCTTCCCCCCCTCCTCCACTAACATCCAATAAATTAGGATTCTCCTTAGGGAGAACTTGAGAGATCTAGTATCAAATCTTGCTTCACTATTTAATTACAGTGTAATTTGAACAAGTTCATTTTTAATAATCTCCGAGTCTGTTTCTTAAAATATAGAGATTAAAATACCTATCATACAGGGTTATTAGTAATAAATGAAATAATGTACATAAAGCATCTTGTAGTAAAATATCTAGGAATAGTATGTACTTGACAAATGTTACAGTTTTCCTTCTCTTTTCTTATGTTAGCACTTTTGTATATCAAGAGATACTCACAAATATAACTGTTTTTGTTACTAGGTAAACCTAGATTAAAGTAATATGATCTCTGTGTTATTTAAGAACATGGCTTCCAGGCATAGCGAAAGTGCTTTTCATTTCTAATCATACAGATTTTCCCATTATCTTATTCAGTCATTTGATTCTTTAGCAAAATTATTAAAATTTTTCTCTCTTTAAAAAAATTTTAAGGAAAAAAATACCTTTGGATTACCTGCTCTTTTGAATTTTCTGAGTTTTACTAACTTCGTTGTTAGCATGATTGATTGGAAGTTAACTTTATTAGGAGTCCTTTTGCTTTCAGTGACAGAATAAATACTCTACCCATACTGGCTTAAACTAAAAAGGGATTTTATTGGCTCGCTTTAGGGAGAGCTTGATCTAGGAACTCAGATGATAGAACTGTTTCTCCACCTTACAGTTCTGCCTTCTGCTATGTTGGCTCCATTTGAAGGCTTCATATGGTATCTTCCAAAGTTTGGGGCTCATATTTCTTCAGGTTCAAGTCCACTAGAGAAGGCAGGGAGAGCTCTTCTCTTCAGTCCTAAAGAAAAGTCTCTGTGGGTCTCTTCTACTTGGTTGGGTTATAAGCCTCCTCGTGAACTGTTTCACTCTGACCATACACATGGTGTGCTGAGACGGGCCCTCTGGACCCAGGATAAAACTCTACCTGAAGCCTCGGAACTGAACATGGGTATGGGTGGGTCCCCTATGGAATTTTAGGGTTCTTTTGCCAAAAGAGGAGGCGATAAAGACAAGTGTCCCCCACGTTTCTCCCATTTTAATCTCTGGACCCAGTGATAGTGAGACATATTTATTGAGTGCATACCCTGTGCCTAGAACATGGTAATTTTTTAATTTCAGGAAATTCAACAAAGAAGCATTTGTGTTACCAGCAATTTATGTATATCATCAAGATTGAAGAAAATAAAGGCTTAATTTGGAACTGTGTCATTGATATTTAGTTCTCTGAATTGATCCTGAGGAGTTCAACTTATAGATAGCATAAAAAGTTCCCATGTTTGTGATACTTGATGAGGTATACTTTTATGTTTTATAGTCCCGAGGGAAGTTACACTGATGATGCAAACCAAGAAGTCCGTGGGCCAACCCAACAACATGGTCACCACAATGAGTTTGATGATGAATTTGAAGATGACGATCCCTTGCCTGCTATTGGACACTGCAAAGCTATCTACCCTTTTGATGGTATGATTTTCTGCTGTATTTGATAAAACTGGTTCCTTAAGTCTACATGCATTGAATCATGCACTTTAGTGTCCTTATATTGTTCATTGTCAGCAAATTGTAATCGCAGCTCATTAGTATGAATATTTTTGTTTTAACTATATTGCAAATAGAGGTTTATCTTCTGTATGTGACACTGAAAGAAAATTACTTGTGTTATCAGCATCCTAGTACAGATTTTAATTATCAGCTTTGGTCGATACAGAATTTAATTTCCCCCAGAGATCTTATTAATACTACATGTACTCATCACAGTTGAAGCAGCTTGAGCATGTAGCTCAACCTAGGAAATGGAAGGCTAGCAGATGCCACTTTAATATCTTCCTTGTAACTTGCTATCATTGAGAGACAGGTACAAGGCACATGGCATAGCTGAATATCCGTACGATATCCAGACTCTGTAGGCCATATTTTCAAGTGAGAGGAGGAGTGAATATGGTCGCTTCTGACTATGCCATCCTTCCGCTCTGATGGTTGGAGAACAGTCCTGGTGAGGGAAGGAAGAAACTGGTTCTCTCTTGTAGATTTTTTGTTGCCTTTCCCTCTCTTGGACTGTGAAAAATCCTTTTCCTCAATTCACAAAGGAGCAGAGTAACACTTTCACAATCATTTGTTATAAAATGGCATATGATTTAATGGTCTTTCCCCACCCATCCATTGTATTGGTTTTAAAGTTGAGTAAAGTTTTTAGTTACTCTTCATTCTGAGAAAATTGTATCAAGTAAGATCTTGTTCTAATGTTACCTAGAGAATTTAGCATATGTTAAGTGAAGATTCATTACTGCTAGTAAGTAAGTAAGTAAGTAGTAAGTAGTAAGTAGTAAGTAAGATTGTAGTAAGTAAGTAAGTAAGTAAGATTGTAGTAAGTAGTAAGTAGTAAGTAAGATTGTTACTGCTAGTCAGGTTGGAAGTGGTTGGCAGTGGAGAAGAAAGAGAGCCCTGAGTCTGATGAGATTTTGAAGAAAGTTCGTGCTTTGTGGCTATGACTATTCCGCCTCCACCATCACCAGAGTTGAACCTGTGTTTTTCTCTACTCCCTCTCCACACTCCTTTCTTCCCACCCTCCAGTAATATTTTCCTGATCCACACTTCATGAATTTTCTGGAGAGCAATGCCACTCAAATTTGGGAAAGGAGGGGCACCTGAGTGGCTTAGTCGTTAAGCATTTGCCTTCGGCTCATGTCATGATCCCGGGGTCCTGGGATCGATCCCCACATTGGGCTCCCTGCTCAGAGGGAAGTCTACTTCTCCCTCTCCCACTCCCCCTGCTTGTATTCCTTCTTTTGCTGTCTCTCTCTCTGTCAAATAAATAAATATATTTTTTAAAGATTTTATTTATTTATTTGACAGAGAGAGACACAGTGAGAGGGAATACAAGCAGGGGAAGGGGGAGAAGGAGAAGCAGGCTTCCCGCGAAGCAAGGACCCCGATGCGGGGCTCGATCCCAGGACCCTGGGATCATGACCTAAGCTGAAAGCAGAGCTTAACGACTGAGCCACCCAGGCGCCCTAAATAAATGAAATTTAAAAAAAAACCAAAATTTGGGAAAAGAATTGAAGTAGTAAAATAAGAGAGTATCCTGTCAAATCATGTAATGTAGCTCAGATACTGCCACATGGGAGGTGATGTCAATGCCAGTTCCCAGGTTATTGTTCATTTCCAGTGACATAATGTTTGTGAAAGTGTTGGATAAACTATAAAAGCATCATAGAGCTATTGCTAATGAAAGTCAGTGGGCTCTTGGTTCTAGGTACATTGAAATCTAGTAGGTTTTCATTTCGTTTTGTGTATTTGTAACTTTTATTTGAAATTATTAATTACACTTGTGCTATGAAAACTCTCATTTAGGACATAATGAAGGTACCCTGGCAATGAAAGAAGGTGAAGTTCTATACATTATTGAGGAAGACAAAGGTGATGGATGGACAAGGGCTCGGAGACAGAATGGTGAAGAAGGCTACGTTCCCACATCATACATAGATGTAACTCTAGAGAAAAACAGTAAAGGTGCAGTAACTTACATCTAAACTAACCAGGCAGTTTTGTGATGTGTATGATATAGGAACGATAACATAAAACAAAAACACATTCAATGGGTGGGAAAACAAGAAAACTTAAAGGCATCCAAGTTACATTGTTCACTATGTGAGCTGAGTGTAGGCTTGATCTCAAAGATGTGAATATTACCACAAGAAACTGTTTCATGATGTTTTCCCATTTCAGTGACGTCGGTGTGAAGCTTTATTGATGCCTTTTGCTTTATGTCCTGCTTAAGTCTCTGTGAAAGATTTGTGTTTTTCTGCCTTAAAAGTCCTAGAATTTGCTATGTTGGGCAGATTCCAGATATAGGAAGCCCTCCTCCCCCAACACATACTTTGTTTCAGGAAACACAGTGACTGTAAGTGAATTCAAATAAGTAAAACTGCTCTGAAAGCTAACTCCCAAAAGAGTGGTTTGGCCTGGGAGTTTGAATTTTTGTAGCTGCAGTTTCCAGGAAGAAAAGTATTTGGCTAATTGAAAAAATCAATACAATCATTTTCATTTTTCTCCCTATTTTTAGCTTTGGTTTTTTGAAGAAAACAAACACCTCGAACATAAATCCATTTTAGTAGTAGGCTAATCAAGAGACCTGTAAAATAAATCAACCTGGTCTCATTCTTATGTGAATAAAATGGTTTTCTTTTGAGACCTGAAAATATTTTCATCTAGTATACTAATAATTTTCAATAACATACAGACTTCCTTCCAGATTAACACTTATATCTTTTCATCTTGAAAAATGTCTTTTGGGAAATACCGCTTTCGTGATGATTTAGCATTTAGCAATTATACATAAGAAAATAGATTCTAAATAAACTGAGAGGAAATCTTGAAGGAAAGTACTGGCAAATTTTACTTTGAAAGGAAAAACCTTTTTTGACTAACTTGGTTGCAGGACTATATCTGTATCACCGTTTAGGACATTTCTTCATTTTAGCTCAATCATAAATTCAAGATTATTTTTTTCCAATTTTAACAAGGATTTGTTGGAAAATACTGTATAATTAAGGATTGTGCAGTGCTGGCCATGTGGGGAAGTAAAGTGAGGAAGCAGCTAAGAGACTGGTCCTTAATTTTGCTCATGTCCAGATTTTTCTGGTGTTTTCACATAGCTGACTATTAAAATGATTTTAGACATTTGGGACAGACACTTTAAACTGAATACCCCTTTTGGTCTTACCAAAGGTTTTCAGTAATTGTTCTTTTCTTTTTCCTCCTGGACTACAGGTTCCTGAAGAGGGTTTCTGAGGAAATGGGCAAGATGTTGAAGGAGGTTACATGCAGCTGCTTTTAGGGGGAGGGTATTAAGTTGTCAGGCTCAGAGAGTGAGAGAAGCAAGTTGCATGAGTGCATGCAGACATTTTTTTTTTTTTTTTTTTTTTTTAACTAACTTCATTATCGTTTCCATACATTGTTTTGAAGAATCATTGTAATACCAGTCCTTAAATTCCTCATTCACAATTATAAAGGGAAAAAAGCCCAAAACGGCCAACTTTTTTTCCATTTCTTTTACTGATGTTTAAGTCAGAAAGAACATAGAGCTGTCATGAAACTTGTCTTACATTTGGCTGTCCAATAGGACCATCTATCCCAGCTCTGTTTTAATTGGCTTTTAGATCTGTTGTCTGTTAGAACCCTTGCCATTTGTCAGTGTCTGCCTGCGCCACCTCTGTGCTTGCTTAACATCCTGTTGCATGTCTAGAGCGATTGGGCTAGAGTTTTCAGGCATGTCTTTATAATCCCTTGTTCTTGTCAAAGTCTTTGTTTTGTTCTACATTTGTAGTGCAAGTCACTTTGTCAGACATCTCCAGCACTAATGTTTCCATCCTAGTATTTGTGTACGCTGCTATAACTTCCCAACTGCAAACATTCCAGTTTTGGCATTATGAAGAAGTAGTTTGTGAACCTCAAGTATTTATGATAAGAAAAAGAAAACATCTCTGCTCTAGCCTACAGCCCAGTTGAAAGAACTCTGAAACGTAATACATCTTCACCTCAGTCTGAGAAGAATCTATAGTCAGCACTGAAATCCTGGCATAATAAACACAGGATACTCACCACTTCAAGACAAAGGACTGTTGTCAGAAGTCAGCTGCTTCCATTCAAATGCTGCCTTAAACTAGAGTGCCTAAATCTGTTGATTGCCAACACTACCACTACAGTATCCCACAAAGGGCTTTATGTGTCAGCTCAGTGCGACCTCCTTTAACTCGGCAGCGCTGCTGCGGATGCCAACGTAGCCTTGGTAGGTGGCTTTTAGAGCTCTACCATGTTTGATGGTGCATTTTCAAATTTATGCATCAAGTTAAAGACATGTCCCAAGTCCATTTTACTTTACTCAGTGTTTTTATGAGAAGTTTTATGGACCCCCCCATTGTGTTTTAATTTGGGGTGACCATGTTCTTATTTGCTTACAACGATAGTCTGTTTCCAAGTGATGCTTTTGTTTGAACCAGATAAAATTTAGTGAAACTTTGTAATGATCTATGTGCACTTTTACTTGTAAAATGGAAATTTCTGTATGTTAATACTTGTAAATATAATTGTCCTTAGTGCCCCCGTTGCTTATGTTGTCCTGCCTCGCATTTGTGATTCTGTTAATGACTTGTATCTTAACAAATTTCTTAGTGGTGTTTAACAAGGAGATGGGCATGGGTTGGTGGGGGTTGGTATTTGTACCACAGAAGCTTCATTAATTTGGTTTGTTACTGTTTTAAGGGAAGAAAGAATGTGAAATTGTCTGTGTATTATTGGATTTTAAGCAATATTTGGAAGCTGTGTAACTACTTTAATCATTTTTTTCCCCAGTGTTATTTGAATCGTACTACCAGTTATACTAAAGCTGAATGACAATTGTGTGAAAGTTACTGCGTTCATAAGATCAAGTACACTCCTGTTACACAGCTGACATATAGTGTATTACCTTTGAGGTTAGTAAACTATATAGTTTAGACTTTGAATCTCTTTACAGGGTTATTTATATAATGTGATATTATTCAGTACTGACAGACTACATAAAGTAGTTTTGAAATCTAGTGCTATTTTTATTTTAAAGGTTAGCAGTGAGGAGGAAATGTGATCTGGCTGTGTTTGTCCTCTGTACAAAGCCTGAAGTTCTTGTGTTTTTTTGGCTGACAGCCACAGAGGGCAAAGTTTAAGGCTTTCTTGTAAGGACTAACTGTTCTTTTCAAGCTACTGTTTGTTTTTCTCAAAGCAGGATTTGCTTCCGTAGGAGGAAGGTCCTTCACGCGGAATAGTGCAACCTGTACGTGGGTTATTACACTAGGACAGACGTTTGTACTTCCACAGTTTAAGTCATTCTTAATCATTCTTAAATTTTGAACATGTGAATCGTCCAAAAGAAATCTTTAATTTTTCAGTAATTTTTACTCTTTTTGTGCACATATTGATTTAATGGTAACTGCTTTGTTTAAGATCGTGTTCTCTGTTGAGAATATTTTCATGGAATAAAACAGTCTTTTCATGGTCAGTTTAAGGTGTATAGTGTGTTATCTCTTATTCCTATGTGAACTAAAGAGATATAATGATTTTGTTCTTGGTTGTGCTGAATTCCTGATGATACAAAGTAGAGTACAAGTTCCATAAGTGGAAGTATTTGTGTTGGGTGACATTTTTTGCAAAGCAGTTTTGGAAATTTTATTCTAGTTTTCGTTTCTTTCAAGCTTTCCTAAAGGTAAGAAAAGTTAACTGTTTCTTTAGAGTGATTTTAAATTGAGTGTAATAATTTGGATCTTTTAATCTTTATCTTACTGTAGCTGTGTTGCACAGACTTTCCTTCTATACCATCTTACCCTCTGTATCCATAAAAAGTGTCCCTGTACCACATAGCTTGATCTAACCCACAATGCTGGTCAACATTTACTGTGCTTCTGCTTGAATTCCTAGTCAGAGAGCACCTGCATCTTCCTGGCATTTCAAAGCGTGGAAAGGCAATGTTTGTCACAATAGTGTCACATCTGTCATTTTAGGAAGTCTTAATTTCAGAAGGCTCAGCTTTCTAAAAAGACAAATATGAAACCATGACTATTAACTTCTAGAAACCCCAGAAGATACTAGAACTCTGGGCTGATCCTGAACAATGAGGGGTTGTAATTGTTGTGATTAAAATTTAGAGACCCATGCCAAGCTTGGAAGTAGGGACACATACAAAATAGCAGGAAAACAGTGTCAACAACAAAAACTCGAAACAATGAAAAGGGCTTTTACTATCTGAATTGAGATCAGGGAAGTCAAATCCTACTTGCTAGGGAAAGATAACATCCTTATAACAATATTAACAAGAGAGAAAGGATCTCCAGACTTGCTGAAAAGGATAGATTTTCTTTGTGAGAAAGTATTCATTTAGATGAAAAAATACTAAAGAAACACCAAACCTATTTCAATGAGTTCATATACCTGGTGTCAAATATATTCCCAAGTATAGTTACTATGAATAAGAAACGACTGGAAATTTAAGAGGTGCCAAAAGATTAGGGCTGGGAAAATGGAAAATACAAAATGTGAACAGTAAATTCTGCGAAGTTTAACAAGTCTTAAAAAAGTACTAGGTAATTTTGTCAACATTTAGGAGAAAATGGAATGGGCAACTGACTTAGATCCTAAGAACAAGACACATCAAATTAACCTCATTCCTTTCTTTAGATACAGTTGGGAAACTCAAGAGACATAAATGTCTTTATTTCAGCACAATTTCAGGACTTGACAGGATTTCTTACTCATTTTTGTGAGATGATGATAGCATTGTTGGAGAAAATGGGAGCTTGCCACGAGCTGAGACAGTAAACCCAGAATGTCGACCCTGAGGAAAACTTGCGGAAAATATGTGTATGTTATGAACCATACATAATAAATGTAAGTGTATCACCCAATTTAAATAAAAAATTACCATCTTCCTCTCCTTGAAGGATAACCACTATCCTGAATTTCTTAGTTTTTGTTTTCTTAGTTTCTCTTAATGTTACCACAAGCATATTTTTTCCTAAACCTCATTAGCTTTCCATGTTTTTGAGTAAAGATGTTGTCATAGTCCATAAGTGCAGGCCTGATATTGAGCCAGTGCACACCAATACAGCCATGGTTAATGTTAATACTGAAATATTTCCATACCAATTGGTAAACGGTAATTCTAGAAACTAGTAAAACCAAGTTCCAGTACATGTGGTTTCTCAGAAACGACAAATGATACTTTGAAATGATACTTTGTGATGTATTTCTGGTTTAAGCCATGAGGACAAAGGTGAAGGGATTGCTATAGATTTACTATTATTTCAGGTTTGGGGAAATCTTTTCTGGTTTTGTAAGCCCTTGAATAGAAGAGGAACCTGGGCAACCAAGCTCAAGAAGATCTCTTCTGTTCACCCTCCCAAAGAAATGCCTCCTCCTGCTCAAGGGGAGGTGTCTAAGCTCTGGTAGCAGCTGGGAAGATTGGGAGTGTGGGTAGGCATAAGTGTTAATGACATAGCCCTTTGTGGTGCAGTGATAGTGCTTTAGACAGTTTTTTATATTTTGACAGCTTATTTTGTGGCGGAGGGTGACCTGCCTTGTACACTGAAGAGGTGTGAGGAGAGTGACTGTACCAGGATTCTCATACCCGAAAGAATGACCTCTTCCCAGGTGATAGCACAACTCCTGCTCTTCCCCCACCGCCCCTTCCCTTGGCTGGTCTCCAGACAGGAGTATCGTGTTTGCCTGCCCTCTTCATTTCTACTGGTTTACATTCACTGGCCTGACCAAGCTGCTCTGTCTCACGGCCAGCAGAAGCTCTGGCAGACTTCCCTAGTTTTTTATTCTCTTTGCTATCCCCTTCTTTCTTTGTCCTGAATCATAACTGGCATCCGACCAGTCCTTGGTTCTTTCTTGTTTGGCCAATATGGGACCCAGTTTTGGGTATGGAATGAGACAGACCTAACATACAAGTTCCCAGTTCTGGCAACCAAGATCATCAATCCGCACCCAACCAGTACTCTCTCCCTCCCCTCGCCCCATCATTCTTTCCTCTAGCTGTGAGCTCCTACCACTGGCTTTTGGCATGTAGCCAGCACCCAGATGGCACTATCCTGTCCATGAGGTAAGATGTGGATCAGTAGCATGTCCCTTCTCTTTAGGTGCCAAACAGCACATTAGAAAATTAATGACTATCGGTTGAATGGGGGAAGTCACTGGAAGAGTTTGCAGCCCTATGTCAAATAGGGTATCATTTAGCTGGTGAGAGCCATGTCAAACAAAAAATTATATCAGCCCAGCTGTTCAAAATGATTTGGAAATTATTAGTGGTTGCTGAATGTTTTTTGCTACTTTTATCACTTTAGATTTAAGTTTTATTGTGTAGTTTATTTAAAGAATAAAAGGGATTATTTTACTAGATGTGCACGTTGATGTGTATGAACTTATTGGTTCATATATGATTTATATATTATTAACATTCCACTTGTAAACATTTCGAATACTGCATGGTATCTTTTGAGACTTGCTTTTTCACTCAACGCTCTTAAGATTTACCCATGTTTATGTATAGTTCATTTTAGTATGTATAGTATTCTATTATATAAATACTCAATATATCCATCTTCCTGTCGATGGACATGTGCACTTTTTCCTGATTGTTTTGTTGCTATGTACATACATATGCATGTTTACTGATAACAAAAGTTCTGTGTCACTAGTTTGTGGGTTATATTTATCTTCAATTTTTATTTATTTAGTTAATTTTATTTTTTCAGTGTTCCAAGATTCATTGTTTATCTTCAATTTTTAAAAAATGCTACCTTTTCCTTCAGAGTGATTTTAACAGTTTTATTACACACCTACAACTTGTGTATAAGGGTTACTTATGCTCCATATCCTGGCCAACACTTTGGAGTTAGACTTTTCAATTTTTGTCAATTCAGTGAATGAGAATGACCTTTCATTGTCTTAACTTGCTTTTCCCTGTATATTGATGAAGTTGAAAATCTTGTGTTTCCTTTTCTGTGAAAAGCCAGTTTATATCTTTTTCCCATTTTTGTTGTTGATTGTCTTTCTATATTCATAGGAATTCTTTATGCATTAAGGATGCTAATTAGTTATCTTGCTGTGTAGCATAGCTGGTGACTGGCTCAGTTTCTAAGGAGCTTGCAGTCAAGGTGTTGGTCAAGGTTGCAATCCTCTCAAGGCTTTGTGTGGACCTGGGGGGTCCACTTCCAAGATTATTCGCATGATTGTTGGCAGGTCTCAGGACTTTGTCATGTGGACATCTTCAGAGGGATGCTCAGAACATGGCATTTTGCTTCCCTCAGTGAGGTATCCAAAAGAAAAAATTCAAGACAGAGGCTGTAGTTTTTACAACCTAATCTCAGACACAATAGACCATGACTTCTGCCATATGTACTTGGTGATGCAAAGCAAACCTGGTGCAGTGTAGGAAGGGACAACAGAAGGGTGTGAATATTAGGTGGCAGGGAACAGGAGTAGCCAGTGTTGGAGGCTGCATTTATAATATGATATCCTTTGATGAATAGAAGTTTGTTTTAATGTAGACTGATCAATCTTTTATAGTTAATGCTTTTTCTGTCTAGTTTTAAAAATTCTTCCTTGATTCAAAGTAAAAAGTAAAAAATTCTGGATTTCCTTCTAAATGTTTTATGGTTTTGCCTTTCATGTGGAGGCTCTTAATTCATCTAGATTTTATTTTAGTGTATGCTAGGAGGCAAGGGGCCATTTTCTGCCCCTTTTGTTTGCTTAACCAATTGTCCAAGAGTTATTTATTTAAAAAGTTACCCTTTCCCCCACTGATTGCCAATGTTACTTCTGTCATACCAAATTTCCAATGACAATTTAATTACTATAGCTTAATAATGAACTTTTATATCTGGAAGAACAGATTTCTCCCCTTTCTACATCTTATCTTCCTATGATGGTCTTGACTATTTCTAGCCATGTAAATTTTAGGAAAACCTTATCAAGTTAGCTCGAACAATCCTGTTGGATTTTGGGATTGTATTGAGCTTATAGGTCATTTTAAGAAGTAGTATCTCTGGTACCAAGTTTTAAAATCTAGGAACATGATGTTCCCGTTTATTTTTCTGAAGTGTTTTTCAGATTTTTAAAGTTTAAAAATTTCTTCACCAAATTCTTGTACATCTTTTGAAAGCATTCCTAGGTATCATATATTTTTATGAATGTTTTAACACCTTGTTATAAAATACACATTCAGAGAAATGCATGAAACGTAAATGTACACGTTAAGTTACTATAATATCAACACTTGAGTCAAGAAATAAAGAATTACCAGCACTCCAGACACACACTGCATCCCCCTAATCACACCCTGTTCCCTCATAACTTTCCTTACCTTTTTATATGGATTTCAAGTTTTTATGTGTTTTTATACTTTCTTTATTATAAAGAGTGTAGGTTTTATTGTTTATTTTGGAGGAAGAGAGAAAATGCAAGGAGGGGGTTGAAGGAGACAGAATCTTAAGCAGGCTCCGTGCCTAGCACGGGGCCCAATGTGGGGCTTGATCTTACAAGCCTGAGATCATGACCTGAGTTGAAATCAAGAGTTGGATGCTTAACCGACTGAGCCACCTAGGCGCCCCAGATTGTTTTGTTTTAAATCTAGGTGGCTATCTCTGACTTTTCACTGGCAGATTCATTCTCTTTGTATTTACAGTGATTATTGATAAGTTTGGAGTTTTTTCTGACATCGCCGTGCCTGCTATTCATCTCACTTTACTGTCTTTTTACACGTATTTTTTGTTTTCTCCATTTTTTTCCTCTACTAGTTTGAAACTTTGATTTTTGTTCTTATAGCATTTACCCTTTTTTAAATAGCATTTACCCTTGTTTTATTTCATTTACCCTTGACATTTTACATACTTAAAACTTAAAACATATATTTTTTGTTTTCTCCATTTTTTCCTCTACTAGTTTGAAACTTTGATTTTTTTTTTTTTTTTTTTAAGATTTTATTTATTAGAGAGAGAGCACAAGTAGGCAGAGCAACAGGCAGAGGGAGAGGGAGAAGCAGGCTCTCCGCTGAGCAGGGAGCCCGATGCAGGGCTCTATCCCAGGACCCTGAGATCATGACCTGAGCCGAAGGCAGCCGCTTAACCGACTGAGCCACCCAGGCGCCTGATTTTGTTCTTACAGCATTTACCCTTGTTTTTATAGCATTTACCCTTGACATTTTACAGACTTAAAGCTAATCAGTGTCTTTAATCCTCCTACTGATTAGAAGAAAACACTTTATCAGAACTCTAGTAACCGATCATCCATTCCTGGTTTGTACTACTGTTTTGATTGCCTTTTTAACTTCACAAAGTAGACACAATATTGTCTCAATATACCTAAAAGATTACCCATTTCACTGCTCAACAATCCTTAAATCTCCGCCCTTTCTTTTGGATTAATTGCTACTTTCTTTCCTTCTGGAGCTCTGATGAGATGCTTTGGATCATTCTGTTTTGGTCCTTTAAATCTTTTCATCTCTGTCTTCTACTTTTCCTCTCCTTGTCTCTGTGTATTCTGGGCATGGTCTTCAGAGTTCATTAAAGCTTCAGTTGGATCTAATCTGGGTTTTTGCTGTTTGTTTTTTGTTTGGAGAGAGAGTGTGAGCATAGTTGGGGATATGGGCGAGGGGTGGCAAAGAGAGAATCCCAAGGAGGATCAATACCCAGTGTGAAATTGTGAGGCAGGGCTTTATCCCATGACCCTGAGATCATGACCTGAGCTGAAATCAAGAGTCAGACCCTTAACTGACTAAATCACCCAGGTGCCCCAAGATCTAATCTTCTGTTTAATATTATCATCTATTGATTTTTTTAGTTTATTATACATTTCTAAAGGATCTACCAAGTTTCTCTTAAAAATGTAATCATTTTTTAATATTCATTTCCTGTTTGGGTTCATTTTTTCTTTATACACAACTGTGTATGATTGTGTTGCATTTGAAATGTGATAATTCTAGTATCTGAAGGCATTGGGGTTCTAAATCTTTTTTTCCCCAGCAATTTTGTTCATGATAACATTGCTTCTGCTTGATTTTATATATATTCGTATGTAAATATATATTTAGTTTTAAACATTATTTTCTTCATTTTTAAATTTTATCAATATGAATACTGGATGCTTTCCTTCTCAGAGGATGGGTTTATCTGCTAGGCCCCAGGGATGCCAGCAACCTAGGACCATTGTAAATCAGTTTGGTTTTGGGTTTTTACTCTAGATCTGAGAATAGGCTTATAGTTGCAAATCCTCACCAAAGACCATTATCATTACAATTCTTTTTTTGTAGCTATGCATAAAAGACAGGCCTATTTCTTGGTAACCTCTTTTTGCTGGCAGATGGCTTTTCCCCAGCCTAACAACAGGGACCCTTTAAGGATCCCTACTTAATAGAGATATTTCATGTTTGGCTCACCTAAGACACCTTCTCCCATTCACTGAGGTGATGTCAGTATTTGCCTTAGGGGGCCACCCTAAGGTTTTTAAAATCTCTTACAGAGTTTCTATTTGCTGATGCTTTTGGTAGGTGAGGTGGGATGGGAAGGATTATTTCTTGGGGATTTCCCTTTCGTTCTGTCAAGTTTAACAGTGCATTAAAAGGTAAGTTTATTAAAATTTATTGATTTAGTTATAATCAGGGTTTTCCAAGAGCACCTAAACCACCATATTGCCAGAAGTAAAACTGTACTTCTGTTTTTTGTTTGTTTTTTTTTAGCAAATAAAAGATAGTAATGTGATGGCTCCTTTGAAAAAGGGAGAGGGCCTCATGATCCTAGGTCACATTAACGGAAATACAGAGAACCAGGATTCAAAACTAGTATTTCCCTTGTAATAAATAGACCATAATGAGAGACTCATACTTAGTTAGGCATAGTTTAGTAGGCATATTTAAGATGGAAGGAAAGTGGTTAAATTATAGTATAACTTATGTAACCAATAAATTGTATTTTTTCAAAGCCTATTTAACATGGAGAAATTTTTGTAACTTGTTTGAGAAAAGTTGGATATTCTATATGATCCCCAGATTATTTAGAAGACAGGAAGAAAAAAGACAGGAAGAAAAAGCAAATTGTTAAGTGTTTTCAGTTTGTGGCAGAGTGATTGAAATTTATTATTTTATTTTAAAATCTTGTATTCCAAATTTTCTACAACAGGAAAAAAAATGAGACGGGTCCTGATAAACTAGAAAGTATCTCCTTCGTGAGGTCAAAAGTCTAGAAAGTAAGCCTAGAAAACTCGTACTTAATCAGCTAGAGGAAAAGGTAACTAAATTATTTTGATTGGAGCATTTAGATCATTTACGTTTAAAGTAATTATTGATAGGTATGTACTTAATGCCATTTTGTTCATTGTTTTCTGATTTTTATAGTTCTCTTGCTCTCATATGATGACTTTAGTGTCATTCTTGGCTTTCACTTTATTTTTTGTGTGTGTATCATAGGTTTTGGGTTTGTGGTTTCCATGAGAATTGTATGTAACATCCTAAGTATATAGCCTTCATATGTTTAAGTTTATGATCACTTAAATTTGAACACATTATAAGAGAATTTCATTTTTACTCATATCCCCCAGATGTTTTATGTATATGTTGTTATATTTTACATATTATTTTGTGAGTCCCCTTAACAATTGTTTAGATATAATTGGTTTTACAATACTTCTGTCTTTTAACCTTCATACTAGCTTTGTAAGTGATTACTGCCTTTCTGTATGTTTGCTATTACTCATGTCAGTTTTTTCTTTTCATAATTTTCTTCTCAGTATGGCCTTTCGTTTACCACTTAAAGAAGTCTCTTTAACATTTCTTGTAAGGCTGGTTTAGTGGTGGTGAACTCCTTTAACTTTTGTTTGGGAAACTCTTTGTCCTTCATTTTTAAATGATAACCTTGCTGGGCAGAGTATTCCTGGTTGTAGCTTTTTTCCCCTTCAGCACTTTGAATGTATCTTGCCACTCCTCTCTGGCCTGCAAAATTTCTGATGAGAAATCAACTGATGGGCTTATGGGGTTTCCCTTGTACTTGCTTCTCACTGCTTGTAGAATTACTTATTTTAATCTTTGACATGTTAATTACTGTGTGTCATGATGTGCACCTTCTTGGGTCTATCTTGTTTAGAACTTTCTTTGCTTCCTGGACTTGGATGTGTATATCCTTCCCCAGGTTAGGGAGGTTTTCAGTTATTTTAAGTGTTCTTTCCCTTTCTTTCTCTCTTCTCCTCTGGGACTCTTATAATTAGAAACTTGTTTACCTTATGTTGTCCAAGAGATCTCTTAATCTATCCTGATTTTTTTTTTCCTTTTTTCTTTTTTTCCTTATTTTTGCTGTTCAGCTTGGGTGTTTTCCACTACCTGCCTTCCAGATTGCTGATCCATTCTTTTGCATTCTCTCATCTCTTGTTGATTGCCTCTAGTGTATTTTTCAATTTCAGTTATTGTATTCTTCAACTCTGGCTCTTTTTTAATATTTGTCTCAGTTAAAATCCTCACTGAATTCATTCACTTTTCTATCCAGTCCAGTGAGCATCTTTTGACCATTATTTTGAACTCTTTATCAGGCATATTGCTTATCTCTGTTTTATTTCTTTTTCCAAGGTTGTGTCTTGTTCTTTTGTTTGGAGCATATTCCTCTCTCATTTTGGTTGACTTTCTATTTTTGTTTCTATGAATTAGGTGGAACAGCTATTTCTCCTAAATTTGAAGGAAGGGTCTTGTGTAGAGTTGTCCCCTGTGTAAACTGTGTGCACCTGATGATTTTGGTTGGCTGGAGCTGTGGCTGGCAGGGGCTAGGGGTCCTGGACACTCTCTGTTAGGCCTGCCCTGGTGCCATGGCCAGAGCTGACATGGGTGTGGGCCAGGGTGGTCCCAGTGTTTTCTGTGCAGAGGGCACCTGGCAGGATAGCTGAAGCTGAAATTAGTGCAAGCCTTGGGTTCCAGGATGCTGTGTGCAGAGGGTGCCCTGGGGCAGCTGAAACTGAAGTGCTGTAAGCTTAGGTGTCCTAGGGTGTTCTGCACAGGAGGTGCCTTGGTGGGGTGACTGAGCTAGAGTGGGGTGCAGTCCAGTGTCCCAAGTCATTTCACAGAGGGAGCACCCTGAGCCATAAAGGGCATGAGCCAGGACGTCCTGGAGCATTCTGCTCTAGCAGGTTGTTTGTTTGGAGCCAAAGTGGCATGGGCCTGGACTGCTCTGGGGTGGTTTGTGCCTGTGTCACCTTGGTGAGACAGCTGGAGCTATATGGGTGCTGACCAGGGGTGTCCAGTATGTGGCACGCTGAGGCCATTCTGGTGGGATGGCTTGGGCTGGTGTGGGCTAGGGGCCAGGGGCTTGTGGAAGCAGTAGGCTGCTCCTTTCTATGCTATAAAGGTGGAGGGAGAATGTAAACGGTGTCACCAGCCCCTCTGACCAGAGAGCATTGCAGCAGCTCTCTGCCGTTTGGTGGAGTTCGAGGGCTGGATCTTTTACATTCTAGTTGCTTTTTTAAACTATGGGTTTTTTTCTGCACCCCAGGGCATTTGGGGTTGGTGTGGGCTAGAGGCCTGGGGCTCACTGAGGTGGCAGGCCAGCTATGGTGCCAGGACCATGCTCTATCTTGCTCTGCCAAGGTGAAGGGGAAACATAAACTGTGGTGTTCACCAGGCCCTCTGACCCTCTAGAGTTCCAGCAGCTCCTCCACTATTTGGCAGGGTTCTAGGGCTGTTTCATGTTCTAGTTGCCCTTTTAAACCATGCCTTTTCTGTATCCCAGGGCAAACAAATCTGCTTGTGGTCCTTCAGTACTATCCCTCCCCATTGCAGTTTGCAGCTTTGGGAGTAGGGGTTCCCTTTGTTACTGTGTCACCATTCCTCTTGCTGTTTTCTGTGTGGTCTATCTTTTGTTGTGCAGAAGCTATTCAGTCAGCCCTCACTTCTTTAGGAGGAAGTGCTTTATAAATAGGTATAGATACGGTGTATCTGGGGAACAAGTGAGTTCAGGGTTTTCCTACGTCGCCATCTGGGACTGGAAGCTCAGCAGTCGGTTATCTTCAAATGCAGGAAGTGATGTCACGAAGTATGCTAGCATCTGGGTACTCTCTATACCAGGTGCTGTGCTGCACACAGAATACGATGAGCTTAACTTGACCAAAGTCTAGCTGCGAGCAAGCACCACAGCTTCACTTTGAACCTAGGTCTTCTGGAGCCAGGTCTTCCTTTATCACTATTCACTCTGTCTCCCATGCCACAAACCTTAAATTTTCCATATCACTCTTATCAATTTTGGTTTATTATTAGGATATAGTATCTAGGGAAAAGGATACCCCAGGAAGGTAGAAGGTATAATTACTATGATGAGTTATTTAATAATAGACCAGATAAAATTATTTCACAAAAAGATATATTTCCATATGACTATTTACATTTTTCATATTTAAAGAATATCATACAACTGATACCTTCCATAATGTTTCATGCTTTTAAACTCTTTTCTATTTACACTTATCTGACAAGGAATTTAAACTAAAATGGTCAAATAGCTCAGAAAAAGAAAGCAACCAGCCAACATAGTCTTCTCTTAAATTTGCTGAACATTAGCAATAGTTACCTTCATAATAAATTATTTTCCTCTTAAAATCAGTAGTAATTTTAAACAATTCATAAATAAGTGTGCTCTGTGTAATTTACATATTTAATATCCTGTGGATACTAAAAGCTTGTATACTGTAAGATTTGCACATTATTACTTTATCAAATGATAAGCCTTCCCAAAGAAGAAACTGGAGAAGCTTCAAATAATATCCTGAGGTTCGCTGGAGAGTTATCAAAGGTCTGCCTGCTTTACAGGAGGAGGTTCCAATTTACGTGAAAGGGCAGTTAAAATCTGGTTGAATTTCTCATATCTTTCTGTCTGATTTACTTGTGCACCTTTGCTGCCCCATAGCAATCGCATTTGAAATTCAGTCTTGAAGATTTCACTCATTTCTTCATCAGGTTGAAAACCTAGGAAAAACAGAACAGTTACTTCAGTTTTCAAAGGTAATGTCGACAACAGACTGAAAACGTACTTGGCTTAAAGTGGATCAAAATGAAATTCATCTTTTTTTTTTTTTTTAAGGTTTTATTTATTGAGGGGCGCCTGGGTGGCTCAGTGGGTTAAAACCTCTGCCTGCCTCTCTGCCTACTTGTGATCTCTCTCTCTGACAAATAAATAAATAAAATCTTTAAAAAAAAAATATTGATTTGACAGACACAGCGAGAGAGGGAACACAAGCAGAGGGGGAGAGGGAGAAGCAGGCTTCCTGCTGAGCAGGGAGCCCGATGCAGGGCTCGATCCCAGGACCCCGGGATCATGACCTGAGCCGAAGGCAGCCGCTTAACGACTGAGCCATCCAGGTGCCCTGAAATTCATCTTCTATCAGAACTTTAAAAATTCCCCCCAAAGAAAAATATGAGGAAAGGGCAGAGCTCCGTCCTCAAGGACTTGAGCACCTTTGGAGAAGGAATACCAAGTAAACTCACTGAAACATGATAGAATAAAATTCGTGTGTACAAGCCAGTGTGGGGAGGAGTGTTCAAAGAAACTCGTTTTGTTTTTACAGCTTTATCGATGTATAATTTATGTGTCATGATGTACCTATTTTAGCTGCAGTTTGATATACAATAGTAAGCCTATACAAGTTACACATCCATCACCACCAGCTTTAGAACATTTCTACCACCTAGAAAGTTACCTAGCTTTGTGTTGCCTTTTCTAGAAACTTGATAAATGGAATCATAATGTGGACTTTATGTCTGGTTTCTTTTATTAAGCACCATGTTTTTGAGACTATTCCATATTGCTGCAGGTTATCAATTTATTCCTTTTTATTGGTGAGTAGCATTTGTTATATGGACATTCCACATTTTATCCATTCACCAACTGATGGGACATTGGGATTGTTTCTAGTTTCTGGCTGTTATGAATAATGTAAACCTCTGCATGTAAGTCTGTGTGTGAACATGTGTTTTCATTTCTGTAGGAGAGGAATTACTGGGTCATACAGTAAGTATGTTTAAAGAAACTGTCACACTCTTCCAAAATGGCTGTACCATTTTACATTTACACCAGCTTCAGTTTCTCCATAAGCTGCCAAATCTTAGTATTATCATTTTTTTTTTTTTTAAAGTAGGCTCCACATCCAGTGTAGAGCCCAACATGGAGCCTGAACTCATGACCCTGAGATCAAGACCTGAGCTGAAATGAAGGAGTCAGACACTTAACCAACTGAGCCTCCAGGTGCCCCAGTATTATCATTCTTTTTAAATTGTAACCATTCTAGATAGTATGTGGTATTGTCTCATTGTGGTTTAAATTTATATTTCCCTAATGACTAATGCTTTAAACATCTTTCCATGTAGTTATTTGTCATTTGCAGATCTTCTCTGGTGTTTTGTCTATTCAAATCTTGTTTGTCTTCTCATTGAGTTAGAAGAGTTCTTTATATAGTCTATGGTTTGCCTTTTCACTTTCTTAATGGTGTCTTTTGAAGAGCAAAATTTAAAATTTTGTCAAAATTTTTTCTTACGGTTCATGCTTTTTGTGTCCTAAAACAGCTTTGCTAGTCCAAGCAAGGGCACAATGAATTTCTCCTGTTATCTTACAGGAGGTTTACACTTTAGCTCTTACACTTGGACCTATGATCCATTTTGGATTGATTAGTGTGTATGGTTGAGGTAAGGATCAGGATTCATTTTTTCTTTTGCATAGCATATCCAATAGTTCCAGCACCATTTGTTGAAAGACTATAGCCAATGAATTACATTGGCACCTTTCTCAAAAATATATGGATAGCCATATGTGTGGATCTATTTCGTGCCTCTATTCTGTTACATAAGAGAAGATCTGTCTACTTAAAGCCAAGGATACTCAGTCAACTATTTGAGAGGCAGAAACCTCCAGCCAGAGTCATAACCATGTGGTTCTCATCCTTGGTTCCTACTGGATTAATCTGCTCTGTCCTTAAATCTGTTTCTACCATCTAGATTTATAGGATCTTTGTGAAGAAAATAATAGAAGCCAGGGGAGACAAACTATGAGAGACTACGGACTGTGGGAAACAAACTGAGGATTTCAGAGGGGGAGGGGAATGAGGGGATAGATGAGCCTGGTGATGGGTATTAAGGTATTGCATGGAGCACTGGGTGTTATATGCAACAATGAATCATGGAACACTACATCAAAAACTAATGATATACTGTATGGTGACTAACATAAGGAAAAAAAAAAAAAAACCGCCTAGTTCATCCTTCCCTGTGATGCCAGAATATCTTTGACAGATAATACACCAGAGGCCAGATGATGATTTCCAATCATTCAATTAACATGCTTTTGAGTCCCCTGCCTTGGGCTGGGTAGATGGTGAACAAATCTCTGCCCTTACTGGGTTCATAGTTACTCCCAGCAATGGAAACTTGCTACATAAACCTGTAGCAGGATTAACTGAGAAATGCCATTATATACCTTTAAAGAGATTTGCTGTAGAGCAGCTTCAAGCCCTTTTCTCAAAACCCATCCTAATATATTGGCTTAGGCAACATCCAGTGTAATAGTTATTAGCTTTATATAAGCAGGCACTCTAATATCGGGTGAATTCAATTAGGTGCTTTTATCTTCTGAACCCTACACTGCCAACTCTAGAGAACTTTCCGAGGAAAAAACTGAAAGATGTATGTAGTTCTTAAACCTACACCAGATAGATTGTAAACTGTTTAGTCCCATATTCTGGTTCTGGAGCAACAACTTTGTTTTAGGATGAAATAAATAGGCCTCTCCTGCCCTATATAGTTCTTTCTTAACCTTGCAGGTGAACCTTTGGGTCCTTGAAAATTTTTAAAAATAAAGTAAAAAAGAAAATAATCATTCCTGATAACCATCTCGGGTAAAGCCCTCCTTCTTATCTTGCTTCCTAAATGATCTTTTTGCCTGCAAGCCTTCAGCCCTCCCACAAACAGATGCCAATTTAAAACACAAATCTGACTATGTCATGTTTTAAATGTTTATGGTTAAAACTGTTCACAGGCTCTTCGTCAGCCAGAGTCCTACGTGGAAGGCCTTCCCACCTATATCCTTATCCTTCAGCCTAGTTGGTCATTCCTTAAGACACACTTCACACTAATCCGAACCTCCATACTGATGGTTTATACTGTTCTCCAAGCTTTCTCAGCAGTGCCTTTGCCTCTGTTGGACTCTCTGATGTTAAAAGCAGGGGACCTCACCTCCCAATGTGGGAAGAAATAGGAATGCAGATAAATGAAGTCACATAGAACTCTTAACTCCTCATGTTGGCCCACCTTCACATAGGTCCAATCAGAAGTCCTAATGGTAGGCAAGCTGACCAATTCCTTCTTGACCCTTTCTCTCAATTTATTCTATGCCACTGACACAACAGAACACATGGGAAAGGAGAAACAGGATTCTCCAGTCACTTAGGGACTAGGAGGAAGTAATATCATAAGAAAGGGAATTCCATGCCTTAATCTTTCCTACTTTGTCTTTTCCTAACTGAGAGCATCCACGCTCTTTTGTTCCTTCATTCTAATTACTATGCAGAGTAGAGAGCGGCTTACAGAAAACAGCTCTTACCTTCCAGGATCCTCTCAGCATTCATCCGGTAACTGTCTGCAGTCTCTGCCATGAGCCGGGCTGTGGCCAAGTGGTTTAGCATAATCTCACAGCTTTCGTCATTTTTTTCCCACATGTCTGTTCCTTCAAAAGTGACAGCCTGGCGCTCCATCAGGGTCACAAGAGGCATCAGTAGTGGGACTGATATTTTGTTGGGGGGAACACATGTTGACTCTGAAAAACGGGATAAAGTTTTCCATGTTGTATTTTTCTTTTTTCAAAGTTAAGGAAAGAGAGTTCCAATTCAAGATGGTGATGTAGGAAGAGCCTGTGCTCACTTCCCCCAGTGGACACACCAAATCTGCAGCTAAATATGGAACTTCCTCTGAAAAAATCCTAAAAACTGAGCAACTCCTACATATCAGGTAAATAAGGCCCACATCAAAGCAAGTAGAGGCCAGGACCCAATCTTGCCATAAACCTCAATCCTGGCACAATTGGGAGAGAACTCAAAACTGGGAGCTTTCTCCTTGAGGAGTAAAGGGTTTGAATCCCACATTGGACACCCCAACTGTAAAACCTGCACCTAAGAGATGAGCCCCTAAGACATTAGCTTTGAAAATCAACCCTGTTCTCATCCACGAGACCCACACGCTGTGACAGAGAACGAGCTCTTTATTAAAGGGCTTGTGTGCTCAGACTCACCTGTAGCACGGCTCAGCATGGAGGCAGCAGACTGAGAGGAGCTCCTTCGCTAATGCTGAAGTGTTGGTCTGAGGGCAGGCTAACTCGGCACATATCTAGGGGCCCACTGACTGGCAGGCACAATCTTCATGCTCTTTGTCTTATTCTAGCTAGCTGGTGCCATCGTTTTTTTTCTTTCTTCCTGCAGGCCCCATCTATATGCTCTCCCTCTGCCAAACTGCACAGTGCCATTATCTTCAGGGGGGAGCTTTTACACACCTGTGGTGCCTCAGTTTTTGCAGGTGCTCCCCACGATACATCCCTGATCACCTGGCTGTAATGGCTAGAGGAACCGTGATCCTGTATCTCGCAGAACTGTTAACAATTGGAAACCCCCAGGGCACTGCACAGATAGATAGCAGACCGAAACACACCCCAGTCTTTCTGTGAAACAGGCCTATTTCCTTGTCCTGGAGCTTTAGCCTGAGAGGCAGGTTTCGCTTCTGGCACACAACTGGAGGCCTACAGAGATACTCTGAGGTAATGTAGGCTGCTGGGTGCCATCTTTGCACTCTCCCTCTACCTTGCTACTGCTTCCTAATACCACCTAGAAGGGAGTTAGCTAATACATTTGTTTGAAGCTTTTTTTTTTTTTTTTGCAACTGCCATCCGTGGGACAGCTCCACATCACCTGGCTCTGGTGGCCAGTGGGGGCTTATGCTTGCATTTTCACAGGACGCTATATATTTGCATAATTAAAAAAACTGATGCTTCCAACTGGCCTGAATCTAGGTGCTAGCTGAGACCCTCCCCTTTGGTACACTGACAGGTCTTGGCGTATCCTAAACTACTGGGAGCCATTAAAAATAAAAGCCTGATTAGACAATCACAAAGGTTAGAGAGAGAACCAAGAACTAGATCAGGGTTGAATGATAAGGTTCAACTCCTACATGAGGCCACTTCTTCAAGCCTGGGAGAGGTGTTTAATCTAGTGCACAGAAACCAACACAGAGAGTCAAGCAGAGTGAAGAAACAGGAATATGATCCAAATGAAAGAATAAGAGAAAAACCTCAGAAAAATCCTTAATGAAATGGCAATAGCTAATTTACCTGATAAAGAGTTCAAAATAATGGTCATAAAGATGCTCACTGAATTCAGGAAAAGGATAAATACAGTGAAAACTTCAAGAGATAGAAAATATAAGAGTATCAAATGGAAGTCACAAAGAAAACAACTGAAAATTACAGTAGAGAGTTTCAACAGACTAGTGAACTCAAAGACAATGGAACTCAATCAGAGCAGCAAAAAAGAATGAAAAAAGTGAAGACAGTCTTTTTTTTTTTTTTTTAAGATTTTAGTTATTTGACACAGAGAGAGATCACAAGCAGGCAAAGAGGCAGGCAGAGAGAGAGGAGGAAGCAGGCTCCCTGCTGAGCAGAGAGCCCGATGTGGGGCTTGATCCCAGGACCCTGAGATCATGACCCAAGCTGAAGGCAGAGGCTTCACCCACTAAGCCACCCAGGCGCCCCAAAGACAGTCTTCTTAATGATGTTCCGTAAGTCCCTTAAACTAACATTTGCATTATAGGAGTACTAAAAGAAAAGAAAAAGGGGCTGAAAACCTCCCTAAGGAAATAGACATCCAGATCCAGGATGCCCAAAGAGTTACAAGTAAGATCCATACCAAGACACGTTATAATTAAAATGTCAAAAATTAAAGGAAAAAATCTTAAAAGTAGTAAGACAAAAACAACTTACAATATATAGGGGAACCTCCATAAGACTCTATCAGATTTTTTGGCAGAAACTCTAGAGGCCAGAAGGGACTGGCACAATATATTCAAAGTGCTAAAAGAAAAAAATTTCCAACCAAGAATACTCTATCTGGCAAATAGAATTGTCAATTGGAGGAGAAATAGTTTTCTAAACAAATATAAAGGGGTTCATTACTACTAAACTGGCTGTATAAGAAATGTTAAAGGGATTTCTATAAGCTGAAAAGGGTGTTAATTAGTAATAAAACTTGTAAAAATACAAATTTCACTGGTAAAAGTAAACAGTAAAGGTAGATTAACCACTTATAAAGCTAATATGAAGGTTAAAACACAAAAAGATGTAAAATGTGACATCAGAAACAAAATGTAGGGAGGGCGTAAAAATGTACAGATTTAGAATGGATTCAAACAAGTTGGTATCAAGTTCAATAATAGACTGTTACAAATTGTTATATGTAAGCCTCATGGTAACCATAAAGCAGAAACCTATAGTAGATACACAAAAGATAAAGAGAAAGGAATCCATGCATAGCACTAAAAATCATCAAGCCACAAAGAGAACAAGAGAAAAAGAAATGAGCAGAGAGGAAGGATAAAATAGCTAGAAAACTATGAAAAAATGGCAAAAAGTACATACCTATCAACAATTAAATGGACTAAATTTTCTAATCAAGACATACAGTAACTGAATGGATAAAAAAGACCCATCTTTATGCTTCCTACGAGAGACTAACTTGAGATATAAGGACACACAAAGTGAAGAGATGGAAAAAGATAATCATGCAAGTGGAAACCAAAAGAAAGCTTGAGTAGCTATACTTATATTAGGCAAAATAAACTTTAAAACAAAGACTGTAATAAGAAACAAAAAAAAAAATTACATAAAGAAGTCAATAAGAGAACATAACATTTGTAAATATTTATGTACCCAAAATAGGAGCACCTAAACAATACAATAATAATAGAAGACTTTAATGCTCCACTTACTGGATAGATCATCCAGACAAAAAAATCAGTAAAGAAATATTGGCCTTAACAACATGTTAGACCAGGTGGACTTCACAAATATATACAGAGTATTCCATTCCAAAGCAACAGCATACAGGGACGCCTAGGTGGGTCAGTCAGTTAAGCACCTGCCTTTGGGTCAGGTCATGATCCCGGGGTCCTGGGATCAAGTCCTGCATCAGGCTCCCTGCTCAGTGGAGAGTCAAATAAAATCTTTTTAAATATCATACAATCAACTTAATAGATGCAGAAAAAGGACTTGATAAAATTTCAACATCCATTTACAGTAACTCTCAACAAAGTAGGTATAGAAGGAACATACCTCTACATAATGAAGGTCATATCTGACAAACCCACAGCTAATACTCAAGGTTGAAAAGCTGAAAGCTTTTTTTCTAGGGTCAAGACAAGGATGCCCAATCCCACCACTTTTATTCAACATAATATTGGATGTCCTAGACAGAGCAAATGGGCAAAAAGAATAAAATAAAAGGCATCCAAATTGGAAAGAAGTAAAACTGTCACTATTTGTAGATGACATAATATACATAGAAAACAAAAACTCCACCAAAAACTGTTAGAACTAATACACGAATTCAGTCAAGTTGCACAATACAAAATTAATATACAAATGTCTGCTGCATGTCTATACACCAACAACAAACTATCAAAAGGAGAAATTAAGAAAACAATCCCATTTACAGTTACATGAAAAAGAATAAAATACCTAAAAATAAATTTAACCAAGGAGCTGAAAGACCTATATCTGACACCGATGAAAGAAATTGAAGTAGACACAAACAAATGGAAAGATACTCTGTGTTCATGGTTTGGAAGAGTTAATATTGTTAAAATGCCCATACTACATAAAGCAATCTAAAGTCAATGCAATCCTTATAAAATTCCAATGGCATTTTTCACAGAAATAGAACAAACAATCCTAAAATATAGGGGAACCACAGACGACCCTGAATAGCCAAAGGAGTTTTGAGAAAGAACAAAGCTAGAGGCATCATGCTCCTTCATTTCAAACTAGATTCCAAAGCTATAATAATCCAAACAGTGTAGTATTAGCATAAAAATAGACACCTACATCAATGAAACAGAAATGAGAGCCCAGAAAGAAACCCATGCATCTATGGCCAATTTATTTATGTCAAAGGAGCCAAGAACATACAATGGGGAAAGGACAGTCACTTCAATAAATGGTGCTGGGAAAACTGGAGCGCCATATCTAAAACAAAGAAAATGGGGCACTACCCTACACCATACATAATTATCAACTCAAGATGCATTCAACACTTGAATGTGAGACCTGCAAGTACAGAACTCCTAGAAAAGAGGCAGAAGCTCCCTGACATTCGTTTTGGTGATGATTTTTTTTTTTCTGACACCAAAAGCAAAGACAGCAAAAGCAAAAATCAGTAAGTAGGACTACATCAAACTAAAAAGTTTCTGCACAACAAAGAAAACGATCAACAAAATATAAAGGCAAACTACTGCATGGGAGAAAATATTTGCAAATCATCTATTTGATAAGCGGTTAACATCCAAAATATATTAAAAAAACTCACACGAGTCAACAGAAAAAAAAAAAAAATCCAATGAAAAAGGCAGATCTGAATAGGCATTTTGCCAGAGGAGATGCAAATAGTCAATAGGTACATGGAAAGGTGCTCAACACGAGGGAAATGCAAATCAAAACCACAACGAGATATTGCCTCATACCTATTAGAATGGCTATAGCAAAAAGACAAGAAATAACAAATGTTGGAAAGGATGTGGAGAAGAGAGAACACTTGTGCACTGTTGTGCATGTATGTTAGCACAGCCACTACAGAAAACAGTATGGAGATTCTTCAAAAAATTAAAAATGGAACTATCATATTATCTAGCAGTTCCACTTCTGGCTATTTATCTGAAGAAAACAAAAATACTTAAAAAAATATATGCACCCCAGATTCACTGCATTATTTACAATAGCCAAGATTATGGAAATGACCAAAGTGTCCACTAGTGGAGGAACCGATAATGTGGTATACTTAGATATATGTTTATAACTAACCACACACACACACACACACACACACACACACACACACACACAAAGAATATTATTCAGCCATAAAAATAAACGAAATCCTGCTGTTTGACAACAGGGCATTCTGCTAAGTGAAATATGTCACAGAAAAAGAGCAATACTGTATGATCTCACTTGTATGCAGAATCTAAAAAAAATAAAACCAAAAATGAAATCCCCTCAGTTCATGGATATAGAGAACAGATTGGTTGTTGCTTGAGGCTAGGGGTCAGGGGTGGGCAGAATGGGTGGAGATGGTCAAAGGGTACAAATTTCCAGGTACACAGTAAGTCATGGGGAGGTAATGTACAGCGCAGTGACTGTAGTTAATAATACTGCACATTTGAACGTAACCAAGACAGTGGATCTTGAGAGTTCTCATCACAAAGAAGAAAAATTTTGTAACTGTGTATGATGTGGATGTTATTTGGATTGTGATCATTTTGTAGTATATACAAATATTGACTCATTACATTGTCCACCAACAACTAATACATACATTACACCTCAACTGAGAAAGGAAAGCACGGAGTAAGGTGACTGGTAGCCCAGGTCCTGTTTTAGCAACCACAGTTCTAGAAATGACGCTGTCATCTGATAAAAGCCTCGATGATCCATCAACAATCCTACAGATACCTCAGATCTCAGGCAATGTCCTGCTAAAGGTTCTGATCAACCAGAGCAGAGCGGACCTAACGGTCCCACAGACACACTCGGGGCGGCCACTACACCTACTCGTGCTGACCCCGTGCTCACCTCGGCCTTCATGCAGGATCTTGCTGAAAGGCTTCAGCTGTTTTTCATAGAGGATCGCGGTTTGGGTATACTGGTGCCTCAGGGCAGTCCACGTTTTTTCTAACCTTGTGATCTGGAAGACAGAATGGTATTATCATTTTGGAAGACGCTCTTCTTAGAAACAAGTCAAAGCAGCTGAAAGCAGTGTATAGAGAAAGGCTAATCCCCGCCCCCACCCTGTTCTGTGTTGTTCTAACGGCCCATCCCAGAGACAACTCATCAGCTTCTTGTATGTGTCCATGTACCTGTGTATACTCACATATATGTGGCTTTTAAAATAAAAGGCATATCACGCTTTACACATTTTTCAGTTTTTTGCTTGGAAATCACTCAAGTATGTATAAAACAGCATAGAACAGCCTTATTTTGTTAAACTTCTGTATGATGTTCCAGTTTATGGATAAACTAAATTTACCTAGTCTCCCGCAGAGAAGAGTTTTACAAATTTTTTTCCATTATGAAATTACCTTGTGAAGATTTTGCAAATGTGTATGTGTGTGAAAATATTTGGGACGTAAATTTCCAGAAGTGGGACTACTGGGTAAAAGAATACATGTATTTTGAATGTTGATGGGAATTGCCAACTGTCCACAGAGGTTATACTGATGAAAGCATGTAGGAATATAATGTATAGCATTTTCATTTCCTCATAAAGAATAATGCCTGAGACACATAGATTTGCCCAGACCACATGATGCCACTCTACTCGTTCCTCTTCATTCTGTTCTTTTAGAACAGTTTAATCAATGCCGACATATGCCACTGACTCTGGCTCTGCCCCGAGACAGACAAGCCCCAATCATACCATAAAACCAGCAAGCTGGAGTGTCTGAAGTGGTTTTTTTCGTTTTTTGGGTTTTTTTTTTTTTTTTACATGAAACGAGAAAGAGGAAGGGCACTAATATTTGGGGAATGAACACTAACTCTCTATTGGGTATTTGAAGAATTTCATTTAATCCTCCAATGCCCTACAAGGCAGTATTTTGGCCTCATTTTACAGATTAGAAACCAAAAGAGAATAGTTAACTTGCTCCAGGTTTTATAGCTGGTAAGTGACAGAGAAGAGATTCATTCCCTTGGCCTCTAAGAGCTGCGTCTTCCCAGAGGAAGGGGAGAAGCGATCGGCACCAGTAGGTCTGCTGGACAGAAAGGAGGTGACTTGTCTTCCTCTGGCCACCCCCCACACCATGCACCTGTCCCTTCTCGTCCCCTCCCTGAAGTATCTGCCTTTCCCGAAGCAGCCCCGGTCTCTCGTCTGAGCCCAATCTGCTGGATGCTCTTTCTTGAGACTAGAAGCTGGGAACAGAACGCATGTGAGCCCGCAGTAGGGTCACATCTGGATGAGGACACCCAGGAGTGATGTGAGTCCCCTCTCAGCCTTCACTGGGTCTGCCACCTCCCGCCCCCGGCAGCACCCTAGCTCGCTGTGGGAGGCCCAAATGCCCTGGAGAGCTGCACACCCTCACTGCTGAAGGGGTCCAGCAGGGCAGAGTCTGATGGTGCTGGAGGCCGGGGAGCCGCCTGCACAGGCATATTAAGGTGCGCTGGGAGAAGCCCCTAACCATGGATGGCAAGCACATGATCCCACAGACCTCCTCTTCACTACTCTCCAAGGAAGCTCTGGGCTGGAGGGCTACACACAGCTTAGCCTGGTGCCTCAGCCTTCCAAAAATTATAGGCCGTTCTGAGTGAGAAGAAATAAATATGATGCAAATGAAAAACATCTGAATGAAAAATTATAACCCCTGTTAATATAGGAGTCAGCATATCATGAAAATATGGCTGGATTTGCTTATTTCAAATACTGATCCTACAAAATTCCAGGGCATCTAAGGAGCTTTTAAACTCAGGATATTGTGGTTGGAACTGCTTCCCCTCAAAATTTCCTGGTGAAGGCCCTATGTTGTTCAGCTTCTCTTCAGGGTGACCTTGCTTTAATGCCAGGAAATGACGTTCCTATCATGCTCTGACTTGCAAGACATGTGACTGTGGGGTCTTCCCTAGTGGCAGCAGTGGCTTTTCAGTGAGTGCCCAGCAGGCTTTCGGAGACGGTCTGTAGTTAGCAAACAGCCAAGCTAATGACCAGTGGTTCTGGTGTTACAGTTGCAGACTGGGTTTATAGGACTGTAGGACTGAGGGTGAGATTACACACATCTAGGGCTTGTGGGGCAGAACCGAAATGGGATCCCGGACTCCAGGCAATCAAGATGACAGAACGACTTTCCTCTCTAAGATCCACTGGACTTTAAACAGAGCCTTTCGGGTTTGACACTCATCCTAAAAACAGCCCACCCAAGCAGATAAATTCAAGGTGCCTGACTTCAGAAACTTTAATTAAGGGCTTAAATGGCAGATGGGCTAGAAATCTGAATTTTTTAACACAAGTCTGTTTTAGGTGACCTAAGCAACATAATTTTGAGACAAACCACTATGAGGATTCTCAGAGATAAGCTCCCTAGTTGTCTGGTGACACAGATGGAAAAGTCTCTTTCTTCTACGACACACATCAGCCAGACGTATCTGCTGATTGGTTCTTAAGGTATACCAATTGTTCCTAAGGACGGCTCCTCTTCTGGAACACCAGAGAGAAAGTGTGCGCTGTCAACAACAATCCAGTTTTTAAAAATGGAGCTGAAACACTTAGGACACTGCTTTCGGTTGCCCCTAATCAAAGCTGCTTTCACTATGATTTAGTCAACCTTTTGAGACTGACTAAAAGCATGGGGCTTTGCTAAGCCTGGGGTCGCAGACGGACTTTCAGAACTCTTAAGTCCACATAGGAGTGCAGGGCGCACGGACCCAGGGGAGACTTACCTGCGGCATTTCCAGGGCTTTCATGATGGCTGAGAAGGAGTAGAGGTCCCCCATGGAGTCCTTCAGTTCCACCGCCACCTGGATGATCCTGTTGAGGGTGGCCGCTCGGTCCTCCAGAGTGCCCGTGCAGCCCAGAATGTCCACTGCGATGCCGATGGCCATCGTGTTGTGTCTGGGAGGGAGGAGACCAAGGGTCAAGCCCAAGGCGGACAGGACTAGGAGGAAAGGACTAGATTTGCGCCGTTTGCTGTTTCGTCCTGTGAGACACTGGCAGCTCAGACACTCTGGGTGCCAATTTCAACAGTGAGACCCCCCCCTCAGGCTGACAGCAGCAGGGCCCCGGCTAGGCCTCCGAGGGTGCACTGTTTAGAGTCAGATAAGACAGATGCCCCAGGACAGGGCCACGTTCGGCCCTGCATCTGCGGCACAAAGAGGCCCTCCTGGGGTGAAGCTGCTCAGAAGTACACGGGGCTCCTTGTACCTTCCACCACGAGAGGTCTGGGGAGATCCCCGGGTCCCTCACACGCTGGGGAATCCCATCCTCAGGGAAGCCCTGGGCCACCTCCACTGGATGCCCTGGACTGGGGAAGGGAAAGAACAGAAAAATGAGAGAGTATGCTTGACCCAAGACGACGACACGGGTGTTGGCACTTAAGAAGGGATGAGGAACTAAGAATGGAGAGTCTGTGGCTCTGGTCAAGAGGCCAGAAGGTGAGTGGAGATGTGGACAAAGACCCGCATGGCTGACCGACAGGAATTTCCCTGTAAAGTCAGAACCTAATGAAAGAGAAATCTTGTATGTGCCAACAATCCTCCCTTTTCTCATCCTGTACTACCCGGGTCAAGCTCACAGACCCACAACAGGAAGTCTCCACAGGACAATGGGACTAATACGAACGGGGTCGCGCAGCAGTCTCTGCTGATGGCAGGCGGCACAGACGGCAATCCTTTCCTTCTCTCCCTCAACCGGGACCAGCGAGTTGACTGCACTGGGCCAGAATGGCCTCTAAGTCTCCCTCAGGCTGTGGTACCGGTGCCGGAGGCGAAGCCCTCACCCATAGCTACGGTTACCAAAATACAACACGCCTTTGACGCTCTGGGGCCACCTTGTTCTCCAGGTTGACAGCCAACGATGTCACTCCACAGCCCTGCTCTTCTCTCTGCCCACAGAGGCCCGCAGCGTCGGGCCTTCTCTCGGTGCCCTGAGCCAACGGTGGCGTGACTCATCAAGTGGCTGGCCACACCACTTTCTCTAGTGATTGTAAGTGATGAGCTCTGCTGGCTCCGTGTGTGTGTGTGTGTGTGTGTGTGTGTGTGTGTGTTGCTCACTCGAGGTGTGACCACAGGTTCTTACCTAACTGCTCCACTCCTCCACTTCTTCGCTGTAAAAATGGGAGCAAGCATTGTTGTGAGAAAGAGAGAGGGTGTGGGGGGTGTCAAAATCACTAGAGTTCCTGTCGCCAGGAAGCCCCTTGCAAATAGTAGCTGTGACCACAACTGTCTCCGTGTGTACACCTTTCTCTGCATCCTGGTCCATTTTGTCAGTCTCTATCTGCCTTTCTTTCTCTCTTCTTCCTGAGGTCTTCATTCATGGATCCTAACATAAAGTGTATTTTTATTACTTGCTGAATTTATTGAAGAGTTTTCTTACTTATTTGCAGAGTGTTAAGGTCAAGCTGAGCATTTCAGATGTTTCTTTTAACTAACAGCAAACTGGCTTCCCGTGTTGCCTTCAATGGATTCTTCTGCTCGCTGTTTTTTTCCTATGTTTTAAACGGCCCTTAAAGATAGGTTCTCTACTTCTTTAAGACCAGAGTAGTTCTATCCATTCATTCAACCAATGTGTGCCTATGTGCGTAAGACCTCTCGTATCCAGCGCTGCAGGAAAAACTGCTCAGCCTGGTGGGTCTGAGGCAGACGCTCGGGCGGGTGGCAAGGACAGACACTGAACCTTATACAAAGGCCGTCTCCACTCAGTAGGCCTGGGATGGGTGAGGTGGTGAGTTAAAAATAAAGGGTGGTCTGTATTGGATTCTCAAACACAAGAAGCTGATGTCATCTGACCCTTCGAAACGGCTATCCCCTCGGCCCGTATTTAGTACACACGCTGTAAGGAGGAAACCGGCTCCCCAGGCACTAGCAGGCAGAGGCCCCATGTCAGCCCTGGCCAGGAAGCACAGCAAGGAGAGAGGCCCCGGGGAAGTGGTGATGAGGAGACAGGCGAGGAAGTCCGAAAACAGCCCGGAGGAGCCCCCAGCCTGCCAACCTCCGCCTGGGCCCGAATACACGTCCAATATACCCAACGACCCGGATAAAGTAAGGCCTGGAACCTGGGGGATTGGCGCCGACACACCTCGCACGAGGAATGGGGCCGCGCGGCAGCAGGGCTCACTTCTGTCGAAACCATGACCACAGGCCCAGCAACAACAGAGGACAAAGCTAGGGGAGAAGCAGGCCCCTGGGGATTAGGGAGGGGAGAGGGTGCCTGCAGAGAGAGGCTAGAATCTAGGAAAGCTTGTAGGAAAAGGAGGCAAATTCATACAATTCTCCAAAGGCATTCAACAACAAGGATGCTTGAACAAAGCCAAGGACCAGGTCCTAACCTCCTGCCTCCCAGAAGCCTTTCGTTCGGCATTCCGAGTGTTTTCTCTCTGTGGCTGGGAGCCAAAGCCATAGCGGCATGGGGGCCGGCTCATCTGCTTTCTGGCCAGGGAACCTCGAAAGCAGCTGTGCAGATCCCCCAGGCTCCCCGAAATGCACTGTTTACTTTCTAGGGGCTGATATCCTAGGACTGCGCCGTCCACCAGTCACATGTGGCTGTTTACACCAAAAACAGTCCACAGTAAAATACAACAGTATGCCCCTCAGTTGCCACATTTCAGCAGCCACAGAAGGACGGACTGGACGACATTAATGACCTAGAATGTCCGGGTGTCCATTACAACCCACGTTTGTGTCGTGACAATTAGGAAACTGGCTGGAAAAACAGGACACTTAAGATAACAAGGCAGTCTTGCCCAAATCAATGGTCTTTTCATGTGTGTCAACAAGTCCAATGTCTGCGGCGATTTGGGAATCTAGTCTAGCACTTCTCTTAAAAACAGGCCTCGCTATTTCTGTCTTTTTGATTTCGAAACCTCCAACGCTGCAGCATGTGAGGTTCAGCGGGCAGCCTGGCTTTTGGGGAGACTGGGAGAAGGGGGCAGTGAGGCTTCAGAGGCTGGGGGGCCTCTGATGTGCCGTCCCTTGCCCGCCTCTCAAAGAAAACACTGTTCAGACTCTCTTCCCAACCTCTCCCATGAACTCCCACTTATTCCTCGTGCGATCCTGAGCTCCGAAGGGACAGAGCAGCCGCCGCTCAGGGAGGTGACTCCCTGGGTGACTCCACCCAGGCCGGCGGCAAGGGTGACTTCTGCTAGCGCGGGCCAATGGTCTCTTCCATCCTCCACCCCCTTCTGGAGCAGGGACAGGAACGTGTTCTTTGTTCCTGGACTTCCTCTGTGCCAGCTACTCTGTGCCTCTCCAGGAATTCTGTGGCTAAGGCTTCTGAGAGAAGGGAAGGGCTCCGGGCCAGGTCGGTGCTGGGCCCCCGTCGGCTCCAAAAGCTGCTGTGCTGATGGGCCCGAAACGCAGGGGGCGGCACGGCTCACCTTTCAATTATGTCCAGGCGCAGCTGGTGGCCATAAGGCAGGATGATGAGTTCCAGCCCTGAGCTCACGCCCATGTTCTTCCTCATCTCTTCTGAGACTTCAAGTATCCTCGTGACCTGTCAAGAACATAAGCGGAGACGGACTGGATCAGGAAGTGGGCTCGCCGCAAACACGAACGTAGCACGTGAAAAGACAGACACGAAACCGGGATGGCGTGGATGCGCTTGCTGCGTTCCCTTTCGAGCAGCAGCATCCCCAAATACCGATTCTAGACGAGATCAGAAGGATTCTAAGACACCACTGGAATCCAAGACCGGAGAGGAAAGCCCCTTGCACAGTCCGCAGAATCTGCAGATCTGGTGTTTCTGGCCAGCCAGACAACGGTGTCGCCCTGCCAGCTCCTGGCCACCACGGGCCGGGTCCCGCTACCGGGGGCAGGGCTGCAAGCGCACCGGGCAGGGAGTCCCCGCAGCAGGACAGCGACTGGGGCCGAGGGCTCCAGCCTCTGCTGCCGGCTCTGCCGTTTGTGTTCTCACTTCCCGGCAGGGCTGGCCGCTGTTACCCTTTTTTTTTTTTTTTTTTAAGGTTTTATTTATCTACTTGACAGAGAGAGAGAGAGAGGTCACAAGTAGGCAGAGGGGCAGGCACAGAGAGAGGGGGAAGCAGGCTCCCCGCTGAGCAGAGAGCCCGATGCGGGGCTCGATCCTAGGACCCTGGGATCATGACCTGAGCCGAAGGCAGAGGCTTTAACCCACTGAGCCGCCCAGGCGCCCCTGCTGTTACCCTTAATTACACCTCTCCTGGGCTCAGTCAAGGCACCATACGTGTGGAAACCATTAGAAACACACACAGTGCCTTGAAACCCAAGGTCTCAAGCATACTCACTTCTCCCCAGGAGGCCTTCCTTACAGAAAACCTTTGTCTGTCCCAGCCAGCTCTCCGGTCTTGCCTCTAGTGTGTAATCACCGTCTACCGGCACCAGGTATCAGTCGACCATTTGTATTTATCATATGCTGCCTCGAAATGTTACGGCCGAGTCTCTGCATCTCCAACACCAGGCTAATGACGCTTTGCCGCACCCTGATGTCCAACGGGGCAAGCTGCAGGCACGGTGCGTCCCATCGAGTCTGGACACGTGGCAGGCACAGAATGACTTCTCTCCCCCTTCTGCTGGAGTTGTCCTCGACTATAATGATCCCAGGCATCGGAACAGTCCAGATGTCTTCGTAACAGGCCACAAAAAACACCTGACCTTTGCCTGATATTAACAACCCCGATCCCTAACTTCTGGGCTGAGCAAAGGAACCACTGTCGGCCCTGGGGAAATGGAGCTGCGGGAATTAGCTATGCAGAGGCAGACTGGAGAACAGGGTGCGGGATTCCTACTATGCTCTCTGGGCCTCAGTGTCCCCTTCTCTAACACAGCTGCTAGGTTCACCTTTCTCAAGGGCTTTGCAAAGGATCAGAAGACTTTAAAATCATTTGAAAATACAAGTTGTGAACCACTGGCATGCAGAAGAGGGAAGAATTGTGGCCAGATCTCTGGAAAGGGATTTACACCCTGACCATGGTCAGGCAACCCAGATGTATCCCCCTGTGGTCACACACACTTTGCTTGCTTGTTTAGACAGCTGCCCCATCACAGGCCCCAAACCCAGCCTCCGGGTGGTGGGCACCCTCCAATTCACACATAGTCTGTGTAATGAGAGTCAAAGGCTTATCACTGATTCAGTTTTGTGCCCGAAGCACTACCAGCCAGAGTGATCCCTGCTCGGAGAGAGAAGCCTCCAAGTCGGTTTCCTTCAGTGCAAACATGCAACCCCTGGTCGCTTTCCTGGGGGTTTGCCGGGATACGCGGACACCTGCTTGCTCCCAGGCTGAGCGAGGACAAGGGGCTCCTGAGCTCCCGCTGCAGAACTTGGACCCGGTCCTCTGGGAAAACGCCCAGAGCCGTGCAGCTCATAGACGGAGAAGAGGGATGGACACTTGTGGAGCATCTACTAGAAGACGCACCCGGCTTGCCACATCAGAGCTCCCCGACGAGGCATTCCAGCCTCCCTCTGCTCTTCTGATCTCAGCTATCCTCGCTCTGCAGGATCTCCAGACTGCCTGCCTGAGGGAGCTACTGCAGTGACCCCCGGGGGTGCTGGCGGGGGCCTGGCCCTCCTCCCAGCTGCCAAGGGATCTTCTGCATCGCAATGAGATTGCCTGGCTCTGCCCACCATTTCTGCTGCCCTCGGCTGCCCTATGCCCTTAAGGGCCTGTCCCCCTCACTGAACGGCAAAGTGCTTTGAAGCAACAACCTGGAACGACCCAGAAGTAGATACTTAACAGCCAAGGAAAGACCTGCGAGTCCCTCCCCCTCCCCACCCCATCCCCACCTTCACTGCCCACACGGTGAGTCCTCTGTAAACCGAACCCTCAACCGCGGGGTCTGCACGCGTCCGCTGCTTGCCACCCAGAAGATGCTTTTCACATTCTTTCTCTGGTCAACTCCTATTCAGCCTTTAAAACTCATCTCCGATGTCCCTCCCTGAACACCCCCCTTCCCCCACGTTCAAGACCATGCCTCAGAGGCCCCACAGGTCCTGTGCCTTCCCCTGCAGAGCATTTCCCCCCTGGGCTGTGGTCTGAAGTCCTGCATCACTGTCATCCCCCCTAAAATCCCCCCCACGAAACCCGGCCCGGCCCACAGCAAGTGCTCCAGCAAGGCTAAATACCCAACACTAGCCAGCGCCTAGCCTCATTCTGCCCAGGCACAGTGTGTGGAGGGCTCTACGTAAGTGACTTCGTTTAGTCTTAGTCCTCACAACCACCTGGGCAGCTGCTGTGGTTCTCTTCCTTTTATAGGTGGGGGCAGAAAGGCCGGAAAGTTGAGAGCCTGAATTGGACTCCGGGATTTCATCCCCAGAGGCGAACTCCCACCTACCGGGCCCCACTTCTAGATGCTGCAACAAGTGGGTGGGACAAAGGCTGCACTTGGGGGGGAGGCCAGAGCGGTGCCCATCTGCAGGCTGAGAGGGGCGCAGTGGATGCCCCCCCAGCCCTGCCCAGGAGGGGTGGGCACTGCAGGACGGGGAGCCTCGAGGCACTCCGGGCCAGCCACTGTCATGATGACCTTTCTGGGCATCAGCCCCGGGCTCTGCAAGGGGTGGGAACCAGCACTTGGGCCCCAAATGCTGTCCAGTGTCTCTTGTCAGCTTCTGAGTGGCCCTGTCTGGTGGTCCCTACATTTGGAGTGGGTAACAACAGCCCGTCCAGAGCCCAGTCAGAGACACTGTGTCTCCTTTGTTGGCAAAGCCCTAAAGTCAGCGGTTCCAGGAAGAGAATAGGAAATGGCAGTGGACTCAGGAGGGAGGGAGGGAGGGAGGAAGCCTATAAACAGCCCTGTCCTTGGAGACTGAAGGTGAGCAGAGTCGGGCGGCCTTCTGCACCCGGTCTCCGCCTCACTGCCAGGGGGCCCTATCCAGCCCTTCTTCCAGGGGTGCCTGCCTGAAGGCAAACAGGGGAGAGGGGCCCGGCCAGGAGGACAAAATGCAAAGGAAGAAACCGAACAAGAAAAAGGGCAGGCTTCATGTTCCTTCAGTCGAGAACAGATCTGAGCTCTAGATTCATGGCTGCCAAGGTGGTGGGAACATCCTAGACTCTCCTGCCAAAGGACAGTCAGGTATTTCGCCTCCTCCTAGACCCTCCTAGATCCTCCAAGCACTGTCTGAAGTCACAGGGAAGAAGGATTCATTTCCGCCTGGGAATTAGGCTGTTCTGTCAACCCTGATCCATGTTTCTCTGGGGAGCTTCCTCGGTGGAGAACTCAGGCAGGTTCACACCAGACTGCTGGCCTGTTGGCGCACCAGGGCCCGGACCAGGAACCAGAACAGGAATAAATCTTAAATCCTCTTGCCGCCCAAACGGGTTTAGCCCGCTTTCAAGTGAGGTAAGCATTTAACTTGACCTGTGAGCACTGCCCAAGGACACCCAGCCCACCGCGAACAAACCCTTGTTCTTCGGCTCAGCCTCTCTCCTGCTTCTTTCCCCAGGGCGCCCCCCCCCCTCCCGCCACGAGACACATACACACACTCACACACACACACACACACACACACACACTCACACACACCCCCCGCCCCCGGGCCTGGCAACTAGGTATGGAGGGATCCCTCAGACCCACTCCCAGGCGCTGCGCTGGTGGAGCTCAGAACAGCCAGCACCTGCTTCAAGTTCCTCGCGGCTGTTTTGGGGGGCCTTCTGTCCCCCTATGAGCTCCACCACCTAGGGACTCCCAGGGGGCTGCTCAGAGACTACACTTCCTGCCTTGAGTCATGACCCGGGAAATTTATTTAGGAAAACTCAGTTCCTAAACAAGCCCTGAACTTTGAAGGTAAGTGACTTCACTGACCTACAAATGAATAAGGGCTTTAAATCTCACTAAGGCCTCACCTGCCGCTCCAACGCATGGATCCGTCCCTGTAACTGAGGGGTAGGCTGAGCCCCTCCTAGCCGGAGACACTTGCTTTCTAGAAAGATCTCTCTGAAGGATAACCTTGCCATAGGGTCACTTATGAACAAAAGCTGCCCATATCTAAAAGAAATGTTTACTATCAAAATTGACGGTGGGGGCGCCTGGGTGGCTCAGGGGGTTAAAGTCTCTGCCTTCAGCTCAGGTCATGGTCTCAGGGTCCTGGGATCAAGCCCCGCATCAGGCTCTCTGCTCAGCAGGGAGTCTGCTTCCCCCTCTCTCTCTGCCTGCCTCTCTGCCTACTTGTGATCTCTCTCTGTCAAATAAATAAATAAAATCTTTAAAAAAAAATTGATGGTGATGTAAACATACATTTATTTAGTCACCTGAAAAGATAGCTGTACTATGTTGTTTGGTCAGAGACTTAGGGTTTAAAATAGTATGTTTAGAAAAAAATTACAGTAAAATAGAATCATTTGTTCACGCCTGGGGTAAACACACACACGTGCATGAAATTATTTACATGTATCAGTTTGCAGAGCGAATGTTAACCATGGTGATCATCAGGGAAGTAGACCTTGTGTAATTTTTTTCTTTTCTCTTAAACTGTATTTCATAATTTTTCTAAATTAACCAAGTATTACTTGTGAAAAAAAATCAAGGGTAAATTTAAAAATGTCTATTCTTAAGCCCATTTGAGTAACAATAAATGTATGATGTGTGGGTTTATGTCTACAGAATGCATCACGTGTGTAATAAAATAAAAATAACCCAGGCTCTGTGACTCCAGAAAGTACATTTTCATCTACAGTCCTCTCTCCTTGAACTTGACTTTCCCAGTTCTGACTGAGGCCAGGGAGGACCCTGCAGCCGGCGGGGGGAGGCCTGGCCCGGCAGCCAGCCTGCCATCCCTCTGCCCGAGGGGAGTTTTATAAGCTTCGGCCCCGGGCAAAGGTTGTCCCAGGCCTGTGCTTCCCACCCTTTAAATAAATCCCCACCCAGGTTATCTTCTGACTGTTTCTCTAAGCCACGCACTTAAAGGGTGAAGCGGAGCGAGGCCAGCCTGCCGTCCCCTCCCGAACTCTCCGAAGCCAGAACCAAACGCCCCTGCCCGGGCACTTACCACACAGTCCGTGCTCAGCATGTGCTGGGCAATGACCTTGGGGTCGTGCTTCGTGAACAGTTCTTTCGCCCGCTTCAGCATTGCCATTTCCAGGGGCTTGTTCTCAGGAGGAAGGAGCTTCGACTCAAAGTCATTGGGTCTGAATGAGGAGGCCGTCTCCAGACGGGGCAGCGCGAACTCGGCCTCACCCTCCTCTGGCCCCTGGTCCATCCGCATGGCTGGCACCTCCCAAGGCCCTGCCCCGTCATCGTCGAGGATCAAGTAGCTGGTGCCAGAGTTCCGGGGACCCGGCACCCCGTTCTGCTTGGCCGTTAGCAGCTCCACGTAGCTGTCCTGGGGACAGACGGGGGACCCCGCGCCCCTGTCACGGCCCGCAGCGAAGGCTGGGTTCAGTTCACAGTAGTTGGCCTCCGAGTTGAGCCAGGAGGATGGAGACAGGGGAGCCTTGAGGAAGGGTGCCTTGCAGGGCTTGGGGGGCGGCTTGGGGCACAGCTGGCTGTCTGAGCCCCTCAGGGCCTCCCCCGCCCTAGCATCCGAGGAGACCCTCCGAACCAGTGCGGGGCTCAGGGTGGGCTCGCTGCCCGTCCTGAAAACGGGTGAGTTTGGGCGGGGGCTTGTGTCCACCCCCGGGGACTGAGGGGGCAACTTACAGCCTGTGGAGGAAAAGAGAGTGTCAGGAAAAGCTCGACTATGCGGGGAACACAAGGCAAAACTGGAGTGACAACTCCTCCATTCATGCCCTTGGGTTTCAACTGTCACTTCCCGAAGATAACCGCGGTAGGACCGCCCCACGCCCAATCTAGCGCCGTCCAGAGCATTTCGAGGGCTGGCTGGCCGCGCCCCACTCCTGGGGGGATTTTGGATCCCGGTGACTTCCAGCAGCTGGGCTGCAGTGTCACTTAATGGTCAGAGAAGGCTAGTCCAGTCAAGGACAAGACGCGGCGCCTGGAGGCCAGTGAGTAATCTAGACTTGCCCTAAGAAACAGAAGTCTTTAATCACACAGCATGAGGGCCTGAGTCACTCTCACGGCCAGGGCGGGTCCAGCAAGCCTTGAGGGAGAGCCGGGGGCACCCCAGGAAGTGGGGGGACAAGATGCCGAGGTAACCCACATGGACGCGGTTCGCCAAGGGGCATGAGGAAAATCCCCCTGTGGTCCCAAGGAGGGTCAGTTATAAAAATAATGAACGACCAACCATCCATGGCTCACTAACACCGCAGCTTACGAGGTCTGCCCCCATCCCACAGCTCCTCGCTCCTCTGGCTGCGAAAGGAGAAGGGAGAGGAGGGAGGGACCCGCAGGAAGCCCAGCACCGAGCCAGCCCCCTCCGCCCAGGGAGGGCGCCGAGACAGAGGCTCCTCTGTCATGAAGGCTACCGGTTAGCGGGTGAGCGTGGGTCAGAAACCCTGGGTGCAAATGCCGGCTTCACCGGGGGCCGGACGGGTAACTCTGGTTGTTATGTCACCTCTGTGCCTCAGTGTCCTCAGCAACGAGAAGAGGACAATCATCCCCGCTCTGAAGGTTTGTCGTAAGGCTTAAAAGCTGCCTGGCACACATAAAGTGACCCGCATCCAGAGTTCCACAAAGCCCTTCCCCTCCAGCCTACAGGCACTGAGCCCTGTGTCGTCCCCACACCAGGGGACCAGACGGAGGGGGAAGCGGCCTGAAGGAAATCAGGCTAACACTGTCACCCTCCTCCCAGAAAAGGCCCAAAGACCTACCAAGTGGCAGGTAACTTTCCGACTGGTGCGCTTTGAGGGAAAAGGCTCTTCGGTCCTGCATGTGATCCAGGCAGGCTGGCTGGCTACCGCTCTTCTCTCTATTTCTGAAGCCAAAGATAAGTGGAGCAGAAACGTGTCATTAAGTCATAAAACCTTTAGGCAGCGTCATGGAAAGTTTCTAAGAGAAGGCCGAGGGGTACAGCACATCCCAGCAGCAGAGGAATGTTTGTTGGAGGAGGAAATGACTGCTGGGGGCGGTTAACGCAGGATTGTGCCCCGGGCTCCATCCCCACGTCCCCAGGACCAATCCAGTCTGGTCCCAGGCTGCCCCCTCGGAGCCCTTCCATCCGGTTAAGCAGAGCAGAGCAGAGATTTCATGATCCTCTCAGGAAAATCTTATGAACTGGAATGTGTACTTTTAACAGAACTTAAAATTACTTACAGACCCAGGAGGAGAGACTTGTTTAACTGAAATGCGTTTTCCACCGTGCCTCCTGGTGTCAGTTAGGAAGGAAGGTTTGGGGCAGTCTGCATTTCAGTGCAAGTTCGCCATGTCCCCCAGATAAAGTCCCTCTCATCCTCCTGGAAGGCCCAGGGCCCCACCGCCGGCCTCCTGCTGAGCTGGGGAAGGGCCCGGCCTTCATGGAGGCGGGCGCTGGGAGGCACAGGGCGCAGCCACACAGGGAAGTGGGGAAATGCCACTTTCCACACAACTTGCTAGCATCCCTCTGCTCCCTTGCCTATTCAGACCGGGAGTTTCTCGAGCCCCCACAAACACAATCTCTCCTTTGCTAGAAGAGACTGCACCCCACCAGTCAAGTTGTAATGAACTTTAATCGGCCCTCCCACAAGCTTACGTTACCGAAATCACAAAGTTCTTTCCTACCTTCGCAAGCGACAAAAGAGAAAGCAAACAATCCCCCCCAAGAAAACCCCCAAACTCCCAGCAACAGAGAAATTCCAGCAGCTCCTCAGAGATAAGGCAGGACAGAGGGCAAATTCCACAAGGCAATGGCTTCAGCCAAGCGGTGTTTCTGCAGCAATCCTCAGAGCAGCCAGACTCCACTGGCCCAGAACCCCCACCTGGGGCGCACACAAGCCGCCGGCCGAGGGCGCACCCCACCAGCCAGCCAACCAGCAGGCCTGACGTCAGGGAAGGTGCGGGCCCGGAGGGCGTGGGGGGCGGGCAGGGCGCGCAGCCGGCAGTGAGAGGCGCTTCCCTGCGGAGCCCACCCCACCCCCACGGTCAGACTGCCCGGGCCCTGTGGCTGCCCGCGCCAAGAGGGGGCAGGACTCAAAAAACTGCTTTCACTGGGCAATCAGAAGAGTGGCTCTGTTAGGCCTGCCTCATTGATTGAGAGACTTTCTCAGTCTTTCATTCCTTATCTTAAAAAATAAATTTCTCTTCTAAATCTGGGCCACTGAGCGCAGACCAGTAGGGAGGCCTTCCTGCCCAGCGCTGCTCAGGGCAGGGGTTCTGGGCATTGCCCAATGCTCCCTGACTCTGTTCATGACATTACCTTCCTCTTCCTCAGTTGAGCAGCCAATCCCCACACTCACAAAAGAAACAGAGGAAGACGCACCCCTTTAATATTTTTAAGCGATCTCTTATTACTTTTTCTTATTACTAAGAATTCTTATTACTAAGAAAAGGAGAATTTCTATGTATCAGTTCTTGCCTTCCTCCCTGCAGCTGAGTCCTACATTCTACTGCCCTCCAGAAAATAATATTTATTATGATTATTCACACCTACATAGCCTTTTGGCACTGTTTGCAAGTCTTCAATCATTTAACCCTCATGAACCCCATCATTCCAGTTGGGGAGAGTGAGGCCCAGAGAAGGTAAGTAACTTGATCAGTGGCGGACCAGCATCTGTGGCCAGGCAGGCAGGGTCCCCAGCCAGACGCTGCCTAACACAGACCGGAGCTTTGTAGCGGCACACGGCCTCGTGTGGGCTACCCCGAGTCCTGTGTTTTGCTTCTGAATTGTTGGTTTAGGTGTATAAGTTTAGAGGCCAGGGAGCCAGAGGAGAGGGGCTGTGTCACCAAGGGGCTGGAGCTAGTCTATACCTTGCCAGGCCCGCCTCTTCCCTGAGCTCCTCTGAACGGTCAGATGGCAGCACAGGCACCCGGCTCCCTGAGAGACAGGTCCTATGTGAAGACAGCACGCGCCACTGGTCGTCGAGGGCAGGGTGCCTCAGCCGGGCCTCCAGTTCTCTGGAATCTTCTCTCTCCCCTGTCCCCAGGATCAGGGTACAGCCCCCAGTCTCTCAGTGTCTTCCATCTGAGGAATCTCATCTTTTCTCAGCAGGTCAATCACCCTTTCCATGTGGCCCAAGCCCAAACCTAAGCCTTCAGGCTGAACTCCCCTCCCAAACCCCCAATCTGTTGCTGGACACCGGCACTCAGAGATAAGCCTACGGCTGTATCTCAGATGCAGCAACTGGTTCTTCCTCCAAAGTCCGCCCCCTCTGGGCCCTGCTGTGGTCTGTGACGCGCCCTTCTCCAACCTTCCCCCCACACACAGGAGTCCCAGGAAGCCAAGGTCCCAGGCTCTCCCTCCACTACCCCTGCACAGCCTGACCCTCCACGACTCACTGACTTCTCCGAGCTCCCTCCCTGCCCCTCCGACACACGGCCACACCGCTCTGTTTTTGGGACCCTCACCACGTCAAGTCTCGGAGGCTCGCTCAAACCCCTCAGCCTGGCTTTCAGGCCTCCATGATCTGGCTGGGGGTCACCTCCCTGAGCCTGCCCCTACCAGCCCCTTACCTGGGCCCTTTGCTTGAACCCCACCAATCTACCCGCTCCAAGCAACTCTCGTCCTCCCCTTTGGCTCCACACACGCTCACGCTGAGCCCCCGCCTGGAACACCCTCCCCTTTGCAGTGTCTGTCCGAATTTTCCCTAGTCTTCAGAGCAGCCCGAATCCACCTCTCTTCACAGAGCTCTCCTGGCCAAGCCTCCCCTTCCTCAGCAACTGCCTCATCTCACGTGGGCACCAACGCAGTTGGGAACTCATCACGCGCTCCCTGGTGACGGCTGTTCCCGTAACAGGTGGCACCCTTAGGAACACTTCTTATTGTTCCTCGGTCCCCAGGCGAGCTCCTCATCCTCCTCACTGAGCCTGGGCCCGTCCCGAGGGGCCCCGTCGGTCCCGCCCCCCCCCCCGGCCCCCGGCCAGGCCCTGACCCACCTGAGGAGGTTCCCCTTGGGCGAGCTCTGCTCCCGGGCCTGCACGCCGCCCATGCCGACGAGGCTCAGCCTCTTGCCCACGTCCGGCCGGCCCTCGGCGAGGCTGCCGTCCCGGGCCCGGCCTGGCGAGACGCCGTAGCGCTCTTCCAGGCAGCGCAGCGGCACCGTCCTGTTGATGGGCTGGAAGATGACGGCTCCGCTCTGCTGCGAGATGGGCCGGCGGTTGCCCACGTAGCAGCGCACCAGGCCGGGGATGGAGTCGAAGCTCTCGGTCTCGAACTGGTACTGCACGCGACTGTAGGCCTCGCTGAGCCGCAGCACCGTCCGGCGGATCTTGAAGTGCTGAGCCAGGTTCTTCCACTGACAGGTCAGGACGAAGTTGCCGGGGCTGGACAGAGAGTCACGGACCAGGAAGTCGCCATCCCGCTGCACGAGGTTTTCTGACACCTTCGGGACAAAATGGTGAGGAGTCGGAGAGGCAAGCCAACACTGCTTTTACAAGCCGCGCCGCGCTCCGCTTCTCTGCGCCCACGGAAGACAAGGCTATTCTGTCTCTTCTTCTGCGGTCTGCTCTTTATTTTCTCAAATGCCAAATTCTTAGAAGACCCAGGCATTCACTTAAGAACTACTGGCCGCCTACCGACTAGGTGCAGGGCGGGGTACTGCCGCGGGCGCCGGGCTCCCGGCGGGGAGGGGAGCCCGTAGGTGGCCCCACCGTCATGGGGCTTCTGCGGTGGGTGGAGAGCCTGCTGCCTCAGCCGGGTAAGTAAGCGGCAGGGATGGCCCGTCAGATGTTGTAAAGGTAAGGAAAAACCTCAGTCGGGAAGGGAGATAAGAAGTGCCTGGGAGGGGACGAGGGCTGTTCTCTGAGACGGGGTGGGTCAGCAGGGTGTCAGGAGAAGATGACACGTACACAGACCTGAAGCAAGTGAAGCGACAGAAAATGAGAGAGAGAAGGAAACGCGCAGCCAGGGAGCCTGATCCCTCCTCACCCCCACCAGGCGGAGGAGCGGGTTTTGTTGGCTGGGAGGAGGGGTCCACACGCAGGGGGAGGCCAGGCGCTGTGGAAGCAGAGACTGGAGCGTGGTACCGGGCTCACCACTCATTGGAAGGCCTGTGACCAAGTCAGCTCTGTGTCCCATCTCACCAGAGGAGTGTATATCTGCATACACAATCAGGCAAAGCACTAGGACAGTGCCTAGAACACGGCAGGTGCTCAAAAATTGTTAGCCATGAAGATGCCAATGTTTAGAGCCAAAGGAGGATCCATGCTGTGTTGCGGATGGCCGTTCCTACAGCCAGACCGCCTGGGTTTGCCCTCTGCCTCTGCTGGGTGACTTGGGACAAGTTATGTCATCTCTTGGTGGTTCAGTTACATCATCCGTAAGATGGGGCCAATGTCACCTACACAGTAGCTATAAAGATTTAACGGAGTGAAGAGTTAGCCGTGACTACCATTATTACTGTTACGGTGTGCCGTTTGACAACCCGAAGTGATGTACGGCTGCAAATTTGCACTCGGTGCCAGTGGGAAACAAAGCTTATGGTCACAATGAAGAGAAGGACGGTGGTGACCGTCATGAGTTTTATAAAACTCGGACATTTCTCCCAGGATATTCCAACACTGGGTCAGTGTGCGTGGGACAATGTGCCACCACAGTTGCTTTAAAATTGCATCTCTGGGGGCGTCTGGGTGGCTCAGTGGGTTAAAGCCTCTGCCTTCGGCTCAGGTCATGGTCTCAGGGTCCTGGGATCGAGCCCCACGTCGGGCTCCCTGCTTAGCAGGGAGCCTGCTTCCCCCTCCCCTCTGCCTGCCTCTCTGCCTACCTGTGATCTCCCTCTCTGTCAAATAAATAAAGATCTTTAAAAAAAAAAAAAATATTGCATCTCTGCCTTAAGAATATGTTTGCGCACAGAAATTCCATTTCTTGGGATGGAGCCTGAGGAAATAATTACAGTTATAAACCTAGTAGTTATCTTAAAGCCTGTTGGTGAGGGTGCCCACCCAAGAGTAGGGCACGCATACAATGGACATACACACAATGGAGGGTGGTGGAGAAGACTATTTTATAGCAGAAGAAAATGCCCAGAATGTATCATTAAAGGAAGACAATGGGCTGCAAACGTCTATGTGGTGTGATCTCACACTTGCAAAGCCTACAAGGAGGAAATACATCAACATGTTCACAGTGGCTATCTCTGGGAGGGAGGCTTATGGATGAGAATTTCATTTTCTTCATTTTACTCTCTGTATATTCTACAACTTTAAACTTAAAAAAAAGTTAGAATAGGGATTATTTCTTTGATAGTGCTGAGAAATCTGCTACACTAAAAAAGAAAAAAAACTGTCACAACTATGATGCCCTTCCCCCCCACCCGCCCCTTTCCTGTCATGTTGTCCTGGGTGAATGACTGGCCAGATCAGGTTATGGTAAACACCTAAGAGAAATTCTACACCCTAATTCTGCACTTATATTTTTCAGTTTCTATACTCTTGAATAAAAAAAGCATGGCTGTCACCCCAAATGGCAATCGCAGAGTACATTCCAGGCCGTGGGGTAATTCCTCTACTTCCCAGCTCCAGACAGGGGCCCGGGCAGGGGAGGGATAGAGAATGAATAGTCACCGGCCCCACGAGGCCATGGGCGGCCTTGCTGCTCTGGGCCACCTGCCTCGATGATACCGTCCCTTCACCTGAAATTAAACTACTGCCTTAAGAGAGAAACTCCAAAGCGTAGGAGATTGCAGGCCGCGGGCCAGGAGTTCCATTATCTGAACCACAGGCCAGCCTCGTACCTCTTCAGACCGTCCCCCTGCGGCCACGGCCTCCTGCCCGCTGCGGCGCCGCAGACCACAGAACACCTGCCTGTCCTCCAGCCGCTTCCCCGGCACGTGGAAATGGGCTTTGGGTTCCTGACCTTAGTTCTCCCCAAGGTCTCCTTGGGGACGGGCCTAAGCTACTACAGTCCACTTGACTCTATTTGCTTTTAGCTAAACCGGAGCTTGGAGGGTGACCCCGCGGGGTGGTCAGCGTGGTGGTGTCTGAGGACGGCCGGGCGCGCGCTGGCAGGAAGGAGCGGGTACCTGGCGGGGGATGCGTCCGTGGTACCAGGCGTGGCTGCGCAGGTCCTCGCCGCTCAGCAGCAGCTCCTCCTCCAGCTCCTTCTTCAGCCTCTCGGGAGTCCTGTCCATGACGTGCCTCTCCTTGGAGAACTGCAACACAGGGTCAGCGGTGACGTTCCCCCTCCCCTCCCGCCCCCCGCCCGCCCGCCTCACAGTTGGCTGCTTGGCTAGTCAAGCCAGGTTATGCCAAAAGCCTCGTTCAGGTAAGGGAGCCTGGATAATGATTACAATTAGCGGTGACCTTTCCTTTCTCCGGCTACAAGTATGCAGTAACATTTTCACCTACACATGGGGACTCCTGAAAGGAGAGCTGGCGGAGCCCGTCCTGTCATCGGTGGGCTCAGACAGCCGCTGCAGACAAGGGGAGCTGGGTAGGGGGCGCCAGAGAGAGATGAGCGGGGAGGGAGGCACAACTAAGCCAGGGGACCTTCTTCCTTCTCCTTGGGAACTGTCCTAACTGGGAGCGGGAAGCACAGCCGCCCTCGGCTGGCCCGTGGTCTGGAGCGGGTAGGACACTGCCATCCAAAGTGCAGCCCCCTCACCCCCTCTGACGATGGTAATGGCCCTGAATTCTTTGCTACTGGCAAACTGCAATTCAGAAACTGAGTTCGCCTTTGGGCAATCTAAACCTTTAGAGCAATCAGACAAAATTTTGTCTCTTGAATCTACTAACACAAATCTGACTTTGTATTTTGTAGGTCTTTTTAATTTCATTTTTCTGATATTTCATTTTGAGGACAGATTGGAACTTGAAATTCAAAACACTGGTCTTTCGCCTCTGAGGGTTTGAGAATCACAGATGTAGGTAGCCACCCAGTGGCGGGGGCAGGAGTCTGAGTGGGCGACACTGCCTCCAGGTTCCATTTAGAATCCACACCCACTGACCTGTGAGCTGCATGCACTTGGACCCCTGCCTGGTTCCCAGCAAAACCCGGCTCAGGGATCACTGGCTGAAGGTCACAGGAGCAGGAAAATGCTGTGTCCTCGGGTTTTCCCCAAGTTCCCCACCTTGGCCTCAAAAGCCTCTAGGAATCACCGAATTCTCCTCATCACACTGCTCTGCTCCGCAGCAAGGGAAGAGGCCCAGATCCTTCTCCGCCCAAGGAAAAGGAAACAGACTTGAGGTTTTTACAGCCTCAAGTCTCTGTGGGCACGCTGGCCCAGGAGGGCACTGGCTGCAGAAGGACTCAGGGCCGCTCTCAAAGTGGGGCTCGGGTTGACCAGTTGCTTACTTCTCCCCCCTCCGCTTCGCCACCACTCCTAGTCCCACAGAGCAGTCCCCTGCATCCCAGAGATGCCAACGGCGGCTACGTCAGCTGCCCGCAGGCACCGGCAGCGCCCTTCTACGTCCGGCGTTAATTCCCTAGTTACACGGGAAGGCCGCTCGTTGGAAACACTGGAGCCTAGAACTCAGATTGTCAACCACGCTGCGTTTACTGATAGGTTGTTGTCTGTCTTGCCTCCCACCGGATTTTAAGTTTCACAAGAGCATAAAAACCCCACCTGCCGCCCTCCAGCAATGCCTGAACATATTAGGCTCTCCGCAGTCACTGAATGAACCAGTACCCCAAGACGAGGCCTCTCTAGCCTTTCCTTTGTGATGGAGCTTCTCCTCTTCAATCGCAAACTACTGGAAGCCCCATGTTAGCTGACATGTTGCCACACAACTCAAGGATGTCATTCCTCAATTTTCCTCCCTTAATGTCGTCATGTGGCCAAGCAAAGGTGCACGGCTGCTTAGTGGGACTTCTAAGCCCAGACGTGACGGCTGGCACTGTGGACACGAGGAGGGAGCCACACCCTCCAAGTGGGGGAGCTGCCCAACAGGCCCAGATCCCTCACAACGGTGAGGTCAACATGCCAGCCCCAGACTGCCCACCTCCAGGAATTCTGTGTGATCTTCGGTCCTGTTTAAGCCCATATTTTAGTTGTTCCTGTTACTGGCAGCCAAACTAAAGTCCTAACTGACACTGTGACCCCTAGCTTCCATTCGGCCACCCTGACAGTCTTTACGCAGCGCCTGATTCCCTCGTACTGTGCCCTGGGCCCACTTCCTGGCCTGAGCTCTGAGAACGTAGTCGTCAGGAGTCTTGCCCCCTGTGTACCCTCCACTCAAACTGTGTTCACCCAGACCCAAAAAGCTATGCCCATATTTCTCTTTACAGTCAGTCTCCTTCCTCCCTGATGCCCAATACCCAGGCCACTTCCCACTGTCGCCCCCTCTCCTCCTCAGCATCCTTCACAAATAGCCAAGATTTCTTCGCATTTTATAAACAACAATCCCTCACTCCAGATTTTGAGATAATACTGCTTTACACTTGTTACCAGAAATATAAAATCTGCTATCTTGTTACTTCTGCCCTAATTCCTTAGAGGAAAATCCACAATTACTGTTCTCCCTCCACTGTGGAGATGGGGCACGATCGGGCACTGCAGGGAAGTACCCAGGAAGGAGAGAAAGGGGGGACAGGAAGATTGAGCCTCCCCTGAGATGGAAACTCAGACTTCAGAAACTATGCCTTAAGCTCTTGAATAATTTGTGCAAAGTTAGGAGGTTACCCAACTGACTAGATTTATAGTTAGGGTGGGGAGGAGAGGAAGGGAGTTAAGGAGGGAGGGAGACAGATCCTGGAGCCAGCAAGCAATTGCAAGCAAGAGGGCTCTGCACTTCAAGCCAGTGAGAGCTGGTTCTACTACACTAACAGGGAGGGACCAGGTCGGCTTCTGGGAGCCTCTACCTCAGCTTCAGACGTGGCGACATCTCTCAAACAGCTGACCAAGGCAATCAAAAGTCACCCACACAGGGTCGCCCTCATGATTACATTAGTAGTTGTTTTGGGGGTGAATGCCTTCTAGAACTTTCACATACTCTTTGAATCACATACGTTAATGCAACTTTTATAATTTTTCCGAAGTGCCTATATTTTATGACCCTTGCCCTTGCCAACTACAATCGTGCCACTCTATCTAAGTACTCCGGTGGGCTGTCAACCTCATGGTAGGTGAGGGGTGACCATACAGGAAAATTTGGCAAAATGTATCCATCTGCATCTTTGAGAGCACTGTGATGGATATTTGTGCTCCTCCGAGACAAAGAATGACGTTCCTGCTTCACAGGAGAGGGCACGTGGGACTGTGAGGTTGGCAGGATTCCGTCCGCTTGCCCCCAACGACCAGAACTTGTGCTAACAGCGCGCCCCTCCACTGAACCTGCGGCCACCTGGGGTGAAGATGAATTTGCCCCTGAAATGCAGCCCTTTCGGGCATGACCTCGACTAGTTTTGGGGTCATTAGGGCCACAAAAGAAATTCTAGCAATTTAGGGTAACACAGCAGTCCCTCTGCCCTTAGCAATGGCTTTATCCCATCGGTGTGGTTACTGGTGTCCTTTGAAGTTCTGACTGATTCCACTAATGCCCTAAGAAGCCTCCTGGCCTTCCTGAGATCACCTTCTGAGGAAAGAGTAGAAGAGAGAAGTCCCTAATTCCCACAGTCACAGGCATTGTTATCATCTGCCCGGCCCAGAATTATGCATGAGGCAGCCGAAGAGTATTTGCAAAGCACTCGGAACATCCCTGGGACACAGACAGCACGGGTGACTGTCATCACAGACACACCAGAATGAGACACATCTGGTTACATAAAAGAAACACTTCTCCCCGGAGGTGCCTGCACTCTGCACCCGGGTGCGAAGGGGGTGGGTGCCTGGGAGGGAAGCAGTTCAGGAGAACGGCCGCATGTCCATGGGCGGCCTTGCCCTCCCTCCCTCCCGCCCGCCCGCAGCACCTCTGGTCCGGCTACACCGCCAGGACCAGTCCGCGCTTGCTGCAGCCCGCTGCCAAAATCATGCCTATCGCTCTGAATCTGGACTGAACGTCTCTGCAGCCGCTCAGGGCCCCGGCAAGTCTGTTCTTGACAGGCTGGAGTAGCCAGAGCCCGAGGGATGGCTGGAAAACACATTCTGGACGTGTAGAGCCCCACAAACGTGCCGGGAACACTGATTAACACGGAAACCCACATTTCAACAGCTCCCCCCGAAAGAAAAAGCTCCTCCAGCCCAGGAGGAATGGAGCACAGGGTCTCCTCTCGCAAAGGAGGCCTGACATTAGAGCCTGCATTTCAAATCAGGCGCAACAATAGGACTCGGCGCGGAGGAGGAGGAGGAGGGGGGGGGGAGAGGAGGAGGAGGAGGAGGAGGAGGAGGAGGAGGAGGAAGAGGAGGAGGTCGTCTGCGCTCCTAAGTTTGGGGACAGAGGGAGGGGGTGCACACAGCAAGCTGTGGGAAAGCCCCAGAGAAGGCGAGACACTCATTTGTATGTAGGAGATCTCGGAGCCGACAGGAAAAAGATGTCATCTGCATTATAATTAATATTTATTTTACTCTGTTCCTGCCTCTAAGAAAAGCTTCCCAGTTCCCACAGAATTTTAAATTGTGCAAATCACCAGGAAAGATCCTGTCCCCAGGCCCAGGGGCTGAAGGTAGAAAGGGAAAGACTGGGAAGGCACCACTTCGCAGCCATCAACAATCACATCCAAGCACTTTGCCAATTTATTTGCCAGGAGGGGATGACACCCTGGGCCCTGCCCTCAGGAGGGCACAGTGCTCTCCGAAGACCACACACAGAGAAATGGTTTAAACTCAACCCTGAGCTCTGGAGACACATCACCTGGGTCTTATCCCTGCCCTTCTGCTCTGGAGCCTGGGCAAGTTACTCCCCCTCATTGGCTTTCGGTTTTCCCCTGACGAAATGAGAAAAGTCGCCGTGGCCCCATGCTGGTGGGGGATTCGTCACGGGACTAGAAGCACACGGTTCCCGCATCGCACGCTGACCCGCCGTGTGGAGCAGACTGGGTGAAGAAAGAAATCAGCGTGCAAAGAGGAGCAAGAGACGGAAGGTGTCCCAGTGGCACGCACATCCCTAAGCCCCAGCTGACTCCTTCCCCCAGCAAACTCCTCTTGTGACCTAAGCTAGTTTGCTCTGGACTCCTGTCACCTGCGCCAAAGGCGTCCTGATCCAGAAAGACAGGGATCGGACGGAGGGGGGTCGGACACTGGAGGCTGAGGGGTCAGACCTTCACGCTCCAGATAGTGAGTCACCGAAAACCTCTGCCTAGATTTTCAATAGGCAACAGGTACAAAAAAAGATGCTTTTAGACAGATCAATCTGGCTGCAGTGGGCAGAGGGGCTGGGCTGGGGCCCGGGGCACAAAGCCAGCTCGAGACTTCTGAAATGTGCTGATGATGGCCAAATCTCCATCCCCAGCCCTCGGGGTGGGTGTTGGGATACTGACCAGAATCCACTCCAGAACTTGGATGTCGATATAAATAAATGGAACTCATCTCTGCAAAGTCTGCCCTTCTCCCCCTTTCCTGGTCGCCGGCACCCCCTCTGCCCTCATTACTCAAACCAGAACCCCCGGAACTAGCTTCCACCAATACAGAAATTTCGGATTCTATGGCTTACCAACATGCATTCTCATCCCCACTGAGGTTACCCTGTTCTGTTCTCCCTGAACTTCTGCAGCAGCCTCATAACAACCTCCCCATCCCCATCTCTGCTCCTATACTCGGCCACCTATGAGGCCACACACTTATCACAGCGTTCCCGGCTTGGAGATTTTAGTCAAGGGGTGCCCCCGTGAGGGCTGACATGAGATCCAGAGACTCTCCTAGCACCCCCACAAAAACCCGATGGGCTCCGATGCCTGGTTTTTATTCCCCCGGGGCTCAGACCTGGTTCATGGGGGACAGAGACCCCCAAACTCTGAACTCCCAGACCCCCGAACTCTGAATGCATTCCTTTTAACCCCAGTGAAGTGAACTACCCCCTTTGTAATATACTGACACCACATACCGGGATCCAGGTCTGAATCTGCTAGGCCAGGATCACAGGAGGGCTATGGATGTCTATGGGAGGACCCCTTAGAGATCCCCCCAAAGTAACTGGCAGAGGCTTTACCAATGGGGGAGACGGGCCAGGGTACTGCCGTCATGTGGGGGGGATCCATGAGTCAGTGGGGATACCCCTGCAGAGGCTCCAACTGCCTGGCCGGAGCCAGGCTGGGGAATGGGGAGACGCCAGAGGGGGAGCTGGATAAGGCGGGCAAGGGCCTTGAAGGCCTAAGTAAGCCAATCTATTCTTCTTTAATCCATTAAGGACGGCTAGGCAGTGAGGCAGTGTGGTCCACCGGACATAAGCTCTTTGAGGACAGAGGCCAAGCCATATTTGCCTTTGGCTCCCAGAGCCTAGCCTCGTGCCTGGCACACAGCAGGTGCCCCGTAAACACTCACTGACCAGAGCCAAGCTTCCTGTCCCCGGGTGGGGAGAAAAAGCAAGTCTGGAGGCTGGTCAAGAACAGGTGACCCTGGCCACCTTTCTAGACTTTGCTTAACTTGTTTCTGTATGCTTAACTTGTTTCTGTATGCACCAAGAGGGGAAGAGCTCTCACTCCCCGGGACTACCTAAGGCACAGGGAGCACGGGGCGCCGGCACCCGGCCCGGCGCACACAGGCGCTGGCTTGAAACGACGTAGAATCTGAAAGCCCTTCCCAAGACGACTGGTAGCCACAAGAATGGAAAGTTACTTCACTGAAGAATTTGTTTTTAAGGACTTATGAAATCCATCAGAAGGTTTTAGAGATAACTGGCGTTTGAGAATTGAGTTCTGATGGAATAAAAAAGCTAGAGGTTGGAACCGATTTCTCCTTAGGCATGGGTTTGTTTTTTCTGTTTATTTCAGTTCGAAGTCAATAGTCCTTGGGGTTCTGAGTAGAGCTGAATGGTTCTCTCTGTGCAGGGGGACGCTGACCACCTGTGAGAAGGCACATTCCCTGGCGGGGAGCACCTTCCGGGCACGCACGTCTCAGGATGAACAAGCGCTCCTGCTTAGCCCCAGCCGGCTCACGCGTCCACAGCACACAGGCAGTGGCACACAGGTGACAGAGTGGCAGCGTGAGTGGGCAAGAGTGTCGTGTTTTGCACAAGGCTGAGAGGCCCTGGTACAGAGATTATGTGTCTTTCAGGGCCTTGGGCATTCAGTCATGGATGTTTTTTGTTGAATTTTAAAAATTGAGATTATTTTCTAGTCATTCATTCTCTCATCATGGCTGGCAATTAACTTGCTTGAAATCAAGAAAAGGAGGAGTGCCTGGGTGGCTCAGATGGTTAAGCGTCTGCCTTTGGCTCAGGTCATGATCCCAGCATCCTGGGATCGAGTCCCACGTCAGGCTCCCCAGTCAGCAGGGAGCCTGCTTCTCCCTCTCCCTCTGCCACTCCCCCTGTTTGTGCTGTCTCTCAAATGCATTTAAAAAGTCTTAAAAAAAAAAAAAGAAAGAAAGAAAGAAAAGGAGGAAGGGAATCTGTGCATGCAAGAGGAGAGGGGAGAGAGAGAGAATGAGGAGGGAGGCATGCTTCTGGGCTATTCTATCCCAGTCAGGAGTGGTGGCCCAGAGCACCCTGAAGCTACCGGCTCTCAAACAAAAGCTTCCTTTCTTCCGCCCTGGGCGGTTTATTCAGTTGAGGGAGAGGTCAACAACAGTCCAGGACTCTCATCAAGTAGCACCAAACAACCGTGCAGGTCACATTTTTCTAGAAATCAAATCCAGAAATTACGATCACTAACAACACTGTAACGGTGCCTGGTGTCATGGATCATAGCACAAAATTGGTCTATTTTCTGAGCGAAGCCAGCTTCCTCCTGTGCGCTGCTGGGAAACCCCTCAGGGATGTGTCCGGAGTGGCCACCAGGTGGCTCAAGCTGGGACAACACAGGAGTCCGAAAGGACAGACCCTCATCTCCAATCCACCCAGCCGGTGATGCCTTGGAGCCTGCGTCATCGCACTCCCGAAATAAGCACGAACATACGAAGGGCTGAGCTCCCGCTCTCCACACAGCTCACGCCGCAGAACCGCGACACAGAGCATTCCGGAGGCTCGCGGAGGCTGCCACACGCAGGGCCGTCCTGCAAGTCCACCCGCCTAAAAACGAGATCCTTCGGCGATGTCAGAAACTCAGCCCCTTTGAGGCCCTGCCCTGTGCTCATCTTCAAGCAATGGCCTAGTTTATAATCAAATTCCAAAGTCTATCAAGGGCTCTTTAGAAGATCCGGGTGGTAATTTTCTTTACTACTGAAAACCAGTAGAAATTGATCAGGAACCGACAGGACGAATAAACCCCAATTACTCCTGCCACTCTTAACCCTGCCCACCAGCCAAACAATAAAGACCTAGTTCTCCTCAAGCTTTAAGCCCAGCAACTCTGAGCAGAAGCCCTCAGATGTTTTCACCGGAGGCAGAACAGAAGGAAGGAAGGTAGCATTTGTGGCAATCTTCACGCCGTGATATGAAATCCTTTGTATGTTGGGTTCTGTGTCACCTTTTATCAACGCTCACTTTCTTTAGGGCTTGCCTAAAAATATTTTATTATACTTTCAAGATGAAGAAAGGCTTGAATGTACTGATGCAGCTCTCTCACCGGGTGCTAGGCTAGATAAATAGCCATTTCCATACTAACAACTGTGATTAAAGCCAAAGGCTTTAGTAAGTACACAATTAACTTTGTAAATAAAAGCCCAAAGAAAGTCAAATTCAAATTTTAAATATCCCATTTGGTAGACAAAAGCAAATGGTGGCACGGGTAATTGGGCATTTCAGCCTGGTCCGGTCCAGTGCGTGGGCACACAGTGGCCTGGCCCTCGGCTCCGGGACACATACAGCACAGTGGCACTGGATCTAAAGAGTGCCTCGCACACGCAGCCACAGAAAATTTCCATCCTGATTACAGCAGCTGCCTGGCAGATGGCGAGTATCCTGGGAAAGGTGCCTTATTCGAATTCACGCACAGGTGCTCTCTGGGCTAGAAGGGAGAGACTCTGAGCAGATCCCCCACCTTTTAAGTGTTGGGCTGTTGACAAATGGGGACCTCTGGTCTCACCGGGACTCCTTCCCCTGAGCCTGCGCCTTTCAATCCTTACACTAAAGCTCAGTGAAACAGTCTTCGTGGGCACATATACACACTACACCCGCCTGGCCAGAGTGTCGCAGAAATGGTCCGGAGGTTAAGTTAATTTAATTATTATTTTTTAAAAGATTTTCTTTATTTATTTGGCAGAGAGATAGAGGGAGAGCACAAGTAGGCAGAGTGGCAAGCAGAGGGAGAGGGAGAAGCGGGTTCTCCACCGAGCAGGGATCCCGATGTGGGGCTTGATCCCAGGACCGTGAGATCATGACCCAAGCCGAAGGCAGCTGCTTAACCAACTGAGCCACCCAGGCGCCCCGAGAGGTTAATTTTAAATCAAGAGCTTGATAGCCACTGGAACACCGTGCCCCTGATTAGACTTGGAGACCGAGTGCCCACTGTGCCACTCGGCCTCCCGGACTAGAGCTGACGGGAGATGTGGGCGTGGGTAAGAATGACCCCATGGCCTGACTGGTTATAGCCTCTTTGAGGGGACAAGACATCTAAAGAGAATGTACGGCGCCAGCAGTTTTGCTGAAGTTCTCAGAGTTCTCTATCCTATCTGAGGTCAGCGAGGGTGTCCGGCCCCTTGTGAGAAAGGAATCCATGGTGAAGACATCTCATAAAATCTCAAAGTTTTAGCACTCTGAAACACTTCAATTAATTTGATGTTGATGTTTAAGGACCCTGATGACATAAATTTCTCCTTTCTAAATCCTAGAAAGAATCTCATCTTCGGAAAAGATTCTGCAGATGGCTTTTGATGCCATTTTACCATTTTATAATTAAACCTGTATAATTTATCACACTTAACACCAGATTCTTGCTCCAGTGCTATTAAAAACAGATTTGCAATTTGCTGTTAAATTAAGATGCTTCATTTTCCTATCACATGGGATTTTTCTTCTCACACACCAACGATGATACGGGGGCTGTCAGACCCTAGCGCAGACAGGAAACTGCCATCAAACCCACCGGAGAGCCCAAATCCAAGTGATTTCCTTTTTACTCATTATCAAACCTTATCAAACACTTATCAAAAGAGGCTCATAAACCACGAATAGGAAATATGAAGAGAACATCTGTGGAACTCCTTGTTTATCAAGGTTCTGAGAAATTTCCATTAAAATTCTGCTTTCCGTGTGTGTGAATGAAAAAGACTAGTTTCGTTTTAAATTGTGCAGGTTGGAGTCTTAACACGGCGCACCCCCTAGGCGCAGAAGTACCTTGATCCCCCCCCAGGCCTAACTCATTGCATTAGGTTCCCCGTTCTGCTGGGTGCCCGTAGCTGCCCTAGACGTTCAACCCCGTTGCCTTTATCCCCCATCATTCTGTAGGCAAGGTCTCCACGCCCTCCCGTCCTGCAAGATCACGACGTCATCGCTTTTGACGCTTGGTTTTATTTTGATGGAACACCGAGGGACTGAAAATTATTTTTCACAAGAGACTGATGAGTCCGAAAACTGTAGGAGGAATTTGAAGTTGGACAGCATGGAGCGTGCCAACAGCAGCCGATGCGGCCGCTCTCCCTTACGATTACCCACATGGGTGGGAAACTGCTCCACACCCTCCTCACACCGTAAGATCTCCTTCCCCCACTGCCTGCCTGCTGGCTCTGCCCATCATGTTTTTACCCACTCGACAAAGTGAGCACAGGGACTCACTCATGAGTGCTCAGCTCCAAGGGAGGGGGGGGGTCTCATCTTTCCCTGGAGAAAGATAAGCTGAAACACGGTGAGATTTTCCACAAGCCATTTGTTAGCATCTTGCCCTGCTGAAAGCTGGGGTGGGTACCTTCCCCTCTCAATCTGATTCGGATGATGACTTCCTGGAGCAGGCCCGCGGAGGAGCGAGCGACAGCCAAATCATCCCCATGAGGCAGCCCTGTTTCCGGATTCCTCCCAGAGAGAAGTCAGATGGCCACACTTAGGACGAAGGCTGAAGGTCATTGCTGGCACTTAATCATTTAGTGGGTCTATGAAAGAAAAGGTTTCCCAAAAAAGCTGAATACCAGCCGACCTAGGACACTCCCGTGTCTCCTGCTTTGCTCCCTCTAACCGCGTCCTCGGGTCCCGAGGATACTTCCCTCACCCGGTCGGCACACAGGCTAAATGAGACAATGAAGTGAAATATGAATCACTGGGTCTGGCGGTGAGATTCCATTCAGTAAGAGTAGTCCTTTGTTAGCATCTATGGGGAAAGGCAAAACAGGACTACCCTGGCTAAGGCAGACCCCAGGGTAAGGGTTTGGAGACCAGCTGACCGAAGTTCAGAATGCAAGGAGGTACAAGCCAGAAATCCTTCCCGCTGGTCATTCAATCTTGTTAATGCATCTCAATCCAAACTATGAGTGATTTGGGGAACATAGCTGTTCTCCAAAACAGATGCCCTATTTGCTCTTCCTCTGAATATAGAAAATCAAAATCAACTCAATTCAAATAGAGTTGATGCTTGATCAACACAGATGAGAGTAGCGTAGGTCCACTCACATGCAGAGCTTTCTGGGTAAATACAGCACAGCACTGTATGTGTATTTTCTCTTTCTCATGATTTTTTTTTTTTAAGATTTTATTTATTTGACAGAGAGAAACACAGTGAGAGAGGGAACACAAGCAGAGGGATTGGGAGAGGGAGAAGCGGGCTTCCCGTGGAGCAGGGAGCCCGATGCGGGGCTCGATCCCAGGACCCCAGGATCATGACCTGACCCGGAGGCAGACAATTAACGACTGAGCCACCCAGGCGCCCCTTCTCATGATTTTCTTAATAACATTTTCTTTTCTCCAGCTTCCTTTACTGTAAGGATGCAGTGTATAATACATAAAACATACAAAATAGGCATTAATTCACTGTTTATGTTAGGCCTCCAGTAAACAGTAGGCTCTTAGTAGTTAATTTATACATTAACTTTCTATGGAGGGGTTGTTCAGGGTCAACTGTATCATCCTTTTCTTAATTCACCTTGAATGAATGAGGCACTACTGAATAAACAAAACGTATCGTGGTTGAAAGACACTAAGAGATGTAACTGGAAAGAAAAATGAGAGGGGCTCCTGGGTGGCTCACTTGTTGAGCATCTGCCTCCGGCTCAGGTCATGATCCCAGAGTCCTGGGATCGAGCCCCACATTGGGCTCCCTGCTCAGCGGGAAGCCTGCTTCTCCCTCTCCCACTCCCCCTGCTTGTGTTCCCTCTCTCGCTGTGTCTCTCTCTGTCAAATAGATAAATAAAATCTTTAAAAAAAGAAAGAAAGAAAGAAAGAAAAATGAGAAATGCCAAACACACAGAGGAAAATCCAAAGATTCAGAAATCTTTCCAGCGTGGGGTGTAAAAAAAAAAAGACTTTCTAAATTTACCTCTCCAAAAGCATACCATGACTAACAACTGTCTCAGACATGTGCTTTAGTGCTTTAGAATAAAGCACACCATATTGTCAGGGCCAAATACACTGTAGGTTCTCAGTAAAACCAAGTGATTCACCGCAAGATGGGTTTTGGCCAAGTATCAATTCCACCACTTCCAACATACATATGACTCGCACGTCACTTTAAAGGTATATTTCTCCCAGAGGAGCTCAAGGCACTTGACACCCACATATCTCGTTTAATAGACTTTTGAAAACCGCAGTCACCATGCTAGAGGTCATGGCAGAAACGGGAAAACAGCAGCTGAATTTCAGAGAACCAAGACACCTAAAACAACTCCAATCTCATGAATCTGTGCAATGTCCCTGGAGTCAAACAGATACTAAGAAGATTTATACCTCCCAACCGAAAACATCACCGAGGCCCTGAATTTTCATGACTTGCTCAGACTTATAGAATAAGGGATTGACTAAAAACTAGAATCCAAGTCTCCCGAAGTATATAAAGAACTGGAAATGTCTAGTCCATACAGAACAGACTTAAAAGAAACATGAGGGCTGAGTGGAAATAGCTGAAGGCTTGGGCTGTTGCCATCCCAAGAGGATGGTCAAATCTTCTTGGTTTAAGTCCCTAGGGAAACTGATCTAGAAAATCACTCCCCCCCCCCCACCACACACAGAGTTTTATTTCTAGGTGTTCACTCATACCAGCCAACTTGGTCTCAAAATAGACGTGTTCACAATAACACGAGGGAAGAAATGCATCTGAGGGGCTGTCGTGCCCACCTAGCTGCAGAATAAGGCGGGCACCGCAGGGGCTCAGACTGGGAGACTAGTTCTCGTGGGGGAGCGCACTGCCTCGAGGGCACAGTACACTCCCCGGGTCCCGAAATGTCAAACATAAAGGTGAAATAACTTCCTGTGAAGATTCAGGGCAGGAGGACCAGCTGGGAGGCTACTACAGAATTCTGACCGAGAGATGGCGAGGCCTGAATTAGCACAGTACTGGTGGTAGGGTCAGGGAGGAAGAGACAGACGACAGAAATGTTTAGGAGTAAAATCCTAAGGCATGACTGATGAGATATGAAAATAAGAACGGGGGGTGGGGAGAGGCATGGGGGCTCCCGGGCAATGGTGAACCACCAACTCCCAACACAGAAGCACACAGAGAGCGGGTCTGTGGAAGAGGCTGCGTAGCCTGAGGTGCTCGTGGGGGTGGCTCACCAGACCGGGGGGTCCAGGCGCCATGGGGAGAAGGGCTGGACTGGGTGCAAGCTGGGGAATCCTCAGAAGGAGGGGGAGCCTGTCTCAACTGCCACCTAAGAGGGGGTGTTGAGGGCATATCAGAAGAGAGCTGGGGGGCACCTGGGTGGCTCAGTGGGTTAAAGCTTCTGCCTTCGGCTCAGGTCATGATCTCAGGGTCCTGGGATCGAGCCCCGCATCGGGCTCTCTGCTCAGCAGGGAGCCTGCTTCCCCTTCTCTCTCTGCCTGCGTCTCTGCCTACTTGTGATCTCTCTCCTCTCTGTCAAATAAAAAAATAAAACCTTAAAAAAAAAAAAAAGAGGACTAGGGAACGCTGGCTTTTAAGAGAAACTGAAGATAGCGTCTTAGTCTATTGGAACGTCTGTAAGAAAAATACCATACACCGAGCGGCTGAAGCCACAAACATCTATTTCTCACAGTTCTGGAGGCAAGTCCAAGATCAAGGCGCCAGCAGACTGGATGGGTGGCCTGCTTCCTTGTTCTAGACAGCCCTCTTCTCACCGCGTCCTCGCCTAGCAGAAGGGGCAGGAGAGCTGCCTGGGGTCTCTTGCAAGACCACTAATCCCATTCATAAGGGCTCCGCCTACCACCTCCTAATACGGCACACTCGAGGTTAGGATTTCAAGATGAATTTTGGGGGGACACAAAGATTTAGTCCCTAGCAATAGGGTGGGAGTGGTCAGGAAGGATCCAGGGGAATAAATAGAGTGCAGCGTCCCAGTGGGCGACAGAACACACTTCCAGGAAGGAAGAGCCAATAATGCCAAGTGCAGGAGAGTTCCAATAAAATCAGAGTTGGACGGCAGCCACGGGACTCGGCAAGGCTGCTGGTAGGGTGCAGGAGCCTGAGTGGCCATTGGGAAGTGAGGAAGCAGAGACCGTGTTCATCAGTTTTTGGGTGGAGGAAGACAGGGACCAGGAAATGAAGACATGGAAATCTGTGGTATTTTTAGACTGAGAAAGACTGAAGCATGTTTACAAACTAAGAGGCAAGCGTTGGTGGAGAAGGACAGACTGAAGGTCCCCGAGGAGAGACTAAGGGAGGGGAGTCTTTGAGCAGGGGGTGGTCATGGGCACAGGTGGCCGGGCCAGCCTTGGTCAGGGAGAGGGACACTTCATCCTCGGAGGAAGCGAGGATCTGGATCTGGATATAGCTGTGGCTTGGGGGGGTAGGGGTGGGACAGAAATATCGTGCCTGATGGTCTTAACTGCTGCCGTGAAGAAACAAGATCTGAGTGTTTAGAAAGGGCCTAAAGAGAAGGTGGAGGGAGGCAGACCAGAGTGAGCTTAGCAGGGACGAGCAGAGCTGACAGGAGGCTTCGAGGACACGGGCAAGAGCTGGGGGAGACTCTGGTTATGCCCCTCAAAGGGACCAAGCCCCCGACCTCCCCCACTCCCCTATCCACACTGTTCACTGGCCGCCCTGCCCTGCACGACGCATTCGCCACCATCCGTCCTTCTGCTCCTCAGCTGCACCTGAGGTCCAGTGCCTGAGGCTCGCTCGCGTGCGCGCTCTCTCTCTCTCCCCCATGCCTCTCCCACCTACTGCCCCTTTAGCAGCCGCCCGGTGTTATCTCCTCCACAAAGTTCGCTGACCCAGGGCTGGATTAATGCCTTGGTGCGGGGTCTCATACCACGCTGGGTGTTCTGTCTGCCCCGAGCCTGCCGGGCACGGCCGGGAGAGCCGCTTGCGCGCCCATCTCCCCAGCGGACGCCCAACGGCTCCTTCCGGGGGCCGGAGCCTGCGCTGTCTCCCCAGCGCCCCGCAGCCCCTCGCAGCCCCTCGCACGCACACTGGGCGCGGGGCGGGGGAGGAGCCGATGAACTGTAAGCCGGGGGCCAGCTCCCTGGTCTCTCAAATGCTGGGATTCTAGCTTCTTGGTTCTTTGTGCAAACTGCTTTTGTAACAGCACACGTGTTTCAGAGCGGACACCGAGGAGAGCTGTCCTCTATACAAACTAAAAGACCGATCGTAGCTCTTTCATGAGCCAGAAAAATAAGCCGTGACATTCTCATGGCCAGAGCCAGATTCCAACAGTAGCCCCTGGGGCTGTGGACACGCAGTGGAGATCCAGATGAGGACAGAGATCCCGCAGCCCAAACCCATGAGGTGCCCCCCCCTTGCCCCTCCCCGCCCTCCTGTCCCCAACCAGGGCAGCCCAAATTTCCTCTGCTGGCCTGGAGACACCCTAGATATGCATCGGCTAAAAGACCCCAGAGCGGTCTCTGACATCTTTAAACCTGGGCCCTGGGTCCTCCACGTGGTGCAGAGCAGGAAGCTCTCTGCGGCCTGAGCACCCTGACTCTCCAGTGTCCCCCCCACCACCCGATGTTTGGCACAGGCCCCGTTCTCTGTGGTCCTGGAGGTGATAAACCCACTAACAGAATTTTCCCAGGATCCCAGTCTCATTTCTGCTTCCCACCCACGTCTCTCCAACAAAAACAAGCCCTGGGCCGGGATCCAAGCTCCGGGGTCTGCGGAGAAGGGATGCCGGGACCCAGCCGTCGTCAGGCATGTCCTTCCTTTCCCTGATGCTGAAACCAGATCCCCTAAGCTTCCAGATGCCAATGGAATGCATTTAGGTCTCTTTTAAAAAAAAAAAAAAAAGCTGTGCTAGCTCTTTTTTGGGGGGGGGGGCAGGAGAGATAAAGAGATAAACGAGCAACTAGCAGCTGCCACGAGGAGGGGCTGAGTCACTTTGGAAAGACATCTCCCAAGGGGGCCTTTTCCACCTTGCACAGCTCGTGCTGATGGTGCATCAGCCCCACTGACTAAGGCAGCTCAGGCCATCATTAACACCAGGACAGAGGACTAGTACCCAAGCTGTCACAGGAGCAAATGGACCAAGGGACGGGCCACCAGGAAGGCAAGCGGGAGCCCAGCTCTGCCATATTCACACAGGAAGGCAGTTTCTAATGAAAACAAGTTCCAGGAATACAACGCTTGAGGGATGGGAAGATGGGGTACCTTGGGCTGTAATGTGCAATCAGAGAGACTCCAGATCCTTTCTGTGGGGGCAAAGGAAACGACTGAAAGCAAAACACAATACAACACTAGCACAGCCCAATTTCAGCTCTTCCCACTATGGAGCGCCAAGATGAGCAAATCTACGTGTGAGAAAGCATGTGCTTAAAACCCACTGCCTTTTAGCCATGACTTCTTGTTGACAAGACCATTGCCGCTGGACTTAGTGGCCGGTCAGCCGAGACTCAGTGGCTGGTTCATCCAGGGACTCCATACTCCAACCTCTCTATAGGGGCTCCTTCAGAAACGTGGCTATTGTGTCCTTGCACGGGGACTCGGGAACTCCCACCTCTTGGGTTAAAACCACACTGCTCTTGCTCATGGCGGCCATTGGTAAAAGTGGCAAAATTCGGCTCCTTTCCCCTGTCCCCAGACAAGAAAAATCAGAGGCACAGCGACAAGAAAAAGTGGGGGTTTGTTCTTAACTGCCAATTCTAGAAATGAGATCTCTTGTGCTTCTCACCAAATTCCTTCTGGGGGTCATGAGGGACCAAAAGGTGGTCCCACCACCACCTGCAGGAGGATTACTGATTCTCCAAAAAGTAGTTCGACATCCCCCACGAGGTTTCTCCTGAAAACTGAAGTGGGCACTGTTTTTCCCCAACCACACTGTGCGCTGAAGTATTCATCAGTATCATCTCGTTTTAGGGGTCAATGGTCTTAACGTGGTATCGAGAAAGGACAATGGGCTTGAAGCCAGATGAAGGCAGAAGCTGGTTTCTACCCCCTCAGTGCCCCACTAAATGATTCTGGGTAGGTAGTTTCTCTGAGCCGCAGTTTCTCCTCTGTGGGAAGGGGTAAACTAGTGCCCTGCCAACCTGAGCACTCGATTTGAGACTCCAGTAAGACAACTCACTTGCATTCCTTGTGCAGGAACTCCCAAGGAAGTGTGAGAGACTTCTGAGAATGTAACAGAATCACACCACAACCTAACGCTCTTGTAGCAAGTCCTTCAAAGCAGGGGGGCCGTGCCTCCACCGTCATTTATCGCTCCTGCCCTGCCAAAGAGGGCTCACGTGTGGATGGGCTACTACATTCGATGTTCAGGGACTTTTGAACTTGAACGTGCCCCAGTGATGTTATGGATCAGTAATATCTTCACTCCAAACTCTTTTCCACTGGGCATAAGCCAAGTAGCCTTTCCTTTTCTCACCCAGGATGTTACGGTCATGACCCTCAACATGGCTGGACCATCTCCTCTCTGGCCTCAGCTCCCTGGGGGGCCAGCGGGGGCCAGCGAGGACCGCATACCCTTAATCTCCTCTCCATTCTTGCCACACACACGTACCCACCAGGGCCTTTGTATGCAAGTCCACACGAGGCCCCTAAATACATTCTAAATTCCAGCAAATCTCTGCAAGTAAGATTTTATTCCCTCAAAGTGCCAGGGTGACTGGTCTCCTATGTAATGAAGGAGCTTTTACATTTTTAGTTCTCTTCTCATACAACAAACACTATTAATAACATTCTCGTTTCTCCCGAGATGATATGGATTAGACCAAATGGAAAGTTACCATGGCTACCAGAGTGTTATTTTTGGTATGAGAAATTCATGCCAAGGGAAGCAGCACACACGGTCAAGAACTGGAGCTTTGTTTCCGCTTTGCTATCAGGCAATCAATCCCAATTTAATTCTGAAACCCTAATTGCAGCGGAAGCTAATTATGAGCAGCGAGACCCGAAACCCCTAATTAAAGTCGGAGTCAATAAAGTGATGCCGCGTGATCACTGGGGCGACTCCGGCGGGGACTGAGGCGCAGGAGGACTTTCTCGCCCAGGTAACTACCGAAGCGAGACGGGGCAGGGAAGCACACCCCGAGGCTCGCTGGGGGACCCTAAGCTGGGTCTGGAAGCATCGGTGTCTGGTGAGCGAGCGAGTCAGGTCCTCTCTCTGTGCTACAAAGATGCACCAAACTGGGGCCGAGGTGGGAACCCCGAGGGGAAAGGAGGTGTTTCTACGACCGGTCAACCCCTAAGAGTGGTCAGGGGCGGCCGGGGAGGGAGAAGCTGAGGGACGGCTGCACCCCCGTGTATCCCTGTGGCCTTTCTGTGCAGGCCCTGAAGGACATAACGGCAGAGGGATGAGGCATCCAAACAGAATCTCATCACTCGGACCCATTTATTCAGGGGCTGTTTCCTCACATACCAATGCTGAATTGCACTTTTCTGAATTAGCAGAAGTTGGCTTATGGAAGGACTTCTATTAGCGCGAAATCCTACTGCCAACTGGAAGCGCATGGCCCCGTCGGGACCTCCTGGTCTATCTTTGACAGCTTTACAACCCCATTAATGGCATGACCTCATCTACCCGACGCTAGAATGATCCATATTTAGGCCAGAAACCGCATGGTCCTCACAGGAGAGAAAGGGGCTCTTCAGTCAGGGAGGAAACACTTCTAACTGATGATTAATTGCTCATCCCCCTCCAAACTCCTTGACAAAGAGACAAAAACGAACTTTGCTAAATGGTTAGAAAGCTTCTCTGAACACTCCAACAGGGCAGTAAAATCAGAAGAAACCTAACCTCTTCTCACTCAGTGTCTGTTTTTCTACAAAGGGCTCTTTCTCCCTTTAGCAGGTTTTCCTGTTACATTTTCCAGAGAGTTCTTTTACGCATTATTGAGAAGAAGGAACATCATAACCCTGCTGTAGCTTTTTCAATTGCACGAAGTCAGTCAGTCCCTCGGGAGACAGAGCTCCACCATCTGGGGGGGGAGGAGGGGGGAGAATGTCATGAGACTTCAGATTCCTATTTCCCACGAATCAGGGAGGGCCATGGTCAAGCTAAGGGCTGACAGGATTTTTTCCAAGGCAGACAAACCCCACGGATCAATGAGAGCCTGTATTAATCTTCATTCTTAGTGTTGACCCAGGCACAGAACACGGGTCTCGCCTTGAATTAGTCAAATGAGGTTCTTTGAGGATTTTCATCAAAATAAACAGTGTGCCGACGTATTACGCAAAACCTTTGGCGCTGGTGTCTCTTAACAAAGGTTTCAAATGAGAGCAGTAAAGACAAGGCAGTTCCAAACACTGAAATTGTTTTGGAACCTGGCTGAGATTGGAGAGGCAGTATTTGGTGGCTTCTGTGGGTTTTAGACTCTACTGACTTGATGCCCCAGCCAGCTCACAGCCATGGCGAACAAGGGGAGAGAGAGATACAAAGAGAGAAGGAAGAAAAATAGGTCCTTCTTACTGAGTTACTCTGGTATAGAATTTCCACCCAAGGAGACTGAAAGTGTCCTGAAAAAACGGAGCTTCTTCCCCAAATACACACTCGGAGCCCCCTTCTGTGCAGCTGGGTTCCGTTTCCAGGGGAGGGAGGCCCATCACGGGGAGGGGGTGCTTAGCAAGATCTGCCCGCCAAAGAAAGTGCCTCTGCTCTCACAGCCAGCAGGCTGCAAACTTTTTCTGGTGCCTTTTAGAAGACGAACGCTTTCAGGGCTCCCCAAAGAATCTCCAGTGCATCTTATCTCAAAGCCGCACCTACCTTGGCTCCAAGGAATGAGCGGCGGTGATAGAAGCAGCACAGGGCTGCCGACAGGGCGTGGAAGGCATTGCATTCCTTAGGCATCTTGCAGTGTCCGGTCCCTGGACCACACACTTTTTCTTTACAGCTGAAAGAAATGGGGCTCAGGCGTCAGAGCCAGAGCCCCGCTGCTCCTGCCCGCGGTCCAGCGGCCGGCCGGGGGAGTGAGCCACTCGCTCCTGCTCGCAGGCCAGGCTGGGACTTTTCCCCTCCGCTGAAGCCAATACGATCGACTCGTTCAGTTCTGGCAGGCTGGTGTCCAGCCTGCCATGCACACAGTGCCAGAAATTCTCATGTGACCAGACTTGTTTTCTGATGAAATTCTAACCTCTCCTAGAAGAGCTTTGGGCTTTAGCCGTCCGCTCAATCTAGAGACCCGGCAGAAATCATTAACCCCCGCAGACAGCCTGTCCTTTCCCGGGCTAGGGCACCAGGCGATGGGCTCCCGGACGCGGGGTCTGTTTGCTTGTTACCCCTGCAGCTAAGGGTTAAGGAAGCATACATCACACCACCTTGTGATAAGACAAAGGCTCCTTTGAGAAAAGGACCTAAAAGGTGGCTGGGGTGTGACTTCTCCTTAGGACCAATCCTGGAAGTCCGAAGACACAGGGGCAGGGTCCTCGTCTCCACTCTCCCAGCCCACCCGCAGCACTGTTTATTTTTAATTAGAATGTTCCTGGCAGCCAGTTTGCAGCTGATAACGTTGGCAGAGCCATCACTGTGGGCAATACGGTCTTCGGGTGTTTAATTAGCACGTCTGTCAGCAAACACCCTGGGCGCCCCACACTGTCCCACCTGGCCAAGCCGTCTGTTGGGAGGCTGGGGGTCAGGCTGTACACCCTCTTCTGACTCAACTCTTTGTCTCATTTCCCTCCTTCACTTCAAAGACTCCATTCAGTTGTCCTCTCTGGCTAACCCGGATCCAGCGCTCGGACCAGGCGGCCCACGCAGCCAAGCCATTCTCCTGGGCTACGAGGCCCTGACCCCCACCAAGAACCTCCTGTGACCTTCAGGGGACTGCTTCTCTTCTTGCATTCCAGCCGGAGTGGATGCTCAACAATTCTGGTTTTTATCAGACCCAGGTTTCTGCCTGTAGCTCTCCCTCTCCTGCTGTTGCAGACGTTACCTGTCTATGGCTTCGGCCACTCAAAATTGGAATGTGTCCTGAAGCTTTCTGAAACTTCACACAGGCAGAAACTTGTAATGAGGAAGAAACAGAACCCATTCAGTCCAGAAAGGAACAATACCAGATGAGGCATGAGGGAGGTATGAGAAATATCCAACAGGATTAGTGTCAAATCCTCAGGAGGCCTCAGCCTTTGGACTAGGTCAAGTCGGCCTGTAAAAACAGAGACTTGTTTGTTCAATGCCTGTGAGCAGCCTCTGTGCCTGAATGCGGCCCGAAGGGGCAGAGGGGTCGCCCTAATAAATGCAGACAAGGCAGGGACGGAACTACAGACGGTCTGTCGCCACAGCAGTGATGGGGGAGGGGAAGCTGACTTCCTCTGCGCTCCCTCAGTCCCTCTCTTCTGAGAGTTTGGAGGCCAGATGTGCAGTCCTGGGGGCTCCTGGGTCCAGGAAGTACATCCGAGAACCTGGAAGCGAGCATCAAGGGTGGTAGGGGTCACAGGGCCCTTAGAGATGGCCCCGTTGGTGGGTCGATACAGTCCTCCAAGATCCATATGCTGTATCCACGAGCAAGCATTTGCTCTGTTTGCCCTGATTTCTATCAGACAGGATTCAAAGGGAAGTCCTCATGAGCAGTCAGGGCCCATGACCTGCAGGGATGACTCATCCATGAGGCCTACGGCCACCAGGTAAGGGGCCCAGTGTTCACCTGCTCATCCCCTCTGGCAGGAGACGTGCTCCGCCAGGCTAAGAAATTCCTCCAAGGGGCCACAAAAAAGCATCATCCCCAGTGTGGGACGAGGAAAGAGAGCAGCTCCTTAAATCCCGCACAAAAATTCAGAGAGATTGGCCAAAGCCTTTGAACTCCTACCCTCCCCTCAGAAAGTCTGAATGGAGTGTACTCCTGAAAGAAATCTGCAAATAATTCAGACTGGTAAATGACCAAGAATTATGTCATCAAGTGCTGTGGGGCCAGGGTAAAAGCAATACGAAAGGCCCTCAGGTCACTGTAGAATCATGGTTCTTGTCACTTGAGGCTTTCTCTGTCTACTCTAAGAAATGTCCCCCAAATGCCCAAAGAATTGGTTACGAGGATTAAAGATTGGGCTAATCTTATTAGGTAACTGTTTTCTAAGCATTTTTTAAAAAAAGATTTGAGAGAGAGAGAGAGGAACAGAGAGAGAGAGAGAGAGAGAGAGAGAGAGAGAGACTGCGCATGAGCGTTAGGGAGGGGCGGGGCAGAGGCAGAGAAGCAGACTCCCCAATGAGCGCGGAGCCCAATGAGGGGCTTGATCTCACGGCCCTGAGATCATGACCTAAGCCAAAATCAAGAGTCCGATGCTCAACTGACTGAGCCACCTAGGCGCCTCGTCACTTTTTTAATTTTTCCGTTCCACAGCAAAAATAATTTCTGAAACAGCACTCTAAGGTATTAATAAATTTCTCCTGAAATGGCCAAGGAGGGAGACTAAAATAACATGTTGTTGTTGCAACTAAAGACAGTAATTGCGTGAATTTGCAAAGTGCCCTTCACTGACTTGTTACGTTTTTCAATATCTGCATCCACACTGATCAATTCTCCCACGTTCTCGTTCTCCTGACAGTGATTATTCTCTTCTAGTTACAAAGAAACAGAAGACTAGGGCAGCATGTCACTCAGCAGAGAAAGAACAAAGGACTAAGGACCCCAGCCTGTGATTGCAGAACCTGCTATGTAATCACATGGAAACACAAACGAGAGATTTTTTTAATGTCTTATAATTAAACCTGTAACTCACACAGCCCCATGAAAAGGCAGCGACGTGGGGCAGGGGGTCACTCTCTGATGGTTTGGTGCATGTGATTTAGGACCAAATTTGGATTCAGGGTTTTCTACACACTGTGCTCTTTGCAGGACAGGGGTCAGCATCTCTAGTGTGGTCCCAGGGACTGATGTTGAGGGAGTGGTGCTGGGCAGCACACAAAACTCTGGGGAAACTGTGCTCTCTAGCGCCCCCCTCTCGCCTCCTAGAGACTTGTTCCTCTGCACCAAGGGACACACCGGTTAAAAAAAACCAGGGCAGGGCAGCCAGGTAGACCCCTGAGGGAGATTCCTATGCCTTCAGGTCAAATGCTGCCCAACCCCATGAGGGAAGAGGGTTAAAGCAGGCCAGAGGAAGGCCCCTGCTCAATGCCATTTTTTCCTTGGGCAGCCCTAATACTAACCTGCCCTATTTAGTAACCATGGAAACAGGAGCTGCCTGCCAGCCATAGCCCACAGATCCGTGCTTCCTGTCAGCAGCAGCCCTTGGGTTGAGAGAGGTTGAAAGGGTGCAAGAGTCCCTCTCCCACAGAGTCACTGTCCTCACTAGAAGATCAGGCTCCCAATGAGGCTGCCCCTCTCTCCGGCCTGGCACTGGGGGAAAGGTCTGTGGGCGGGGGGCGGGGAAGATGTGCCCACCAGGTATTTGCTTTTACCTGTTTCAGGGCAACCCAGAAAACAAAGCTGCTAATACTCCGCCATTCTCCTCCCCAGAGCCAGCCCAGAATCCAGGCATCAAGCCTTACGTGCGCTGAGGTGCTCTTGGTCACCGTCCAGCAGTCCTGCGGACACTGACACTGCCTACAGTGGGCGGCACACTGTCACCAGAGGGCACCGGCCCAAGACTGCAAGGCCTGGCTCATCCCTGCCCACAGGGACACACTCAGAGCATCAGTCAAGGGATGAACACTAGTCGTGGAGGTCAAAACAGCTCAAACTCTCATAGCAACCGCGGAGACTGTACCTCCTCAGCAAGGTCTCTCTCTCCCGGCTTTTTGCCTCCACTAAACCCTGGTGATCGGACTCTCGGTGAACAAAAACAGCTTTAATGAGCTAGGGGGTAAAACCGATGCTACTACCACATCCATTTCCCCTGGTGTCCTAGGAAGCAGGGAAGATTAACCTGGATTGGCCCAATCCTAAATATCCAAGACCACCCACTGCAGGTTCGGCCCTTTGAAAAGCAGCGAGGCAAATGCCTGGGGAGGAGCCCTGGGCCAGAAAAGGTGTGTTTCTCTGCAACCCTGTCTCCCAAAGCTTCCCAGGCACCCAGGCAGGGCCGGTCTGCATGATTCTGGGCACAGTGCACCCAGAGGGAGGTGGGGTGGTGGGGGAGGGGCTCCTGCGGCTCCGAGCGCCCACCCTCCCTTACAAGCCACAGGAGAATTTGCTGGGGGACCACTGAGGATGAGGAGCGGCTGTCAGGGTTCCCCTCACGCCAGACTCAGCAGCTACCGGAGCTGCGGGAGAGCGCTGGACACATTTTTCTGTATTCATATGCGGTTTATCTCTTGCTTGAGAAGGGAACGCACCCTGGACTCGGCAGGAGGAGGGCGGGAAACGCTGGCCCGGCTCTCGGGGCCGCTGTGTGTACTGATGTGGACAAGATGTTCACTTGCGCCAGGGAATACAGAGGGCGCACTGAAGAGCGTTTGCTGGGCACGGCTCCATCTGACAGCCCCCCAGATTCCCCACGGGGGCTGAGAGTATGGCTGTTAAGTGGCCTCCGTCCAAAAGCGGTATTGATCTGCCCAGCGCATCAACAAAGGAACTAAGGGCAGTACTCACAAACACACTTCTCTCTACTGGGTCTTACGCAACCCCCCCCCCCGGAAATTTCCGGTTCTCTAACTGGCTATTAAAATTGTAGAATTGACCATGGGGAGCTAAATCAGGTGAGGGCCCAGCCCAGACCTCACCGTCTTGCTCTATCACATACAATTCCATCCCACGCGTCCCTCCACCACCACCTACTTCCTGGTATCACCCCATAAATCCTAGGTTACGCAAGCCCCATTTTCTGTTTTCAGAATTAAAGCAAAATGAAAAGAACAAGCACGGGGCATAACCCCAGCCTCTCCACCGGCAGGCTCAGAGAGCCTCTGGCAGTCTCTGTCTTTCCTCAGAGCCTGTGAAAACCATCGACCCTCCTCCCCTAGCAAAGAGCACATATTGTAATATTTTATGTGTAACTTTAGGGGATACCTTGTCTCCTGAAGCCCATCCATACAACCCTGGGAGTCTTACTCATCCGAAACGACCTAGACTGTCACGTTCTCTTCCATTCTACCCTCACGGTGCGTGCTCCTCTCACCCAGAGCAGGCATTTGCTTTTCTGGTTATCCTAACGCCTACATTTTCCACGCTGCACACTTTTCTCTTTCCCCTCTCTTCCACTTTGGTAAGTGTGAGCTATCTAAGCAACTAAGAGGAGCCACAAATGCCCCTCCAATGCCCATGCAGAGCTGCAGAAAGGGGCCGAGGGGCATCGGCAAAGCCAGAACACCGGGAAGGCTCCCCAGCCGGGACCAGCTGCACGGTCTCCCATCTCCTCTGCCCCCGGCTCTCATGAGCGCTTCTGCAAAATGACATCTTCCCCAAACTGAGCTGTGAGACACAGATTTGCATGTCTCAGAAGTGACGCTGGGAGGTAGCAGTTTAGAAGGAGAGCCAGGGTAGGTTCAAGTCTTCGCTGGGCTGCTAGCGAGCTGGGTGACCTTGGGAAATTTCTTAACCTCTCTGAGCCTGTTTCCTCCTCCAGTTGACCAGGTCTTTGTGAGGACCAGGTGAGATAAACACACAAAGAGCTGGGCACCCAACACAGAGTAGGTGCCGAGCAAACGCGAGCCTTCCCTCCCCACGCGGTCCTCCTGCAGGACAGATGCCCGACCTCACCCACCTGTCGGGCCCCGGGAGCCATGCCCCCCAGCTCCAGCCCGAGCTGCTGACCGACTGGCAGGCTGGTACCACAGTGACTCTAGAATCTTGAAAGCTATGGAATGATGAGGAGGCATTTAAAAGTTGTCTCAGTCTTAAAATATTTCTAGCCTTTAAATTTTAAGATCCCGTATTAAAAGTGCACATATGGTTTTAATCACACTTGCTCAGATGTCTCAGATGATTTCCTACTCCAGAGCTGTTGTCGTTTGGAGAGTTGTTTGTTTTAACAGGCAGCATGTATGTCCACAGCATCTGCCTCCTTGGCCTTGACCCAGGGGAACTCCTGGCCCATCCACAACTACTGAGCTCTCGCTATCGCACCCCATCCCCGCCCGTCTGACCGGGGATCCTGTAGCCCCCTAACAGGATCTGGGTTGCACCCCTCCTTCCGCATTGCCCCCACACTGAGTCGGCTGCTGCAGAGCTGGGCTTCGGCCTTTGTCCTGCCTGGATGTCCCGCCCGATGCTCCTCCAACCTCGCCCCCTTGCCTGGTCCTCCAGGGTCTTGTCCTACGACTAGAGACCTTCCATGGAAGTCTACAGTCCCCAGCGGACCATTTCCCATGGGCCCGACTCCGTCATTCTCCATCAGCCCGTATTACTGGCTCCTCTGATACCAGCCATTCCTAGAATTAGAACAGGGCCTGGTATAGACGCGTGGGTGCTGTGCCTGCTCTGCCCAGCCGCCCTCTCTAGAGTTTCAGTGTCCACCAAGTCTGCCTTCCGCTTCTACGTCCCTGCTCCTCTTTCAACCCTAGAGGCCAGAATTGCCAGAGTTACGGTGCATTCTTCCAATGCCACTCCGTGCCCTTCCTCCACCTTAGAGAGTCTACCGAATGTCTGAGTGGATGAAACAGGCACCAAGGAATGGCCAAGAGGGCAGGAATCCTGGGGTGCGTGGCGGAGTCGGCACCAGGGGAGGTGGAGTCAGAGCCGACTGCACTCATCCCAGCCTTGAAAGCGGGCCGACATCCATCAGAAAATGAGCTTATTAATCACTTCTTCTGTTTTCAAGCAAATTCCAGCCACCTAAGTGAACTATTTCGGTAGGAAAAATACTTTGTTTTCATGGTTATAAACTGATCGTGGGCCTTATCATCAGTGACATACTGAATAATTTGGCCTCCTCCCCAAAAAGCTAGGAGAAGCAGACCAGGCCGGGCGTTGTTGAGCTGGGGGTGGAGGGGGGCTCCCTCCAGCTCCTGGAAATTGTCTACAAACGGTTGGGTGAGTATGCGTTCACCGAGGTGAGGAGGACATGGCTTTTACCCATTTCCCAAAGAGCGATGTGACCTAAAATCCCCACTGATTCAGAAGGACCTTCAGTGGTTCTTCAAGAGGGGGCTTCTGAGGGTCCTACCGGATCTTTTGTTCTAGTGGAGAGAAGAGGGAGGGGGAAACCTTGGTCACCGTGGACATGAGCAATGGCAGGGAGAGCCTGCAGCCACCATGACACAGTCGGCCCGGCAGGGCTGCGGACGGCGAGAGGAAGAGACAGAAAGCCTTGAGGCCTACCGTGCCACCTTCCCTTCTGCCGCTGCAGTGTCGTGAAACACATGTGAGACGAGGGGACCGCTTCCCTTCCCCAGCTGGTGCAAGGGCCTTGCTTGCCCACCACGCTCAGCCCCCCTCCCTCCCCACAGACGCCCGGGGGCTGCCTTCATCAGAGGCACCCCCCCTTAGCGGGAGCTGCCCTCACCCCTTCTCCAACCCGGGGCAAGGCCCCCGAGAGCCACACTGATACAGAGAGCATTGACCCGCGTGTCTTATTTAATACACCAGGACACATGTATTATTATCTCCATGTCACAGGTGAGAGCAAACAGGACTCAGAGTTAATCATCAAACCAACAAAGCCCAATGGCTGGATCCCCGGGAGGTGATCATGGAAGCCCGGCTCCCACCTGGTCGCCGGGGGTACCTTATCTTGTGCAAATCCCAAAGGCAGAATCCTGGCTCCGGCAACAGCCCCGCCCTCCTCCCCGGGGACCGATACCCTTAGCAACAAAGGCGGCAGGTCTCCCCCGAAATATGAAACATCCCGTCAGAGCTCCCATTCATCACTGATGGGAGTGGGCAGGACGTGAACAGGCGGAGGCTGAGGCAAAATCTGCAAAGAGCCAGGAGGTCGCATAGCCCTAGAGCACAGGGGACAACGGCAGGGCTCAGGGACCGCCCCGGTGTGTGCAGAAAGACCATCTCGGTGTACTTCTCTCCAGGAAAAGGCCGACTCAACACAGGGTGTTGCATGGGAAGGATCATATTGGTTACCAGCCAGTTTCTTCACTTCCTAAAGTACTCAGCACAACGCCGCCTACAGAAGTGATATCCAGACGGTGAACACTCCTGGTGCCTGAGGTGGGACAATGGGCTCCTTTTGTCAGCGATTCAAAGGACAGTACAATCCCTGGCCTTGCAGCGTGTGCCCAGAGTCGCGGGAGGGCAGGCTGCAGGGAGAGCAGCAGGAGCCCCCTGCACCGATCTCCAAGACCACCAGAGCAGCCGCAGCGCCGGGCTACCTGTGATGGCAAATGGGGGGATTTCTCTAAGGCCAGACTCTAAGGGGAATCCAGGGCCCCTCTGCTCCACTGCCCACGACTTTTCTACAACGGCATGGATCTGACATTAAACTGGGAAGCAGTGGGGATCCGGTACGTAGGAGAAAACTAGAGAAAGCAGAGTACAGGGTTTGAAAAGGCCAAAAAGAAAATATCTCTGCACAACCTACTACTCGTACGTCAATATTTCACATATGCACCCTACGCAGACAGAGACAACTAGAAATACAGCCCGTGATACTTCTGATCCTGAAAATTCAGGCAAAAAAAAAAAAAAATGATGTAAATAGCAGTCAGTGGTTATTGCGTTTAAAAGCTTCACTCTGGGGCGCATACATTCGTACTTGCTTTGCATGTGTGAGCCAATCAGAATTCTGAACACTGAATGGTTCAGGAGTGGACGTAATGGACCTAAGTTACACCAATCGGAGTCCTTCCCTGGGGCTTTTCACACGGGACCAGAAGAGGTCTCCTCTCCCGCTGGGCCATAAACTCCGAGACGAGAAGCCAGTGCAGCCTACGCCCACGTGCCCCCACAACCTAAAGAAAGTGATTGGAGTGAATGCGCCAGTGTGCTGAGAAGCAAGTGCAAGGCAGAGTGTGGGCAGGCCTTCCTTCTCCAGAACAGTCACCAAGCCAGGCTACTCGACCCCATCCTTCCCGCGGTAAACCTCCCAGCTCGCATCATCAGCTTGAGAGCTTACTTTACCGATGTGCGATTAGATGAAACCTGGGATCGAGACGGAAGGCACTGTGTTGGGCTCTACTGGAGTTCATGTGTGTGCGAGATGATCTCCCCACCTGAGAAATGCTCAAAAAGGGCCAACGTAAGCCGATGTTACATGAAAACATGTATGAGCCACAACAACAGGGTTGTTCCCTCGTGTTTCAGTGGTGGGTGGAAATTAATGGTGATTCACAGCCTACTGCAAGGATGCTCCATTAAAGAACTGGGTTGCCTTGAGTTCTCAAGGAAGCAGCAGACGTGAATTTGCCTCCCAGAAAAGGGAGGAGGATTCATGGAGTCGGAATGTCCCGTGCCACTGAATGTAGGTGTGAGTTTTGCTCCCACACCCAGCGCCCCTCCCAGGCTGGGGGAAACCACTAACAAACGGCTCATTCAACCCTACTCACGCAGGCAACAGCACCCCCTTAAGTTCCTGGAGGGCATTTCCAAAGGCTATTGTGTTTTGTGGAAAGACAGGACCTGATCCAGAGGTACTGAGACATTCTCTCATTAAGGCCAAGTGGACTTCACCAGCGACAACTGATTACCTGGGAGGGCAACTCTCATGACTTCTTTGTAGGTCAAAGAAAGGGAAATTTGCATCATCCCCCAAATACATTCAGATCTTCCCAAATTTACTCCTTCTGTAGTCCTTAGGTGAACACGGTCCAGAAGGAGCCTTGGAGTCCCGGAGGCCCGGTTCTTAGTCTGTGTGGCCCTGCAGGGCTTCCTTCGCCTGCTGCGATTGCTTTATTTACCCCAGTGAGGGGCCCCAGCTCCAACCCTGAAGCATTCATTAAAGTGACCTATGTCCTTGTCTATTTGCTTAGGACTTATTCATTGTCAACACTCCAATGCCCAGAAGAACTGGAGCCAATGCCTGAACAGGAGAGGGGCCAGAGAAGGTTTGGAGAAAGCACAGGGATTGTCCATCTGGGTCCACAAATACCTTGGAAATAAGATGCACAAGAGGCACACATGCATATTTCTAGACACAGTTCTTATTGATCCACATCGCAAAGAGTTGGGGGCCGCCCCCTGCAAACAGTTCAGAACCACAGGGGCCTAAGACGGGACTTGCCGCACGAGGGTTATGATTCTCATCGGTGAAGCAGGCTTGCCCCTCCCTGCAGCTAGATTAGGACTGGTCCCTTCTTCAGCCCCTCAGAAGCATCCTACTCTCCACTGTGAGCTACCTGGGCTCCCAAACGGGGAGAGGCTTCCAGAACATATGCCTCCTAACTCCTACCACCTCCACGAGCAGTCCCTGAACGCTGTGCAAACCAGGGGAGAAGAGGATGCGGCGCGGTCCCGCCCAGGCTCATTTTAGCAAAGACCCGGGGAACACAAAGTAGGGGGGGATTGGGCCGCGATGGACTCAGATGCTTCCAAAAAACACCCACCTGGGCCTGGGAAAAATGAGAATCCAATAGGAGCCTGGTGGTCACAGGAAACAGTCCATCAGCTTCATCGTTGCTTCTGAACAAAACGCTCTTTTGAGAATGTGAATGAGGGCTTTATGTAGTTAAGTTCTCGTCCACGGGCTAATAAATCTGTGAAATGCCCTCTCAGACCAGGTTCCTGCAGCCTGGACACTGAGGTCATTCAAGAAACAATTAGATGCCATCTGGAGAGAGCTGGGACTCAAAAGGAAATGGCCTCGCAGGGCCAAACAGCATGCTCTTGTTCCCGGGGTCTGACACATCCTTATCTTCACTGACAGAAAGGACGGCTGGCGCTCGGCCAGCTAACCCACACTGGGAGCACAGAATGGGCAAATGTGGCGGCAATCAATAAAAGCTTAAGGACCAGGAGAATGTTCGTTTTCAGCCTGCCTCAAGTAAATGCATCCCTTGACTGCACTTTTCACATCCAAGCTGAGCATCTCTGCCATAAACCAGATCTCAGCCTCACCGAGCTTGGGGTTTTCACAGTTTTACTATAAAGCAATCAGAGCAGATCAGCAACTGCCTCTGGACCAGCTCCTCACAGTATAGAAGCAGCGGCTCCATCGTCGGAAACAGAGGTGGTATTTTCCGAGGCCTCACAATCCACTCGATGGAAAATAACGGGCCCTTAGTTCCAGGATACATTCTCCATCTTTTCTCATCTTTTAAAAAAATTTTATTTATTTATTTGACAGAGAGAGAGACAGTGAGAGAGGGAACACAAGCAGGGGGAGTGGGAGAGGGAGAAACAGGCTCCCCACTGAGCAGGGAGCCCGATGCAGGGCTCGACCCCAGGACCATGACCTGGACCGAAGGCAGATGCTTAACGACTGAGCCACCCAGGCGCCCCTCTTTTCTCATTTTTAAATGAAAATTTACTGTCTCTTCTGTCTTAATAATCAGGTTTTTTTTTAATGTAAATGTTACTGTTTAAAAAAAAAACCCACTTAGCTAGTGAAAAAAATATGGATTTAGATCAACAGGAGATGATACTTCCTGTTCCCTAAGTGTTTCCGCCGCTTTATAACTGCTCCTAAGTATCGGCAGACCTTCTAGGACAGCGATGTTCAAAGTGCAGCCTATGCGCCCCTGGGGCCTTTCAGGGAGTCCATGAGGCCAAAACTATTTTCATGACAATAGTGAGACGTTCTGGGGCGCCTGGGTGGCTCAGTCAGTTAAGCATCTGCCTTCGGCTCAGGTCAGGATCTCAGCTTCTCCCCCTGCCTGCAGCTCCCCCTGCTTGGGTCTTCTCTCGCTCTCTGACAAATCAATCAATAAACAAAATCTTAAAAAAAAAAAAATACTGAGACTTTTTCTTTTTTTTGCCTTTTTCACTGGGTTGAGATTTCTGCCACTAAGGTGAAAGCAATGATGGCTCGCGCTGCGAGGACCTCAGCACAAAGCAAGGGAGAGCCACCACACTGCTTAAGGGGTCAATGTATTTCTTAACTACTATTTTTTAAAAAAAATGTATGTTTTAAATATTGAAAAAGCAATTTTTAAGTATTTCTCTAAAAAAATCGCCAGTTTCGCTGAAGAAATCCTTGGTGAAGCCGTAAGAATGACTCGCTTTAAATCACAGCGGGCCCCTTGCGTCCACGTCTCTCTTTACTATTCTGTGGGATGACACAGGGAGCACACACGCGGCCCTTCTCCGGTGGACTCAAGTACAACGGGTGTCTTGAGGGAAAACAACTGTGTGCTCGGCTAGCTGCTTTTTCATGGAACACCATTTTTACTTCAGAGGATGTCAGACAAACTGTGGTTATTCAGACGTGGGTATTTATCTGGCAGGCATTTTCTAAAAAAGGAACAAAGTGAGCCTGTCCCTCCCAGAACAATGGACAGTATTTGTTGCCAGTGATGAAACCTGAGCTTTCAATTGAAAAATCAGAATTTGAGGAAACTTGTATGCACGACCATGAACTTGACAGCTTCCCCATACTTTAGTAATTTTTCTGATAAGTGGTGATATAAATGAAAGTGAATTCTTAATATTGTATAATGAAATATGTTAACATTTTGAATATCTGCCTAACTCAGGAAACCAGTATTTCTCAAATGCCGCTACGTGGTGGTACAAAATCACACACAGGTATGTTCTAGGAGAACAGACACTAAAGAAATTTGCAAAAATGTAAAACGATGCCATTTTTCTCATTAAATTTTGTTTTGGCAAGTGATTATTTTTCACAAAAATAATTACAGTTATTTTTAAATGCGTTAACTACTTAAAAATTCCTGTATTTTAATTTTTAATACAATAAGCCAATAGTTAAAAAACATAAGACAAGCTCTTTGGGGTCTCAATGATTTTTAAGAGGGAAAGGGGTCTTGTGCTCCATTTAAGAACTTCCGCTCTAATACACCTAGCTACCGTTCTACTACATAATTTTGTTTGAACCCTAAGTTTTCAGTATATTTATGACGTAGGCTAACAGAGGGCTATTTTTATTTTACTAAATGACTGTACCAGAAAAACACTAACACTTATAGAGAAAATTTGGAAACTGAGAGAAACGTGAACAAAAACTTCCTAGTTGCCAGAAAGTTAATTTTGATTTACTACTCAACACTCAATCATGCTACTCCTAGTTTTGTCTCTTACGGAAATTCTCACAAATGTGCACCAAGCTGTCTGAGTTGCAGGCAATGCCATCTCTCCAGTATTTTTTAGATTTCTTTATTTATTTTAGAGACACACACACACACAGAGTCAGAGAGAGAGAGATCATGCGCGTGGTGAGGGGTGAGGAGAAGAGACTCTCAAGCAGATGCCCCCCCCCTCCGAAGGCGGAGCCTGAGGCCAGGCTCCATCCCAGGACCAGGAGATCATGACCTGAGCCAAAATCAAGAGTGGGCTGCTTAACCGGCTGGGCCCCCCAGGCGCCCCTCTCCAGTATTGTGCTTGGCTCCTCTGTGCTCCGACGCACACCCAATCCGGCAGGAAATCCTGAAGACTCTGCCTTCGTATGAGACCAGAATGTCCCTTCTTCACCACCTCTTCTGCTGTCACAGGTCCAAACTATCCTGTCTCACCTGGATAGTCCCCATGGCCTCCCAACTCCTCTCCCTGTTCCTGCCCTTGCCCCCCAAAGTCTGCTAGCAACATAGAAGTCAATGTCATCCCTACAGGACTCCCCACCTCACTCCACAAAAGTTACATAGGGGACCCATGCAATCTGCCCTGTCCCCCCTCATCGCTCTCTCACATCAGCTTCTGCCACTCTCCCTCGCTCAAGTTCACCCCTGCCCTTCCAGCCCCTCTGGCCTCATGGCTGTTGGTTGGTGGAAGAAATGAACTCTCACTCCACTCCGCCTGGGCATACACGACCCCATAGGCACAGGGTCTTCCCCCTCAGTCTCTAACACACTGATAATCTGTTTTCTGCTTCACTTAATACCAGCTTCCTTCTGGCCATTTTTTTTCTCAGCTGTCAAATCACAATTCAAATATAACTTTGTCCAAGGACACTTCTCGGTTGCCACAGGTTAAACTTCAGATCCATGCCAACCCCTCTCACACAAAATTTACATACAGCGTCACAGCATCTTAGAGCTTTTTTCCCCAGAATGTAAGATAACTCACTCTATTAATAAAATGCCTTAACAATTTTAATCTGTCTTCTATAAAGCCAACAAAAACCACTTGCCTTTTTATATACTTTAAACACAGCCCTGGTTCTGAGGTAGTGAATATAATGTTAATAATTTAATATCGAAAGCTCCCAGAATAATTAGACTGAATTGTAGCCAAATGCTGCACTATTGTGACATTTTATTACCACTAGAGGGCGGAATTTAACAGCAAACGAGTCCAACGCTAACAAGCCTGGCCTCCCGTTTGGGAGCTGAAGTTACTGACTGGGACCCTAGAGCTGATGACAAGATCTCCTGAGGAAGTGACAGGTCTGAGCCAGAGGCTGCCAGAACGACACCCTTAAAAAGTGTATCTACTTCTAGCTAAACGTGTGAGTATTTAAGGTGATAACAGTGACCCCACAATTTTTATCCTATCCCAGGTTGGCAAGAGAAGGTGGACTGAGGTTAATTATGGGAACTTTCTTGCTTTCCTTAAATAAAATCACTGAAGAATTTCTGGAAATTTTTTAGAGATGGGAGTGTTACTTGCTTTGGGAAACTTCGAGATCTTTAGAAAAATCTCATTCCTTCTTCCTTCAATTTAAATGCCCTTTGCATCTGGTTTTATGTGGTCATCAGTCAGGCAGCCAGTCACGAAATACTAAGACAACAAGAAAAGGTCCTTGCACTCAGAACTCACATTCTAAAGAGAAGAGGTTTTTGAGGGTTTTTTGTTTTTTAAAGAAATAGAATTCAGGACAAGTGCTATAAGGATGATACGCAGAGTAATGAGACAGTGGGACTTGGCGAGGCAGCTCTTAGCAGGGGCGTCAGGGACAGTCCCTCTGAAGCAATGACATCTGAGTCCAGATGGACCAGCCACACAGAGCACTGGGGGACAGTTGCTACACTAGTATTTACGAGTGCTATCTGCATGTCAGGCACTGTGCTAACAACTTTACATGTATCAACTAATTCCTACATTCTCCCATCTAGCGTTAAGGAAATAGAGCGCCAGAAAACTTTGGTTTTCTGGTCACCCAATCAAGAAATGGCGAAGTTACAGCTCTGTGTCTGTTAGTTTCCTGGGGTGGTTCTAACAAAGTACCACAGATTTGGTGGCTCAAAAACAGAAATGCATTCTCTCGAGAATTCTCTCGAGGCTAGGTGTCTAAAAATCAAGGTCTCGGCAAGGGCTACATTGCCTCTGAAGACTCCAGGGGACCATCCTTCCTTGCCTCTTCTAGCTCATGATGGCTATAACCCTTGATGTTATTGGCTTGTGCGCCCAACAACGCAGTCTCTGCCTCTGAGGCCACATGGCGTTCTCCCTATGTGTCACTGTCTCTGTACACAAATTTCTCTCTTCTTCTAAGAACACCAGGCACTGGCTTAGGGTCCACCCTGAGCCAGTGTGATCTCATCCTAGAGTGATATCTTCAAAGACCTTATTTCCAAATAAGGCCGCATTTAGGTACTAGGGGGGTTAATACTTTGTTATATCTTTTGGGGGAACACAATTCAACCCGCTTTAAACCATTCGAACTCAAAAGAAACTTCCATGCCAAGGCACAGGCAAAGACCCAGGGCAGTAGGAAAAGCCAGCAGGGAGGAGTAGAGTGACAAAGGCAGATGGCAGGAGATGAGGTTAGGGGTAGACAGGCCACATGTGAAGGGCTCTGGGGTCTAATTATAAAATGGAGCCTAGCCTGACGCCATAGCTTCAATTCTTGCTTGCATGTTAGTTTTCCGGTCTCTTCGCCACCTCTCCACCTGCCACTGCTTGGGATCCCAGAGGAGTCCTTCTCCTTTCAATCAAGGATGAAGGCTGCAGCATATAATACAAGTAGGAATCTAGCCTTTCTCCACTCACGGGCCAGACAAGGCTCCTGTGAGCATCTCTAGAGGGCAACTCTAGGGTTTGACCTTGAGTCAAACCATCAAGTTTGGGAGGCCCAGGGAGAACTGACTTCTGACTTAGGACAGGCACTGGGACAGGATTGCACTGGCAGAGCAATCTGGCCTGAGGAAATTATCCAGACAAGCCCCAGGCAAGGACAGTCAGGATTCAAGCACCTGTGCTGTCCCCACCTCCCTTTCAGCCCGCAGAACTGAAGACGGGCAGATGTGACAGGGCCCGTGGGGAGACACTGCTCACAGCAGACAGGTCCGCCCCATGAGGTGCTGAGATGCATCCAAATCGTGCGGTGGGCTGCCACAGCATCATCGCTGTGATTGTGCAAGGTCTCACAGCCTGCACGAGGACTCACTGCTGTGTCAGCGGGCAAGCTCAAAGTCATGTCAATGACGCAAGGTAGCATCACGGAAGTGTGGGCATGGAAGTTTTTGCTGAAAGCCTACTGTTATCGGGAGGTGAAACGGGGACAGTGTATATGCAATACGGTCTACAACAGGAGTCCGCAAATCTTTTCTGTAAAGGGCCAGACAATAAATATGGCAGGCTTTACTGCCCATTCTGTCGCATCTACTCAACTCCATGGTAATGGTGAGAAGGCAGCAATATGTAAATGAATGGGTGTGACTGTGTCTCAATAAAGCTTTATGCATGTCAAAATCTAAATTTTAAAATTGGCTCATTCTTCTTCTGATTTAAAAAAAAAAAAAAGTTTGAATTGTAAAATCCATTTTTAGCTTGCGCCATACAATAACAGGCGGTTGGCCAGACTTGGTCTCTTCCGGCTGTAGTCTGCTGATCCTCCCAGTCTAATGATATCCCCAAATGCTCATCAACTAACGTAATGTCATTGTGGTAACAAGGTCTCCAACTGGAAGTTTCCTGTCCTCCCTGAAAATATTCACTGGCTTCTGGCAAAATGCCAGGCACTCCACGAACTCTGGAATCCCCCCTGGCTTCCCCTCCCTCACCTCCTCCATGAAGTCTGCTTGGAGCTGTCAGCTCGCCCAATAAAATGGCTCTTAATTCTCTAAAAGGCCTCAAGCCCCTGCCCTGAGTTTCCATGCCCACTGCCACTATCTCAGGTTAGGCTCCCGACACTTGGCTCCCATCCCTCGCTCCCTGAGCAATTACTAACACATGGTATGGGCTTCCAACTATCTGCTGAAGCAGCCGGGGCAGCACAATATCCACAACTCGGCACTTTCTCCGTGTGATCAGCAGTCTGAGGTGGCCTGTCTCAAAACCAAACATTCCCCTACAGGGGTGGCATCACCTAAGGGCTAAAATATTTTGAGGTTTTAGACTGTTTTTTTAAAAGTCAGGCTCAATAAGGTGTAATTTACATACAGTAAGTGTCATCCTTTTGAGTACTGTCCTGTGAGCTGGGAAACAACCACAATCAAGCTATTTCTATCACCCTAAAAGTTCCTTTGTTCCCTTTTGCAGCCGTCCTCTCCCCTACCCCTTTTCAACTACTGATCTGTTTTCTGTCACTAATAAGTTTTTATAGGCATCCCACAGTTCATTCCTTTTAGGCTGACCATCACGCCATTCTACCCTGTACTACGGTGTCTCCATTCACAGCTGAAGGACATTTGAACTGTTCCCAGTTTTTCTCAATTATCAATAATGTCACCATCAACATTCACATACAGATTTTTAAATAAACGTTTTTCATTTTCATGTTAAGATTTCACTTTTTGTAAATGACCGCATTTTGAAAGACCCTGCAGGAAAGGATTCCACTGAATGAGGGGGACTGTCCTCCATCCCTATTCTTCTGTCTTCCCACCCTGCCTCAGCAATTTGTTTTTAAATCGCAGTGACATTAAACCTCCCAAGAAGATCTGCAGAGAATGTTTTCGGGGTGGAGTGGGAGAAGTTTGGAGGGGAGCGCTCTCCCGCTCCTCTGAATGTGAACCCCAGGGCTGCTTCACATTCACCGCAGGCAGCGTTTGATCTTCTGCCCCCCCCCCCCCCCCCCGGGGCGGCGCGGGCTCTGCGGATGTGCACACTCAGGCAAAAACCTGCAGAGCCAGCCAATCGCGCCGTTATTTGGTTCATATAACTTGCTAAAATCTCACGGAATGTACAGCGTGCCATTGTTTTTGTAAGTCCCTTTCATGGCTTTGTTAGCGGGCTAATTCAGAGCAGACTGGCCTGTTTTCCCTGCTGGATGAAAAGGCGTTCGTCCAAGGCAGCTATTTAACCGTGACCATGGCTGCGGCCATCTTGAGCACAAAGGGGGAGCTGCCGCCTCCCCGGCCCCTCTCCCAGGAGCTCCCCAACGCCGGCAGGCGCGCTTAATCTTGGCGCTGGAATTCGCATAATTACTCCTCTTTTAATCTGCTGGGTGACCTAATGTAGCCCCAGCCCAGGCCGCAGGAAGAGGCCTTGCTGAGATCTGAGCCTTGGGCAGCCTGTCATATCTGTAAGACCCTCTCAGAAAGAGCATTTCAGTGCATTAACCCCATAAAGGATTGATTGTCAAGGCACTCAGGCTCGGGAACTGCTCATGCGCACTGGGGCGGCGGGGGAGGGGGGGTGTTGCTGAGGCTGGGGGAGGGAGGGGAAGAAGCCATCGGAGGTGCCGGTCCCCCCTAAGGATAATGGCTCCAGTCCTGTCCCTTCTCCCAGCCTGTGAAGGAACTCAGAAACTGCAAATCACTTCATAAAAGCTCACAAGTGGTTCTAGCAAGAATCCACGCAGGCTGCCTACAGAAGAAAGGATATTTGTTCACTAGGAGGCTAGCCAGGGACAAAAGGCTGCATTCCGTCTTGACACTTGCTAACTGTGGTCGCCTGGAGAGCAGGCCTTTGTCCACAGGCAGTGTGCTGTTTACAGCCTGGCCACGTAATTGGGCTTGCCTACATCTTGGCTAATTTGAAAAACAGTCATCCGGATTTTCTTTTCTACTTGGCTTTATTTTCTAATTTATCTTTCTGAAGGGCATTTAAAAATGAAAAAATCTATAATAAACATTTCTTTTAAAAGAAAAATCACCCAGCTCTGCCCCAATCATCACCTCCCCTAAAAAAATACATTTTAAACCGTTCCCAGAAAAGAGATGCTTTATTAAAATGACTGTAAGGCTTGTATGTGAAGAAGCAGCTAGAAAGAATCTTCAGTCTATAAGGAAGATAGGTATAAAGGGGAAAGGACAAGAAATAATATGAATTTTAAAATTTTAGTGTATGGGGAGACAGTTCTTGAAGCTTAAAAAAGTAGCCCCAGGAAAACAGTGAAAAGAATGATAAAGAGTGAAAACGAAACTAGGTTTCATAGGCTCAAGAAGGGGTTACAAAAGTGAAAGCATAATGGATCTAAGAGCAGACGGAGGAGTGTTCAGGTGCATCCCCAATTCTGTGAGGTCCTATGATGGACGGGCAGTTATTAGCTCTCACATCCTTAGTCTTAATGTCTGAGACACATGTTCCAATTAATATGCCACTTCTGCTCATAGTGACAGATGATCAAGAGTGGACAGATTAAGAACCCCTTCCCACTTGCTAAAAAAAACTTTGCCCTCCAGCCTATCACAGGTATAGAGGATCCTAAAAATGTTCAAAGGACATTAACCCATCCCCTGATGTTCTAGTTGTGACAAGATGGAACCCACAGAAAGAATGTAGTAAGTCCACAGTCACAGAGGGTGGACTGGGCTCCCCTCCCTGAGGGTTCTTCGGGGTTGTGTAACTTGGAGTTTGATCTAGGAAGGTTAACCCCTGAGCTATTATCATTTATTCACATTTTAGTACAATTATTTTATCAAATGTTCTAAGCAGTTACCTCACACAGGTCTAAGAAACGACACTGAATAAATACATCGCAATGGGGGTAAAAATACGGCAAAAACTAATTGGTCAGTGAACAAGTAAAACAGCCCAGAAGATAAAGCTTTCCTCACAATTTCGCCTACGGCTGTTTCCTCCAAAAGCTATTTCCTCTGTTTAAAAAAAAAAAAAAGTTTTTATCTCTGGTAAGGTATGCTAGGTACTCAGAGGAAAATTCCAGAGCTGTACACCACTAAGCAAAGTCACAAATGACTAAAGAGCAGGAGGAAGGCGGAGATGTGGTAAATGTTTCTGCTTTCCAACCTGGAAGAAGTGGTTTCTTTCGAGTGCAGTGAAAAAGAGAATGGATTGTATTTCATTACAGAAAAGGACCTCATGATTACACAAAACAGTTAAAATCGGACTTTCAAGATGATCATGTTTTGAGCTAATGTAGGGGGGAAAAAGTAGGGAGAAGCGAAGGCTCGAAAAATAAGGCAAAAGTAGAAAAAGAAAAAACAAAACTCCTCTCTCTAACAGAATTAAAGAGATGGACATAGTGTCGAATGAGATTCCAAAATCCTCCCGCTGGTTCAGAGCTGCTCTAATTTTCTGATCACATCCAAGCATGGAATTCAGCGGGTAGGGTCTAGGTGCTGTCGGGAGGCCCCAGCGGGAAGGAAAAGAACCTCCGTCAGCCCCGGGCTCCTCCGCCTGCCTGTGCACATTTCCCTCCATCCCCAGCACAGAGGAGCTACTGGTAGCCTAGCAACCGCGGCCCGGTCCTCTTTCAGGGCGGATTAATGTGCCGCGATACAGACTGCAGAGTGTTAGGAGGCCACAGAGTACACACTGGCCAGAATTGAGTTTTGGATTCATTCTCTACCCAGCTCTCTCGGCCACAATACTGCAGCCCCAGCGCACCTCCCCCCCCACAGCGCGCCCCCAGTGCCTCAGCTCCCCAGGCACACAGAAGCGGACCTGGTCCCAGACAGACAGATCGATCGATCCATCCATCCACCGATCTCTGTCCCCCTCCTGGGCACTGGGAAAACCAGGTGTGGATGGTGAGAAAGTGTCCCATGGGAAGGAGAAGGCATCTGAAGACAGGGACCTGGGACTGGGGCTCTCAACAGGATGACAACTGCTGTCTGTTGGGCCGCATCTGGCTGCTTCCACCGCTGAGAAGAGGCTCCGTCAGAGATCAGACCACCCCCATTAAGAGGTCCCTAAAAAAGTGCTCCTTTGATTTTTGTTTTTTTTTAGGTTGATAAATCCGACTCTACCAGAAGGGGACCCAACCCGCTGTAATGAATTTTACAAAGAATCTCTACTTCTCTATATGTCCCAGAGGTATCAAGTGCACCAGGGGCTGGAACGGAAGTAAGAGCTCAAAGTCGGGGGCACCGAACTGCATCCCAGTTTCTCTACAACTATCTCACTTCCCTTGATTATTTTCCACCACTCTCCAAATCACAAGGCACCCGTGGCATTGATTTACAAGGCCTTCGTGACATGGACTCATCAGCCAGGCTCGAGAGGGCAGCGGCGTCTGCGGAACGCTAGGAGGAGCCTGCGCTGGCCCAAGAAGCAGGACACGGGGGTCCATTTAGACCTTGAGGTCAGAGGCCTCCATGAACGTGCTTTCCGAGCTTCAGTGCCCATAGAAGCAAATGAAAATACCCCACATTCGCCCAACGAATCCCCAAACCATCCCTCCAAACCAGGGGCAAAGTGAGAATAAAATAAAATAAAAAATACATACATATAAGTGATGCATCCAGGAGGAGCACAGAGACTTCCTTTATAAAGCCCTGACTAGATTCAGACAAGGCTGGGAGCAAAGAGTCACCTTCAGAACACCTCAGCAGGTCCATGCAAAGAAGTACCTTTGAGCCACCAAGAGCGGTCCCATCGCATCTCACTGCTGGGGAAGACAAGGACTGCCTAGCAAGACAGATGCCACCGAGAGCCCCAATACCTTTTCTCACTCAACACAACTCAACTTAGTATGACCGAAATTCAGGAATGAGACACAATAGCTAAAAGAATACTAAAACAGATCATTCCAGAATCTATGTTTAGCTTTAGAATTCATCACCGGATTATCTCAAAGGCTTGGACACTGTGAAAGAAAAACCAGGTTCCCGGAGTACGGAGCCTGCAGCGGGAGACAGTCACTTTCAGAAAGAGGCCATGGGTGGCTTTTAAAGGGCTGCTGTGATTTACACACTACCTAATTCTAGGGTACATTTTGTATGTCGTGCTCAAGTCAAATCATAGTCTCTGTGACTAGCACTCTCCCCCCCCCCCCCCCCGATGCTCTGCAATGTACAACCTGCAGAAAAACACAGGCTGCTGCACGCAGGAGGCACACGGACATCCTTGATAAAGCTCTCTCGTGATTCTGACATGACAGCCGTGCTGGCTTAGGATTGCACATTTGCTGCAGTGATACTACAGTCCAGACACAGACTGGGTATGAGAGAGGAGAAAAGAATACCACTTCCATTCCAATGAGCTTTATTATGACTATTTCAAGTGACTAAGTGATCCCACTATAGCTTTCTCCTTTATCATCCATCCTCTGGTCTAAAGAGAGAAGACATGCCAACAGGTACACAAAAAAGCGACAGGCCTAAATACTCCCAAACGGTGACACTGCTCTTGGAATAAAGAGGATGGAATGTGGCTCCTGGGACACAAGCCCCTTCAAACTTAGCACATGCCAAAATTAAGGATGTATGTTGTCATAAATCCAAGAAGCTAAGTGTGACAAATCGGAGTTCTCTTTTCTGTAGTAGGTACCAGATTTCAGTTCTCAAAAATAAAAGAAAGCAAACATACATACGCCAAAAAATGGGGTGGAGGGGGAGGCTGGTAAAAAGCATCTTTTCTTTCTGCTTAGAAGGAAATCATTGTTTCAGAGTATTGACGATTTAGAAGCACTGAATGTCAGCCCCACTGGAAAGCAGCATATGATCACAGCTCCTGGTCCTAGATGAGCTACTATGCAGGACGGCGGCTGTCCGAAAGGCAGGCTGACCCAGAAAACCTCGGGGAGCCTGCGGTCCTCCACTGAAGATAAACGCAGGCTCACAATTCATTATCTACCATCCCCCAAAGCCAAAACACTCTGAAAACTGAAAGATTTTAAGTCATTTGGCAGTAAAACAAACCTGATGTCATTCGGTGGCAAAGCGTGAGCTGAGCTACATAAAATCATTTGTAGTCTATTTATCCCACTTTGTGTGAATATTCTTACATCTCATTGCTGAAATAATGACTTTGAGTCTGGAGTGCTGACCCTAGCTAGACCCCTCTGAGGGTCTTATAGATGTGTACCGTATTACCTTTCTAGAAATTCCGAATTTTAAAACCCATCTAGCCCCAAGGATTTCAGATAAGAGGAGAAAGACTGGTCTATAATAGCATGACGTAACACCCCTACAAAAGTTACCGAAGGCCTAAGAGAGTCAAATTACCCCCTGGTTGTTCCAATCCGAGCAGTTTCCTACACAGACCAGACTGCAGCATTATTTGGCAACACTGTGCTAAAAATGGGAAATCTATTACACAGGGTCCTAGTTCCACGTTAAATCCTGGTTTCCTACCTTCACATATTCCAGAGTTGGGTCCAGAAGATGCTGATCCCTGGAAAGAGAAAACACAGTATGAGAACAATTGGGAACAACGCATTCTTGTGCTGAGTAAAATGTATCCCACTTCATGTTCACCCTGTCACCCTGTTCATTCAAATTACTAAGACAGGCCCACCTCCCCAGCAGTACTCGCAGCAGACAGATGAGGAAGTTAGAACAGACCCGGATCCCTTTCATGGCGTGTGCTGGGGGGCAGGGCTAGGGGGTAGGACACCGCCATGATCCGCCTAGAAGCTCCACCTGCTTTCTCATCTCTGTCAGGCTCCAAATGTTAGACTAGTTCAGGTGCCCATTCTAGATTCACTTGAGTACAAAAATTAGCCTAGAAATCTGAAGCACAGCACAGCAAGGAGGATAGAGGTGGGTGTAAAGCAGGAGTGGAAGCCCAAATGAGGGGTCCTCTGGACCAGACAGCTGTGTTACACCCTCTTTGACAGAAGAAAATGGAGGCTCCCACAGGCCCAGTGGCTGCCCGGGGTCACCCAGTCGCGGGGGCAGAAGATGGAGTCTGTAGACCCAGCTCTGTTCTAGACCAGGTCTTCCTCTTTTTTTTTTTTAATTGCTGCCTCGACCACCCCCCGCCCCAGTGTCAAGTGGAGCAGGTCGTCCTCATTTCCTTTGGTGCCCTGGTACTGTTCCCTCCCCGTCGAACGTGTGCTCGGGTCTGTCATAATCCGACGTCGGGATTACCCAGACAATTACAAGTCAACGGCAGCAGGTGGCCCCGAGGAGGCTGACTCCTTCCAGAAATGAAGAGAGCCGACTAGGGCAAAGGAGACGAGCGGGAGACGCGAGCACGGCTGGTTTTGGCGCCTGCAGAGTTACAGCGGGGTCGCCCCTCAACAGAGGATGTGAAAAGACAGCTAGCTGCCTTCAGAGACTTAAACTTCAAGAACTCAACACATCCCTGCAGAGACGGCATCCTTTTGAGAGGACAGACTGGCTCAGAAGCCTGTAAGGGTAGTCTTATCCACAGAGAGGGCCTTACTATAGCTACAGAAAGAACGGGTGCCTGACAAGTGCCCCCAACAAGCAGCTTCCTCTGCAAGGGTGGGCTCAACCCCCAAGCCCTGGTGGTGGAGAGACCCCGTGAGATGGCAGCCCTTCTCCCCGGGGTTAGGGAGGATTCTGGTCACTGCCGAAGCACAAGGAGTCCCAACCCCCTGGCTCAGGGATACCGCCATCATGTGGAAATGAATGCAACCCCCAAAGCCATGCTTGGCTTGGTGTGACTGTCCCTTTAGGGCTGCACACGGGGCACCTGCATGGAGGCAGGCTGGCATCTAAGATGCTCCTCTCCATGTCAGTGGATGAGGCTCTGGAGCGAGTCCCTTGGAGGGCCAAAGGATCTGAGACCAGCGTCTCAGATCTCACCGTCCCTGACTGCATTCTCATCAAAGACAGGTATAAACCAGGCTTTTGAAGCATGAAAACTCTCTGCCTTCAAGTTCGTTTATCAGGCATCTTTTCCCAAAGCACTGGAGTCTGGGCTGTGCCCGGTCACCACCTCGGCCACACGCTCTGGACACCGCATCAATGTCATCAGGCTTTGCGTCCTTGGAACCACTCGGCCAGTGACAAAAAACTTTGTGGGCACCACTCTAGCTGTGCTCCCCTTTAAGCTCTTGAACCCCTGGTTTTCTCCCAAATTAACATTTCAGGCTTACAGTCATCCAGTCTTAGGCTAATCATCTGGCCCAGAGGTCTGGCCCTTGGAGGGCAGGAAGATGCTAGAACCACTGAAATGCTGTTCACATCTTCAAATTTCTCTTTTTACATACATTTAAAAATGTGCATTATATACATTCATACACCCTGGTCTTAATGCATGGATAAACACGATAGGTATGGCGGGCTGAAATCAGTGGTTCCCAAATGTTTTTTGGTCTCAGGATCTCTGTACGCTCTAAATGACTAAGGACCTCAAAGAACTTTTGTTTTCGTGTGGGTTATATCTACTGATTACTGGTATTAGAAATTAAATAGAAATTTTCAAAACATTAATATTTTAAAAAGGAACCCATTATATTTTATATAAAACAATTTTATTACAAATAGTTATTTTTTCTTAACAAAAATTTAGTGAAAAGAGTGATACTATCTCACATTTTTGCAAATCTTTTTCACATCTGGCTTAGTAGAAGTACTGCTGAATTCTCATATCTACTTTTTTTTTTTTTAAAGATTTTATTTATTTATTTGAAAGAAAGAGAGAGCGCACCTGCACGACCGGGGAGAGGGGGCGGATAAAAGGAGAAGCAGACTCCCTGCTGAGCAGCCCCCCCCCCAGGGCTCGATCCCAGGACCCCAAGATCATGACCTGAGCTGAAGACAAACGCTTAACCGACTGAGCCACCCAGGAGCCCTTCTCACATCTACTTCTGTATTCAGTATGTTATGCCTTGGTTTAAGAAAAAAGTCCATCCTCACGTAGATATGTACCTGGAAAAGGGCAGGGTATTTCATTGGACTTTCAGGTAATCATGGCTAGTCTTCTCTGATACCACACCAAAACGAACCAAGTGGTAGTTTCTTAAAGGTTCCCTGTAATGTGCATCTTAGACCACGCCTCCTACTCTTTTGCATCCATCCCGCACTCTGGTTGGACCTTTTACCCACGTGTGAGTCTATATCCACTGTCCGGGAAAATACTGGGTCACCGAGTTATGCAGATATTCTAAATTTTGACACATTTCATCATAATATAAAAAAAGAATCACAATTGTCAGCATGGTCACTGATTGCATCAAAAGTTATTAAGCACTGGAGACTGTCAGCATATAGTGGATGATGCAGGTTTTCCACACTTCTGATTTTCACTTCAAAGCTTGCATTTTTTCGCTGGCAGCTAACACGCTGTCAAATATTTTCCTTGAGCTTCATTTCATTCATTTTTGGGAAAATATCTGAAAAATACCAAGACTATATAGTCATGGTTTGTCATTTTAATTCCCCTTTTTTCGGTGCTCAAATGTCATTCTTTTAGTATATATTTTTTTTAGAATTTTGTCCAGGATCTGCTCTTCTCACCAGATTTTGCTCTAAAATCCTTTTCCTTTCACCTCTGAAAGCTGAAACATTCCTTTCTTCCTTTCTCTAGAGATGCACCTGAAAACTGAGCTAGATCTCTCAGAACAGGGCCTTCAAGTTCTCTTGGGAAGAGGTGGGCTAACCAACATGGATGGACCGGGCCTGGCACTGTGCCTAGTGGCTCCTAAGGCGGCACTGATTAGCATGGTCCCCACTCAGAGACAAGGTGTCCTGGAGGCAAGGCAGCCTGTGCTCTCCCATCCACAGAGCCCAGCACCAAAGAGCCTGGGCGGGGCTCTCCAAAATGCCCCCCACCTTAGAGGAACCTCCTGTATTCCTTGTTTTTTGTGTTTTGTTTTTTTTTTAAAGTAGGCTTCACACCCATTGTGGAGCCCAACACAGGGCTTAAACTCACGACCCTGAGATCATGACCTGAGCTGAGATCAAGAGTCAGATGCCTAACCAACTGAGCAGCCCAGGCGCCCTTCCTGTGCTCCTCTTTGATCCTTTACCACATACTTCTCTGGGCAGAAGAGAAGCAAACAGGGAGGCTCTGGTGAGGAATAAAACTGAAGTCCCCTTTTGATCCTGCCCCCAAAGTGAACCCTGCTAAGGGAGCCTTGCTCATTCTGCTACAAGAGCAGAGGGGAATCCAAATGTCCTAAAATTCTAACTCAGGACTCCCAGGGGTGCCCTAGAGGAGCCTCACATTCTTCTCATCCTTTTTAGACATGCAGGGAAGGAATATAGGAGAGTGTATAATAAAACCAAGAGTGTGTTACAAATCCAAAAACTTAAAATAACATAGCCCTGAACTAAATTATGTTCATTTTTAAGAGGTAGGTCCTATTTTTATTTTTTCAATTAAAAAAAAATTATGTTTCAGTGCAGAAGGGCTGTGTCTCCCTTCCCGGCCTCCACCTCATATCTTCAAAAGAAGATATGAGCTAGAAAACATAGCAGTTGGCCCTGCGGCCCCAGCCTCTAATTTGAAATAGAATATCCAATTATTCATACACGTCTCTGCAGCAAACACTCCTTAAGCCACAGATTTATATTCTCCAACAGAGATCACTAAAAACAGAGGAACTTGGCAATATAAATGAAAAGATTAAAAAAAAATTTTTTTTTTTGCTTATGCAAATTATGAATCCCCACCTTTTAGAATCCATGATGTTTTGCACATCTCCCTTTACAACTGGTGAGGCTGGCAGGCACCCACGGCCCCTCCGTCAGGCATGCCGCCCTACAGCGCACAGCCCGCAGACCGCAGGAAAGCAGCAGAATGAAACTGGACCCTCCTGCGATTTTGTTCTTATGTTTATTACGTTTTAAATAACATCGCTGTGTTTACTCGGGTTAAATCAGTCTCTCCAGGGTCCTGCTTTCTTAGGTTCATACTGAGGGATGTGTAGTTGGGAGTCACAGAAATGATGTATTTACTATTTTGTTTCTCATTAGTAACCAGGTTAATAGTTCCTCCCTCTTAAAAGGACACTTGATCTACAGGTTTGCTATTTTGAGTTAAGAGGTTCTCCGTTTTGAATATATAAGCCAAATTTCACTAACAGATCTTTTCTGAGTGCTTGGAATACAGACGAGGAATGAAGTTCCCTATGTCTGTCTTAAATTATAGAATGATTTAAATGAATGAATGTTTTGACTTCTTTAAATATTATAGAATAAATTAATGGCTAACAGTGTTGCCAAACAAATGTCCTTCTGGATATAACAAAGAGGAATCATTTGTAATAAGAGGATTCTGTCATGTGATAGAGGGAAGTGAGAAACTAGATCCAACTGTTCCAGACTGAGTAGAATAAAGGTTCCCCTTAAACTCCATGCACACCAGTAATTCACAGAGCGGGCACCCCCTCCTTTGTGCACATGGCATGGTATTTGCATTCTGGCTCATTCTAGTGTGTATTTATTGATATATGGTCTCTCCTCGACAAGGTGAGCAACCCAAGAGTAGTGGTGAGTCTACTTCATTCCCAGTATCTCCAGAGTTCTTGCATTCATCCCACAAACATCATCAAGCATCTACAACACACTATGCTGTAGGCCAGACAATGGAAAGAGGAATCAGGGACAAAGGCTCTGCTCCGAGAGAAGGTGCAGGCAAGCAGGGAAGACAGATCAACAGACTGGGCACGACTCAAGTTGGTGTCAGTGGGAAGGAAACATCATAGAGAGGCCTTTCAGGCCACCTTTGAGCTAAGCTTTGAGGGCTAGGTAGGGACTCACTGGGGGAAGAAGCTGTGAGCTAGGTGGTGATGAGAAATGTCCAGGCAATGGGAGAAGCAGGTGCAAACACGTGGGGACATGGGACACTGTGGTGCACTTGGGAAACCACAGCAGATAGCACAATCTTTCCCCCAAGTCAAAATCCTCTAATAACTCCCATCTGATCAGAACGAAACCCTGGAGTCCTCACCAGAGCCTTTGAGGCCCTGGTTGGCATGGTCCCCACCAGCTCTCCAACCTCACTGGAGTGGGCAGAGTTCTAAAGATGTCCCCCAACAAGAGCCCCATCTCCTGGGGAGTCAACCAAACACTAACGTCAGCATTGCTGTGAAGGGATTTTGCAGGTGTAAGCCTCTGGTCAGCTGACATCAAGATCTGGCAACTATCCAAGCGGACCTGGGGTGCAAAGTGGGGGGGCCTGGACACGAAGGACCCTGTTGCCAGTGCGACGTTATAACATGGCCTGTGACAAGGCCCATGGCACAGAACTTCGGGCGGCCTCTACGTGGGAGCTGCCCCGGCAGATATCCAAGAAACAGACCTCAGTCCTACAACCACAAGGAACCGAGTTCTGCCAACCACCTGAAAGGCCGTGGAAGCAGCTTCTTCCCCAGAGGCTCAGATGAGAACACAGCTGCCGACATCCTGAGTTTGAGACCCGTAACCAAGAACCCAGCTGAGGTCTGTGGGACTTCTGTCCTACAGAAACTGTGAGGCAATCAACAGGTGCGAAGGCACCAAGTCTGTGGTAATTTGTTACTCGGCAAAAGCATTTCATTCCTCAATGGCTATTCCACTCATTCCATCCAAGGCCCACTGACTTTTCTTTCCAGTGCTCAAACATGCCAAGCTGGTCACTGCCTCTGTGGCTTGAGATTTACTACTGTTTCTTTGCCTAGAACATTCTCCCTGCAGTTCTCAAAGGCTCACTCCCTCACAACGGGTCAGGTCTCTCTGCTCCAACATCTCCTCAGAGAAGCACAGCTATCTAAACAAGTCCCACCACTACCCTCTATCACCTTATCTGGCTTTATTTTTTTCCATATTATCTGATATTATAGGAAATGTATACTTACTCACGGTCTTTTTTCTGGAACATAATCCCGCAAGACTGAGGCTTTCTCTGCTTTATTCACCTTGGTATCGCCTGTGCTCTGCACACAGCAGTTGCCCAGTAACCATTTGCTGAATTCATGAATACAAGAACAAGTAATGGGAGCACAGGGTTGGGGGATGCTCAGGAGTGGGGGGGGGGGGGGAGATCAGGATGAAGAAGAGGCAGAGCCAGAGCATAAGAGGCTTGGATGCCATGTAAGCATGTCTAGACTTAGGAAAGCAGTGGGATTTGTTGAAAACTCTTAAGCTGCAGAAGAACCAGAGATTTGTGTGTTAGAAAAATCCCCTGCACTGGTGTGGAAAACAGATTCGTGGGGGGCAAGATGGAGTCGGGAAGACCAAAGGAGACAATGCTGGAGAGGTCTGGGTGACAGGGAGCGGGGATGATGTGCAGATTTAGGAGGCTCTGCTGAGTGAGAAAAGACAGATGGTGGTAAATGACTAACTTCAGTGGGTGAAAGGGAAGAGAGGTGAGGGCACTTGCTGAATTCTTTCTAAGGGAACCAAGTAGATGGTGCCTAGCACATCTCAATATGCTCGTGAAGAATGCACTAGCAAAAACCTTTGCTTCAAGCACTGTACTATATGAACTTTTAAGACTATATCGGGATCCGAATTATCTCTAAGACTTTGCCCCATTACCTCCCTTTTTCCCTGGTTAGCAGTGCACGTATGATTGCTGCCATTCAGCCAGTGAATGTCTCAGATAAGGTCCCTTTCTTTTCAACTGGTAAGTTACTTTCAGAAGGGTCATTCACATCTTTCAAATTACGAACATATAAATCTTTCCCATAAAGTATGATGAAATATAACAAATATTTAAGGGATCCCTTCATACCGACAAAAATAGTTAACTCAGGAAGGAAACACAGAACAAAGAGAGCTGCGTAGATAGTGGCCGAGAACACCTGTTGTACATAGTCCTTTGGTCTCCATCAGCCCCACCCCACTGTGAGCAACCAGTGCTTGTTTGTGGCTCTTCCACGGGACTATACCCTCCATGAGGGGCAGGGCTACTTCTATCTTGCTCACCACTGTATACTAAGCCCTTAGAACTGTATTGGTAACATAGCCACCAATTAATTAATAAACAAAGGGCAAGCGTGGACAAATGAAAACTTAAACCACAAAAAAACCACCTTTGTATATATCACCTTATTTGGATGAGTCCAAATAAGGCCTCAGAAAATTAGAAATTTCTACTCTGGGACTTTGATTCTCTTAATACGGTAGACCAGATACTCTGAAAACTAAATAAGTTACAAATATATTTTCAAATGCACTGTGGAAGTCACAAGAAAGGTAAATCCTCAAGAAGCATAGACATACACGAAACCTGTACAAAAACAGAGAACAAATCAAGAACACAAAACATGAATGAGAGGGTAAGAAGCAAAGCAGAGAGGGTAAGCCCTAGGTCCACAGAAGTCAGTAGCTAACTGTGAAGCCATAAGAATGGGACTATGCGACCCCTACAAAAATAATTTGCAAAAACAAATATGTACATAAAAATTAAGAAGGTAGCATAGCATGCTCTCCAGCAAGGGGACCAAGAAGGAAACCTACTGGCTCCATTACAAATCGTGATGGAAAAAATGACGGTAATAACAGTCTCCTCTAAGAACTTGTAACCGCAGATCAGCCTTCATGTTGGTTGGGGTTCAAATTTATACTACCTGCTTTGACAGAGAATCCAAAACTAAGAAATTAAAGCGTCTGGGTTGGTGGTGCCATCAGTAAGGAAACAGTGTAAATACTTTCTGGGGGGAAAACTTTATCAACAGAATGCCACTCAGGATATCCACAAATGTGGTCAAACATAAATTTCCTTTCAGAAATAACCACATACACAAGGAAGCAAGCCCCAATCACTGAAGTCAGCAGAAAGAACAATAGACTGAGATCCTCAAAGACTTCAGATACCGGAATATCAGATATAAATGATAAAATAACAATGTATGATTTAAAAAAAAAAAAAGACGGAATCGAAAAGTATCTCAGAATAAACAGACGGTTATGAAAATAAAAACTGATTAAAATATATAAAGTGCTATGGAACAGATTAAACATGACCTAAGAAAATATGACAAATCTATGAAGAAACTATAAGCAAATATACAAAGACACTATACAGAACACAGCAGAGAGAGAAAATGTGATGGGAAATATAAAAGCGACATGGAAGGTAGAATGAGAAGGCCTAATTACATTTAACCAGAACTCCAGAAGAAGAGACTCGAGAGAGAGAGAAAAAGAAATCGTCAAAGAAATAATGATGAGAAATCGTCAAAATAAATGAAAGATACCCATTCTCAGATTCAGGCATCCCAGTGCATCCTATGAAGTATTTCAACAAAAATACATTCTCACTTAGACAACATTGCAGGGAAACTATAGACCATCGAAACCAGATCGATGATAAAAGCAGCCCAAGAGCCAAGGAGGGTTGCCCTCCGCGCAATGAGGATTGGGTTGGCTCAAAATTTCCTGCCCAGTGAAACTACCAAGAACAAGAGTGAATAAAGACAATTTTAGGTAAATAAAGACAGAGAACACCATTGGGGAAGAATGAAGAAAATGCCAGAAGAACAGCTGAAGATCTAAGAGTGAATGAGGCTCACAGTAACTAGTAACCGTGTAGGTGACTCCAAACTAGCATGGATGGTACAGAACAAGACAAATGTGTCATTTGTGGAGTTAAAAAAAAAAAAAAAAAAAAGCGAGTGCTGGCAAAGACGCAGAGAAATCGGAACCCTTATGCATGGCTGGCGGGGACGTAAGTGGTACAGCTGCTAGGAGACACAGTATGGAGGTTCCTCACAAAATTCAAAATAGAACTACCATATGATCCAGCAATTCCATTCTGAGTAGACAGATACCCAAAAGACCTGAAAGCAAGATTTCGAAGAGATATTTGTGCATACATGTTCTTAGCAGCATTCTTCACAGAAGCCACAACGTGGAAGCCACCTAAGCATCCACTGATGGAAGAATGGATCAACAAAATGTGTACATACACAATGAAATATTACTCGGCCTCAAAAAGGAAGGAAACGCTGACATAGGCTATAGGGGACTTTGTGCTAAGTGAAATAAACCAGTCACCAAAGGACAAATAATGTACAATTTTATGTATTTATTTAGATTCTATTTATTTATTAAAAGATTTTATTTATTTGAGAGCGAGAGAGAGAGAGAGAGAGAGAAATCACAAGTAGGCAGAGAGGCAGGCAGAGAGAGAGAGGAGGAAGCAGGTTCCCCGCTGAGCAGAGAGCCCGATGCGGGGCTCAATCCCAGGACCCTGATATCATGACCTGAGCCGAAGGCAGAGGCTTTAACCCACTGAGCCACCCAGGAGCCCCTGTATTTATTTATTTTAGAGAGCAAGCGCGCACACACAAGTTGGGGGAGGAGTAGAGGGGGAAGGGCAAGCAGACTCCATGACGAGTGCGAAGCCAGATGCAGGGCTTGAGGTCACGACCCTGAGATCCTGACCTGAGCTGAAATCAAGAGTGGGACGCTTAACCAGTTGAGCCACCCAGGCGCCCCTGTACAATTTTATTTACACGAGGTGTCTAGAGTAGTCAAATTCACAGAGACAGAAAGAACAGTGGTTGCTAGGGGCTGGGGGAAGGGCACAGGGAGTTGTTTCATGGGTACAGAGTTTCTGTTTTGCGAGATAAATAGAGTTGGGGAAACTGGTTACACAACAGTGTGAACGTACTTAATATTAACTCATCGCTCATTAACTGTACACTTATAAAAGGCTAAGCTGGTAAATTTTATATTATGTGTACTTTACCACATTTTTTTTTAAAAAGATAAACTAATGGGACGCCTGGGTGACTCAGTCAGTTAAACTTCTGACTTGATTTCAGCTCAGGTCAGGATCTCAGGGTCGTGAAATGAAGCCTCGTGTCAGGCTCCGTGCTCAGTGGGAAGTCGGCTTGAGGATTCTCTCCCTCTCTCTCTGCCTCTCTCCCTTGCACACACTCTCTCTCTCCAAAATAAATAAATAAAACTAAAAAATAATAATAAAGAGACAAACTAAAATATAGGCAACAATGGTATATAAGCCAAGTGGAAGGCCACAGCCAGAGCTAGCATTCTAAGGTCCTGTATTATTCAGAAAGAAGTAAAGGTACTGTTTTACTTTATGTTTTATAAAGTAATTGTATTTTAAAAGTAACCACTGAATGAGTACAGTATTTTTAAAAAGACAACACAAAATAAGGCAATTAAAAAAAAAAACCCGTAGGTTTAAAAAAATGTATAGCTAGTACAGACATACAGAATAAGAGGCAGCGATAAGCCCAAATACTGCAAATCACTAAACACAGTAACTATTACCTAGATTAAACTCGCAAAGCAGATTTTCAGAAGGTAGAATATAGCATATTTAGGATACAATAAAAGCGGTATTTTGAAGGAAATGTATAACCATAATGCTTATTTTTAGGGAAAAAAAAAGACTGAAATTAATTAAGTGTCCAGCTTAAGTTAAAAGAAGAAATAAAAATAGAACAGAGATAAGGGAGAAAAACTAAATATAAAACAAATGGTACAACAGGGGAGCAACAAATAAAGCCCTGTTCTTTGGAAAGCCTAATAAAATGAACCTCCGACAGATGTCATCTGGGGGAAGAGAGAGAAAGCACAAAACAATCTAGGAATGACAAGAGGGCATAGCCAGAGATACAAGAAAGCACAGGAAGAGAATCCTATGAACACCTTTAGGCTAATAAATTTTAAAACTTAGCATAAATGAACAAATTCCTAGAAAAATACTGAAAGAGACTCAAAAAGAAACAGAAATCCGAATAGCCCTCTAACCATTTACAAAACGGAATCGTAGTTCAACATCTTCCCACAGGCCCTGATGGTTTTACTATCTGGCAAGTTCTGCCAAACGTTGGAATTATTTGTTACTTGAAGAGGATATAAAAGCTTCAAGAGACTGGACAAAGAGGATATTTTAACTTTGAACCCCAAAGCAGAGAAGGTCAATAAAAGGAAAGTATAGGGTAATCTTGCACATGAATATTTTTTTAAAAACCTTCAATAAAATATAAAGAAACCAATTCTAACGAAGTATAAATATACATCATAATCAAACTAGGTTGACTCCAGGAATATAGGGTCAGGTTAACAGTGAAAACTTACTGATACAATTTGCCACATTAACAGGTTAAGGGAGAAAAATCATTTGAGGCATCTAATTAATGGGAGAAAAAAGTACTTTTAAAAAAATCATCCTTCCAGGATCTCAGCAGGGAAAAACTAACTCTTCACAAACGAAATACAGAACTTTCATAACCTGACAAAGGGTTATCTACGAAAGCCCTCAGCAAGCATTATTTTTAATGGCAGAGTATTATAATCATTACTAAAATCAAGCCATCAATCAGAAACAAAACAAGGATGTCCATTCTTACTTCTGTGCATCACTGTCCTGAGGTCCTAGCCCATACAGATAAGTAAGAAATAAAAGGTATAAGAACCGGAAAGAGGAGAACAAAACTGTCATGATTCACAAATGCTCGCTGTCTACATTAGAACAAAAAGAATCTCTACAGACCTTACAAGGAAGTAGAGGAAAGTTCCTGTATAGGAAGCACTGTCACAAATCTTCTATCTAAAACTTACTGAGGGTCGGGGCTAGAAGGCTTGTGTGTCCAGGTCAGATTTCTTGCTTGTGGGTGTCCATTCATCACAAATGAACTCATTCCTAGAACACCTAACTGAAATGCAAGACAAAGAGACATGCGGGACCCATAGGTCGAATTTCCCTGTTTACCCCAAGTGGTGGGGCCAAGGAGGAAGAATCACTGAACCCCTGAGGTCTACTGGTTTACTATTCTTAACTCATGACCAGCTCGTGACCAGGGCAAGTCCCACAATCAGGGAAGGTGAACCCAACAACTGGGACAAAGTTTGTCCTCCACTGGCAACGTGGTGGCTGCAGCCCATTCACATGTGGATACGGCCTTGGAACCGAGAGCCTTCACCCCCCATTCTCCAGCACGAAGTGCCATCAACATCTCAGGATGCTGGCTGGGAAGAAGCGGGGATGGAAGGACTGCAGAAAGGAAGAGCTAGCGATAGGCTTTAAATCTACCAGCAGTCTGTGTCCGCTGGACAGTATTTCTTACTACATCATGTTCTTTTCGGTAAAATTAATAAGTAGAACAGTCTAGCATTCTCATTTTATATTTTGTTAGATGACATCCATGGTGCTAAGCCTTGCCCATCTCGCCAGCCTCCGCGCCTCACCTTGCTCCTTACACTCCGTAAATCCAAATTGTTTGGAATTCCCTGAACCAATAGGTCTTGAATCCCCACCGTCTTCCTGTTCATTCCCACCTTCTCTGACCACTCCTTCCCCCGCCCTCTACAACTCACAGAATAACATCTCCCCAGCACTCCATTTTTGTTATAAAACTTTATGACAAATAATTCTAATACAATACACGTACTCCTGTCCATCTCCCTTACGGGACTATGAGCTCACTAAGAACAGGGACTATATTTTATTTTATTCACCCTTGTATCCTCAGGGCACAATTGCTTGATAAGTGTTGGTTTGAGTGAATGAATGAATAAGTGTGTGTGTTGTGTGTATGTGTTTCTCTCCACTGTGCAAAAGGTCTAGACCTCAACCCTTCTCTTTGCCACAACTCCCTGGATTCACCAAGGGAAGAACAACATTGGAGGGAGAGAGGGAACAAGAGAAAGGTTTTTGACTAATGGGCCACCACATTAAGGAGCTAATTTAGCCATGAGCCTGTGGCTGAACTGTGGTGGCCTCAGAAAGAACTCCCTTGGCTGTGGGTCGTCACTGCTGTCAGAACTGTGCCCGGCTCCCCAGCCCCACTGAGACCAGATGTTTTCGAAGTGACACTGAGGGGCTCGCTGCTCCTGCTGAAAATGAATCTCTCTGGACATGTCTGAAATGCCATGTTGGAAGTTCATCAGGGAGAGCGCCAAGAAGACTGGGAGTTTACTACAGAGCCCTTTCCATTGGCTGCTGGGAAAATGAGAAGAAATGGACGCTTAAAACAGGGCTGGCCTGGTGGGTAGAGAGATGGTGTCTCTTAGAAAAATCTCAACTGGTATGTGATAAGATGGACAGGATCTTTACAGATTCTGGGAATCTCAAAACCGTCCCAAAGAATAGGAAAGAGGTACTTCCTACTCTAGGTGGGGGCTCGTTATATATATATATATATATATATAGTCTTTTTTTCTATTTTCTTTTTTTTTTTAAGATTTTATTTGTCAGAGAGAAAGAGTTCACAAGCAGGGGGAGCAGCAGGCAGAGGGAGAAGCAGACTCCCCGCTGAGCAGGGAGCCCGATGCAGGACTTGATCCCAGGATCCTGGGACCATGACCTGAGCAAAAGGTAGATGCTTAATTGACAGAGCCACTCAGGCGTCCCAAGTCTTTGCTAATTTTAAAAGGGATGTAGCTTTAAAAACAGAGAACTCTAACACTTCTAGATGTGCACCCAGGAAAATGTATTTGGTTTCATCACCTTGCAAAATAAACGAGAAGAGAGTCACTCTCCCCCATCTCACAATGTATTTATTGACCTTACCTGTTACAGTCGGCTTCACTAGGAGGCGACAGGATTAAGGGCAGTGCATATTTTATATTCTCCTCCCAGGGTTAACATACGACATGAGAAGTTCCTCTTCACTAATACACTAAACCTCAGGGATATTCCTTCACGATTAAACCAAAAGATCTGCTTTTAGAGCAGAGGGACGGCCTCGGCAGAAGCTCACAGCTCTGCAGTGGGGGGAATGCACCTTCCACTTCTGGTTGTCTAGAGCTACAGTTCACCAGATTCGTGATCCGGCAGCCAAGAGTGGCCACTTCCCTTCGTCTGAATATTAAACTTCAATTAATGCTCCTAAAATCCCGTCACTTCTTTGACAACCATGGCACACTCATTCTGAGTTGCCCTTGTCCGAATCCCGCAATCGTTCTCACACGCAGCTGTACCCCGAGCCCCACACTCCTCCGACTTTGCTTTTGGACTCCAGTGCCAGTCTTTGCCTCTCACTTTAGAGTCTTATCCAATTACATTGGGTCTACTTTTTCCAAACGCCAAGATCTTTTTTGGATCTCGTGTCTGTCATTTTGACATATTTTTCTTCTATGATTCATGTCATCCACCAACGTGTTCTGTAGGTCAATATTACTGTCTAAACGATTTTTGAAAAATTGGCCAGAGCGGGCCAAGACTCAGGTCAGTGGGGACACACCCTACAGGCTTCGTCTGCACCCCCAGGGCTGCCTCTCACCCGAGGTCTATCACTGGTGACTGACATCTGCTTACACACCTTCTCAGTCTTCCTTTAACCTCCCAACAAATTACCCCAGGAAGCAAATTAATCTGGTATGACTTGCTTTAGGCAACACCCTGCTAATATACCAAAAGTTGCTGTTTCCTCCAAGTATGCACAAGTCATTGTCCTAATAATCCTTTTAAGACATTTCCTGAGATCAGGTCAATCGCATCATTTTACAGGTTAATTTCACCTCTCTGGTTCCTTTCTGGAAAATTGAAATACTCCTCTGTCTTCCCTGTAGGGCCTTGTGCCCGCATTCCTCCAAGTTGATGGTCTCGGCCTCAGGGTCAGGCTCCCTCAGTCCTCTGGGGCCTTGGGGCCTCAGGGCCTCATCTCATTTGGAGGCATTAGAGCCTCTTGCCACAGCCTCTTTTTTTTTTTTTTCATTTTTGAAAATTTTATTAGTACTGTTTACCAATGGGGAGATGCAGTTTATTTACACCAGCAGCCATAGGGGCAAGGGGAGTACACAGTTAGCAATCTGTATAGGATGGACTACCTATGCAAAAATAATAATCTCCAAGACAAAGGACAGTGGTGAGCTTCACTACACTTCCCCAATGATCCCAGCATGCGATAATGCCAGGCAATGGCCCCTGGACATGCGGTGGTGGGAACTAATGTATGGAAGAAAAAGCCACAAACCACAAAAATTTGTAAAGAACCCCTTCCCCGTATATACGCACACGCACTCAGATACATAAGAAAATTACAGGGTGATCAATATACTTAATTGAGGAAGGAAGGAAGGATAGGAATTCTGCTGTTAGAGGGAAGATAGGTAGAGAAAGGGAGAGTTCCTAACCACTGTCAACTATATGATAGGGAGCATTCACTCCCCAGAAAAGAAAGGAGTTAGACTGTCCCCTCAGGGTACCTATTGGACCTAGCCCACCTCATACCCATCCAGGACAGGCCTAGGGCTATTGCCCTAATAATGGGAGGGCAAAAAACAAAAACAATAACCAAGAGGGAGGTAATAATGAACCAACGATTATTCAAAATTACTTTCCACTTCTTCCTCCTCTAACCAAGAGAATGACCAGAAAGGAAACAATAATGTCATAATCAGAGCTCCCTCTCTGAAGGAAGAGTGGACCATCACCTTACCTTCAGCCTGTTTCCCAGACATTATCTGGAAGTAGGCCAGAGTTTTACTTAGACCCTCCTTTCCCTCTGCATCCCCTTAGAAGGAGATGTCTATAAAGTCAAGGGCAGATAATCCAATGTTGTTTTAGTTCTTACCAAGCTTTAACTTTCTAAAAAGTCAGCACAATTCTTGAAGACCAATCTGTTAACTATACCTCAACCCTGACCAGGACAATTCTAGGGGAGAATGCAATAATAGACAGTCTTGAGGCTCTATCACTATGGTTCCCTTAATGTCTACCTCTTCTGCTCCAGGCTGATAGTTCTCCTTCCTTTCCACCCTACCTACCTAAAGGATCCTACCCTTTCCAATCAGAGCAGTCAGTTCCTTGACAAAAAATGCAAGCCAGACAGAGGCTCAGCAGTTTGGTTTCTCTCCCATGCCCCTCTCCCTGGTTTTATTGTTCCAAACCTAACTTTTGAAACCCTTTTTGTTACCCTTAGCGCTTTGCACAATCCTCTGCTCACCCTGCACTCGGTTTCTGTGGTAGCCCAGAGCCACCCTCCGATGTGGTCCTTGGTTGCATGGCCCAAGCTTTCCCCGGGCCTGGGTCCAAGGCTAGGACAACCCAGAGAGAGTGGCGGCAGCACAGAGCAGGCAGGCCTCAAGGGAAGGGTTATCTAGAAAGCACCATCTTCAACCAACTAGTCAAGGATGTGCATACCTGGAAACATAATACCTGGAAATACGTTAAGGTCAGAGGTCAAGAAAAGCAGAATTGTTTAGAGAACTAGGGAGTGATACGAAGGGCTAGCCCATGGGTGGGAAGTTAGGTCATCGGCGAAGAAGGCCTCAAAAGGGGCTCCCCTTCTCCCTGGGGCCATGACCGCCTCACAAAGACACAGCCCCCCGCCGGCCTTTAAAGCTCTCCCACCCAGCACGAAGCCAGGCACATGGGCCATGGTCAACGTACCGGTGGATGAATTTCTCAGAATGGCCCCAGCTCATCACGCCGCGTCAGGGGGACCCAGCTAGAGACAGTCCCGCAGACAAAGCCTTAAACCAAGAATGACCTGAGCGGTCACCTACCTCTTCCTCCTTCGAACTGTGCCGGGCGTGTTAGTCATGAGTGTCCTCAACTGTGCTTCCCTTTCCGAGCCTCGGGCCATGCGATCAGCCCTAACATCTCCTTCAACTTTGGCAACCTTTCTTCTCGAGGCCCACAGTACCGCTGCAGGTGAGGACACCCTTCCCTCCCCAGCTGTCTGAGCGCCTAAGGCCCGGGGACTTCAGACACCTGCTTCTTTCACTTCCGCAGCCAACTTCTGCTTCTCTGAATCCGTTTCTATCTCACTTGGGAAGATGGCAATGCCTGATTAATGCCTTCACGGCGTATATTAAAAGGATGGCAATTAAACCACCTCCTCGGGCAGATTCCCTAATCGCGTGAAAAAGGCATCATTTAAATATCCTACATGGTACACTCCGGTGAGTCTATACAAGAATCCAAGCTTAATCAGTTGATAAAAACTTGACACGGTCAGCGGCTAACCTGCGCTCAGCAGAATTCCGGTGACAGCATTAAGCTAAAAGCTGCGGCTCAAATCTTAACTTGGCAGCAGTCAGTCAAATTGAATAGAGGAAGAATGGGAAAAACCGTATCAAGGCCAGTATGTCTCTTGGCAGGCCGAGAGGGTCTGGCATCAGTGACTCATCAGGCCTCAGGCTGTCTGAACCCAAACACAGCACTTTCGATAAAAGCAGATGCTTTGTTTGGCTGGGGTACACTATTTGCCCTTTCCTCACTCTCCCCGTCCCATCCCCCCTCAACCCCCAGCCGCTCCATCCCCTCCAGAACCCTGTGTCTGTCAAGGTTTCTTCTCGACTAATTCAAAGGCAGAATAAGAATGCTGTGATTTTGAGATAATGCGCTCGAGATCTCTAAGAGGAAAGATTTCACCGAGCCAGACAGACCAAACACATCCCCTCGACCTGCCTTCCAAGGGCAGTCAGCTGTCCTCAAGGGGCCTACCCACCCAAACCCTGGAAAAGCAGCCGTCACCCCTCCGGCAAAAGATGTCCCCCCACAGTCATCCATTTACCTCCTCTGCCCAGAGAGTCATCAGGGACTGTGTAGGGCCCGCTGGGAAGCATCGTCCCCGAGCTGCTGACACAGGCCCACAGGGAGGGCAGCCCTGGGGACATGTCTGCTTTAATTAAATCAAAAACATTTTAGAGAAAGACTCAAGTAATGAAAAAATGTGTTTTATTATATACTTAAAAGATTAGATCTTTTCCTATTGAATTCTCTCATCTTAAGATGAAAAACCTTCCTTTGAACAGTACCCCTATGCAGCTCCCGCCTCATTGCTCTGCTCCCCTCCAACCCCAAGGCTCAGCCTCCAAGGCTGACTCCTTGGAACAGGTGTGGTGGGGCTCCTCAGGGTTGGGTCCCTAGGGTCCCTTCCCTTTATGCTTTACACAGCTCTCTCCCTTGGTGAGGACATCTGTTTCCACGGCTTGAATTTCACATCTACACAGACTCCTAACTTTGTAACTTTTAGCACAGCTCTCTCTCCAGAGTTACACAGACTCCTAACTTTGTAACTTTTAGCACAGCTCTCTCTCCAGAGTTCCGGGCTGGCTAACACCTCCCCAGTGGACACACGTACCTCTTGAACCTAGCACCCCCCAGACAGAAGTCTCAACTCTCTGCCATCCACCAAACAAAATGCAGCCAAAGAAACGAAGCCCTGATCCTCCCTCGCCCCAGTCTTTCCCATTTCAGTAAATGGCCCCACCTCGTACACCCAGCTGCCTGAGCCATGCCTGGCTGGCCCCCTCCCTCACCCCACATCATCCCATCCTCAGGAAGTCCCGTAGACTCTACGTACCAAATAGATCTTGAACCCACCAGCCTTTACCTCCTTCACCACTGTCCTAGCACAGACCTCCACCTGCTTCCCATGCTTTTGTGACCACTTCCTACCCCCCCCAGCCCCTCTGCCCACCAATCTCTGCTCCACGAGGCCAAGTGATATTCTAAAAACCTAATCAGATCACATTATTCCTTTACTTCAAACCCTTTAAAGGCTTCCCTTTGCCCTCAGGAGAAAACCTAAACGCCTAACACCAAGATGTAGACCAGTATCATCAAATAGAAATACAATGGGAAAACCACATGAATTTCTTTTTTTTTTTTTAACAACACCTGTGCTGTGTAAAAGTGCCCCATCACCTATTTCCCCCAAGATTTCATTCTTCTGCATGGCTGATATTCCTCTGTGTGTGTGTGTGTGTGTGTGTGTGTACCACATCTTCTTTATCTAGTCATATGAAAACATGTAATTTTCAGATTTCTAGTAGCCAAATGAAAAGAAATAGGTAAAATGAATTTCAGTATCTTATTTAACGTATTTAAAAAATAATAACATTTTAGGGGCACCTGGGTGGCTCAGCGGGTTAAGCCTCTGCCTTTGGCCCAGGTCATGATCTCAGGGTCCTGGGATCGAGCCCCTCATCGGGCTCTCTGCTCAGCTCTCTCTGCCTGCCTCTCTGCCTATTTGTGATCTCTTTCTGTCAATTAAATAAAATCTTAAAAAAAAACAAAAACATTTTAATACATAGTAACATAATAAATATTAACGAAGTATTTTACATTCTGTTTTTATATTAAATCTTCAAATGTTCCCTCCCCCAGACAGGCCTTCCCTCCACCCAATCCAAAGAACTCTCATCTCTCCTCATTTTGTGGTTCTGTACTGACTGATGTGTTTGTATACAAGCCCCCTGCCCTGGGCACTGCCTAAGGGCACAGCCCATATCTATTTCAATCTCTGTGCGTACTTGGTACCCAGCATCATGCCTGGCACAAAATAAGCTCAGTAAACATTTACCGAAGAATAAATAGCAAAGATACTAATATTAAGTACAAGGGCGAGTGGGAAAGGGCTGGGACCATCCGCGGAAGACAGGCTCTGTTCTGTGTCTCCGTATAAAGGTGTGCTGATCTTTCAGTGCCATGCGAGGCTCTTATGCCCATAAGCATGAACGGTGGCCAAGACACACCGCTCTAGGGCAGCTCAGAGCAGACCCAGAGAGCAGGGATTCTGGCCAGACTCCAGCAATGTGTGGGAAACTTTCTCCCACAGAAGCTGCAGGCACTGAACGTGATCTCAGGTTACACGCCCAAGGATTAGAGCCTCCAGGAGGAAGGAAGGACGGAAACCTACATCTGAGCCCCTTCTCCATGCTAGGTTCTGTGCTAGGCATCCTCACGTGGATTCTATCTGGCCTTATAGCTGCCCTTTGAAGAAGGGATCAGAATCAGAAAGGTAAAGTAACTTACACAAGGTCACAGAGCTACTGGGTCTGGTTGCTTGAATCAGCGTCAAGGTCACTAGCAGCATTCTTTGATATCCACGACTATGTCAACATCCCAGCAAAGGCATCAGTGGCCTTCAAGGTCAGGTGCCACACAGCAGAGTCAGGGCAGGATGAGAATAAAGTGCTGGTGATCGGGGGGAGCTGGCAGCAAGGATGGGAGCTGCTCCCCCCAGACGCTCCAGAACACGGCAGGCTCCACTACGGAAGTCAGAGCTCTGCCATTCAGCACAGCCTTTGTATTTAGTGACCAGTGAACCTTCGCAGCACTCCTGAGAGAGAGGCATTTTCACCCTCATTTTATAATTTAGAACTTGCCCCGGCTCACATGCATAGTAAGTGGCAAAACAGGGATCTGAACTGAGACCTCCGGGTTGGGAGCCTGGTGTGTTCGCCTCTTCACAGCAGGAGTTATTTTAGCTTCAGGTACGTGGCTGCGGGTGCATCTGGGATCACGGACAGTCCAGGAGGCACAAAGGCTGGGTCCATTATGGAAGGTTTCTCAGACTTCTAGAATCTTTTTTTTTTTTTTTTTTTTAAGATTTTATTTATTTGTGAGAGAGAGAGAGAGAGAGAGTGTGTGTGCACACAAGCAGGGGGAGTGGCAGGCAGAGGGAGAAGCAGGCCTCCCTCTGAGCAAGGAGCCTGATGTGGGACTCGATCCCAGGACCCTGGGATCACGACCCGAGCCAAAGGCGATGCTTAACCGACTGAGCCACCCAGGTGTCCCAGACTTCTATAATTTTTAAATAACATCAGAATCCTTAAAAGAAGAAGACCATGCACTTGTCTTCGGGACCTCTAAGAAGAGACCGCCTGAAATTCTACAACCAACTCTGCAGCTAGTCTCCTGGGGACAGTCGGCGTGGTGGCAGTATGGCAAAGCAGGCCGCCGCGGGGTGGCCGTGGTCCGCCGGCTTGTCAGTCCTGGGGCTCCAGTATGGGCCCCACGGAGGAGTCCCCTTCCCATGAACAATGGCAGTACCAGCTTCTCCAGCCTGTATCCTCTGGCCGGGCTGCGGAGGCTCCCGACCAACGTGTGATGAGAACACGAATAACTTGTAACCGCACAGCACCTTCTGTTTACAACAGGTTTCTACGTATACCGGAAGGTGTGAAAAACTCTCTTGGCTTCTCTTAGAAGACTAAAAACCTGACCTTTCCCCAAACAGCATGCAGGAGGCCTAAGAAACTCTCATTTATATGTCCTGGGGGTGGGGGCAGAGAAGATGTTGAGCAGCATCACTCGACAAGGACTGCTTTGTGTAATTCTCTGATCATTTTCTTGGTTGACATTTGCACTCACTGAAAAAAAAAAAAAAAATCTTTCCGTTTTCCCCAGAACAGCTGAGAATGCACAGATCCCAGCCTTTGGGTTCAAATCATCCCTGTCAGTAGAGGATTGAGGACCACTGTCAGGCAGCTGGTGGACCTGTAGGCATTTCCCAGTCCCCAGGCTCTCAGCTCTCTGTCCCTGCTCTCTGGGCAGGGGGTGGGGGAGATGCCTAGCAGGGGCTGAGCTCACCTCTGACCCAGCTGCTCCTGGCTCAGCACACCGAGGCCACCAGGGCCTGAATGTGCCCCATGCCTCAGAATGCACAACCCCAACCACAACAGCTGCTTTCAAGCGCCAAGGGGCATTTCAAAATGTTAGTAAAACACAACTTGAAATTTAAAAAATAAAAATTCAACAAATGGAGTACAACTTGCCTAGAGACATTTTTGGCTATTAAGCTACTGTCACTCTGCTAATTCAATAAATGTGCCTTCTATTAAACGGAATCTGTTAATCTAGTACATAGACTTTTGCAACTCTGAACCCAACTTTTCCTCTGTGCACAAAAAGCTTCCCATCTGTAGGCAGCAGACACATCTGTATATAACTAAAATGCAGATATTTAAAATAAATAAATAAATAAATAAATAAATAAATAAATAAAATGCAGATATTTGCATGTGGACCTTTACATTATAGATCCCTCTGATTAACTGCAAGCTAAAGACATATTTGCATGTCAGAGGTAACATCATGCTTTGTTAAAGAAAAAGCAGAAAGTTCTAGAACTTGGTGGTTCTCAAGAGGAACCAATGAAATAATTTTGGGGGTGAGGGCACTGATGCAGCCCAGAGTTAGATATGTAAATCAGTGTTTTGAGGGACACCTGGATGGTTCAGTCGGCTAAGCCTCTGCCTTTGGCTCGGATCATGATCTCAGGGTCCCAGGATCGAGCCCCACATTGGGCCCCTTTGCTCAGTGGGGAGCCTGCTTCTCTGGCTCCCTCTGCCTGCCGCTCCCCCTGCTCACTCTCTCTGGCAAATAAATAAATAAAATCTTTTGAAAATGCAATCAATCAATCAATCAGTGTTTTGAGAAGAGTCTGCACAGATCCAATGCCTTCTACTTTGCTTCCACTCGAAAGAGCAGACACTGCAACATGGTAGGTAACTTACTGCCTGGGAAAGTGTACCAGATTTTAATTTGGGTTAATTCTGCAGACTTTCTGGGCCTCACCAGTTAAAACACTTGTGACTAGTCAGTCAGCTCCGCTCATGCAAACTAATGAAACATCACATTGTCCCGCCACATGCTCCCACAGCACACGGGGCCGAAGGGATTAGGCACCCGGCAGCTGTTCCCAGGAATGCATGCCTCCACGTACCCGCAGGCAGGAAGAGGACCCACACCGGTCTCCCAGAGCCGATCCTTCAGCTATCCCAACAACACAGACATCTCAACAACAGGAACCGGTCCCCTCTCGGCCCAAGGAAGGTTTCAGATTCAAATAAAAGTTCACCCTTGAAGATAAGTGACTCAAAGGGACAGCAGTCAAACAAACGCTCCTGTCGAGAGGAAATCCTGTCTGCAGACCTCTCGGGGAAGCCTTGCTCTGCCTGCACAACAAAGGCTCCTTCTGTGACATCAAGCAGCAGGTTTAAGAGCGCCCTGGCTTCTCGCTTTGGCCACCTTTCAAAACCACAAGTACATCCAAGGGCAGCCAAGACAACAACAAAGCCAACAGATACAGTCTCCAAATGAGGAGAGACCAACTCTCCCTTCCAGGCTTGCCTTCTGTCTGGCTCTTGGTGGCCGAGACTCCCCTTCCCCAAGGTGGGTGTTCAAGGTGCCCTGGGTTCAGACTCTGGGGACTGCAAGCTTTCCATGCAAGGGGATAGCTCAGAAGATGCCCCTAGCCGAGGCCGACCTTCTCGGGAGGCTGTGGAGCCCAGTGTCTGCGGAAGGCCCCACAGTACTCTCTGGGTTCTAATCCTTGGTCAGTCACCCACTAGGGTCTGAGCGCAGGTGCCTCAACATCCCTGAACCACCTTCTCGACTGTGAATGAGAACAACAATACGGCTGCTACTCATGATAAAATCTGCCGTGTCTCTCACGCGGGGTGAGGATGGTCAAAGGAGAACATTTATGAACATATCATTGAGGATATTTTAAAACTACAAAATGTGACAGATAGGAATTTTCGTGGCTAGGACACATGTTTATAAGACTGCTTAATAATACAAATTTTTAGGTCAAAGGGGAAATTTCCTGTTTTGCCTGGGGTCTTCCACACGGTGGATATTCAATTAATATGCAATTATAATAAGGGCGACTTTTTAATGATTAATGAGCTAAATATATTGGTCAGGAAAATAGCAAACTTGCAATTTATCAGAATATTTTACAAGACAAAAAGGTGTCATCTGGTGGGTTTCCCACTGAGTGTAGCTGGGGTGTACAGGAAAAGTGGGTCTGGGCTTTCCCGGATGGTCCACTATCATCGTGCCAACACCAAATAGGACAAAATAGAAGGTTTTCAGACTTGACGTCCAGGCAAGTCACTGTCAGCTGAAATTAACCTTTGAATTCATTATGAAAAGTAATAAGGCCAAAAAAAGTTTACCTCAAACAAGCCAAAAAAAGGGGTGCCTGGGTTGCTCAGTGGGTTAAAGCCTCTGCCTTCGGCTCAGGTCATGATCTCAGGGTCCTGAGATCGAGCCCCACATCAGGCTCTCTGCTCAGCAGAGCCTGCTTCCCCCTCTCTCTGCCTGCCTCTCTGCCTACTTGTGATCTCTCTCTGTCAAATAAATAAATAAAATCTTTAAAAAAAAAAAAAAAGCAAAAAAAAAAAATCAATAGCCTTGTTAAAAGTAGACCTAACTAGTCTCACTCCTTGGGGTCAGAGATCCAAAACTCTTAACTTTAAAAGCTCCAGCATGGGGCATCTGGGTGGCTTAGTCAGTTAAGCATCTGCCTTCAGCTCAGGTCATGATCCCAGGGTCCTGGGATCAAGCTCCGTGTGGGGCTCAGTGGGGAGCTTGCCTCTCCTTCTGCCCTGCCCCCTCCCCTTGCTCGCATTCTCTCCCTCTCAAATAAATAAAATCTTTAAAAAATAAAAAGTTCCCAGCTTCCAGTGGTGAGTGAGCAAGAGCAGCGGGTGGTTGGTGTTTTCCCAACAGCTGAGCTGCAAGGGCTGAGTTAGGTCTAGAAATGCTCTTTCTCCCTCCTGGCAGCCCTCCCTCTCTGGAACCCCAGGTTCTCATTCATACCTTTTGTCCCTTCCTTTTCACACACACAAGCTTCATTTGTTGATCCTGCGGCTTATTCCAAAAAAGGAACTGAGGCAGCTAATAATCGTATCAGGAATATTAAAAAGGATAAAAATAATAATATAAGGTACTTTGAAATCCTCAAAACTGGGAACACGTCAAGATAGTTTTTAAAGTGCATTACGTGAACCAAATATAGGGGTGTCTGGCTGGCTCAGTCGGTAGAGTGTGCGACTCTTTAGGGTCATAAGTTTGAGTCCCATGTTGGGAGTAGAAATAATAAGTAAAATAAATAAAATTACTCCAAAAAATAAGTAAATAACATTTAAAAATAACAAAATCTATTAAGAAGACCAGCGAGCAGAATGGGTTTTACGATCCTTCGACATGACCTTCTCACTCAGCCTAACTCTGAAGGACATGCGTTTGTTACTTCCTGTTTTCGCCTTTCACAGTGAGATATTTTAAGTTAAGGGATGAAGTTGTGAATCGGGACGAACGTAGTTCTGAACGAGAAACACGCGTAACAAGCAGGGCTTGTTAAGGCTTCCAAGGCCTGGATTTCAAACCTAGGACTCGTGCCCACCGCCTGATAAGAGCTTCGGCAGAGATCTGACCTCTGTCCAAGTCATTTTCAAATCAAAAAGCTTTGAACTCCTGGCGGGTTGACAGCTTGGACCTTGAGTGTTTATCAAGGACTTCCTCAAGACAGAAAGGGTGACTCCACTGTCGCCCCTGGGGGCTCCCCGGAGCTGCCCGCTTGTGAGAGCTGGCACCCAGCCAGGCCTTAGACCGTCAAGGAATGAGTTCGTGAATGGGCTCCCTAGGGCATGCAGTAGACATGGAGCTCACGACAGAGCTGACTTCATAAACAAAAAGTGGCTGCAGGAAGTCGGGGAATAGTCGGCCCTGACTCCACCTTGCGCAGCCCAGTGTGAGTGCTTGTTTTGGGCTGGCCAGAAGCTCTTCTTCTTGGCTGCCTCTTGACCTTCCCAAGAGGGAGCAATGACGGCACCCCTTCTGCGTGTTCAATGCCAGTGATTCGGTCTAAACAAGACCGCACACAGGTGGGCACCTCCATACCGACCTGGGCCCCCAGCAGGCTGGCTGCGAGCTCTCCGAGAGGGGATGCCACCCGGCTACATTTGTAGAGCAGGTGCAGGGCTTTCTAACGCCCAGGACGCTCTGGGGAACTGACGTCAGAAACATTCCGAGCTGACGTCAGAAACATTTCAGGACTCTCCAGCGCTTTTTACAGAGTACGTTGGCCTCTACTTATTTTCTTGTTATACTACTGCAGTTATGCCCCTAAAACGAATTCTGACCTCCTACCTGCCTAGCTCTCTCCCAACATCTGTACTGTCTGCCTCCCAGCTTGCTACACTGCAGCCACAGGCCACACCAGCTTCGTTGGGGGTTTTTTCAAACATGCCAGACTTGTTCCCACCCCCAGGTCTTTGCACTGCTCTCCCTGCGCCTGGAACAACCTTCCTCTGGTTCTTCCCATGGCTGCCTTCTCTCATTATGCAGGTCTTAGCTCAAATTGCATCTCCTCAGAGACCTGTCCGCATTATAAAAAAGATACAAACTAAATCTTCAGTCTATCACGATTTCCTCCATCGCACTTAATATAATCTGCAATTAACTTGTTTATTACCTGGGCCCTTCGCTAGAATAGCAGCTCTGGGAAGACACCATTCCAGATGCCCCGTTGCTATCCTGCCAGTTCACATACTCCCTCACCCCATCAAAGGGCAAGAGCAGACTGCTGGAATGCTTTGGTTGCCAGAACATCTTCAAGGGCCGACCAGCCCTTCAGTTCAGCTACTAAGGGGGACTGGGCAGAACTTCCCTGGGGAAGCACCGGTGCTTACAAAATCAATGTACTCTAACACAGATGCACGATATATCGATATTGAACAAAGAAGCGAGCTAGGATCAAAGTGGCTTTCTTTGCTGCAGGGTCGGACACAAAGAGACACCAGGAGATACAACAGAAAGAACCAGCCCCTTCTCTGCCCGATAACATCAAGGGTTGCTGATCTTCCCCGGCAGGAAAGGGAAGGCAGTTTCTAAACCAGCTCTAACAAGCAGAAACTAATCACAGCCAGGCCCAATACAAACCCCAGACAAGAAGCTTTTATAACCGTAAGGCTTATTTATCCAGATCCCTAGTGGGTAGGAGAAATCAATCCTCGCTGTAAAGTATTCAGAAGCCGCCCCCGTGATGTAGCCGGACCAAATTTTACTTCAGCATTTTGGAGAAGCGGGTCCTAATTTATAGCCATCTTGGCATCTCTACAGAATCAATGGACACAGATCAGAATCTGATGTTATAATAATAAAAAAAACATACTTGTGCTTCCTTTTGAGGGACTTAGCGATATACAGGAAGTCAGCTGTAGAAATACTCTCAAATACTGGATACTAAGAAACGGTTAAAGTTTTTAGGTGTTATAGTTTTTTATGTTATGTTTGAAAGACACATGCCAAAATATTTACAGATAAAACAGGGGCTGAAATTCACTTCAAAATAATCGCAGAGGAAGGCAAGCGGGCGGCAGTACAGACAACTGAACAGGCGCAGAGCAGCTGGAGGGTGGCGGGCCCTTGGGAGGTAAACTATTTGCTCTACTCTGTACAGCTGACATATTCCCTAATAGAAAGGCTTTCTCAAAAAAGCCCTTTAAGCCAAGTCATTTTCACTTGTGCCATTAAAGAAGTTACCTGAAGGGGCGCCTGGGTGGCTCAGTCCGTTAAGCGTCTGACTCTTGATTTCGGCTCAGGTCATGATGTCAGGGTCGTGAGATCGAGCCCTGCCCTGGACCCCGCACTGCGTGTGAAGCCTGCTTGGGATTCTCTCTCTCTCCCTCCGCACCCACCTCATCCCCTCCCCCCAGGCTCGCTCTCTCTGAGAAAAAAGTAAATAAATGAGGAAGTTACCTGAAGGTGAAGGTTTCGCCTTTCCAGTCTTGCAGGGAGTGCTCCTGGATGATGGCCGGCATCAGAGGGGAGTTCTGCCGTGGGGACTTGGAATGGGGCAGGGTCCCCAGGTGACTGAAGTTATCACAGGACCTGATGGGAGGAGGGCCTTTTTTCTTCCGTGGGAGGGTGCCGAGTATAGACACGTCCTGATAGGCATCTGTGTGATGCTCAGCCGGAGGGGACTTGCTGCTCAGAAGGTCCATGGACGAGGCCAGAGGGAACTGGTGATTCACCGGCATGTTTCTGGGAAGGCTCACAAATTTTCCTGCAGCCATGATTCTCGGCTCCTCTGAGGGGAAGAGAAAAGAGCAAAGGCATGAATCTCAGACCATCGCAAGAATGGGCTTCCTACTCACAAAAGGAAATGGAAACGTACCGTAGAACAAAAGAACAGGTTCGTGGAGCACTAACGGGACACACAGTGCGTGGCACTGCCAGTGAAATGTAATACAAACGGGAAGTTTATACATGTCCCTTTTTTGATCCTACAGAGGAATTCTCCTGGGTTGGCAGCAGATCCACCGATGGAAAAGGGCAAATGTGTTTCAGAGACTCTAGGGGCACATGAGCCATTTTATTATTTCAGATGACCGAAGCTGATGGAAAAGCATGACTAACAAAAAGGACTCTTGAGGAAGTACTCAAGGTTTCGAGGTAAGTGCATTAGAGGACACATTATAAATGTTAGATAATTAGCTCCCGTCTTTCCACCACCCTGTACATGCTAAGAACAGGTGGAGATTACTGGAATTCCTCAGCTGCTGGCCCTTCGGTGCTGGACCGGCCCCTCAGTCGTGCTGCCCAGGGTAACGGGGCAGAATTTTTTCCAGCAAAGACCTGGTGCTTACGAATAAATCAATGTACTCTAATTAACGAAGACGGGCCAGGGTCAGGGGTGAGGAGGTGGGTCACTCCTCCATACATCAGTGGGCTCAGCTGCAGAGGAAAGCCCCTGGGATGAGGGATGCATGTACACTGTCCCCCAGAGGGGTTGGGAACACGCCTGCCACCAGCAGGGTTAAGCAACGCACATGTTGTAGTCAGGGAAGAGCGGGAAGGAAGAGAAATAAGACAAAAAGGGGGGAGGGGGAGAGCACGGAAAGAAAAGGAAAATGTGTACTAGGTCGTATGCAAAAGTAGGCCCAACAATTATGCCCAGCTACGATCACTAGTAGAAATGTTCGCCCCGAGCAAGAGACAGCACGCGCTTACCTCCTCCCAAAAAACAAACTATGGTTTTGACCTCAGCCAAATTATACAAGTCATTTTTAACGCTAACGTTAGAGGAAAAGAAACACATGGCTGAATAGAAATTAGAACTAGTCCCTGGAGACATTAAGGATCCAGAATCCGTCCCACCCACCAGGGTACCAGACTGGTCTGGACAACACAGCAGCCTAACTCAGTCTGCCTGATGCACTGGCCTCCCTGAGACCGGGAGCAGAACATTCCTTTACTCTGAGGTCTGTTCCCAAGCCCCGCAGCCCCCATTCCTCACAGGCCACCCTTCCCACTGCAAACAGGACAGCTCGGAGTGAAAATCATTACTTAATACCCCTGCAGAGTCCGTTCCACAAAGGAACTGGGGCCTTGGGACATGGCTTGAAGGCAAGCAAGAACACCACTCCAGAAGCTCCCGGTGTATCACGCAGAGCCGGGATGAATGTAGTGCAAGGGGAACGATAGACAACAAAACAGCCACAATCCCTTGCTTCACCTGCAACAGACAGAAACACACAAGTGCCGGGGGCTGGACAGACGGAAATCCTTCATGCGAGGTGTATGATCCTAACGCTGTCCTCAGATCTTCCCCAAACCTGGTCATTCTGGGGCCTGCCTGCTCCACATCAAAACTGTGACCATACAGAAGGCCTGGCTCACTGCGAGTGCGGAACAATAGGACTGTAAGTCCCTGTGCGGGCCGCTCCTGGGTCCGGCCAGCCCTTGGCACGAGGTCAGAACTTACTTAATGTTAGTCATCATTATTTAAAAAGAAATCCAAGCAAAAAAAAGAGAAAAAAGAAATCCAAGCTCCCTGGCCCTCCCCGCCTGACCACCAGTGACATAAGCTGACTAGGATTCCCTTACCCTACACACACACACACACACACACACACACACACACACACACACACATGCGCGCGCGCGCACGCGCACGCGCCACCCCCCACAGCTGTGAATGCTTGCCTGTCCAAGCTGTCAGCACCCTCTTCAGAGGGAGGCCTAGATCATTCCAAAGAACCTGCTGGGGAGGCCCAGAGCAGCCCACAGAACCTCCTTCTGTGCAGAGGGTCCTACTGTTGATAAACTATTTCCAGGTTATTGTGATGGGTAAAGGTTGCCCTGGCTCCAGTGTATCTGGCCACAGGTTTCCTCTCTGCTTATCCAAGATCTCGATTTCAAGACTGGGCCAAAGTGCTTGAGAACGCTGTTCAGCAAGTTTCCCAAACCTCGGTTTATTGCGTTGAGGGTTAACACCTGCCCTTCCTACTTTCGATTCAAAAAACATTGAAATACTCCCTCCATATAAGATACTCAGAGAAACAATGACGTATAAGCCCCGGTCCCTGACTAGGAACTCTGAGAACCCCGTCCCTCATCAACAGGGACCCCTCATATGTTGGAGGGAAGAACAATTAATTTGAACAAAATGATTCGAGGAGGATCTCACAGAGGGTGATGCTGGAGACGAAACATTTTGGTGGGATTCTGAAAGGTGGAGAATTGCACGGAAAAGCCTTCCGAGAGGATGCTAGAGGCAAGGAGGTGCCTCCAAGGTTAGGCGCTAGAGAAGATCTGGAAGGGAGGGACAGAAGCCAGTCTGTGCCCAGGTAGATAACGCTGGTACTTCTGGAAAGGAAAGAAGGGAGGCAGGCCCGTCAAGCTTCTGGCCACAAGCCAGCGAGGAAGGATTTAGAGCCCTGACCTCGGGCAGTGGCCAAAGGAGGGACAGAGGGAAGACTGAAGAGCTCGAGGCCACCACCACGGGAGGACGGTAGATCCTGGAGCATGCCGAGTGGGTAAGAAGAGGCCTCCTGCCGGAGGGAGGCTAACAGGCTGGCCACTGAGCTGGGGAGTGTGAGGAACCAACGTTGCAGTTTAGTCTAGGAGCTGAGATACTGGTCTGTTCGCTTAGGAGCCAGGACAGGATGTGGATTTTTAAGGATCATCAACATAAAGGGAATATTTAACCCAGAGAGTAGATCCCTTAGCTGGTTATTATCAGCTGTGATAACAGATGTGAAAGTACCTCTTAAACTGTCAGGAACCATACAATATCCCTGAATTATAGCCCTATTCTCTCTCACCACGGCTGCTTTGAGCCTAGAGGGCCTAAAGCAAGGACTGAGTTCTGAAAATCCGAAGCTGCGGGCTGGGGGGGAGGGGGGAGGGAGTCCTCAAGCTGGCTGCACATAAGAATCCTTTGGGAAGCTTTTAAAATCCTGACACCCAGGGCACGTGGGTCGCTCAGTCAGTTCAGCATCTGACTCTTGATTTCTGCTCAGGTCGTGATCTCAGCGTTGTGGGATCAAGCCCCATGTCTGGCTCCGCACTCAGTGTGGAGTCTGCTTGTCTCTCTCCCTCTGCTTCCCCATCCCCTCTCAATAAATAAAATCTTTAACAAATATCAAAATAAAATCCTGACACCCAAGCTGTGACCCAGACCGATGACATCAGAACCTCGGTGGGTATAACCCTGGCACCAATCTTTTGAAAGTCACCAATACTGTCCAAAGTGGAGCCAGGGTTGAGGACCACTGGATAAGCACATCTCTTTGGTCCAGAGCGACGCACACTCCGACTGGGCTACCCGAGGGACAGAACAGAGTGACAGTGAGGAGGGTCCCTCAAGAAAAGCATCAATTCATTCTTCTAGTCACCACACATGGATGCAGGGCCTCCTCCGTGGTGGGCACTGTGACTGGGGTTGGGGACAGTGTCGACAATGGTATTCACGAGGTTCCTACTCTGTGGTGAAGCTGACAGGGAGTCCCAGCCACACAAGCTGGTGAGTCTCAGTGCCACGGGAGCACACAGGTTGGGGGGGGGGGGGAGGAACAGGGTCTAGACTCAGCCAGTGGCCAGAGAAGGCTTCGCCGAGGATGGGATGCTGAGCTGAATGAGGTGAAGCAGAATTTAACAACCAGAGGGAGATTATCCAAGCTGAAACCTCCAGAGAACTCTTAGCTGCAGACAAACTGGAAATACGTGAGCCCGGCTCCCTCTACAACCCACTACCTCTAAACTGGGACTCTTCCCCCATTAAAATCCAGGCTGGGCCTGTGTGTAGTCACTTGGAAAGACTGGCTCCACCTGGGCCCTACGTCAAGCTTGAATCAGCCTAAGAGTGGGGGAGGTGGGCCCAGACCAGAGACAGGACCTCTAAAGAATATAACTAAAAGCGAGGCAGAGGGTAGAAGGTGGTGGAAGGAGCTCATTTACAGCCTTACTACAGGGTACTCCCTGCATTCGCTTTTGTTTTTTCCAGACTCTAGAAACCTAGGGCAAATCCAAGGGAAGGAAGGAAGTACGTGGTGTGTAGTTGTAATCTAGGTTCAAGGTAAGTATCTTTCAATTTTTTTTGAAAATTTTATTTATTTATTTGAGAGAGAATGCAAGGGGGGGGAGGGGCAGGGAGCCCGACTTGGGGCTCCAGGGCTTGATCCCAGGACCCCGGGATCACGACCTGAGCCTAAGGCAGACACTTAACCGACCAGGCCACCCAGGTGCCCCAAGTACCTTTCATTCTGAGAGCAAAGCCAGTTACCACATCTGACTCCACTAGGCAGAATCTCAGAGTGCTATATGTAGGTAGGATCTCAGAGAATCAAGCCCAAATAAAGAAAGTAAATGTTCATTCACTCAATATATATTGTCTGAGGGCTTACAATGTACTGGGGATGAAGACATAATAAACTAGACACGGTCCTGCCTCTCATGGAACCTCAGTTGTGATTGGGGGGGGGGGGGTCGGTCCAGTCAACACAGACAAGAAAACACACCAGGTAATATCCCAGCATCAGTGTCCTAAAGAACACAAACCAGGATGAAATGATAGAACATACTGGTTGGGATGGAGAGCTAGTTTAGATGAGGGTGTACGGGAGGGCTTCTCTGAAAAGGTTCCTGAAAAAAGACATAGAACCAGTCAAGAGAAGATGGGAAGGGAGTTCCAGGCAGGGGGCTGGGCAAATCAAAGGCCCGGAGGCAGGCATACATGCTTGGAAAAGCATGGTGAACACTAACCCCAATTCTCCACTTCCTGGCTCCCAGGTTTTCTCTACTTGGAGATGCTTCCATCTCAATGTTCCTAGCCATTACATACTTCTTATGTACTATGTGATTTCTTTTTCTTTTCTTTTTTTTTTTTTTTAATCAAACGCAGTATGACTCAGAGCCTAGGCTTTGAAGAAAGACATTCACAGGGTCTAATCCCTACTCTGCCATTTACTTACTAGTTGTGTGGCCTGGAACAAGTTACTCAACCTTTCTGACAGTTTCTCATTTGTAAAAATGGGTTAAAAATGCCACTGTTGTGGGATTGCCCTGAAAAGTAAACTCGACAGTGTACGGAAAGCCCTTGACATGCAGCAAGAACTCAATAAATAGCAGGTATCCCAGCAGGTCAGGGCCCAGGTCTGTCTTGCTCGTCATGGTATCCCTATTACGAAGAGAGTTTGCAAAAGAAGTCACTGCTTCTGGGAAACACTGCAGCCAGGAAGGATGGGGAGGTAAATGTTTTAACTCAGAGCCATAGACAAACACCAAACCAAGTAGGACACAGACACAGACACACACAGGCACACCGAGAGGGCCAACAGGCAGTCTTTGAAAGAAAAGCCCAGGTGAGACTTTGGCCACCTGACGTCACCTCTCTCCACTCTGCAGGTAAACAGACACGGTGTCCTGATTGTCTAATGCCAGACCTTGAAATATATACAAAGGTCAAAGATTCTGTATCTTGATATGAACATATGAGACCTTTGTGAATGTCCAAAGAGCTGAAATCTCAATAGGGACAAGAGTGAGCCTGACCAACTCCCACCCTCTGTGCTACCTTCCTGCTCGTGCTCACTGGCGGTCTCTGAAGTGCCCGTGACCAGCAGCCCAACTCGCTCGCTTTGCAGAGATGGCCCCAAGAAACCGAAGAGCTCGTGCAAGTCAAGGCAGAGACAGGTAGCCCACTTGTTTGGAGTTTTCCAGTTTACTTCTAAAATGAGCTATTTTCCAAGTGAAACTTAAAGATGGTCGCCTGATGTAGGCATGAAAAACTTTGTCAAATTTGAAACTCTGGAAATGTAACTGTGTCAGCTGCCCAATCATGACCCCAACAGAGAGTTTCTCATTTGTATACATAGTTTTATAACCTCTCTGCAGAGTCAGACAGGAAGAGAAGATTTAAAAAACTGGCTTAGGCACTTAGAACGAAGCTTTTCTTCAGTTTAGAAATTAAGAGTATCCCTATTTTCGAAGTAAATTTATGAAGTCTAGCCAAATGACTGAGGTATGAATAATTCTTCCATGGATTGTATTTCAAGCAGCACAGCACAGAATTTACATGATAAAGTTCTTAAGCTTAGCCTTCATTTGACAGGCAGTCCTTTCTATATGAATAGGAGATTGAGATCTTGGTTAGTCATCTGGAAATGCCAGGCTTCTTGGCAAGTTTAGAGACAGCTGGAGGTAAGGGAGCCCCTACATGGCACGCCTTTCACATTATATTTCATACACTCCCCTGCACACCCCCATACGACGACTGGCCTGTGGCTTCCCCACTCCACTGGGCAATTCCCGCAAGGATGCTCTGCTGAACCCCCTCTCCCAGTCCGGAGGCCTCCTCTTCCTCCCGCCTCTGTCCTTGGCAACATGCAGGGAGATTATCCACTCCTAAACTGACCTTCCCTCCGCCAATGTATTTTCCTTGGACAGATCTCTGCAGCCTTGGGAGATAAGAGTCAAGGTTTAAAAGAAATCTGAGCGCTTGGCTCCACTTTCTATCCCAGCCAATGGCTCTGGGCAAAAGCACATGCGAGGCTAGGCAAACGCTCTTGCCTCTTCGCACCCTTCCTCAAGCGAGTTAATACCAAAATCAGAGTTTTTCCACCCCAGCCACGACCCACCGTGTTGCCCACGGAACACTTTGCCTTGCCAGCTGCTTCGGAGCCCACTCGACCGCTCCCAGACAAGTGTCTACACCTGATCAAACTTTTAAAGTGGTGGCAGCCGCGGCCGCTAGGGAAAGAGGGGCTGAGATCCGAACCTCTACCAGTCGCTCCCTTCACCTCCCCTTCCCTCCCCTCCCCTCCCCGACGCAGAGGGAGCGACACAACCAACTATTCATTCTTTCTCAACAAAGGGAGAGAGGGAGGGGGATGTTGTCAACAGTTACTGGGCAGGCTCCTTCGCTTTCTTTGCAAACTCTCGGAGAGATTAGTGGAGAAACTCGCCTCCTCCAAGCCCAGGGCTTCCAGCGCAGCCCCTAGGCCCCCGCGCCCCCCGACCCCTGCAGAGAGGGACCGGAAGAGCCGAGCAAGGGCGGCCGGCCGAGCAGCCGGGACGGGCGGGGGGTAGGGGTGGGGGTCGGGGGAGACCAGCGCCCAGGAAGATGCCGCTCGAGGGCAAAGAGCCGAGATGCTCACGGCACGGCGCTGAGCGGCTCCCCTCCACGTCTGGGGAATACCGGCCAGTTCCAAGGGCCTCGAGGGCACAAGCCGGGTCCGCACTTCAGCCACTCCCGCCCCCAAACGCCAACTCTGCTCGGGGCAGGGGGAGCGCCGGCTCAACTCTCCCCCTATCCTAACTTTCTCCAACAAACTTCCCAGCCCGTCCTCCCAGAGGGGGGAGGACGGGGCGCGCGGGGCGCGCGGCACTCACCTCCCAGCGCTGCGCTCGGTGCCCGGGCTCTCCGGGTAGGGGCTCAGAGGCACCTCTCGGCGGCCCACGAGCCGCGGCTGCTCCCGGGGCACAGGCCACTCATGGTCGGCAGGGCGCGCCCGCAGAGAAGCCCGCGCGCGGCTCTTCCGTGCGCCGGGTGGCGGCTGCGGCTGCGGCTCCGGCTCCGGCCCCGGCCCCGGCAGCTGCAGGCGCGGCTCTGAGCCCGCGGCGCGCGCTCCAGCCCTCAACTGGTGATTTGCGGCGCCGCGGCCCCACCCCGGCGAGCCGATTCGCGCGGCCTCGCGGAACCCCCCGGGACATTTACATGCCGTGACCTCTCCTTGCCCTCCTCTGCCCGGTTCGAGAGTCTGATTCTCCCCGTTATCTCCCCCCAAAAAACCAGTCTTGAAGTGTAGATTGGCCACTTCCTCGCTGTACCCCTCTTGAGGGACGATCCTCCCCACTTCACTCCTCCCCCTTCCCCGCGTTATTTAATTACCCAGCAGGTCGGCTTTGCTGTCTGCCGACACCTGGCTGGCTTGCAGTTTAAAGGGCTTTGATGAGGCAAAGATCCAGGTAACCACAAATAACCAAACCCGGCAACAGGCAAATCAATCACACCCACCTGGACAAATTGAAAGCAAAATGGGAAGTGAAATTGGCATTTTAGCACTAGGTAGGCTTTGTGGAGTGGAAAAGTGGAGCCAGCTGGAGGTCTTACACTATCAGATATCAATCAAGACCCATTATAAAGCTACAGACATTTGGCAACAAGGATAGACAAATTGACCAATAGAATAGAGAGCCCAGAAGCTGGTCTACATTAAATGGTCACAACTTATGTCAAAGATGCTACTGTGATGCATTGAGAAAAGATGGTATGTCTTTTCAGTAAATGATGCTGGATCAACTGAATATCTACATGATATTCAGAAAAAGGAAGAATCTTGACCCCTACCTCACACTATGTCAAAAAAGTCAATTCCAGATGGATTTTAAATCTAAATATGAAAGATAATAAACCTATCCAAAGTAAAAAAAAAAAGAAAAAAGAAAAAGAAAGACCTTCATGAACTTGAAGTAGGCAAAGACTCCTTAAACACAAACAGTACTAATTATAAAGGAAAAAAACTGATCATTGGACGGCATTAAAATTAAGAACTCCTATTCCTCAGAAGACACCATTAGTGAAAAGTCAAGCCACAAAGGGAGAAAAGATTATTGCAACACATGTATCCAATTAAGGACTTGTATACAGAATCTATAAAGAATGCTTACAGACCAGCAAGAAAAGGGCAGAATATCTGACTGCAAATAGGTAGAATATTTGAACAGCATTTCTCAAAAGGGGATAAACAGGCATTTCTCAAAACAAAACAATAAACATATGAAAAGTTTCTCAATTACTAATCATCCCAGAAATGAAAACTGAAGTTACAATGTCTCACTTTACAGCCACCAGAATGGACAAAATTAGAGAACTTTGAACAACACTTTACAGACCTGTTTGGCGAAATTAGCCTGTGACCCAGCACTTCCGTCCCTAGGTATCTTGTCTACTCAACAGAGATGTATGTACACATTCGCCAAAAGACATGTTCGGAAATGTTTATAGCTTCTCTCTTTATAATAGCCCCAAAGAAACCACCCAAATGTACATCAGTGGGAGAGATATAAGTTCTGGGGAATTATATACAGTAATAACAACTAACTCTATATCCAAAAAGCTCATGACCCTCACAAACAGGATGTTGAGTGAAAGAAGCTGAACATGAATGGATACGTACTATATACTTTCATTTACAGTGAATTCCAAAAACAGTCAAAACATATCTACGATCTTAAAGGTAATGATAGTGGTTATCTTGAGTGGGGTATCTTGAGTGTTCAGTTGGGTAGTGATGGAAAGGGAGCCCAGAGGGGGCTCCAGATGCTGGTAATAATACTCTTTCTTGATCCAGGTGCTGGTTATATAGATGTGTCTATTTTCTAAAAATGAACTGTCCTTCATTTTATAAAAACTAACTGGTTTGTGCACTGCTCTCCCTGCATGTTCTACTCCAATAAAAATGTTTTGAAAATTGTGCCACGTGGGGTATTTTTTTAGGGGGGGAGGGGCAGAGGGAGCAGAGAGAATCTCGAGCAGTCTCCAGGTGCAGCACGAGCCTGAGGCTCAATCTCACTTAATCTCAGATCATGATCTGAGCTGAAATCAAGAATCAGAAGCTTAACCGACTGAGTCACCCAGGCACCTCTATGTTGGGTATATGTGATGTCATTTTCATCCCTTTAAGAAAGAATTATTGGCAAGTCATAAGATTCTAAGTACAGCATCCTTAAGAATGAGTTTCTACATTTTCCTCATAGGTGTTTTTGTGGGTTGGTTTTGATCTTCATGAGAAGCACTCACTTTTTATTTTTGTTGAATTTTCCTGAAATGTTTAGTGCAGTGAATGTCAGACCAGCTGGTATATATCTCAACTGAATTATCAGAAATACACTTACTTTCTCCTGCTCTGAAGTGTCATTGAAAACAGTGATAAAACTTATGCTGGATTTTCTTGATTTTCAGAATTGCCTAAGCACCTACTTGGTGGAGCATAATAGGGAAGTAGCAATAAAGAAAGACTAGACAACTTACATGTCGAGAGGCCTTGGGCAAGTCACTGTTCCTCTCAGTCCCTCCATTTCGTCATGAGTGAGTGAGTGAACGCATGTGAGGAGTCAAGGAAATAATAAATGTGAAAGTGCCTGGCATATAGTAGTTATCATTAACCATACTCTACTTCATGACACATTCTATGTCTTCACAACACCCTTGCGAGATAGGAAGCATCTTTAGCCCCATTTATATGGGAGGAAACAGACTCAGAAAGGTTAAGTAATGTCAACCATAAGTTCACTCAACAGAGATTTGTTGCATGCCTACTATTGCCAAAATCCATAGCAAGTGAGAGGCAGAGTCACAATTTGAATCAGGTGTTTTAAGTTCAAGTTCAGTGGTCTTTCCACCACACAACTACTTTCACACTTGTATGAGCCAGTGCTTGGCTCATAGTAGGTGTATAATACATTAATGGATGGATAATAGTATTTTTAATATCCAGTTGACCCCTGAGCAACATGGGTTTGAACTGCACAGGTCCACTTATAAGAGGATTTTTTTTATAAATACAGGACAGACAGTACTGTAAGTGTATTTTCTTTTCAGGATTTTCTCAATAACATTTTCTTTTCTTTGGCTTACTTTGTCATAACAGTACAGCATATAAAACATACAAAATATGTGTTAACTGTCTATGTAAGGTAAGGCTTCTGGTCAACCACAGGTTATTAGTAGCTAAGTTTTTGGAGAGTCAAAAATCATATACAAATTTTCTACTGCACCGAGGTCAGTGCCCCTAAACCCCGCATTGTTCAAGGGTCAACCATAATTTTCTGATTAGGTAATATTGAGAAATATAGTGGTATACTGTGAAAAGTCCCCTTCTCGAATCTGTCTCCCAACTGCCCAGTCCCCCTCCCACCATATGCAAAACTGCTATTAATATCATGTATGCCTAGCAGAGTTTCTCTAAGTGTGTGTATATTATCCCCAACTCCTACACAGGAAATAACATACTATACCCACAGTTCTACACTTTACTTTTTTTTTCACTTAACAGTACTACACCTTGGAGATTTTCTTATAGTAGTGCATTGTACTCCTTTGAAGAGATGTGGTATAATTTGTTCAATCAGTGCCCTACTCATGGACATTTAAATTGTTTCCAATCCTTTCCTATTACAAACAATACTGCAATGAATAATCTTGTATATATGCCATTGGTATGTCCAAGTATATCCGTAAGGTAAATTTCCAGAGGTAAAATCCCCCAGTCAAAGGGTATACATTTTTGCAATTTTAATAAGTGATCCAAATTGCCTTCCATTGGGACTGTACCAATTTATACCTCCAACAATATAAGAAAATGTCTATTTTCCCCTTATGATGGGCAGAAGGTCTTAGTAAACTTCTGAATTTTTGTCAACCTGATAAGATGTGAATTTCAGTGCAGTTTTAATTTGCATTTCTCTTATAATAAGTGAGGCTGCTCATCTTTTCATGTTCACTGGCCATTTAGTTTTCCCTTTTGGCATTGGTATGCCCACTTTTCTATCCATTTGTAGGTCTCTTTATGATTAATGTTCTAGGACCTCATTCCATGTTAGGAAGCTTAGCTCTTTGCGGTATGAGCTGCAAATTTATTTTTCAATGAGAATACTAAAGAGAAGAGCTGATATATGCAAAGCACTGTTATTTTAGGAAGCTCATTCCGGAAACCATGCAGAGTGAACCAGAGAAGTCACCACGGGATACTGATTAGAAGGCTATGGCAATTGCCACATGACAAGGGCCTTGAGCAGGCTGGTGGTAGGGGCAAAGGAAGGACCAAAATGACCAAAGTTATAACCAAGAAATAATTGGCAAGAGTTAATAATTACCAATGATAACGATGACAATAACAGTAGCTACAATTGGGTTAGGAGTAACTACAAGCTAAGTACAATGCTAAGTGCTTTACAAGCCTTAAGCCACGAGCTGGTACTATTATTGCCTCATTTCACAAAGAAGAAAAGTGGATTTTAGGAGCTAAGTAACTTACCCAAATTCACAGATGTAGGGAGCAGAACCAAGGCTAACCCCAGGTCTATCTGACCCCAGCGGCCTGGCAGGTGAAGGAAAACGATCAAAGGTCTGCAGTCCAAGAGGCTGAGTAATGCCTGGCTCGATGACAGTAGTGGAAGAGGCCAGAGCAGCCGCCTCCACTAGAAAACACCGTGATCACGTCTAGGTACACTGAGCATTTTCAACGCCTTTCACGTACACGATCACTCTTCCCTCGATGTCTATGAGTCACAGAGGGTAGCAGTAGCCCCATTTCACAGATGGGAAGACTGAGACACCCTGAAATTAAATAACCAACCCCAGTTAAGATGTCCTAAGCCCGGAACAGGTCCTCCATCAATATGTGCCTTGTAGCCCCCTCTCCTTGGCATTTGTCACAGTTCATAGTTACATATTTATTTTTGTTATTTCTGTTTAATATCTGTTGCTCTATAGACTAAGATCCATGTCTGGTTTTACTTTTGTTTTGTCCCGAGTTTGGGGCCTGGAGCATTATTGGCAGTCGATACATATTTATTGAATGAATGAATGAATGAATGAATTCCAGGCTTCGAGACCCTTTGTCCTTTATCTTTGCACTAATGATAAAGTTCCCTTATAAGCTAAATAAATGTAATGCCATGGATGCAGGCTGTACTATAAACGATTTTAGGATTCAAAAAAAATTTTTTTTTTTTAAGATTTTATTCATTTATTTGACAGAGAGAGAGAGAGCACAAGCAGGGGGAACAGCAGGCAGGGGGAAAAGGAGAAACAGACTCCCCACTGAGCAGAGAGGTTGGATCCCAGGACCCGGGATCTGGACCTGAGCTGAAGGTAGACGCTTAAATGACAGAGCCATTCGGGCATCCCAGGATTCAAATTTCTTCAAGTGTACAGCCACCTTCCACATTAATGTTTAAACAATAAAACCCCGGACCAAAGAGACACAGGAAGGGACAACATAACCAGTGACACGGAGGTGATGTCTTCTGGACAGTGTAGGAGGCTTTGCTGGGAGCACTCGACCTGGAGTTGAGCCCTTCCTGCTCTAGAGTAGATTGTAGAGTTCCACCCACTCCAGGACATCACTAGTGAAGAGGCAGCTGGGACAGGCATCGGGCAAAATGTACTTCAAGGAAAAAAGAACTCCTAAAATTCCAACTTGACCCAGACCTAAATGGCAAGAAGTAAGGAACAACAGATGTTTCAGCTATAACTGAAGAAGACCAAACAGAAGGTCTGAACTCGAACGACTGCAGACAGAGACACAGAATACCGCTGTCACGGAGAGCTGGCATCTCTGACGTGCATCAGAGCACCAAGCATTGCGGTATCTTCAGAAACCGTACGGTCGAGGTTCCTGCTCTGTGAAGAGCTAGCCATGGACTTGCCGTCATGGAAATCCCCCGTGCACCAAGCAGGGACGTCAATTCGGCTTCCAAAAGGTCTGTGTGATGGCGGCCAACTCGGTTAGATTGGCTACAGAAGTCACTGGAGGAGGACCATGGCTGGAAAGATCCTCGAATACTCAGCAAATGAGTGAGTGAGTGATAAAGAGATGCAGTTCTTTACAACTGAGGCTTATTTTCGACCTGATGATCTACATTTGAACTACCCGTTTCAGGACTTGCCTCATCACCAAACTCCGGACACTTGTTCCCCAGTTACTTTCTTAATTTAATGACCAGCTTTGCATGGGTAAGTTTCTCAATGTATTTAACAATTGAAAGAGAATACACTGAAATATCTCTGGATAATTATGGAATTCCAGATGATTTGAATTTCCGCATTTACAAAGCTCTCCTTTTCAGGTTTTTCTTTTCCAGTAAACATGTATCATTTTTATTATTAAAAATGTCACTTAGAGGGACACTTGGGTGGCTGAGTCGGTTAAATGTCTGCCTTCAGCTCAGGTCATGATCTCAGGGTCCTCGGATTGAGCCCCCACATCGGGCTCCCTGCTCAGCGGGGAGCCTGCTTCTCCCTCTCCCTCTGCCCCTCCCCGCCGCTCCTGCGCGCGCTCTCTCTCTCAAATGAGTAAACATTTTTTTAATGTCATTTTGGGGGGCATCTGGGTGGCTCAGTCGTTAAGCGGCTGCCTTCGGCTCAGGTCATAATCCCAGGGTCCAGGATCGACCCCCGCATCGGGCTCCTGGCTCGGTGGGAAGCCTGCTTCTCTCTCTGCTTCTGTTCCCTCTCTCACTGTGTCTCTCTCTGTCAAATAAATAAAATCTTTTAAAAAACAAGTAAGTAAATAAATAATAAATGTCATTTTGGGGTGCCTGGGTGGCTCAGTTGGTTAAGCATCTCCCTTCGGCTCATGCTATGATCCTGGGGTTCTGGGATCGAGCCCTGCATCGGACTCCCTGCTCAGTGGGAAGTCTGCTTCTCCCTCTCCCCCTGCCACTCCCTGCCCCGCTCTCTTGCCCACTCGCTCTCTCTCTCCAAAATAAATAAAATATTTTTTTTAAATGTCACTTAGAAAACCAATTCATAAGGCCCTACATTATGGAAAGCATCGCTGGGCTGAGGAGATGAGAAGCTGAGTATGTCATCAGCTAGCATAGCGCCCATACAGAGCGAGAGAAGCGCTGGCTCGGCAGAGGTCCCCTGTGCTGTGGAACAGAGAGAAGGGAGAGCTGCAAGAGACGGACTGTTGACGCTGGTGAAATAAAGGAGACGGGGGAGTTTTGGAAAAGAAATGCTTTGCTACGGAAATGAAGAAAGAGGAAACACATGTATGTAAAACCTAGTACAATGGCCACTGGCTGCCATCTTGAATCATGCTGGGAAAGGGCTCAGTCTCGATACTGCAGGTTGCCCCAGCCCGGGGTGGAGGGGAGCCCTGCCAGCATGGTCTAGTGCAGCAGAAGGAACCTGGAAAGTTGGAGGAAATGAAGGGAACACGAAGCCTGACAGCTCCCTTAAACAGGAGTAGTCAAACTGAAAGAAAAACCTGACTTGTTTAGATGTACTAATTCAATCTTTGATAACAAAATTGGCTTCCCAGATAAGTAGGTTTCAGCCTAATAGAATGGTTTGTGGGAAGTCAGTAGGACTCACTGTCTTAAAAAAAAAAAATCTTCCTAACAATGTTATCACTTAAAACTCCAAGATTAGCTGCCCATTTCTTTCTATTAGGCACCAAACTCTCTCTATAGTCCTCTGTTCTGTAAAACAATGTTAATCCTTAATGGATGACCTAATAGAACATTGGCTCCTAAAGTGTCCTTTGCCCAGAAGCTCTACTTCTAGGAATCTGTCCTGCAGAAACACTCACCTGTGCACACTAAGATATTCATGGCAGCACTGATCGCGGTTTAAATAAAAACTGTTTACCTGCAGAAGGATGACTAAATTACAGCGCATCTAGCCTATGGCACCCACTGTGCAACTGATAAGAATGAGGTCATTCTATAGGAACTGATACCGAAAGGTGTCTGAAATACCACTAAATGAAAAAAGCAAATTGCTCCATTAATATAAAAATCACAAGCTTACCTATTTGTGTGGGTCTATGTGTCTACATGTACAAAATGTGTGAAAGAATTTTTTTTTTTTTAAGGTTTATTTATTTATTTGGAGGGAAGGAGCAGAGGAAGAGGGAGACAAAGTCTGAAGCAGATTCTGCCCTGAGCGTGAAGCCAGACAGACGCAGGGCTCAGTCTCGGGGTCCTGAGATCACAACCTCAGCTGAAACTAAGAGCCAGACGCTTAACTGACTGCGCCACCCAGAATTTTCTCCCATCAAACTGAGAGGTGAAATTGACAGGTGAGCAGGAGGGGACTTTGCTTTTTCCTTAATGTTATTCGAAACTGAATTTTTTTCCTTGAGCACTGACTGCTTTTGTAATTAATGATAATTTACATAGCGCTTACTATATGCCGGGTACCACTCTAAAAGCTTTATGTGTATTATTAACTCATTTAATTCCAACAATAATCTTAAGAGGTGGCACTATTCTTATCCCTTTTTATGGATGAGGACATGGTCCCTGTCCAGGTCACACAGCGATATGAAAAGGTGCTGAGCTTTGAACCCAGGCCATCTGGCTCAGGCTTCTACTCTGAATCACTAGATTATAGTATCTGAAAAAAAATGACATAAATAAACAAATAGCATTGCTTTTAGAGTCAGACACATCTGCATTTGAATCCCGGTTTTTGCTGATTAGCTACATGATTCTTAGCAAATGTTTTACTTCTGTGTCAGTTTCTCCTTCTGTAAAATGGGGATGATAGTCACATACTTCATGAGACTGCTGTGAGAAACTCAAAAAATACATTCAGTGCCCAGCACTTAGCAAGCGCTTATTAAATATACATCATTTCCTCTATTGAGATAAAATTACCAGCCCTTTAGTGAATATTAATTTACTTGACTGTTTTCTTGATTGGCTGTCTAGAAGCATCTGGTGCTTCTGGGGTAAGCAGAGAAGGGGGACTTGGGAATAAGGAGGAATTGGCTCAGATGCAGAACGTGGAAAGTGCTAAATTAACCTCTTGCATAATTTTGCCTGAAGTCAGTGCAGTTAATTAATAATACTCATATGGGTTTTTAGATCATTCTGGGGTAAAATATCATTATCCCCATCTCTTGAAAGAGGGTAATGCTGTTCAGGGGTTTGCCCACGGGCAAGTTAAATAACAGAACAACAGGACTGAGCCCATTAAACAATGAAGCCAGGACCGAAATGTAGATGTTTCTCATTCTACATTCCCTCCTCTTTCCTTACCCCCCACTGCCTGACTAAGTGTGGGGGCATCACAGCTGAGAAGTGGTGACCACAGCCTCTCAGAAGGAAAGCACTACAGCAATGATGCGGGTGTGGGAGTGATCAGTGATCGTGCTTCTGGGGGAGATGATCCATCCGTTCACAGGCTGCCATAGCTGAGTGGGAACAATGGCCTCCTCCACACCTCGGAGCTAAAGTCGGTTCACTGACACGTGTGACAGACCCCCTCCCCTATGGGGTCCGCACAGCCCAGGGGCAGATTACACTGACCCTTTCTCTCAGCTCTTTATGGTGCTTATCTTTACAGTAGTCATCGTTCTGCAAAACAGGACAAGCATGCCATCCTGGAGGTCACGGGTGACCTCAGCAGGCGGGTGGCTGCCAGGCGGGAGGCGGTGGAGGGTTCCGAGTGGAGCCTTGCTCATTGCTCCCAGCCTAGCAACCCCTTGGCTCTGCCTGATCCTTCCTCATTTTCCTTCCCCTCGAGAGGACAGAGGTCAGGCAGGAGCCAAGCAAGGAAGGACATTCTGTTTGTGAGGCCCCAGCCACGCCACCCACTTTACAGGCTCAGTCAGTCCCTGCCGGGTGGGGGTTATTACCATTCCCCGGAGGGAAGAGATGCAGAATTCTCAGCCTTCTTTCCGACAAGACATGAATGTTGTATAGCTCACTCCCAGGGGAATGCCAAGGGTGTGCAATCCCAGGGCAGGATCCCTCAACTTTCTCTTTCACTCAGGACACCTTCTGCTGGCCAAAATGTGGGTAATTATTAAAGCCGGGGTTCGTCACACTATGTTCTTTACTTTTGTGTCTGCTTGAAAAATGCCATGATGAAATTAAAATTTAAATTTAAAAAGCCCTCTGGAACGCAATTGCATGAAGGCGATGTTATGATAGAGACAATCTTGTGTCTGCCAGTGATTTTTAAAAATACATTATTTCCTGTACGCAGGGTCTGTCGTCCTACATTATCAGTAATGAAGTGCTTGCCACACACCACACAGCTCAATACCCAAGTGCAAGGGCTGGGATAGAAAGCTGGAGGGCTGGATGAGGTCATCAACCTGGTCCTTTCCTCTCTGGTTCCTTCGTCACATGAACCCCTCCCTCCCCGATACACACATGCTCAGTGGGTATGGGGCTCTCCTCTTGGGTGGGGACCATCGGGAGCTCCTCTGCATGGCCTTCTCCACAGTACCAAGATTACCAAAAGGTAAGGACATGGTCAAGGGCCCCTAGAACTAGTATAGGTGTCTGCAGTGAGGGGCAGAGCCAAAGGTTCTGTGGGAGGAAACACAGCCTGAATTCAAATTCATAGTTATGTTCACCAGCACGAGACGAAGAGCTTTACACCCATCATCTGGATCAATCCCTTCAGCAACCCGGACAGGTGAAGGTTAAGCCCATCTTCGAGATGAGAACACAGAGGCCGAGTAACCAGCCAAGTTCACATAACTAAGATGTGGAGGCCCCTTGGCTGGACTTCCTGACTCCACTGCCCGCATCCCCTCCCAATGTGAACCCATCTCTCAGAGTGAGCAAGAGAGTTTGGGTTGAGTTGCTTGAAAATGGCGTGAAAGGAAGCAAGCCAGCTGGGTTGGCTCAGTGCCTGGCACTTGGTGGGCATTCGGGAGATATTTGTGAACTGGACTTTTGAACAGACTTTCAGGCACGGGGCAGGGGTGGTGGGAGTTTCCAGTGGGTCGGGGATCACAGTCTGGGCCTCTCCATATACTTGAACTTCCCCTATGGCAGGAAACCACAGAGAAGGGTCACAGGTGTGAACTGTGAAGTCCCAGGCGCCCGCCCCCAGCCCCTGCTCTGTCCTCAGGGCTCTTCCTGCCCGGCCAGGGGTCTAGGAACAGTGGCCTCTCCATCCCTGCGGCGGTGAGGGGGGCGGGGTAGGGGGCTTGTCAGAAATGCTGCATCTCTGCTCAGTGTCAAATTTCTGCTCCACCCCAGACCAGCTGACTCAAAACCCACATTCTACTAGTCTCCCAGGTGACTGTGCATCAGGCCCAGCCCCGGCTCAGCAACCTTCCCACAGCGGAATGTGCCAGTCATCATTCTCGTCATCCCTAGGCAGCCTGAGGAAAATCCCTTTTTCCTATTGCAGATTTCCTATCGTAGATTTAGGGGGGCTAAGCTGCTGCCCTAATCTTCTTCCGCCCGAAGGACCTGTCTGAAACGAGACTGAAAGGCAGACTTCTTGGTTGTCAGCGTTTCCAGGAAGTTCAAACCCCTGTGTGCTCCCCATGTGACCTCGTCTGTCTCCGTCTTGGGGCTCGTGAACTTGGAAGGCATAGAAGAGCTCTTCCTCACAGTGTGACCAGGCGGTGACAAATGTGCCACATGGAAGGAAATTAGTGAATAATCCTTGCATATTCTGAAGTGAGTCACATTGGCCTTTCTTAGACACGGCACTCCAGATGATTAGACTCGTGGTTTCTGTTTCTTGATTCAGAGTAAACTATTAATGAACACCTAGAGAGCATTCCCCAAAGTATAAGGCACTGCGGACAGCATGTAACAAAGCTAAATAAAGGACAGGTAAGATGCCTCTGTGAACAGAGACTACAGTGATTCTGGTAACCGTTGGGGACAAATTGTCCACTGTAGCTCCCGGGACCCTTCCCCCCTGCACTCTCCCTCCCCAGCTCTTTCCTCTGGGCTCTTACTGCCAATACGCTCAGTCACGTGGTGACTGGCCCTGCCTGTTGCTCGGGCACCCACTACCGGCGCTCTGGGCTTCCCCTGTCTAATCCTCACAGGAGCACCTAGAGGTAGATATTATGCCCATTTTATAGAGAGGAAACTGAGGATCAGAGAAGTCAAGTCGCCCAAGGTCACACGTCTAGAAACTATCAGAGGACTGGAATATAGATCCGACAGAGATTCTAAAGCCCAGGTCTCTCCCTCCCCGCCTGGCTGCTTCAACCTCGCCCACCTCCTTGTGGGATTTCAGGTGAGGGACGTGTACCAAGTCGGGCAGGGGTGGTGGTTGCACTGGTGGCTGTTGACCCCACTTACGTATCTATCTGGGATAGATCCAGACCCAGAGGTGCCCTGCTTGAATCGCCAAGGGGTGAAAAGAGGAAACCTCCCCGTCCTGGGAGGGTCATCTAAGCCCATACAATCTTGGAGATGGTATAAGCTCTTTCCTGGAATGGCTTTTAGCCTTTTACTGGCTTTAATTGGAAACAGGGATGAGGTCACTTAATAGGGCCCCTCTGTGTTTTGAAACCCAATGACAAGTTGTGGCCATTTGCTCTTGGGACCCACCAGGACCAGAGCCAGACAACAAGGAAGAAGAAGAGAGGCAGAGGAGTTGAGGCAATGTTACACCATCCCCCTACGGACAGATGAGACAATTCTGAGGAGAGACAATCCAAACCCACAGCCACAAAAGATTCAGCTCCTAGTGTTCCCGGGCACACTCTTCCGTCTTCCCCACCAGCACCAGAAGCTGAACCTGGTCCAATTCTGTCACATAGGAAAGAAAGGGGAATCCTTGCTCACTATCCAAAATAAGCCCTCTGGGTATGGATTTTCTCCGCCCATCTTCACGGCCCTCTTCCTTCCTCTACCCATTCTTCTCTAAATACCCCTTCTCTACCCTGCATATTAATGTTCTCCCGCTTGCCTGATGCTAAGAATCTCCTGGGGCACTTGAACATGCAGATTCCCAGGCTGGTCTCCTAGAGGTCTAGATTGGAGAGATCCAGACAGAGACCTGAGGAATCCGTGTTCAACAAGATCCCGTGTGTCCTTAGGATACCAGACGTTTGGGAAACCCTGGACTGTGCTCCCCCTGTTGTCACACGCTTCTCTGAACCCAGCCTGGCACTGGCTGGCCCTCAAAGCCACCAACTCCTGTCCTGTGACAGCATCTCCGGTGCTCCAGTGTCAAAGCCACACTGAGCTCTGGACGTGGTTCTCCATGGTTCTCCATGGTTCTGTTGCAACCTGCTGCCTGAGCTTCAGTTCCACATCCAAATGGTCTGCTACGTGTTGCTTGTGGTGCAGACAGTCCAAAACGAGCACAGTCCAAACCTGACTCCCCCCTCCAAGCTAGTCCTCCTTCTCTTAGACTTCTGTATGTCAGGCAGGTTGCGTGAGCTGGGACCGTGGGAGGCATCCTGGCTCCCCGTCTCTCTTCACCACCGCCCCACACAGCCAACTACTCACCAAGTCCTGGGGTCCCTGTGCCTCAACAGTCCTCAAATCCATGTCCTCCTCTCCTTCCTCTCCTGCCACTCTGGTAGGGCTCCTCTTCCTCTGTCACCTGGACTCTCCTGAGCGTCCTGGCTGGTCTCCCGCCCTTCGAATCTGCCCCTCTCCAAAAGGTCTTGCACCCAGCCACCTGAGCAATACTTCTAGAATGCAAGCCTGATTCCATTTCTCTACCACTTAAAGCCCCTCAAGAACTTCTTGCCACCCACAAGTTAAAGTCCAAACTGCTTAGGATGGCTCCCCTTAACTCCTCACTTCTCCCACGCCTCCACATCATGGCTCAGTTTCCCCCTCCTTCATCCGACCGCCCCCACCTCCAGCCCAGGCATCACATTCTCACGACTTCTTTGCTGGCTCTACCCAGCTGGGTCAGTGCCCCTCAAACACGCTCCTATAACAGCCTACATTTACCAGGTTACACGGACAAGTTCAGCTATTAACTAGGGGGAAAGTCTGAGGATTGTTTCCCAGCCTGTCTCCACCCCTAGTTGTTACCATAGTGACCAAAAGCTGACTCTTCCTGGTACCTGCGACTGTGTCTGAAGCCGCTCTCCCCTTCGTCTGCCCTTCAGAGTGCTGCACGAGGACCACCCAAGGATCGGCCCGCCTCTCTCTGCTCCTCAAAGGGAGTGGCCTCTCCTGGCTCTTGGCGAAGCTACCAGAAACTTGGCTTTGAACCATTCGTGTCTAACAGGTGGTCCGGATATTCTGGCGGAGACTGTGGGTTTAAAGAGAGGGAGAGATGGAATCATAAGATGCCATGTTTTCAGACCACCCTGAACCCTAAGGGCCAGTCACTGGCGAGGGAGTACCACACTTGTGGAGTCTAGGTGGGAGAAAGGATGGCTGATCCTCTTACAACTGCCCCCTCAGATAGCTGGGGATGTCAGAGCAGGCTACCAGGAGAGCTATTTCCAAGCCAACCTGCCAGACCTCGGGGAGGAAAGGGGAAGAGCTAAGACTGACGCTAGAACCCCCAGGACTCCGGGGAGTCTACGACCATCATGGAGGGGAACACCGCCCAGCCTCTGCAGGAGCTCCCTGGAGAGACAAGGTATTCCCACCACTACAGCAGATGGGGTGGATCTCCACCTGGGCCCAGATTGCTGAATAATGCCAGAAAGAACATTGCTGCAGGCACCTGGGTGGCTCAGTTGGTTCAATGGCTGACTTTTGATTTTTGCTCAGGTCACAATTTCAGGGTTGTGAGACTGAGCCCCATGTTGGGGGCTCACACCCACACCCACACTTCAGCGTGGAGCCCACTGAAGAGTTTCTCTCCTTTTCCCACTGCCCCTCACCCCACTACTCTCTCTCTCTCTCTCAAAAAAGAAGGAAGGAAGAGAAGGAGGGAGGGAGGGAGGGAGAGGGGAAGGAAGGGAAGAGAGAGATGGAGGGAGAGAGGAAGGAGAGAGGGAGGGAAGGAGAGGAAAGAGAGAGGGAAGGAGAGGAGAGAGAGAGGGAGGGAGAGAGATAGAAAGGAAGGAAGGGAAGGTAGGAGGGAGGGAAGAAGGAAAGAAGGGGGAGGGAGGGAGGGAGGAAGGAAATAAATATTGTTGAACTAGATTCTATGGAGCCCCCTGACCCAGCCCTAGTACTAATGGGTTACAGACTCCTTCAGAGAAGTGCTGGAAAAGCTGATAGTGCCAGGCTATCTTTTGTAACCTATCAAAAGCTGGCCATACTATGGGAAAGGAAATGGAGGCAGAAGCAGTAAGTTCAGAGGGGGCAGCAGAAGTGGCATGGCCAATCCAGACCATTTAAGCAGAGAATGGAAAATAGGGCTGCCATGTGCAGTTGTGCAGGTTGTTCACTGCAAAAGTCGTTCAACTGAAGGAGGAAATGGAGGCTGAAATCCAGCCTGTGCACCCATTTCCCAAGCTGTGTGTCCCAGTGCATTTGCTGGGAGGAAGAGGGCCTGTTCTAAATTGCAATAAGGCACCATTTGGGATTGTTGTGACCTTGAGGGAGAAGACATTGGCAGCAGCAGTAAGAAAAGCTTAGATGAATGCAAGAGAAACCCAGGATCTGGCAGAAGATGACAAGGGCTTTGAGAGCCCCAGGGACACTACTGGGTGGGAGCTCAGAGTCTCAGCGTATTGATATGCCACCCAGGCCCAGGACTATGCCCTACTCCTCCCCGTCACCCCCTTCACAACCATCCCACTCCCTCCTAGCCCACCCCCAGCCTTCCAAGGCCTCCATAGCCGGAGGTGCCTTGCCTGTGGCTCCTGTCACCTAAGCCCTAATGACTCATTCCTGAATGGGGTGGAAGGTACCAGGTAAAGAGAGGCAGTCTCCCCAAACCCACCCTGTAACTACCGCCAGTCTCAGCTATTACCAGAGACCTCAGCTGAAGAGCTAGGCCACCAGCCGTGGCTGAAGGCCAAGTGAGAAGAGGCTGTTGAGATCCCCCCTTCGTTCTTTCCTATTTATAGCTTCGCCTTAACAGCATCCACTCCTGGTGACAGCTCACAGGTTGTAACCTACAGGTTGTAACCTGCCCAGGGCACTTCTAGAAAGATGATAGCTTTGTTCAGAAAGCTACTAGCGCACAACATAAAGGAACCTGGGGCTTGCTTCCTGCCTTTTCCGCTTGGGACAGAAGATGGCCAGGCAGGTGGAGGCCCCTCAGGCACAGATGCAGAGGGGAGGTCAAGACAGGGGGAACTAGCTTTTCTGAGCCCCAATATTGTGCTGTAAGTACCGGGTTGTATTTAACTCTCCAACAACCCTGTAAAATAAGTACCATTCTCTCCATCTTATAGATGAGGAAACTGAACCTCAGAGAGAAGAAACACCCCCGGCCAGCTGGTAAGCTGTAGGGCTCTGATTTGAATTTCCTGGTCTTTCTGGCTCAGACACATCAGGTTTTTTTAACCCAAAGTATGTCACCTGCAAAGTGTCTCCCTTGGGGGTAGAGAAACTTAAAATAGTGCAAAGGAACAGAAAAAGCTTGCCTAGTGTTGCTTCAGCAACTGAAGCTAATCTCCCTACAATCCTCTCCCTTCCTGCTCTTGCTTCCAGGGTATCCTCAGGGGAAAATTACCCTCCTTCCTTACCCCTCACCCCATCTCTAAGGATTTTTATTTAAGTGAAATAATTGTATTAAAGCTGCACCTTGGGAGGGGGAGGAAGGGCAGGTAGAGGAACTCATGAGCTGATTAAATATGAGCCAGCAAGGGAGAACCTTCTTTCCCTCCAGCCAGCTTCTCAACCCACTACTCAACCAAAGCATTACCTCTCAGGGAATAACCGCCAAGACCCACATTTTGATAAAATGGGGGAGCAGGAAGGGGCTGCTCACAATAATTGCAGTGTTTATTGAGTGTTTTTTTTTACCTAATAGCCAAGTACTGGTCCAGGGATATTACACAGAGACCCATTTAATACACACACACACACACACAGTGTAAATGGGGAAACTGAGACCCAGAAAGGTGACAGAACTTGCCCAGAGTCTCCCAGCTTAGGAAGGGGACTTGGAATCAAACTCACACAGCCTGACTCCCAGATGCTGCCCTGCCTCTCAAAGGTCATCTCTCCTCACTGTCCCTTCTGCCCCCTCCAAGGGCAGAGACAGCAAGGTGTTGGGTCTTCTGGCTGGGACCCAGGGCTCATGTCACACCCCAAGGGCTTGGCACACTCAAGACTCCAGGAGCGTGCTAATTGCTCTTCACTCAGCTCAGATTTCAGATCCCACCTAATGCTCCCAACTAGAACATTCCTAAATGCCTTTTTATTTGTCTGTCATCTGTACTGTACTTGAGCCTTCCTGCTGGGCTCATAGAAGGCTAAACAGAACTTCCATTAGATTCTTCCCACTTCCCCTCAGCAGATACAAACAGAAGCAAGAGGAACAGGGGCACCTCCCATCTCACACACACAGCAGGGCTTGGCAACGACCCCAAGCACTCCCTGTAAGGCCAGCAAATATTTTGATAATCTTTCCCCTACAGGATTCTCCTGTGGAGAACACATGGGCACAGTCGGGCGCCATCTTCCAGAAGGTTCCACAGGAACAAACACTACATCCGTGGAGGGGATTTTGACTCTCAGGGCTTTAAAGGGAAGGGAAGCACATTTGGAGGCAGGGGCTGCCCAGACGTTCAGGGTCCTTCCGCCCCCAGTGTGGAGCAGGGATGGGGGGCTGCCGTAGGCGTTGTCGAGTGGGAAGCAGATGGGGTGGGGGTTCAAAGTTCAGCCTTTAGAGTCCAACCCGGGCTTGAGGACTGGCCCTGCTTCTTGAGCCTGTGTGACCACTAGCAAACTGCTTCACCCTCTCTGGTCCTCGGGTTCCACACTGTAAAATAGGGATAACAGTACTCACCTCTTGGACTGGCCCTTGAGAATTAGACACAGTAACATTAGCGAAGCATTAGGCTTGCACTGAGTCACCACCACAAACACAACTGTCGTTGTGGGATCCTTCACTCTCCTTGAAATGAGCTCAGGGAGCATGTTCTCTGCTGTCACTGGTCCCCTTTATTGGACCTCCTTTAGGGGACCTGAAGCCCCCCATCTGACCCAAAATGTGCCTGTGGGAGGAGAGGGAGAGCCCTGAAGGATGGGCTGCCCCAAGACCACATGGTCCCCCCAACATTACCCTCAGCTAGGTAATGAGAAAAGCCCCACAGATTCTTAGCATGGGACATTTCTTCACAAAGGCATATGTCTTTGAAAAAGATAAAGCAAAATTAACAAACGTTCATAAAAAGTGGAATAACATAAAGCCACCGGGACAAAAGGACTTGGTGTGGACGGCCCAGCACAGGGTGGAGCGCAGGCTGGGCAGGACCCCGGGGGCCCGGTTGAAGTGCTGCCTCCCCGCAACCCGCGCGCCCACTTGCGAGACCCGCCCCCAGGGCCTCTTTCAGGAGAGAATTTGGTCTATTTTCAGTGTACCCTAAAGGATATAGAGGATTGCCCTAGGGCCCCACATTCTCCCAGTGACTCACTGGTTACGCAGCAGGTACCCGAGGCAGAAGAGCCACTTCCTGGGTCCCTGAGCCACCGATCATACCTGCCCAATAGCCACCTTCTCCTCTGAGGGCACCTGAGTCACCCACGTGGGCAGGGTGGGACCTGGCCCCACAAGGGCCTGGGTGAGTGTGGCTCAGGAGCCCAGGCCATGCCCAGACCTGTGGATTGGTATGGGGTAGCATGGACACACTGCTTATCCACAGAAGAAACTGAACCCTCCTGGAAAGGTGTGGACCCATCCCACCTGAAACTTGAGGAGAGACATTCTCATATAGGAAGATCTTGGGGCCAACACACAAGCCCTTCTACACATTCCACTCCCCTGTGAAAGACCCTCCTGAAGCCGCAGACTCACTAATACTTCCTGTAACCCGTCCAAGAATCCTGCTCAGTGTGATGGGGAGAAAATGCCTGTCTAGGTGTAGGGGGTGTGCGGTGGGGGGTGGGGGCTGGGGGTAGGTGTTCAGGTAGGGAGGGAGGACACGGACAAGAAATCCAAGAACACAGACTAGAAAGAAGTCTTAAAAACAACCACAGCCTAACTGTCTCCTCTCTCTTGCCCCAACTTATCAGCTCCGGCCCAGGGTCAGGGGAGGTCAGAGGCCAGCTTTGCTCAGTGCGCTGACCTAGTTCTCACACCTGGCACTTGGCTTTGAGCCTCGGAAGTAGCTCCCCTGACTACCAGGTCCTATAGTAAATCTGGGGAGTCCTGGGCTCAGGCCCAGGGCCCGTAGAGTGGGGCCAGCCACGTACCCTGTCCCCGATCAGTCTGTGCCCTCCAGATGTGAAGCCAGAACACTCCATTAAGTCTGAAGGTTGGATGACAGCCCGGGCCTTCTGGAAACCGCAGGCAGGGCAGCACAGAACCGACAGGTCCTGGGCCTCCCCGGAGCCCCGGGCATCTGATTTCGGCACGCTTCTGCTGCAGCTACTCCCACAAGAAGGAGAGGGCCTGCTGCCACCTCGTTTTTCATTTCAGGCATACACCCATCACCCACTCTCATGTTTTCATTAGAGTCAGAGCCCCGGCTACCCACGCACTTTGGAGGCTTCAAACCTGATCCTAGTCACGCCCCGAGCTGTGGCTCTGGAAGCCGACGCCCAGGCCTGGGAGACCAGCCAGGGGATCCCACTCGCCGTGGTGACAGATGAGAACACAGATGCAGAGAAGTAATCAGGCTTAGCCAAAGTCACACGGCTCGTGGGGAGGCGGAGCCCAGATTTCAGCTCTGCCACTGGGCCCTGCAAAGGGACAGGGGCTGTGGCCTGGCTGTGGTGGGAAGTCCCTCTGAGTTTTCGGCCGGAGAGCAACCTGACCTATTGCTCTTTTCAGTGACCGATCTGCTCACAGTGGGGAGAAGAGACTGTAGAAGATGAAGTCAGGGGCTCCGACATCAACGCAGGTAAAAACATGAGTGTGACTCTGACTAGCACAGCAGCAGCTTTCTGTTTTTATTTTTCAAAGCCTGGCAGAAATGGAATTTAAGTTAAAAAAAAAGAAAAGAAAAGAAAAAATAAATAAAGCCTATCAGACATTGCGCTTTTATTTTTCCTGGTTTATCTTCAAAGACTTTTGGCAACTAAAACAATACATCTTTTCTTTTCTAAAAAAAAACTCCAAAACTCAAGAAACACCCCCTCCCAAATCACTGAGGATAGGAAAGCTCGTTTTTTGCCAACCTTACCTAATTCCATTATAAAGCATCTTTTCTATATAGTCTTCAGATTGTAATCGAATTAAGCCAATAATCTTCCTAAACTGGGAAGTTGGTTCTGGCCCCACCCATGGTTGTTTGCACAGCTAAGAGTAGGGGGCAGAGTCTTGATTCCAGTGGGAACTCGCGGTGTGGGATTCAAGTGTGGAGAAGTTCATGGACTGTACAGAATTTAAGCATCTGATCTTTTAATAATCTTCTAAGCATCTAGAGGGGCAGATATTAGGACCGCAGTAATAATGATGGCTCCCCAGACCTACTACCCTGTGACACTGACTTTGGACTTGGTGTCTGTGTGTTCCAGGTTCTCCCGAAAAGAATAAATAAAGGCAAACTGACAGACCTCCCAGGGAGAAATACGTGAATGTTTTTTCACGTAAACCTCCAAGCTCCTGTAAACAATTGCCTAAGGTGCTTATATAAAATGCAACTTCTTTCTTTTTCTTTTTTTTTTTTTTAGACTTTATTTATTTGGGAGAGAGAGATTGGAGAGAGTGGCGGGGAGGGGGGAGAGGAGCAGAGCCTAACTCTCACTCAATCTCATGACCGGGAGATCATGACCTGAGCCAAAACCAAGAGTCAGATGCTCAACCCACTGAGCCACCCAGGCGCCCCTAAAATGCAACTCCTAACTGCCTCTAGCAAATTCCTGTTGTTTCCTCAGATCTCCTCAAAGAGGTGATGGGTCCAAGGGAGGAAGGGGGCTCACCTAGCCTTTCCCTTCTAGCCACAGCTACCTTCCGACGCCAGAGCATGGTGGCCTGCTTGGGGGTGCAGGTTCAGGTCAAGCTTCCCAGCCCTGACCCCCTTTCCCTTATTTCAGGTCGTCTAACTTCCGTGTGGCTCCCTGGCTTCCTCACTAAAATGAGGATAGTTATGGTTAACTATTGTGCTACCCCCCCAGTGCTGTTGTGAGAATCAAATCAGTAAAACAGAACAATGGTCATCACTAGCTATGACATCATCTTATCACTACTAGAACAGAAAGGGTAGGAAAGGAGGTGGCCAGATCCAAAGCACGGACTCAAGGCTGCGACGAATAAGGACTCAGAACTTCCCAGGAAACAACCTTCCTGGAGCCGCCGGGGCTTAGCTGGAGGATTCTCGTGAACTCCAGGCGCTGCCCCAGAAGCCACTCGGTAGGCTGGATCAACACCATTCCACAGCCGGGGCTAGCTTCCGCTGGCTCGACATTGCCCTGCGCCCCAGGGCCGAGGGCAGCAGGCCGGCCGCTTCCTATCTTGCTGGTCCCCCGCCTCCCGGAAGTGCCGCGGCTCCTGTGGCTGAATGCAAAGCCAAGGCCTTCTGGGTTTGGTGTGAGCAAGTTACCGGAGCTTGGGCAGGGCTGGGGCTGCCTTCTAAGGCTGGTTCTGCCGCAGGGTAAGTAACCTGGGTCTCAGGCTGGTTGGACCCAGGTCTGTGGTCTCTCCTGGGCTTGCCTTCCGGGCTGCAGAGCTAACACTGCCCATCCCGCCCAGATGCTTCTTTGCCTGTTGTCTGAACAGCTGACAATTTAATTCTAAGTAACAGTGACTCACAGGACAGTGGTTCCCTTTTTTGCCAGAGCAGTCTTCTGTAAATCAAGCCTTTCTCCTAGGTGGAGAAAGGTCTTCACTTTTCAGCAGACGGAGCAGGAGGCAAGCCAAATGCTGTGATTAGAAGCACACAGACATGGAGCCAAATTGTGTTTCAATTTGGGTCTACCACTTACAAAGTGGAATGACCTTGGACAAGTTATTTAACCTCTCTGTGCCTCAGGTTCCTCATCTGCTAAATGGGGATATTAGTAGCACTTACTTCATAGGATCATCATGAGGGCTAAATGAGTTTAGAGCTGTGCCTGGCTCATAGTACGTGCTTCTAGCTGTCTGATAAATAAATGTCCAATAATGGAGAACTGGTTATATAAAATCCATACAGTGGAATATTACATAGCCACTCACATCTCTGTTACAGAAGAATAGTAACATGGAAATACATTCATCATCTATTGCCCGGTGAAACAATAGGCTCTAAAACAAACTACAGTATAACCATTATTGTTGGAAAAAAAGAAAATAAATCTATATACATTGAAATATGTACTAAATGTACACCAAAAGAATGTTTTTCTATCTCCAAAACTTCTGTGTTCTGTGTGTTACCTTAGTGATAAAAAGCCATAAGAAAACAATACAAATTTACATATATATTATTCAGTAATAAAATACAGTAACAATCATTTAAATTGTAGTAGATGTGCATAACTCAGATTAAATGATCATTCTTTAAAATAATGATGATGATGATGATGATGATATCGGTTCTAACAGTCCTGAGCCTAGATCATTCTGAGCGGAGGCTGCGGGGCGCCTGGGTGGCTTAGTCGGTTAAGCATCTGCCTTCGGCTGAGGTCATGATCCCAGGGTCCTGGGATTGAGTCCCGCATCAGGCTCCCTGTTCAGCGGACAGTCTGCTTCTCCCTCTTGCCTCTGCCCCTCCCCCCTGCTCACACGCACGCGTTCTCTCCCTCTCTCAAATGAAAAAAAAGATTAAAAAAAAAAGAGCTGAGGCTAAGAGATAACCAGTACCACATATATTAATAGTCAAATGTTATCATCAAAAAGAAAAAATAATATTCCATGCTTATATAGCTATGACATACTGTTTGATTTCTGGAAATAATCAAAAGCTAATCATACCAACACAGCCAGATTTAAATCTTACCTAGGTAAGAGGTGACTCACATATGTAAAAAAACAAAAAAGCAAATGACCATGTGTAAAAGCAATGAATTGAGAGTGCTTTGCAAGGCGGTGAGTGAGGGGGGCGTCAGGCCAGTTGCAAGCATGGACAGGATGGGGTGGGGTGGGGGAGGGTTCCTCCAGCCATTGAGTCAGAGGTTTCAAGAAGGAAATGGAACTTCAGGCTGCTAAAATAAAGGAAGGAGATAAGCATCTCCTTTTACTGCTCATTTGTGTAGAACTCGAATGGAGAAAAGAATAAGTCGAGAACAACCTCCTGAACCATGACCTTCGGTAATGAGCAGACTTCTCTCCTCTGTCACCAAGCCACTTCTCACTCCGTTCCATGGGTCTTACCAAGGAATAAAACTCCAAACACGCCGCATGTGAGCTCTGATCGATGAGGCTGACGTGAAATTGAACCCTCAGTGTGTCAAAGAACAAGCGCTAGGATGAATCCCCAAACCACTTTAACCTCCCTTGCAAGGTGCCTCACCTGGTTTTGCCCGGTTTTCCCGTTACCACCGATAGTTCCACACACCCTTTTCCCAAATCCAACCGTGGGTCCTTTGCAAGCTGTCGTGATCTTGTTCATCTCCATATTTTTAGCCCGTAAATTGTCTCCCAGCATCCTGTTACCCTCAAAAGATGTGAAGAGCTTTGAAAAGAAAACGCTAGCTGCAGATTCTGAAACGTGCTGGCTGAATGAAACTTTTGACTGACAAACACTGGTTTCAGTTCCCACTTTGGGCTTTCCAACTGTCACCACTAATAAAGTCCCACATATTACTCACCTACTCACAAACCAGACTGATATCCACATGGACTAATCCCAATAATCCCCCAAACACCTGAACTGGCTGGAACTGCTCCGTTTGTTCTGAAGAACCGTGGGGTCCTGGGGCTGCTCCAGCCCCTCCCTGGGCTGTGCCCAGGGCATGGGTGGGATGAGGTTCGCAGGCTGTTTTTTTTAGCAAGAGCCAATTGTGATTCGAATACCCAGGTGCTTTCTGTTGATGCTTTGGACTATCGGCCTCTACGCTTCAGGCTTATAAAAACAGGGGTCACAAAATTTGTATCGG
>CM052900.1:95611196-95701658 GCA_028534135.1 Potos flavus | reverse complement strand
GGACAGGACTGGAAGAGATTCTGCTGAGTGAAATAAGTCAAGCGGAGAGAGTCAATTATCATATGGTCTCATTTATGTGTGGAGCATAAGGAAAAACATGGAGGACATTGTGAGAGGGAAGGGAGGCATGAATTGGAGGAAATCGGAGGGGTGAAGAACCATGAGAGACTGTGAACCCAGAGCAATGGACTGAGGGTTTTGGAGGGGTGGGGGTGGGGGGTTGGGTGAGCCTGGTGGTGGGTATTGAGGAGGGCACATATTGCATGGAGCACTGGGTGTGGTACATGAACAATGAAGCTTGTAACACAAAAAATAAAAGTATTTGCGGAAAAAAAAAAAAAGAATGCCAGGCTTTGGAATCATGTTGAGGCTCTCCAGAGGGGCAGCCTTCCCGAGCAACATGCAGATTGAAATGTACTCATTCCAGTGAGAAATCACTGAAGTAAGATTTTCTTCGTCAGTGTATTGCTGCTGAAATCAATGCGCCATCAATATGACCATTGGCTTGTAATTCACAAGTCTATAGAGCTTTCTACTCTATAGAATTTCTGGAAATGCAGATTTAAAAACTCACAAGCAATGGTTTCAGAAACCCCAAATGCCATTTTTTTGTATTGAATCAAGACAGCTTCTAGGACTTGTACACAAAGAGACCTCAGAAATGGTTATTTGATTACTTGATAATCATGAGTCTTGGAGTGCCGGAGTGGCCTAGTCAGTTAAGCCTCTGCCTTCGCCTCAGGTCACGATCCCAGGACGCTGGGCTCGAGCCCTGTGTCATTGGGCTCCTTGCTCAGCAGGGAGCCTGCTTCTCCCTCTGCTTCCCACTCCCCCTGCTTGTGCGCTCTCTCTGTCAAATAAATAAAATCTTAAAAAAAATTTTTTTAAAGATAATCATGAGCCTTCAAAGATGAACAAATTTCTATTGGAAAAATCTGCTCAGCTTCTACAAGCAAAAAAAAAAAAATCATTCTTTTACTCATTTATTCATCTAACTATCCATCTATCACAAACACAAACACTTTCTGACTTTACAAGAAGTTCTAAAATGCAGGTGGGGGGGCACCTGGTGGCTCAGTTCGTTGGGCACCTGGGTGTTTCACTCTTGGTTTTGGCTTGAGGGATGGTCTCGGGGTCTTGGGATCAAACCTGAACCCCGGGTCCGGCTCTGTGCTGGAGGCGGAGTCTGCTTGGGATTCTCCCTCTCCTCTCCTTCTACCTGTCGCCACCCCACACTGCTCATGTGCGTGTGCATGTGCGTGCGCTCTCTCTCGCTCTCTCTCTCAAATAAATAAATAAATATCTAAAAATAAAACTAAAACAAAACGCAGGTGAGGAAGGGGGATGGGAGAAAAGAAAGACAAATAACTTACAGATTCAACTTCTTTTTAATTTCAAAAGTAAGTAAGTAGGTTTTATGCTAGTAACCCAAAGGACATACAGCATTGAGTCCCTGCTCTTAGTAATTCCTACCAGGTGTCTTTTATCTATCTATCTATCTATCTACCTACCTACCTACCTACCTATCATCTATCTATCAAATACTGTCAAGCCCCTTTAATACACAGATTTTCTATTTAGTTATTATCACAGAATTTTGAGGTTATAAAGTATTTTAATTGTATCTTTATTATGAAACATACCTCAATAAACTGCAATTTAACTTTTCACGCACCTGCTTCTCCCTCTAGAGTGGAGGCCCTCGAGGGCTGGACATCATATTGACTACACTGTCCTCACTCCCAAGAGCCCTGATTGACACATACTGGGTGCTATTAAATGTTCCCTAAAGGGACATAAAACAACAGAAATGTGCTACTCGGATAGATCCATGATCCCCCCAACCAGCGATCTGTCTCCAACATGGAAGTCAAAATCCCAAAGGAATCGGAAGCAACTAGTGCTGAGGTCAGTTTTCCATGAATTCATTGACTCCCTCCCCACCCGATTATATGTTCAGTTTCTAGTGTCTCAAGAGATAAGAAATTCTCTAAATGTACTAATCACGCATAGGACCTCGTTTCTTTTTCCTTTTCTTCCTTTTTGTGCATGTGTCCTAAAACCTCATCAAGTTCAAAAGTTGTTCATTATCTACTTCTACCAACACAATATTTGGTGAAGACTTCAAGGTTATAATAGTCTTATTCATGACTTTCAGAGTTTTATGAATTTATTTTTCTTTTAAGATTTTAAAATTGGGGCATCTGGGTGGCTCATTTGGTTGAATGTCTGCCTTAGGCTTGGGTCATGATTCCAGGTCGGGTCCAGCATCAGGCTCCCTGCTTTTTTTTTTTTTTTTAAGATTTTATTTATTTATTTGAGAGACAGTGAGAGAGATAACACAGGGAGAGGAAGAGGGAGAAGCAGACTCCCCACTGAGCAGGGAGCCCAGTGTGGGACTCCAGCCCAGGACCCTGGGATCATGACCTGAGCCGAAGGCGGATGCTTAACCAACTGAGCCACCCAGGGGCCTCTATTCTTCTATTTATTTGACCACTCATTCAACAAATATTTATTGCATGCCTACTATGTGCCAGCCACTGCAATTCTGCATTGGGTTAAGACCAAATAAAACTACAAACCAGAAATGCCTTTTGTTCTTGCTTCCTCATGCTCTCTCCTGCTCAACTTCTAGAGCGAACATTATGTTTGCTGTTATGGGCTGAACTGTGTTCCCCCCAAATTCAGATATTGATGTCCTAACCCTCAGTACCTCAGAATGGGAGTATTTCTGGAGATAAGCCTTTAAAGATATAATTAAGGTAAAATGAAGTCATATGGATGGGCCTTCACCCAGTATGACCGGTATCCTTACAAGTGGGAAAGATTAAGACACAGACAAAGAGGGAAGACCAAGTGAAGACACAGGGAGAAGACAGCCATGTACAAACCCAGGAGAGAGACCTCAGATGAAACCAACCCTGTTGATGCCTTGATCTTGGATTTCCAGTCTCCAGAACCGTAAGAAAAACTAATTTCTGTTGTTCAAGCCACTGAGTCTGAGGTACTTTGTCATGGCTGCCCTCACGGACTAATACCTTTGTCAATTCAACACCTTTTACTTCATCACCAATTCATCTCCTTTTACTTCTTTTCCTTCGCTTTCTTTTCTTTTCTTTGTTTTATTTTGAACAGTTGATGATCTCTCAGGGAGAGTTTCTTTATCTTTTTCACATGTGTGTCTTCTTTCTTTGGCTAGGTTGTAAGCTCCTCAGAGGAAAAGCAAAGGAAACAAGGTGCCATCTTTGGGATTTTCACCTACCCCAGTGCAACAGGCAGGGCCATTTTAAAGGTGAAGAAATGGAGGCTCTGGAGAGAAGCCAAGTTGCCCAAGATCTCCCCAGTTGGCCAGGGGGTGGGGGATGTTCTCCATACATCAGCTTTGGTTTCAAAGCCACAGACCTGCCACCTCACCAGTCCTCCCTGAACGCCTGAGCTGGTGGCTCACCATTACTAAAATACCTCAGAGCTGGCCCACTTCAGACCCTCAAAAACTACTTATGGACTTGATTGATTTAGATAAATGCAGATGGTTTGGCTGAACCAGGGTAATTAACCTGACTGCACTCCTCTCACATTGTGGACAGATGGAAGCTCTTGGGGGAATTAAAGACCTGGGGTGTCAGAAATCACTATCTCTTCCTCTCCCCAGCTAGTAGATAAAAGCTGCAGGCTCGGCCTTGACGGTTCACTTTTAAAATTTCTGTCAGAACAAGCTGCAAACATTAACGCGTTTGGGTAGCGCTCAGTCAGCTGACAATTATTTGTGGTGGGGAAACAAAGATGGCACCCGCCAAGGATGCTGACATCTGCCTACACTGTCCGGTTTCCTTTGGACCGAGAATGTCAGCATCTTCTGCGACAGCGGGACAACTGCTTCACCTCGAGCAGAGGACTGCAGGCAGGGAAGATGCAGAAAGAGCCCAGGACAGGCTGCGGGAGGGGGACAGGCCAGGAGTGGCCTCCAGGAGGCCAACTCTACCATGGCTTGAAACACTCTGGAAACAATGGCTATTTAAATGCTCCTTTGGTAGTGAAAATGGCTATAAAAATAGATCTGACCTTTTGTGTTTTTCTAATTTCGCACCATGTGTATATATTACCTATTCAAAAGTAAATGAAAAAAAGGTTTTTAAAAGTTCTGCAGGGTCTTACACCCAGAGCTTGAAACAGTGTAGAACGGAGTTAAGAGCACTGGTCTGGGGGTCGGGGTAGTCCGTGAAATGGTATTAGTTCCTACTCTACCACTAACTTAGTTTCTAAAACACACATTCCTCCTGCTTAAAACCCTTGGAAGCTCCATCACCCCCAGAATAAGTTCAAACTCCTTAGCTTGGCCTATGAGAACAGAAGAGATCTAACTCCCGCCTCCCTATCTTAGTCTAGGATTCCCCAAAGACCCTTCTGCAAGGGTGCTGGTGAAGTAAAGGTGTGGGATCGCTTGCTAAAGGGCAGCAGTCTCCAGAACACGGGAAGGTGGTGGGGGCAGGAGACACAAGGAAGGAAGGGCTGCAGGTGAGGGGTGCATTATGAGCCACTGATCGCTCTGGGAAACTTTGGGTTCGATCCCTCAGGGTCTGTGTAGACACACCTTAGAATTATCGGCCCAGGGCCCGGAAGCTGGGGGATTCGTTCACCAACTCCCTTCCTCAACAGTTGCAGGTTGACCCGAGGACATTGACTCCTTAGCCCTTCTCATCTGCCTCATGCAAGGGCTGAATACACTCAGGATCAAAGAACCCTCAAGCAGGGAGATGCAGGTGCTTGAAGTAGAAACTACAGGTGGGCTGGACAGATTGTAACGTCTGCAGTACCTTGTAGCTCTTTCCCCAAGAGGTGGAATCTACTTCTTTACCCCTTGAATCTGGACTTGCCTTTCAGCAACTAGTATGCAGATCTTGTGAAGTTATAGGGGCTCTTGGCCTGGGTCCCCAAAGACCTTACAGTATCTGCGCTTATACTCTTTGAACTATGCCACCACCGTGTGAATAAGGCCGCGCTAGGTTGCTGGGGTAAGAGACCAGATGGAGTGAGGATGTCACCTAGCTCAGCACCTTTGGGGCAACCAGCCCCAGTCACCTTCCCAGCTGACTAGGGACACGTGCCCTAGTGAGCATTGCCCAGCCCAGCAGGACCACTCAGCCTAAATGGCTGAGCTCGCAATCGTAAATTAAATAAAATGGTTGTTGCTTAAAACTGCTAAATTGGGGGAGGGGGGGTTGTTACGTAGCAGAAGCTGACTGATAAAGCATTTAAGGGAGCTGGCCAAAGCTGCAGACCAAAGCCGTAAGCTCTAGAGCAGGCCAAGGGGCCCCAGGAGCTTCCAGCACCATGCCCGTATTAGTTCTCTCTTACTGGGCAACGAGTCACCCTAAAACATAGCAACTTGAAACAAACTTTTCTTACGCCGGATGGTTTCTGAAGGTCACACCTGGGGAGGGGCTGAGCTGGGTGGTTCTGGCTCAGGGCCTCCCATAAGGTTATAGCCAAGATGTTAGCCGGGGACGCAGACATGGGAAGGTTTGACTGGGGCTTGGAGGTCTGCTTCCAAGCTCATGCACGTGGCTGCTGGCAAGTCTTTGGTTTGTTACTGGCTGATGGCGGGAGGCCTCCGCTCTTCACCCCATGGGCCGCCTTAGGACTGCTTGCTACAAGGCTGTATTCTCTCGGTCCACACAGACCAGCTGTGGAACAACGTAGGAGAGGGCTACCCAAGGGTGGGGACACCAGGGGTGGGATCGATGCTGGCTGCCTACCGCACTATCTTTTCTCCCTCATCTACCCACACCCTCTGCCATTCACTCCGCCCTTCAAATGACTCATTCATTCCCTGAATGCTTAATAATGATAACAGCTATGATTGTTTTTGTAAGCCCACTAAGTGCCAGGCACTGTGATCATCTGCTCAGGTATAAAAGCCACATCTTTTCTTCATCTATGAGCCCTTGTCCTCCTGCGAAAGATCTGTGATACTGTGTTATAATAAATATATATTTGGTCTTCGTCCTTCATCCTGGCCCAGGGCTCTCAGAACCTCTGGAATTTCTGACTGGGGGGGGGTCAAAGGAGTGTTTTCTGCTCTTCCTAATGAGCCCCCTTCAGCCACACCTGCCTTCCCTGGAGGGCACCATCTTCATGTCCCCAGTCCCCTCCCTCGGCCACAGCGCTCCTGATAGAGAACCCAAGTCACTATGGGAGTCACTCCGGCCACTCACAGGCAAAGATCATAAAACTCCCATCTGCCTTTGGTTGTTCTGGCTTTTGTTTTCTAACGAAAGGAACTCAGAATCACTTTTCTTAAGAGAAATGAACAATGACAAGAAAAGGTAGAAAGAAAGAGAACATTCCGAGGAGCAAAAAAACCACACCCCTACCCAATGCCACGTACACTGGTTCTGGGAGCCTTTCTTCACTTAGGAGAAGAAAACAAACGAAGAAGCATGCTGGAATACAAGTCTCTGTGCCTGTCCCTTGCTCTCCAGGTTCCCTCCTGCCCTGCCACAGGCCTGCATCGGGGTGTCGAGCAGCCGCGATGAGCCCAAGCCAGCTCACGGGCCCCGCTGGCTGAGGCCATGCTCAGCCTGGTAGAGTTCGCAGATAGCAGCCACTGGCACTAGCTGCACTGGCAGCTCTGGAAGCCTCAGAAGTTCAAGGATGCCTCAGGCTGGAAAAATTTCATAGGCATTTAGGTGGGGCAGGAAGGAAGGGTAGAGAAGGCTCCTGTGAAGTCAGCACAGTAGGGGCCAGCAGTCAGGGGAAGAGGGATGGTTGCTCAGTTCCTGCTGTGCCCTTCAGACTGGAGCCCAGGGCCAATGGCTCAGAATCCTGAATGTCCCCTCCCCCGGGGAGCCCTCCTTGACTGCTTACGGGAAGCATTCCTCTATAAGAGCGCACGAGGCCTCGCGCATTGTGATTCTCCCTTTCACAATGTTGAAATGTTGGTAGAAATCTGCAGCCCAGTGAGCTAGAGACCTTTGGAACAGAGTGGGACCCTCAGTAAGTGTTAATTGACGTGGGGACGATGGAGAATATCTAAGGCAAGGCTTCTGTACGCGCTCCGAGAAGGAGAGACACCACTTACCAGGCCCGTTCTGGTGGTCTCCACTTAGGACCCCAATGCAGCTCTCCCACAAATGGTGGCTGGGCTTTCGGAGTGCTGGAGCACGGTGACGGCTCAGCTCCCGAGAACACGGTGTGGCCAAGCAGGGAGGGTGCCAAGGATTCCTTGGGTTCACATTTTGTCTCCACCACCTACCAGCTGTGTGGCTCCGAGCACGCAGATTGAGAAGATGGCAGAAGAACCCACCGAGAGGACTTGCAAGGACGGAAGGGGTCACTACCCCCGTGAGCACAGACCTGTGTGTGCCGTGTACCAAGCACTCTGTAACGTCAGCTCGGAGTATCTGCCCTGTCTTCCCCAGATCACAGAAGCGGAACTCCAGACTCTTTCAGGAACTGCCCCAAATGTGTGTGGGGACAGAGAGTGTGCTGGGGACTGGCTGTTACTGCTGTTCCCACAAGCTCAGACCGGGTCCCGGGAGGCAGAGCACAGCCCTAGGCCAGGGTTGAAGGAAAGACCTCCAGAAGGGACGGCAGTGAGGGGTGACCTTGGCTCCGAGTGCCTGATCCCATGTACCCACGAGCCTCCCCAAACCTCTGCACCCGGGCTGGGGACTCCAAACGAGGGCCTGCTTGAATCTCGGGCCTGCCTTTCTGTTTCTGGCCTCCTGGCCTTTGCTGCTGTCCTCGGGGACAAGCTATTTTAGGTAGCAGTCAAAATAAAACTGAGATTAACCCAGAATTGTTGGCAGCCAAACAATACCATAATTATGTGCTTTTTAACTTCAGAAATCAGGCTGCTGAAGCCGACTCGCCGGGGTGTGTGGGGTGCTTTGAGGATAAGAAACCTCCATCCTTCACTGAGCTACCTTCACACACCCTCCGCCACAGGTGGCCACCAGAGAGCCATCAGGCTCTGAGGGGGACACTTTTTCTTTTCCAGGGAGTCATATTGTCTGAACAACAATACAACTTGCTCTCACACTAGATGCTGGCAGGTTGGAAGGGTGATTTACTACTTTCTATATCATAAATCCTTCTCCTAGCAGTCCCGGTCCCAGTGCCTGGTGGCCATGAGGGAACAGAGGAGGCTTGTGTCCAAGGGCTGGATTTTCAGGGCAGGAAATCACCCAGAGGAATGTGTTTGTGCTTTGATTGCCGACAAGGGGCGCAGACCCCCTCATGGGGCAAATAGGACCCTTCGTCTTTGCCAGGAGCCGAGGGGGAGGGGAGGGAATTAGTCACACACAAGAGCGACAGGATTAGGCCCCTGAGAGTAAAATCCTTCACTCCAACCAGAAAGGGGAAAAAGAATGGGGGATTCAAGTAGATGGGGGGAGGGGTTTGAGATTATGTCAATAAAGGTCACTGCTTGAAGAACAAAGAGGCAGGCCTGACTGGAGGCTTCGGGCACATCTTTAAGCTCCCAGCCAAGACCTCAGAAGGCAGAGGAAGAGAGAAAGAAACCAACAGACCCCAGGTCCCGGGGCAGCCCCAGAGGTGTGACTGAAAAAACACAGTTTCCCACCAAACACTAACTTGGCCCTGGGAACAAGGGGCTTCTGGAAACATCATGCTAGACATTTGCCAGGGAAGTTGACCTTGCAGGGAGAATGGAAATAGAAAAACATACCCCAGTGCTCTCTGGCTGGGCTGCCCTATCGATATGGAGGCAAACAGACACCTTGGGCAGTGACAGACCTCCATTCCCTTCAGGGGAAGGCCATCTGGTCTCAGGCACTCTGCAGGGCAAGGAAGTGATGTGTGGGATGGTCCCTTGGCTCCTGCCTTCTCCATCAAGAGTGCATATGGTTCCACTGTTGTAGTTGAGGGGTTTGCCCCTTTCATGCCTTCATGGGCCCTTCATTTACCCCCTACCCAGGCCCTGAGACCCGTCGTCCTGACAGCTCTCCTGGGAGGAGTGCGTATCTTTATGCCTCAGCTGGGAGTGCATATCTTTAACGAAGGATGTGGACTTCCTGCTTGGTTTTAGTTTGTTTGATTTTTATTTTTGTCTCAAAAGCCTGAAACATCTTTCCCCGCTGCACAAGCCAAAGGAAAACAAGCCTTGGGAGGTTGACCGTGGGGACTGGACATGCCCAGAGAAACAAACCTGTCCCGGAGACAAAACCTTGGTTTTGGACTGGGGGCAAAGGCAAATGGGGCTAAATGACAGCCAATGAAGGAGGCCAGGGGTTCTAAACAGGTGGGATTGGAATGCAGGTCCCCCCACGGCTCTTCCTGGTAAAGGGCGGTGGGTTTTCATGCCTGAAGGGCTGCCTTGCTCATATTTTTCATCCTGTGTGGTCTCTGATTAGAAAGGGAAGTCACATTCCAGTGTGAAAAAGAAGCCACTTGGCCACCTCCCTCTGGGGACTTCATGGCAGGGCCTTTGTCCCTGCAGACCTGGAAGAAAGGGCTGGCCTTCTGTCCAGGGCAAAAGGGGCTTTGGACCAACAGGTGGGGTGGCAATAAAATGAGTAACAAGGGCCAGAAACCAATCCCACTGGGCCTCGGCCAGTGCGTGGGGAGATCAGGCAAAGTGAAAAATAAGGGAAGCCTTAGAAAGGGGAGTAGGGGCCCCTTGAGTTCAGATGCCAGCTGTTGATGGCTGGGGCTCCCCCAGAAAGGGCTGCCATCCCGCCAGGCTCATCATAAGTGGTCTTCTGAGGTCTGTGTCCATCACCTTCCAGGTTGCCCGCACTTGGCCAACACTAACCTCAGGCCAGTGTGCACATGGGAGCCCTTGTTTGTTGAATTGTTTAGAAACCCCCAGGAAATAGGTCCCATCCAGCTTACACATGTAAGCAGAGCCTGCAGAATTCAGAAAGCTGCCTTAAATTCTTCTTTGTCCGAGGGGGTGCATCAAGCTATCATGTTTCAGAAAATGCTTGCTTCCGGCCGGCATCGTGAGGGAGTGTCTACAAGGGCAACTGGTTATCTAATATGAGAAGCCCCAGGGCCCCTCCTGCCACCCAGCATCAGTGGCAGGGGATTCTCTCCTCTGAAAAGTTTTTTTCTAGTGGGTTTTTTGAGAGCCAGCCCTTTCTGTGGGATGAGCTCTAGGAGAGGATGGCAGAAAGTGATGGAATGTCCCCTCTGCTTCCCATATCCCACCACAGTTCCTCTCCTACCCCTGACCTGCCATCCGTACCCGAGTATGCTGGGCCTGGGGGAGGACTTCTCAGGAATTTCTCCCCACACCCACCCACCTGCAAATATCTCTGAGAGGAGCAAGCCCTCCAAGCTGTTATTAGCTGATTCTCCAGGAAGCGACATACTGAAAGGCTCAAGGGAACCAACAAGCAAGGGAGACTCTATGAGGCCTACTTTGTTTAAATACCATCCCTCAGAACTTTCTGTCCTGCAATTCACTTCTTCCCCCACACTACTCTTCCTCTCTATCCCATGACATTCATTGCCTTCTAGCACACTACTACGTGCTCGCTGTCTATGTCCCACCCAACGTAAGCACCCCGAGTGCCAGACTTTTGCCACTTTTGTTCACCAATATGTCCCAAGTGCACGGAACATTTCTTGGTACCTGGTAGGCACTCAAAAATACACATGGAGTAAATGAGTTTAATATAGGATACAATGCCCCTCCCCCCAATCACATGTTCTCACATGTGCTCTCTCTCTCAAATAGATAAATCTTTAAAAAATATTCAGGATCTAATAGTTTTAGAATGGGAGAATCCTTCAGCATATCTGTGGTCACCATTCAGAGAGTGATATCTTGCCCCCCATTCAGAGAGCAGGTACATTTTAATCCAGGCTACACAGTCTAGGTCCAACTACCAACTTAAAGAAAAATGACTCCTACAAAAGTAATACACGTTGACTGCACAAAATTTGAAATAAACAAAAAACTACAAAGAAGAAAATTTAAATAATCTATAGACACACTCCTATCCCAGAGGATAACATTTTTAATATTTGAGTGTGTGAGGGGTGGCTGGGTGGCTCAGATGGTTAAGCATCTGCCTTCGGCTCAGGTCATGATCCCAGGGTCCTGGGATCGAGCCCCACATCGGGCTCCCTGCTCAGCGGGAAGCCTGCTTCTCCTCCTCCCACTCCCACTGCTTGTATTCCCTCTCTCAGTGTGTCTCTGTCATATAAATAAATAAAATCTTTAAAAAAAAAATTTGAGTGTGTGTAATAGTTTGAGTGTGGTCCCCCAAAAGAGGCCCACTCAGAAATTTTAGATATTATTATTATTTGGGAAAAGGGTCTTTGTAGATGTAATTAAGTTATGGATTTCAAGAGGAGATCATTCTGGGTTAGTGTGGGCCCTAAAAGCAATTGCAAGTCCTTGGAAGAGGAGAAAAGAGCAAAATAGGCATGGGCAGAAAAGGTATGTGAAGACTGAGGAGGAGACTGGAGTTAGGCAGCCCCCAGGAGTAGACATAAGCAAGAAAGGATTCGCCCGGGGGGCCTTCGTAGGGAATGTGGCCCCGCTGACATTTAGACTATGGACTTCTGGTCTCCAGAACTGAGAGAGAATAAATTTCTACTGTTTTAAGCTGCTCAGTTTCCGGTAATTTGTCACTGTAGTCCTAGGAAGCCAATACAGCATAGATCTGCTATAGGTCAAGTTCCCCCCAAAATCAGATTTGAAAATAGGGATTTGTATGCAGGCAGTTTATTGGAGAGTGCCCTCAGAAATGACGCCTGCAAGGCTATGAGAAAGGCGGGGTTGGGCAGGGGGAGAGATGAACTGAGATGTGCTTGTCCCGGAGGCCTCAGCCTTCCCTGGCAGCCCTGAAGCCAGCACAGCCTTCCAGAGTTGTCTCCAACTGAGGCCAGGGAGCCAGACCTCAGCGCCAGCGTCAACCAGTCATGGACGTGGGCAGCCCCATGGGAGGGCAGCTGTCTTCAGAGGAGAGCAATGTCTGGGGAGTGGCCACCGCTCCTAGCATCTGGGGAAATGACAGCCTTGCTCCTAAAATGGGGAAATGCTCTGAAATAGCCTTCCAGTCTAATACACATTTTCAATTTTAGCATTTAATTTCTGAAACGCTTGAACTTTTAGTTTCTACCTAAATTTAGCAGAATATTTGAGCTATACATTTATTAGTAAAATATCACTGAGCTGTATGTGTTTAAGGCTACAGAACAAGCTCATTTTAAGGAAGTAGAACTCGCCCACATGACTCAATTACCATGTGACTTTTTTCCAGGAAACAAAGTTTTCTTTCTATATATACCTCTCAGTTCCAGACATCCTGCCTTCTTTCAGTTCTTCCAGATGTCTCTCTTGACACTATTTGGTTTCTGACGTGCATACTGTTCTCTCTGCCTGGTGAGCTTTTCTCCCCCACACCCCCCAGAGCCCCCACCTCCCATCCACGTGGCTCCCTCCCGCTCATCCCCCTCACATCTCAGCTGAAACACATCCTCACAGAGAGGCCGTCACTGATGCCCCCTAAGTGAACTCCCCCGAGAACACCTCAAACTTTCCTTCTTATTCCTCATCACACTTGTGATTGCTGCTTCATCAGTTCCTGGCACTGGGCAGACATCAGGAGTGCAAAAATATTGTTGAATCCCATGTAATCCTCCTGTGCAATGGCTGGGGTCTAGATTCAGCCTTCTTTCCTGCAACAGGCCTTCGGCCCCCAGCAGGATGCCATGGATTTAAGGACACTTGCTAAACGGGGTCTTTGGTACCAGCCCTGCAAAGTCCATGCATCAGGGCCACTGGCCTTCTAGTAAGTGTTGGAGGGGATTTCTGGCTTGCTTTAAAAAAACATCTCTGGGATCTCTCCTACAGGAGACTCCAGATAATAGATGTGATCCTCCCTCCTCCAGAAGATGGAGCTCAGCTTTTTCCTCCCTGTCCCCTGAGTGTGGGCTTGCTTTCCAGGAGAGCAGTCTGCCAAGAGGGGACAGGAATGGGACAGTTCACATCGGCGAGAAGTTATGTTGAAGATGTGTACCCTTGATAGATGGTGATGAGAATGATACTTCACCTCTGTGGTCTTCCTTTCCAAAACTTAGAACCTTAGTCTAACTATGACGAAAGCATCAGACGAATGCAAATTGGGGGACATTATACAAAATACCTGACCAGCAGTCTTCAAAACTGCAAAAGTCTTTTTTTTAAGATTTTATTTATTTGTCAGAGAGAGAGAGCACACGTGGGGGGAACAGCAGGCAGAGGGAGAAACAGGCTCCCAGCTGAGCAAGGGGCCCGGCACAGGACTCGATCTCAGGACCCTGGGATCATGACCTGAGCTAAAGGCAGATGCTTCACCGACTGAGCCACCCGGGCATCCCCGCCATAGTCTTTTAAACAAGGAAAGTCAGAAACTGTCACAGGCCAGAGGAGACTAAGGACAAGTAAATGTAATGTGCTATCCTAGAGGGGATCCTGGAACAGAAAGGGCACTGTGGGAAAACTAGTGAAATCTGAATAAAAGGTGCAATTTACTTAATGGTAATTTACCAGTGTTGGTTTCTTGGCGTGGCAAATGTCCCCTAGCGATGTAAGATGTTAACAATAGAGCAAATCAGGTGAGGGGTATATGGGAATTCTAGTCTATCTTTGTTATTTTCCATAAATCTAAATCTATTCTCTTAAAAAAAATCTGGGAGAAGTACAACAGCAATTCCATGCCAGGGAAAGGCCCCTGGGCCTGCTCAGTCCTCTGATGAGCCTATTTTATTGTAGAGAGGTTGGGGAGCGGGGGGAAGCTGGAAAGGAAGGAGGTGCGAGGTCAGGGACTCAGCTATCAAAACATGTCCGAAACGAGATGACAACATCAGTGGGAAGCCAGTGTCTTACATAAAGAGCAGATATTAAAATATTGCCACCTGAATCCAAGGAACTTTCTCTCTCTTTGACACAGCGAATGACTGAAAGCTTCCAAAAGGAAGTTCCAAAACCCACACTCTCCTCAGGTCAAGGGTAGATGGCATTAACACACAGAATCTCTGCACAAACAGTCCTATCTGGGACTCCGCAGGGGAGCAGGCGGTGGAGGGCCCGGTGCTCTGAGGCTGCAGCTTTGGGGGGGGGGGGCCTTCTCCTCCCCCACCCCACCTCGCCTGGGCCAACGAGGCACGGAGGACTCTGATGCCAGAGCCCGGGAAGTGGGCCTACCAGGCAAACCTGTGAAGGTCCATGAAACACCTGGCAGGTAACTTCTTCCCAGGGTCCGCAGGCCCAGGAGATACTCCACGCTCCAGGGAAAAGGACAGAGAAAAAAGGAAAGACAACGAATTAGTGTATTTAGGGGAAAGGAAGAAGTTCCCAGAACCAGCTTCACAGTAGGAAGCCAAAATCAGCGGGATGGGTGGGCAGCACAGGACAGGACTCGGGGTAGAACCCGTCCCAAGGCAAGGAGCCCGACGCCAGAGGAACCTGGAAGGCCTGCAAAGCTGTGGGGACAGAAGAGTCAGTGCTGAGAGGTGGGGGTGGGCAGAGAAGGAAGGAGGGCTGGAAAGGAAAATCGGTTTGGAAAGACCTGCACTTTACTAAGTGACTTCCACCGGGGCCGCGGAGATAAAAGAGCGTCTCCTAAGCTAGGGCCCTGGTGATGGCCAGGCTGCCGGGTTACCCACCGGTTCTCCACCTAGGGCTCCCCACTGCCTCCTCTTGCCCCCCACCCCAGGGAGACTCCACTGCCCTTCAGCCATATCGTCCGCTGTACAACCTTGAACCTCAGAAAATGTCTGTGAGGAGATAAAGAGGTCTCCCTTCCCCTCCGGTCTGACTTCTCCTTGGGTAGCAACTCCAGACTCTCGGGATGCAGACCGGGGCCTGCCCAGCGGGGGCCCCTCCCCTGCCTGAAGGGCAGCAACAGGATTCCTTCTACAGAAACACCTGCTACACCCGAGCAGTAGCTGCAGAGGGCGAGGGGTTGGCTCTGCACCCAAGACCTTCTGCCAGTGGGCTTAGTATTGGAGGCCCCATAAAAGCAGCACATGAATTGCAAAATTGAGACCCGGGCAGCATTTTACCAGGTCTTTATGGGAAAGGAATTTCGGAATATGATTTTTACTAGACTCTAGGTTCTAGGCCGCTTTTTAAAAAGTCTCCAAGGATGATCTAGGGACCGAATGAGATACTTCCTCTCCCTGCAATGGTCCACTGCAGCCCAGGGAGCCAGACTCACACAGCTTCCCATCTGGAGGAGGGCCTTAGAGGAGAGGAAAACCCTAGGTTCCCTCTTTGTTTGTAAAGATTCAGAGGTGGCTTTCTACCAGAGAGACAAGGAGACTCAAGTTCATCAAAGGTTGATTCCGTCTGATAAAGTATCTCGGAATAACTGAAGGGTATAGAATACCACCACATGATTCTTGGAAAAGAGGATTCTTTGCAGAAAAACAATTCATGGTTCTAACAGGGGGGGTTATGAAGTGGGATCATTCATAAACGTAAAACAGTCAGAAGACATTTGTGGAGAGCCAGGAGACGCCTGATGTTACCCCTTGGCCCTCAATCTTGTACGTCTTGGGTCATTATCCAAAAAAACGTAACTTCTTCTTCAGTGGAATATGCAGTTTACTAAAATATCTTGGATGTGGAAATTGCTTTTGAGAGCACTGAATGTATACATGAAAAGTCAAGAAGTGGAGACGCCACGGAACATAGGAACTGAATCTCTACAAAGTGCATGTAAGATCCAAAATTAAACCAGTAACATGGAGTAAAGATACAAATTGATCTCCTGATATAAAACCTGCTTTGGACCTGGGAAACCCATCTGGACTGGGGCTGAGGTCAATACAGTTCATATGAAAAGAAAGAGCGCATACGGAAGAGAACTCCCAAGCCAGAATAACTGAAAACTTTTTGAAGCACATGAAGAAGTCCATTAGCATAAAAATAGTCGCCCCCCCCAAGAAAGTACCTGAGAAATAAGGATTTCAGAGCAGTGAAAATGCTCTCTATAATACTGTAACGATGGCTACCTGTCATCATTATCCATTTGTCCAAACTCATGGAATGTATAACACCAAGCATGAATCATAAGGTAAACTATGGACTTTGGATGATTAGGATGGGTCAATGTAGGTTCATCCTTGGTAAAAAAAAAAAAAAAGGTGCCATTCTGGGGCACCTGGGTGGCTCAGGCGGTTAAGCAACTGCCTCTGGCTCCCAGGGTCCTGGGTTCGAGCCCCACATTGGGCTTCTCTCTCTCCAGCTCTGCCTGCCGCTCTGCCTACTTGTGCTCTCTCTCTCTGTGTCAAATAAATAAATGAAAATCTTAAAAAAAAAAAAAAAGTGCCATTCTGGTGAGTAGTGTTGATCATAGCAGAGGCTCTCCGTGTATGGAAGCAGGAGGTAAGTGGGAGGTCTATACCTTCCTCCCAATTTTGTTGTAAGGAGAAAAAGACCCTAACCAATAAGCACACTGAAAATTCCAAATATTTATTTTCTAATGCCCCTTCCCCAAGCAGTGGACCCCCCTCCCCCGACTGTTACAACTGTTACAAAACAGCCCATTGGGCACAGAGACAGGAGGACATTGGCCTGGGTGCAGAGCGGAGCTTTGAGGGAGACCCTCCCTCAGGACCGCACTGGGGGACTTACAGCCCACCTTCCCTGTGAGGACCTTTGAGCCCCTCAGATGAACGTCACCACAGACCAGCACCCTTTCCTCTCCTGAGAGACTCCAGCACAGCTGGGTGGGGTTTGTGCGTGTGCGTGTGTGTGCGTGCACGCACATGTTCATTCCTTTCTAGGCCTCCTTTGCTCAGAGCCCTTGGCCCACTGGGTGTTAGTGTAGCTTAACTATTACTCAGATAATGTTTTTTTTTTTTTTCTTTCAAGCATTAGGCCACACAGACAATAGACAAGTTAATCCAAAAAGCAGAATTTAAAACCGAAGTCTAATCTCTGAGGAGTAGAAACCAGTGGGTTTTCTCCTGAAAATTTGGCCTTATGTCATTTTTTTTTTTTAAGATTTTATTTATTTCTTTGACAAAGAGAGACAGAGAGGGTGTGAGAGAGGGAACACAAGCAGGGAGAGTGGGAGAGGGAGAGGCAGGCTTCCCACTGAGCTGGGAGCTCGACGCAGGGCTCAATTCCAGGACCCCAGGATCATGACCTGAGCCGAAGGCAGACACTTAACGACTGAGCCCCCCAGGCGCCCCTGGCCTTATGTCATTTCCACAGGAAGTGGAACTGGGTCTTCATTGGAGGAGAAAGCCCGAGATTACTGAGGTGAACAGGGTGGCTGCCTCTGTCAGCTGGCAGAGAGGGTGAAGGTAAATAACAGTAACACATTTGTAATTACCTGGTATCTTCAGGTGGAGTTCAAAGCGTTTTACAGGGAGGGGACAGCCGCCCCACACACACCATAATGGCCAAGGAGCTGATGGCTTCCCGCCCTCAGGTGACCCCTGTCTGTGAGCCGACAGGTCCCACCTGGCAGCTCGCCCATGCACCAATGACAGGTCCAGAGGCCCAGCTCTGCCCTGTGCCACCACTCAGGTGACAAGCCATCTTCGTCATCCAGTGACCCCTCTAGTGTGCGGGTGTGTCCTTCAGCCTCTGTGCACCACCCTCCCAGCCTGTCCTGCTGTTTCTGCAACATCGCCTGTCCCTTCTCATAAGAAAGAAAAAAAAGAAAAGAAAAAAGAAAGCCAAGCTGTTTTATGGACCTCACATGACTGATATAATATTTGGGAGGTATGTAAGAAGTGGGCTGTGTAAACCCATTTCTGAGATGGGGAAGCCTGAGGCCCAGAAAGGTGACGTGTGCCCTAGACTCTGAGGTTGTATGTTTCAAAGTGGGATCTACAAACCCCTCAGAAGTCCAAGAAAGCATTCTAAGGTTATCCGTGACCATTCTCTGTAAGAATTATTTTTTATTCATTTTGATGCTAATTTTTAAAAAAAAACATTTTGTGGGGCACCTGGGTGGCTCAGTTGGTTAAGCATCTGCCTTCAGCTCAGGTCATGATCCCAGGGTCGTGGGATCGAGCCCCACATGGTGCTCCCTGCTCAGTGGGGACTCTGCCTCTCCTTCTGCCCCTTCTCCCTACTTATGCTCTCTTTCACACACTTTTTCTTTCAAATACACAAATAAAATCTTTAAAAAAAATAACATAAAATAAAAATAACCGTTTTTGTGACATGTGGTTGACTGCCTGACAGCTAAGTGCCGCCGTGGTTTCAGATACACATTTGTGTTTGTATTTACAATCATGTCATGTGAAGTGCCTGCATTTATTTTTCAGCATAGTGTTCTTCAAACTGGTGTGCATGGATATATCTTTAGGGTTCACTGGATGCCCTAGTTTGGGAAACAACGCTCTAGGACCCACAGTGTTCCTGTAGGAGCTGCTACATGGTGTGGCTGAACCTGAGGAAAGAGTCAGAGAGAAATGCGAGGACTGCAAAAGGGTTGCTCCCACAGTGAGAGAGGCCAGAGAGGAGGCACATGAGGTGGTGATTTGGCCTGGGCTGACCTCGGAGGAGGTGACGGGGTACGCGGGGGCATGGAGTTCCGGGGCAGGGGTGAGGCTTGGAAACAGGTGGTGGCAGCCTTACAGCTCTGCACGGGCCACCCAGGGGCCAGCCATCATGCACAGAGGCTGAGACACCAGCGGGGGAGGGAAGGGCCTCAGCAAAACAGGCAGAGCCAGCTGTCGATCCAGCAGAACTCAGGAACCCAAGGCAGGGGTTCAGAGTTATGACTGGGCCCACCTGAAGGGGCTGCAGAAGAGTGGCCACACACAGGATGCCCAACCCTGGCACCCCAGGACCAGGCTTAGGGCGGCATAGGGGTGGTGTGGAAGGCTTTCCACCCAGCTCACTCCTCTTCAGGCTTCAGTGATCAGGACTTAAATGCCACTTCTTCCGGGAAGTCCTCCTTGACCCCCAGACTCGCCTCTCTGCCAAACACCCACAGCACCCTGTCCTTCCCTGTGACCTTCCTTCCCTTGGCCATTAGCGGCTCAGGGTTTGTTTTTATAACTGGACTATGAGCTTCCTGAGGGCAGGGGCTGTGCCTGTCCGAGTTACTGCTGTATCCCCAGGGCTCGAAATTCAGGAGGGCTCTGCGAGTATTTGTTGATGAAATAAAAACAATGGAGATTCCAAGTTTGGTGGATCTGAGCTTCTAGAACACTGTCGGGCTTGGTCAGAAGTGATCTGAACCTGGACACCCTTGCCTGAGGCTACCGTGTCTAAAAACTGAGAAACAACCCTTGACAGAAATGTTCTGTCATGTCAGAAGCCTGGACTGTACGATAATTTTGCGGGCACCGCACATGATCTCCTGATCTGACCATCCAGATAAGGGCCCTCTCCTCTCCCTCAAGTCCACACCACTTAAAGCCGTGAGCTCTGTCATAGTAACACGAGGCTATTTGGAGACTCTCCTGAGCCTCAGGCACTTTTACTTTTGGAGACCATGCCCCATATCAAAAATTACTAAGATGTTCTCTCACCTCACATGAAATATAACATATTTAACCACCTAAGATGCATATGACAAGCCGGAGTCATATTCCATTTTGTAGATGTTCACTTAAACATTTATTAATTTTGATTTCACAGGTTGCTTTTCTTATTTTGAAAAGTTTATATAGTTCTTCAAGTCATAAAAATTTTTATAGGCCTATAAAAAGCTCCTTTATCCATTTATTGGATAAAGTGGCCCTTGGTCCAAGGCAGCTACGTTTCTTGTCCGGAAACTACCAGACGAGCTCCTAGCCTCTGCTGATAGGAGCCAAACTTCTTTAAGAGACTTGGACACATCTACTCAAAGCACAGCATTTGGCAGCCTTCCTATGGATTCTGTAGGCAGAGCAGAGGAAGAACATTCCTGCCTACCAGAAATAAGGGCCATGTCTATGAGTGGGTGGTGAGCATTAGTTCCCAAATAAGGCATTTGGAATGTAAAACAATCCTCTCAGGCTAGTCACCACACACTGACCACAGTGATGAATCTTTGAAGAATCTAGGAGAGAGAAAACAGGGAGAGTGGTAGGAAGGGGTGGGAAGAAGAGCTAATTTAATAGCACAATTACTAAATTAAGAAAAAGCTCAACTGGTTAAGTGTCTGCCTTTCGCTCAGGTCATGATCCCAGAGTCCTGGGATCGAGACCCACATTGGACTCCCTGCTCGGCGGGGAGTCTGCTTCTCCTCCCTCTGTCCCTACAGCCCCCACCCCGCCATTCATGCTCTCTCTCTAGCTTTCTTTCAAATAGATAAAATTAAAAAAAAAAAAAAAAAGCTCCAGAAGTTCAATTCTAAACTAATAGATCGAATATCTAATTTTATGGAATGGAGAGTAGCAATGAGGAATTTAATTACAAAATATGCTAGGCATTATATACACACACACACACACACACACACGCACAAATGTGTGTATATATATATATTTAAAGATCTATTTATTTATTTGACAGAGAGAGAGCACAAGCAGGGGGAGCAGCAGGCAGAGGGAGAGGGAGAAGCAGGCTCCCCACTGATCAGGGAGCCCGACGTGAGACTCAATCCCAGGACCCCGAGCTCATGAGCTGGGCCGAACGCAGACGCTTAACTGACTGAGCCACCCAGGGGTCCCGCTAGGCATTATATTTTAAAAGATTTTATTTATTTATTTTAGAGAGAGACTGAGAGTGAAAGTTGGGGGAGAGAAAGAGACAAGCAGACTCTGCGCTAAGCCCAGAGCCCGATACGGGGCTTGGTCCCAGGACCCCGAGATCATGACCTGAGCCGAAACCAAGAGGTGGACACAACCGACTGGGCCACCCAGGCGCCCCATGCCAGGCATTACATTAAGTCTTCCAGAAAGGTAGGTGCCCTCAGGCTGCTTACGTATGTAGATAGAATATGTGTGATTCCCTAGTACAATATGATAGTGTGAATAAAGAACATAAAGCAGTAATTATGGGGGAATGGATGAGGAGACAGTAATTAATGGGGCCCTGAGGAAGCCCAGGAAGATCTCACAGACACTACAGCTTCTTAACTGGATCTTAAACGATGAAAGGAATTTTTCCAGGTGATAAAAGGAGGAAACAAAATCCCAGGAAGAGGAAGCAAAATGAGCAAAGCTATATAAATAAAAATAATAATGGTTAACTTTCATTGAGTGCTTTCTATGTGCCGGGTTCTGCTCTAAGCACTTCACAGTTAGTAATTCTCCTCTTAACGCTCTTAGGGTAAGAATGTTCTTCCACTTAATGGCTGAGGAACTGGCGGCACGGGGATGGTAAGCAATTCTGCAATCAAGCTCTAGAGCCCTGATCCTCTACCCCCTTTCCAGGACCCACGAAGGTATGGGGGGGAGGGGAGGGAGCAGAGATGGGGAGGAAGGATGGAGGGGGGAGTCCAGTTGAGGGGATACAGGCTCTCTGGCTGAGGCTGGGGAACTGGATGATGAGACTGAAAAGGGACATTGGATCCTTTGACGCCATGTTAGGATTTGGCTTTTACCCTACAGGCCTTTCTTGGGGGGTGGGGGGTGTCTCTGGATCATCTGCAGGAGAACCACCTTGAGCTTGTGAAAATGCAGATTCCAGGCTTGGCCCCAGACCTACTGAAGCTGAAGCTCGGGGATGGAGCCTGACAATCTGAATTTTAAAAAGCTCCCTGGGTGGGTCAGGTTGGAGAACCCCAGCTGCAAGTCATGTGGACATATGGCCGTCTGTAAGTTGGGGGTAAGTGGTCAGATGTGCTTTTCACAAAGCAAAGTTTTGAGTCATAGATGAGTTGGAGAGGGCAAAGCCTCAAAGCAGAAGACCAACCAAGAGCCCCCTGTCCTCTCCCGCCACGTGAGAGCTTGGACCGATAGGGGCGTCAGACATGTTTCCGTGACAGCATGATAAAGACCTGGGGATCAGATTGGAGAGTGAGGTGTGACCAATTAATTAATTGAGACGTTTCTGCTTGGGTGACCATGATGGAGAGGACGCAGACTTGGATTTAGAAGACTCGGGTTCAGATTCAAGCCCTGGCACCTGCCAGCCGTTAGACGGTGGGACCTCAGTTTTCTCATCCCCCAATAGGGACACTATTAGCCACCCTGTGGGAACCCGCCCTGAGCCCCCTCTGCAGGGGAGGGGATGGAGCTGTGCTTAGTCCTCTCTCCACTGCTGGTCTCTGCGCCAAGGATGAGCTGAGCTGGGAAGGAATGTGCTGAGGCTGAGCAGACCTGGCCGCAGGTCAGAGATGAGTCTCCGCCTGGCACCGGCGTCATCCATGGCCGCTAACAGCTTCTCTGACGGCATGCCTGTGAGGTCCCTCACCAGAGGGCTGGGCAGGCCAGGGCAGAACCAGCGGCCAAGTCCGGGAACGCCAGATGGAAGACGCTGGTGGGGAAAGCGTCAGCTGGGGGAGCATCTGCAGTCCTACAGAAGCCGTCCTGAGTCAGGCGAGGGGATCCAGGGTTAGGGCTAGAGTTGCCAGATTAAAGATCTCATGTAATCCTTATACTGAAACATTATTCATCATTTATCTGAAACTCAAATTTAACCACAAGTCCTATATTTTGATTTGGTAAATCCAGCATCCTTAGTAGGACCCTTCAGGTCTACACAGGTTAACCTGGGAGCTGGTCCCAGAGAATAGGACCCATGGGACAATGGGTGGGGGGTGAAGAGGGGTGGGGGAGGTGGGCTTTGGCTCAAGCTCTGAGGGTGACACGGCTCCCTGACCCCCATCCAGGACACTGGTGGGCCTAGATGAGGCACTGCCTCTAACCTGGAATTCCAACCTTGACCTGCCTGTCCAACGCTGACCTACTTTCTTCCTCATCACACGCGCTAAGCTCCCAGATCTGGTTCCTGGGTTTCCAGCTCTCCAACTATGAGCTGAACTCCCCTTCCCCTGGGAACTGGTCCCTTCTGATCGGCATGGCTGTGTGACCACTGCCACGTCCTTAGGTGACCCCCGTTCCAGTTAGGAGAGGTGCTTTCAGAGCCACAGCGGAGCCTGTGAGACGGGAATGGCAGTGGTACCGAGGCTGGGGGGCAATGCGGTTTATGACCCGCAGCAATCAAAGACAGTCATGCGTTAGTGAGTGACACGCCTAGATGTTCAGCTCTCCCAAGTCTGGTGTCCTGTATATTGTTATACATCCTGTAATGACTAAAATCTTTATGCTTTGATCTTTTAATACTGTTACAGCCTTCTACAAATTAAAAAAAAAAAAAAAAACTAAAAACGTATACTGTGCCATCTTTGACTCAGTTAACCTTGCCAATAGAAAATTAGCCTCTTGGTCCGAGGCAGGGCCAGCTTCGTGGACGTGACTGGTACAGGGCTCCGAGCTCAGGAGGACCCCGTGTTTAGCCTGATGCTCCGCCGTTACCATCTTGCAATTCTGAATGACTTTTGAACCAGGGCCCCGCGTTTTCATCTTGCGCTGAGTCTCACATATTATGACCTTCGCCCTGTCCTTAGGCATGACGGGATAGCCAGAAATGGAGTTTAGCACACACAGGATGAAAAGAGCTTCTGAAACACCAGCCTTGAAAACCCTACACTTGTGATGGGGCGGCACAAAATCATAAATAGGAAGGCGTTTTCATCGCCGGAGGAAAGTCAAGTCAAATCATATCAGGCAGGTATCCTGTCCCCTGGAAGGTGGCTCATTGCTACAGAACACAGTGACAACAGCTGCCAGGCATGTCAGGCCTAGGAAAGTCAGCATATCCACAAAGATGCTCTTTCCCACAAAGGCGTAAAGAGCACAAAGCTAAGAGTGCACCGTGGGGAGGGGGCCTTCCCGCCTGGGCTGTGACCCAGGCCATCCATTTCAATCCCACAAGCACAACCTCTAAATCCCCAGCCAGGATCTCCTCGACTCCTGCCAACCCATCAGTGCTGGGGGGCCCTCCCCTAGTGGACTCGGTCAGTGGGCCCTGGTGCTCCTGGGACTTCCAGCAAGGTGCAGGGGACCGCGAGCCAGAAGGGGGTACTTGGGCTTGTCCCCTCTACTCACTCAGTGCTCCTTTCCTTCTTTTGTCTTTTTGTTTGGTCCTCCCCCCTCCCAATACCCCTCCCCATCCCATGTCCGGTCCCCTTCCAGGCTGGAAAGCCCTGATGCATCGGGGTTCCCACAGGATCAGGGGCTCAGTGGAGCGGAGGTCAGGGAAGGGATGGCCTTTCCCATCCTTTTTGTTCTAGTTCAGCGGCTATCTTTGCTATCTTAGGTGATAGGCATTAGGGACTGGCTGCCAAGCCCTGAAGCCAAGTGGGAAATTCAGTAGAGCGGGCTTTTTGTTTATTTCTAATAGAAGTTAGGAATTACCCGAGAGCAAGGGCTGTGTTTCCAGCTGACAGCCTTGTGTTCAGCCTGGGATCAAAGTGCTCCTGCTGACTTCCTCATCCTCTGCCATCAACCTGACTGATAACAGCTGCAGATGACCCTGGGTAGAGCTTGGCTTTCTGCCCGCTTGTCTCCGTTCAAGAGTCCTCGCTTGGCCGCCCTCAAGTGACCAGCGCCCAAATCTGCCAGATGGCATCAGACAATCTGCTCGCCAGAGTCAGAGGCAATTCAAGATGCTGGTACTTGAAGGAGGTCCTCGGACTGTCACTTAGCAGTGGGGTTGGTGGTTGAGGAGCCTCACACCCCGCCAACATCCTGGTGACATCAACGGCAGCGGGGCCCGGACTAAGACAGCCGCTTGCAACTTGGGGAGACGTGCCAAATAATAATAGCTGATATTACTAACAAAGCCTGACACCTCCGTGGAGACATTACAGTGCGGCATTAAGAGCATCAGTTCAGTTCAGACCGCCCTTATCTGAATCCTCACCGTGGCATTTGTTACCCCTGTGATCTAACCTCTCTGTGCCTCAGCTTCCTCACCAGTAAAATGGGACTAATGAAAGTGCCTGCTTCATAAAGTCGTTGTGAGGATCAAATGTGTTCATATTCATAAAACACTCAGAATGACACCTGGCACATAAGGAGTGCTTAATAACTGTCAACTGTTATTATTACTATTTTTTTTTTTTATCCTCACCATGACACTAGAAGGCATGCATGTTGGCAGATTAAAAACTAGCTTCAAAGAGGTTATATGACTTGTCCAGGTGACACAGATGGTAAATGACAGAGCCCTGACTTCATTCAGAGCCTGTGTGCCAACGTCCATGCCACCATGGTGCCTCAGCGCAGGGAGGTGAATGGGGAAAGGTGTTCGGGTCTGGCATCTCTAACCAGCATTCCCAACCCCGAAGATGTCCCTTCGAGGTTACCCAGGGCACCAGAGCAAGGGAGGTGGGTGGGTGCAGGGTGTCAGAATGAAGACATCTCCTTGGAAGAATAATCTGCCAACCAGAAGACTGTAGGAGTGGAAGGAATTAAGGCAAGGACCCTGGACTTGTCCCATTTGCCCCTCCCGCTATAATTCCAGGAGCTCCTTAGAGTGAAAACTAGCAAGCACAGCTGCTCCAAGTAACCACCCAAACCTGGTCTTTTGTAGGCTTTGGGACAAAGTGGAAGGCTGTAGTTTACAGCAAAAGACACCCTTGATTGCTGTGGCTGACAAGGTGCTAATGGGTTCTAATAATCTCCAAATCTCCGTTAAGTGTTCTTCACACTGGGCTGTGATTAAAACCTCTGCTCCCGGGAGGACCCTGTGAGCATCTCTGCATCTACCAGGTTCCATTTTCTTTAATTGGCTTGGGCGCCTGGGCCTGCTTAAATAGAATTTAGACCTATTAGGAGTAGTTTGCCATATACGCAGGTCCAATCCTTGCTAGCTACTTTTGGTGACAGAAACTCTTTCCCAAACTGAATTAGGCTGAGAATAGAATCCCGGAAACTAAATTCTCTGTGTTTAAAAACACTGACAGAGCCACCCCAGGTTTCTGCTAAAGTACACCATTTTACAAATTGAAACGGGGAGCTTTTTTGGTCAACCTACTATTTAGAAAATAAACAAACAATGAAACACGCATACAACTATTTCAGAAATGCTACCACACAGAAAAGAAATCCCCTTGCCAAAATGCCACCATATAAAGAAAGCAATTGAAGAAAAGAGTACTTGTTGAAATGCCACTGACATTGTATCAAGTGGAACTAGAAAGAAAATTAATATCCTGCTTAACTCCACCAGTGTTTTTCCAAATCACTTATTTTTTTAAAAAATGCAACCTACTTAATTAAATCATATTTACTGAACCATAGACTGGTCAGGAGATGACGGGGTTGGGTAACAGAGGCCCTGTACTCTTAACACAGGTGTTAGGTTCGTTATTTATTGCTAACCCCCAAAGTTAGTGGCTCAAAACGACACCAATCACTGATTGTCTCTTACAGTTTCCAGGAGTCAAGAATTTGGTTCTGGCTCAGAGCTTCTCACGAAACTGTTGGCGTCCTCTGGGGCTGCATTATCTAAAGGTCGCCGGCGGCGGCACGAGCGACTCCCAGGGCGGCTCACTCACTTGGCTGGCGAGTTGGTGTTGGCTGTTGGCAGGTGTTTCAGCTCTTCTCCATAGCCCTCTCCATGGACCGCTTCAGCGTCCTCAGGACGTGGAGGCTGCCTTCCCCATGGGAGAGTCAAGACACTGAGGTGAAAGCCACAGGGCCATTTATGACCTCCACCGTGGCCTCTACCAGACTCTGTGTGGGCAGAGGCTACACAAGGGCTTGAACACCGGGGACAAGAATCACTGGGTCCCGCTGGGAGGCTGGCCACCACCACCGGTAGCTCTAACACTAATCAGTTTCAAAAGGCCTTCTGTGATCTTCCAGTTTCTTCCAAATATTCCTTTCTTCCATTTTCTTAACACCCAACTGCATTCATCACCTGACTAAAGGCTTCTGCCTTCCGTTACAGATGCATAGAAGTTCAGAGCTGAATAGCACTGTAGCATTACCTACCCCAAGTCCAAATGCCTCTTGAGATCATTTATTAAAATGATAGGTTTAGGTGTTCCTCTCCTCTCCGGACTATAAGCTCCCTGACAACAGGGACATGCCTTATTTTCGCGCATTCCCAGTGCCCAGCACAAAGCCTGTAATGTAGGGGTGCCCCTTGAAGGTTGATCGAAGTGTTTTTATTCATCTCGGTTGAATCATTTCATTCTCTGGAGCTGTTCCCATTTGTATTGGACTGGGTGATTTTTAGGCAAGCCACTCGCCACTTTATCGACGTAAAGAGCCTTTTTTCCCAGAGGAACGTGGTCATGTGGCTTGCTAGCTTTTCATCCCTGCCTGGGAGCATCTCCTTTTGGTTTGGGATCGAGACAGTCCATGGGCTAGTGTACCGTAGAAGCAGGTCAGCTTCTGGCAGACCCTTGAAAGACAGTGGTGGAACACATCGTCATCCTGGGTCCCGTCTTTGAGCCAAGACAAGTTCAAAAATCCTCCCCAGCCGCGTTGTGGGAAGGGAAAAGAGGGAGGACAATTGGACACAAAGAGACTCCCTGACTCTGGGAATTAATCCGATCATTACTCCCTTGCTCAAAAGCCCTTTTTGTCCCCCACTGCCAACAGAGCAAAACCCAAATGTCTTAGTCTGCATCCGGGACACCCTCCCTTTCACGGACTCCTTGCACCAGGCAGGCATGCTGGCTCTTCCCTGTCCAGAGCTGTTTTCTTTGCCCATCATAATCCTTTGCCCCTATGTGGCCTGTTTGAAGCAAACTCTAAGCCAGCGCCCTCCGAAGACCTCTCACACTGAGTGTAAGTTGTTGTCTACTCCAGAGAAACACTTGAAATTAAAACTATTTACCAAGATGCATTTTAACAAATTATGCTGGGGAATTTTTCTTAAAACATTTCCTCTAATAGGGAATGGGAAATAGATGATAAATGAATTACTTGTGCCTTCTTGGGGTTTTATTTGATGTGCTAAATCACACTAGAGAGAAAATTGAGCCCAGGAGAAAGAGAGATCTGGTAGTCCTGTAAACGATCCCAACTACTCCATAAGTCTCACAGATCCCAGTTTCTACTTCTCTGGAGCATACAGACTGCACTGGGAGCTTCATTAAAATTCACTCCTGTTTATCCAATCAGCCCCTTTCACCGTTAAAAGATGGGCCATAAAGGGAAAGTGCTAATACTGCTTTTCCGGAGGCACCTGTCTGACGCGGAGCCAAGCAGGTGGTGTTTTCCCAGGCTGACTCCTTTGTTCGGAAAATGTTCGGAGACTTTGCTGAGAGCAGTCAATCACCCAGGAAGTACAGACAAGCCCATTCTTACCAAGTTACTCCTAAGTACACTGACCTCATTATTTGCCCATAAATGTGAATTGATATTTATTTAAGATGTCTATTTGTAGAGAGATTGTCGATTGGTCTGTGTGCCTATTATCTCTCTGTCTACGTTGTTATTGTCTGTTTCTTAAAAAGGAGGGTGAAGGCTTAATGGTACAATATCACCTAACAGGCTGCTGGGGAAGGGCGTTGGGACACAGAGTGGGAGGTGACAGAAAGTGCAGGGAAAACCCTGCTACAGAGCTCACCTGGCCAGGCCCGATTAACCAGACCCTAAGAGGCAGCAGGCTGGACACCCCCCGCCCCTGCATCGTCCATCACAGTCACCCAGACCTGTCATTTCCACGATGTTGCCTCTCCCATGCAATGGCCCTGTTAGGTAGGCATTTTGTTCCCCGCTTTACAGATTACAAGAGCCCAGGCCTAGAGTGGGAGGAGGGTCTTGGTCACATCAGAACTTTGTGGAAAAATCGTTTATTCCTAATGGAGCTTGACTGCAGGGCCTGCTCTAGGTAAAGTCTGAAGTTGGTGGAGGTGAGTTCTGATCTCCTGCCCAGGACACATGTGAACAAGAATAAATATCCCTGAAACCAGCTGACCTCCCCGGTAGGTATTCAAAAGAGCACTGTCCCTCCACTAGTGGCACTTTACGTGAGCAACAAGTGAGTATGGGCGACAACGTGGGACTCTCCCTTGGCTCCCCCCATCACATCGGTCAGGCCACCCACCTGCTGTGTACGTGACAGAGGCTGACCCTTCTGCACACTGGGGACCAGGATTTGAAAAGAGCCCCCGCTTGAGAAATCGAGAAGCACACCGGGGCTTCCCTCTGGGCTCCCTCTTTGGTACCTCCCTTGCAACCTTCATTCTCCCGCACTGTATTGATCATAAAGGAGGCCAAGCCTGAGGCAGATGCCCGCCCTCCCGTTCCTACAGAAACCCCTGTCCCACGTGCCCTGGCCCGGCCCTCCCAGAACTCCCTCACTGACATGATTTATTGCTCTCATTAAACAGGATGCTCAGCCCGATTCAATGGGTTTCATGTCTTCCCTATGAGGAAACCCCCTTAGGAAGCAAGCTGACATGGCGTCTGAAAGAAGAAAGAAGCTACGAATGAGAGCAATTCGCCCAAACTGTACAGTCTACCTTCCCCTCCCAAGCCTTCTCTAACTTGACTGAGCTGAGCCAAGACCCAAAGGCATTTCTTTTTACCTTAATTATTTCCAGGGAACCATAGCTAGAAATCAGGCACACACATGTCTGCCCCACATGGCAGGTACACTCTTGTTGGATGGCAGGGATCCTGGGGGGTCAGAGGTCTTATGGGTGACAGCTACTCTCTTCCCCACACACAGACCCTTTTAGAGAGCCAGTGATGAAAGGTCTCCCGGGTGGAGCCCACCGTGGGGGCCGAAGCAGACTCCACATCACCTGCTGGCACAATCAGGAGACCGCATGTGGGGCAGAGGAAGGATGCTGTGGGCTTGGCCATGCTGCCCAGGGCTGGCAGTCGGATTCCATCTCTGTCTGCCTCCAAGGATTTAGGCACTTTGATGACAGATAATTTTACCCTGCCCCAAGTGATCATAGCCTTTGTCAAGAGCATCAGCGTGGGGAGCCGGGTGGCCCTCGGCTCAGTTGTTTCCAGAACTGCTTCATCATAGGCTTTTCTGGTTATTCACAAATTACTACACGTGGTCTTCTCGGGCTAGAATCTTCCATGCAAATTAAAGGTGCGTGATAAAGATGTATATTTCTCCAACCTCCCATCTTTTCTTCCCCAAGTCTCCCGCAGCCCTAGCACAATCAAATAAACATTCCATAGTCTCTTACTACTTGATGGGCAGAGAAAAGGGTCCTGAGTTCTTGTGTCGTCTCTTCCAGGTGTTTATAACTATGTGTTGCCTTGATCACTCGTTCGTTGGTTTCCCACCTAAAAAATGAGGCCATTCACAAATTTTATGCCTGGGGGTGTATTTCTGAGGGTATGTGATAATATAAGTGAAAGTAGCTACAACTCCTCAGAAGGTAGAAGCTTTTATTCACTCATCCATACTAATTGGGTGACCCTAGAGGCCGATGAGAGGGATTTGGAGTGACCGAAGGCTACAACTGTAATGATATTTTGACAGGGTTCTGATGCTCTCCGTGGGTTCTGTGGGTCAGCTCTCAGATTTGTAAGTGTGTCGGGTAGGAGGAAACGGACGGCATCCAGCTTGCCGAGTCTCCCAGGACAGGCACGGAAGGCTCAGCCACCAGCCCAAGTGCCACAGGAGCCTAGGCCGGGGGGTCATTCCTGCCCCAGAGCTGGAAAGGGAGGCTCCTGGCTGAGACGCTACCAGCTCATGCTCAGACCCAGTCTCCCCCTCCCACCGCATGCGCTCCCTCACGCTCTGTCAGGATGCCTTTTGCGGCGAACATGTACAAACACTAGATGTCAAGTTTGAGACCATGTTCTTAATCCCTGAAGGAGGAGAACTGCATGGGTAGTTTAGAATCTTAAAAAGAACACTAAGACCTTTTGATCAACACGGCAACTTTCTCAGAGCCACAGAAAGGGAGAGGCCATTCCTAAATGGGTTCTCCCCACATCCTGCGGGCTCCCTCGGGGAGCACGGGGTTGGCCTAGCATGTACACCTATAAATACACTCGAGGCGCTCCAGGCTCAAAAACCCAGATCCACACCCTCCCACTCTGCGCCACTCCTTAGTTTCGACTTTCTTTTTCTTTGTTCTTCCCTTCCCGGGCCAAACTTCTCAAGAAAGGGCCGTCTACACTGTCTTCGCTAACACAGCACACACTCCCACATGCCCTTGAAAGTGCTCTCCTCCAGGCCACTGGCAGCCTCCCAGTCGTCCAGCACAATGGCTGTTCAGTCTCGCTCACAGCCCTTTCTTCCCAAAGCTTCTGCAACACTGCGCCCTCTTACTTTTCTCAATCTCCTTTCGGCCTTGGATTCTTCCTTCTTGGTTTCCTTCACTGACTCTTTACCTCTTCTTCTTTAAATAATGGCTTTCCCCAGGCATGTGACCTGAGCTCTGGCAAACAGATGCCCCTGGAACCCACCTTTGAGAGGGCAGCCAGGCTCAGAACGGCATGGTCTGGTGGGCCCCATTCTGCTGAGGACAGATGCTGCCGTGTCCAGGTCCTAGAGGTCGTGCCCAAGATCAGGTAGTCCAAGCTGTGGTCCCTGCCCGGTGTTGAATGGTCAGCATGGGGACCGCCCTCTGTTTTCCACAACAATGCTTCTCTTGAGTAACAGCCATTACACCATCACACGTGCCGGCCTTGCCGTCATCCTCACCCCGTGTCCTGACTGAGCCTCCTAAATACCTCTCATTTTTGTTTCCTGCTGTGGCCCAGAACCACCGCATGACCGTAGGATCTCATCAGTTCTCACCTGCACCACGGAGACAGCCTCCAAATGAGCTTCCCTGCCTCTTGCCTCATCCCTTCCAGTTGAATGTACATGGCTACCAGAGTGATCCTTCCCAAATATAAGCTTAACCCTGCTGTGCCCGTGTTTAAACCTTCCAGTAGCTCCCTACAGCTTTCAGGATAAAAATCCAAACCCTGTCACATGACATCCAGGTTCCATCCCCCACTGCCACCCCGCAGACCCCATGCTCCAGCCATGCCCAGCTGTTGGGTCTCCCGCCCCTGCCACGCTGAGCTGTACCTCGAGGCCCCTGCTCACTGCCATCCCGGAAGCTCCTGCCTGCTCCAGTCTCTCCAGCCCACCAGCAGTGATGACCCGTCAGATGCCTGGTGGTCACTGGAAGGCCCTCACCTTAAGAGAATGCAAATGCCTGCTTCGCTGAGTCCTCTGTCCAGTGTCCCTGGAACAAAAGGAACTTGGGAACCTCCTTTTCTTCCTCCCTTGCTAATTCGTTTATTTCCCCAGCACATATGACCACTCAGTGTTAGCTACCATGCTGGGTGCCAGGGTGGAACAGTAGACCATCCTCCTGGAGCACAGGGCCAGCTGAACTCCAACTGTCTCAGGCTAGCCTACTTGCCCAGGGCTTCTGCACCATCTCCTGAATTCCCCTCCTGTCCCCCCACCTCAAATGGTCAGCTCCCACCTCTGTCTTTCCTCTCCACTCACAGACAGTGGCATCCTAACTTCCCCTCCTTTCCTCCACCTGGCCTGATCCCCTTCATCTCTAACTCTGTCTTCAACCCATCTCCAAGAACTGCCTCCTTCTAGAGCCCTTCGGTGCTGTGCCCAACTCCATTCCTTGGACCAGATGCCTCGACTCTTAATGCCACTCTAGGCTGGAGTTGGCCACACTCAATGACCTCGTGACTTTAATTTTTGGCTCTTCTGTGTGGATCACCACCACTCTCAACCTCCCATCTATACCCCACTGCTGTTCACTTCTCTCTTCATTGGGTCACTGCAAGTCTTGCTAGTTATAATTCCCCCTCCTCATGGTTTCCATGTCTGGTAAATTGTACTCTTCTTTCAGACTGTGCAAGGGTCATCTCCTTTGAGAAGTCCCCACCTTGCCCCTACATTTCCTGCACTTTGAGGTATGCTCATATGTTTATTAGGGCTAACTCAATCCTACTGTACTTCTGACTTCCCCACTCAACTGCCAACTCTAGGATGCTGGGTCTGTGTCTTAAAGCATTACTGTACCCTTGTGCCTGGCCCAGTATGTGACATAGATTAGAAGAGAATATAAATATAAATGCAGTAAATATAAGGAGAAAGTCCCAACCCCACACTGAATTCATCTCTCTAAATTAGATGACATTCCCCATGTTCCCATGTCTATCAATGGCATGTAAGTATTTATGCAAGGAGCAGGGAAAGCAAACAGCAATGCTAGTCTTCTGAGTCCTAGCTTCTAAACCTCACCTTCCATTTCTCCTCTCCCCTTCACTCAGTGGCAAATATCGAATAACAGGCTCTCTGGAAGAAAAGCCCTGTTTTGTCCCGTAGGCCATTTTTCCATGGTGTAAATACTCCCACCCTCGCTGACGGCAGCCTGCCCATGTGATGGCGCTAAATGAGGAGCTGGGAAGAGACGTGCATGGTGACTCACGGGAGGCCAGCTCCAGCCACCACAGCCTGCCCTCCTCCGGCGAATCAGTTCCCAGTCCAGCAAACCCTCCCTGAGTCCCCAACATCAGACTCTTCTTCATCACGTCACGCCTTCTTCCCACACCACATCTTTTCCCAATGGGAATCTGTCTTCCCAGTGGTATAGTTTCCCATTGCATTGGTTTTCCTGTGGCTGTTGTAATAAATTGCCACAGACCTGGTGGCTTAAAACAACACAAATGTATTCTCTCACATTCTGGAGGCCAGAAGTCTAAGATCAGTTTCACTGATCTGAAATCAAGGTGTTGGCAGCCATGTTCTTTCTGGGAGAATCTGTTCCTTGTCTCTTCCAGCTTCTGGTGATTGCCAGCATTCCTTGGCTTGTGATTGCACCACTCCAATCACTGTGTCCCTGTGGTCACATTGCCTTTTCCTCTTCTGTCTGTGTCAAATCTCCCCTGCCTCTAACGGACACTTGTGATTGCATTTAGGGCCCTCTCAGATAATACAGGATAATGTCCCCATCTCACAATCCTTAATCACATCCACAAAGACCCTTTTCCCTATAAGGTAACCTAACAGGTTCCAGAGATCTTTGGGAGCCATTGTTCAACATACCGCAGTCATTATTTTTAAAATGGCTGGGCCTTAAGAATATGCAGTGGGGAAAAGGACAGTCTCTTCAACAAATGGTGCTGGGAAAACTGGATGGCTACACGCAAAAGAATGATACTGGACCACATACACAAAAATAAGCTCAAAATGGATAAGACATTTAAATGTGAGGCCTGAAATCATAAAAATCCTGGAAGAGAACACAGGCAGAAATGTCTCTATCATTGATCAGAGCAATATCTTTCTAGGTATGTCTCCTGAGACAAGGGAAACAAAAACAAAAATAAACTATTGGGACTACATCAAAATGAAAAGCTTCTGCACAGCAAAGGATATGACCAACAAAACTAAAAGACAACCTACTGACTGGGAGAAGATACTGCAATGACGTATCCTATAAAGGGTTAGTATCCAAAATATATAAAGAACTTCTACGACTTAACGCCAAAAAAACAAATAACCTAATTTAAAAATGGGCGGAAGACATGAACAGACATTTCTCCAAAGAAGACGTCCAGATGGCCAACAGACACATGCAAAGATGCTCGGCATCACTTAATATCAGGGAAATGCAAATCAAAACCACAAGGAGATATCACCTCACACCTGTCAGAATGGCTAACATCAACAACATAAGAAACAACAGGTATTGGCGAGAATGTGCAAAAAAAGGAACACTTGTGCACTTTTGGTAAGAATGTAAACTGGTGCAGCCACTTTGGAAAACAGTATGGACGTTCCTCAACAAATTAAAAATAGAAACACCACAGTATTCAGTAATGCCACTACTGGGTATTTACCCAAAGAATATGAAAACACTAATTGGAAGGGATATACGCACCCCTATGTTTATTGCAGCATTATTTACAATAGCCAAATTATGGAAGCAGCCCCAGTGTCATCGATAACTGAATGCATACAGAAGATGTGGTATATATATATACAACGGAACATGACTCAGCCGTAAAAGGAATGAGATCTTGCCATTTGCAACAACATGGATGGATCTCAAGGATATAAGTCTAAGTGAAATAAATCAGTCAAAAACAAATACCATACGATTTCACTCATATGTGGAATTTAAGAACCAAAACAAAAGAACAAAGGGAAAAAAGAGAGAGAGACAAACCAAAAAAACAGACTTTTAACTATAGAGAACAGACCGGTGGTTACCAGAGAGGAGTTTGAGGGGGTGGGAATGGGTGAAATAGGTGAAGGAAATTAAGAGTACATTTATCCTGATGAACACTGAGTAATACATGGAACTGTTAAATCACTATATTGTACACTGAAACTAATGAACATTGTGTATTAACTCTACTGGAATTTAAAAAAAAAAGAAGACAGGGGCACCTGGGTGGCTCAGTGGGTTAAGCCTCTGCGTTAGGCTCAGGTCATGATCTCAGGGTCCTAGGATCGAGCCCCGCATCAGGCTCCCTGCTCAGTGGGGAGCCTGCTTCTCTCTCGCCCCTCCCCCACCCCCGCTTGTACACTCCCTCCCTCCCTCTCTGTCTCAAATAAATAAAATATTTAAAAAAAAAAATCAAACAAATGCCTAGGCCTTCCTCTATCAGTGTTGCCCATGGTGCTGACTGAGCCAGAATGGAGAGCAAACCTCAGCTTTCGCTCTCACCCGTGTGCCTGCGCATTCTCCCGTGCTTTCTTCCACTCGCCTGGCCTTTTCCAGTCTGTTTGGTGTTCACCTCTGATGGCCTCTCAGCCATTAATAATCTTAATTTCCTGATGACAGTCTTTTGACTGACAGTAAATAGCAAGTTAGCTTTCCAAAGAAAAACAAACATGGAGTTATTTTAATGCTTAGATAACCTACTGAATATTAGCTTGTGTGTGTGCTGTGTCTACACTGGTGTGTGTGTGTGTATGTGGCCTATGTCCTTCATCACAACAGTTCTATAGAATGTGGAGAAGATAAAGGCATGGCTCAATCAATCACAAGGAAATGTTGATCAATGGCAATAGATTATATCAGGACCATATCTCTTTGGGGACTAGATATGACGGTCTCATAGGATGCTTACTCATAAATGTTCTAGAATGTGTCATGACTAAAGTAACAAGAAACAAAGTAGGTTAATAGAATCTCCAAAGTGAACATTTCAACAACAGAAAACCAAAAATTTCTAAAATCAGGGTCTTTAACAGTGACTAGGAAACTATGTGATGGAGAAAACTATGTGATACAGGTTGGCCACGCTTTAAGAAAATCTCATTTCTAGAAACCCAAATTTATAAGAATAAAATTAGGAAGTACATTTTCACAGGAGTCTTTTACCAGGAAATTCTTCATTCTTATAAAACTCCTGAGTCAATTAAAACAGACCATGCAAAAATGTTTACTTTTCACTCACCAAATCGGGACCACAAACAAGTATTGAGTAAAGTAAATTGTACCTGCACAAATAGACTAATTTTATACTCATGAAAATCTTCGTTCTTGGTATTTACTTGCTCAGTGAGTCATCTGTTTAAAGGTGATCTTGATTTTTTGCTTCTCCTGCTTTGGTTGAAATGTCTCAGCTTAAAGATATGTAATAAATGGGGCTTGCTTATCTTAAGATGAGGAACCAGAATCGGTCTCGACTGAAAGAATTTGTACTCCAATTGAGCAAAGATTGTTCTTTCAACTCTCCTTTGATGCTTGGCACTGAAACAAGGAATCTAAAATTAGCTGCTTTCGGAATCCAGGTGTGAGCTAAGTGGAAGCAATTCAGTTTGCCCCAGGAAGTCATAGAAATTGTTGCAAAAGCATATAGAGATCTGGTCAAACTGCTTCCTTCACTAAAGCGAATTTTTCGGAATTCCTCCCTCTGCAAGGAACAGAAAACCACATTGTAGAGCTGAAAGGGGCCAGAAAGAGCATCTCATATAATAATAAATGACTAGCCTCTCTGAGCTATTCTCATATCTGCAAAATGGGGTCATAGTACTTGCCAGCCCATTTCTCAAAAGTACTGAGAGGATTAAGTGAGTGGGTTTTTCTGTGTTTTTTTTTTTTTTTTAAAGATTTATTTATTTATTTTGAGAGAGCAAGCACATGTGTGTGTAAGTGGGGGGAGGGGCAGAGGGAGAGAATCTTCAGGCAGACCCCCCTCTGAGTGTGGATCGTGACAAGGGGCTCAATCCCACAACCCATGAGATCATGACCTGAGCTGAAACCAAAAGTCAGACGCTTAACTGACTGAGCCACCCAAGCACCCCTAAGTGAGTGGGGTTTTTTGAACTACATGCATAAGGCATGCTTTATTCTTTTCTACAGTCATCTTGGTGGTTTGAAATAATGTCTACATATTCTTCAATACCCCTCCCATCTATAAATCCCCTCCATCTGAATATAGGGAGGCAACCTTACAGCCTTGCTTATAACCAACAGAACGTAACCTGCTTCTGAGGCCGGTCAGAAAAGGCAACTCAGTTTCCACCTGGTTCTCCAGGGACACTCACCCCAGGAGAAGCTGGCTACCATATTACAAGTCCAGCTACCCTGAGACCACTGTGCTGGAGGGGAGGCACATGCTGACAGTACCAATCTTCAAGTCCCTCCCAGGACAGGCACCAGACATATGAAGGAGTGAGCCTTCAGATTCCAGCCTTCAGCCCTTGAGACACCCCAGATTTCAAACTTTCCCAGTTGATGTTCCAGACATCATGCAATAGGGATGAGCCCTCCTTGTTGTGCCCTTTCTGAATTCCCGACCCAGAGAATCCATGAGTCTAATAAAATGGTTGGTTTTGTTTTCCAACTAAATCCGTGCTATTTGTTACACAGCAATGGCAAAACAAACCGCCATCCCAGGTAATGATGATCACAGCAACCACAGGAACACCACCAAGCACTGTAGAGACTCTGGGCCAGGTACACTGGCAAGCACAGCCCACGTTTCCTTCACTTTATCCTGACAAGAACTTGGTGAGGAAGTCGTGACTTTCCCATCTGACGGCAAGGAAACGGATGAACAGAAAGGCTAATGATTTAGCTAAGTTCTGCAGGGATGAGGTGGTGGGGCCTGGCCAGACACTCAGGTCTGGCCTGACTGCAAAGCCCACCCCTGAGCCCTGGCCGGGTCTTCCCATGTGGCAGGTGACAGTCAGAATGCCAAGGCAAACCTTTGGACTTCCACCACAAGGGAAGTCTAAATGCCCCATCTATTTCGTTCCTCCTTCCTCTCTATTCCCATTTGCCACTTACAATCCCCTCTTTCAAGAGATGGAATAAAACTGTTTCGTCTTTCTGACTTGGTCAACTCTCAGACTGGCCTGGTACACTACGGAGGTTTCTCGCATTTTGCTGGCAGCCATTATGTCTTTCCCTAATGCTGAAACTGCCTTGTAGCCTTACCTCAGAAGCCCTGGTTTGCCTTAGAGGCCAAGCCCATCAGGTCTAGTTTTTTCTGAGCTGCTGAGAGAAAATAACGATTTACAGACCAACCCATTCACACATCCTAATCTCAAAAACATGCTGTGTGACCCATTTGCTCTTGGCCCTCAGAGCCATTAGCACACTTGTGACAAATTATCTAGAGGGTTCTCCACACACTGGTGCCAGCTTTTCTGGCCGGCAGCCTCCAGACTGCTCCTACACAAGAGTGTGTGGCTCGGGCTGCTGCCCTGGCAGGCCTTCCCCAGAGAGAAGGGAAAACCCACACCAGCTTTGGCCCCGATACCCACAGATTCCTTGAATTTGCAGATCCGCCCAAAGGCCCTAGGTGAAAACATTTGTCTTTGAATGTCTTTAGGAACAGCACCCAGAATGCACCTTTTTGCCGTGCATTTAAAGATCTACTCTGGCTTTTCACGTCTATTCTCAGAACTCTACCTCCTGCACACTCAGTTGGCCCAGCCCTCCCCAAGCACAAACCCCAGGCACCTCTCGCTGGCAAGAGGCCACCCCCTCTTCAAAGGCAGACATGAAAGAAGGTAGGTGCTCACTTTTCCACTTCAAACGGTCAGTCCCTTGGAGTGTGAAGGGAGCTGGCTCATTTGTCGTAGCAGAGAAATCCCCCGTAGAGTCCATGCCTGGTGCTCTGTCATGTGACTGCCGTGCTCCTAAAAAGGCCACGACTAACCAGCTAGCGCCTCTGAATGCAGAATGGCCCCAGAGCTCATGTGTGAAAGGCTGGGAGCTTTTCTCCTCCTCAGGCTCCAGCCACCAACTCAAGTCAGCCTCGAGCTTCTACCTGGTGCCGGGCGTTGGCAATACTAAGGGAGATGCATACGACAAATTCCTGCCCTCACTCATGGATGAGGACCCTGATTTCCAGTCGACGACTAGATAAGCCAGTCAGCTGATGTCACAGGTATTTTGTTATCGATCACAGGAAGTACCAAAGATTGGAATGAAGAGCGGAGTTGTGGTTATAGGTGCAAGATTGTTAATTTCACTTGTCCCGACGGGGAAAAAGCCCTGGAAAGGGGCAACGTGGTGAATGTCACACTTGCGAGTGTCATCTGTTTTGTCTCAAGGGGAAAGGCTGAGAACTGCCCTGAGTCCAATGAGGGCAGGCTGTGGGCCTGCTACACAACCGCCACACTCTGCACAACCAACAAACGAGCCTCCTCTACCCTTTCCCATAGAGAAGGGACCCCTAGCCGTAGATCCAGAAGCCAAGGCAGATGGTTATCTTCTGACTCCGGCAAGATTTCGTTCACTTGTGGTTTGCTTAGGAAAAGACTTGTAGCTGTGGTGATTTATTACTATGACCACCACCTCTCTGGTTGATCTCTCACAGCGACCCCTGACCAGCCAGGGGGTAAACTGTGCTGAGTCAATCTCTTCAGTAGGCATGATACTACTTATTTCCATAGTGCTTTAAACTTACAGAGCATTTTCACGTTCACTGGCTCTGGTCGGTTCAAGTTGAAGATGCTCTGAAGTAGGTCTTACCCCAACTACACATGAAGAAATAATCTTGGAGAGGTCTTGCCCCAAGTCCATGGCAGGTGAGTGACAGCTGAGATTCAAATCCAGATCTTCTGTTTCCATGCTGTGTTTCACGTATTTACCCAGGTTGCATTACCCCCAGCCTCGTGCGCGTGAGGAATGGAGGTGCAGCTACGTCTCTGCTAAAACATCTAAAATGAATGGCAGCTGTTTCAGAATGTTGGATGGATGTTTCCCCAGGTCACGGAGGCCTGTTTCTCCATAGTGGGGATACATCAACCTCTCTCTGCCTGGCCTGTCTTCTTGGCTTCATCTTGTGAGGCAGCCCTCCCGCAGAATTTCCTCCGCTTTAGGGACACACACACCTCCCCCCACTCCCGCACACTCACGACTATTCCAGACTTGGCAGAGGGGAGGGGAGAGTACTTGTTCAAATCATAGGTCTGAGAGCCTGAGAGCCTACAAGGCTTACTTCCTGCTCCTGGAAGGCCAGACACCTACCAGCTGACGCGGTCACCTGCTACCGGGGGGGAGGGGCATTTGGGCTCTTCTGAATGTGGACTTAAGGGGACTTTACTATGACTTAAATCACAGGAGATTTTGCAGAGAAGGAATAAAAAATGCTCCCACAGCTTTGCCCCTTCCTACACACACACACACACACACACACACACACGCCCCTACCCTAGATCTGGCATCGGCTCTGTGACCGAGATATTCCGCCCAAGGAGTCACCTTCGGCAGGGGAGAGTGTGGGGCCCATACCGTGACATGGGCACTGCTCATCATGGGCCATTTAAAGCCAAGGACTTTTCACCCCTCAGTCAAAGTGTTTCTCAATCAAAGTGCTTATTGAACTTCCAACTGAATGGCCATTTAAAGGCTGATTGCAGCACTCCCACAGTCAAAGAAATGAAACTTTTGGCTTTGTTAATGCTGAGTCTTGGCTCAAGGTCTGAAGGCTGGATGGAATTTTGCCCTGTACTTGCAAACGTTTGGAGAACTGCTCAGTCAGCCTTCCGGGAAAAACATGCCCTTGTCCTCCTGTAGGCCTTCAGCTTGGGTCTTGTCAACACAGGGATCATTGAGAGCCCAGCTCTAAAGCTCAGCCTTCCTTTGTTCTCTGAACACGAAGGGCAAGATGCGGAGTAATCAGAAAACAAATGATGGAATTATGGTTATTGGTGGGGATGCCTTCCTTGTTTACAGAACTTCGCCTTTCTGGAGGCCTTGCAGGAGATCACTGGACCCACACGACACATCTCAGAGGTGAGGCCCAGCCAGACTTTTAGCCCCATTATGTGGATGAAGAGTAAGAAATTTTTAAATATATAAAGACGTACGGAGCGAAAGTGTGTATGTGTGTAAATGTGCACGCGAGGGCACGTTTGCATGCTCGGAAAGGAGGAAGTATTGCATCATGTACAATTATTCAAGATGACATCTGATGATAGGGGCTTTTGTATCATTTCAATTTTTTGTTTCATATTCCATTTCAGGGTTATCTGGAGTCACACTGATTCCGGGGCTCAGACCAAACAGCGGGAATCCCCATAGGCGGGAGCCAGCCTGCAGCTGAAGTTCACTGCCCTTGACAAATAAGAGAGAGGTGAATATGTCCCTTGTCACAGTGGCCTCCTATCTAGAGCCTCTGATAACTTGAGTAGATGCTGGACAACTGTCAACGGCACAGACGGAATGCATAGAATTAACGATCAGAATTTTACAGCTATGTGTAACATTAAAGGACCAAGTGAAGGTGCTTTTTAACTACATGCAGTTTCCAGAATTGGGGTTTTTTTCCCCACCCTGCATGTTAATGTCCTTACTAGCTTGAGTTTCCCCTCTTCTAGAAAACAATGTCTGGCCCAGGTCGTCCAAGGGTTATTCTTGGAGTGCTCACTCTTAACCTTCTCCCCTCTGTCTCCGCAACACCAATCCTCCAACTAGCACAGAGGCTTCCTTCCCTGCATACCAGAAACCAGCCCCCTGGCCAACCTGGAGAGCCCGTCATCTACTTTATATCATACACATTATTATAAACTTTGCATTTCCCTTTTCCTACTGCCTGGGAGCTCTTGGGTTTGGTAAAATAGCTGATGAAGCAGATTAGTATCTTATGCTTATTTTCCAACTTCAACTGTAGGTATTCTAAAATATATATTTTAATATACATTCTACTTTTAAACAAAAACATTTAACAGAAATCGATGGGAACTAGGTTGGTTCCTCAGAGGTAATATATCATTTGGACAGAAGTGTGTCTGTGCCCACCGTCCCTCCTCCATAAAGCACACCCCAGGGAATGCCCAAATACAGCTTCTGGAAAGGACTGGAATGATCTTTGGCACAAACAGCACTCAGAGAGTCCCATGGCATTTACAACTCTTCCCCTGCATTCCCAGGGCTGCTGTGCCAGGCTCCATGTAAAAGTTAGCCTCAAACGTAGGGGTGCCTGGCCTTAGAAAATTTATAGTGTAGGCTTCTAGGGTCTCCTGGAAAGGGAGAGGGGGAGATGCTGAGCTGTGCAGGCCTCTCTGGGGTCAGGGAGGGGAGGGAGGAAGTGAGGCATATGCGGCGACGGGCTGCCGTTTCAGCTCAGTGCCCAGATCAGAAAATCAGTATGGTAGTGGGAGTGAGGGAAGAAGGCTCAGAAATAGGTTGGTCATGTCCAGTTGTAACAGAGGCCTCAGCTGACCCCACGGGGAGCTCTGAAGCTGGGTGGGCCCTTCAGAAGGCTCCCCAATGAAGGCAAAAGACCCAGAGCCAGGAGCCCCTGCATCATCCAGTCGCTGGATACAGATATCCCTGGCCTGGGGGTAGAACCTCGGGCAAGGCAGGGCCCTTTGGCTAAGGGCAATGTCTAGGCAAGGACTCAGCTGCCCCCTCTCAGTGGACAACACTCCTGGCGGTCAGGAAAATGAGTGCCTCTGTTCTGAAGAGAAATCTGGGCAGCACTTTTCTGCCAGGGACCAGCGAAAGAGGAGGATAAAGCAGTGGCCTCTAGTTCCCCCTGCTTCAGGTCAACCCCTTGATCTGACCTGTCAGCAGATGAGGCTCAGGGAAGAGTTTCCAGGCAGCCTCACCAGTGGCTGGAAAAAGAACAAGCATCAGCTGGTTGGTGCTGGGCAGGCCTGGCCTGCAGAAGACGAACTGGCTGCCATCTTGGGGAGAGAGCTCAAATGACCTGCCTTACTCAAGTGGACAGTCCAACACAGCCAAATGATTTGTCTGAGAAGGGTCCTTAACTGGGAGCTAGTTCTAGGATGGTCTAAATCTGCACCGCTTGGAGTGCCTGGGAAGCTCAGTCAGTTAAGCATCTGACTCTTGGTTTGGCTCAGGTCCTGATCTCAGGGCTGTGGGACTGAGCCCCGAGTGGGGCTCCGTGTTCAGGGTGGAGTCTGCTTGGGATTCCCTCTCCCTTTCCCTCTGCCCCTCCCCTTGCTCTCTTTCTCTCTAAAATAAAGAAATAAATCATCACTCAATCAATCACCAATCAATCAATCAATCTACACCACTTCACTAGATTCCCAGAAGTTATTACACCCAACTCTGCTTTAAGCTCCCTGGTATATGTCACTTTTAAAGCATGACACACTCACAGGGACCTCGGGAGGAGAATATCTGAGAAATGTTTTGAGGATACTGACCAAAGCCAGGAGCAATGTCTGCCTTCCTTTATTTTTTTTAAGATATATTTATTTATTTAAGAGAGCTAGAGATAGCTAGAGAGAGAGCGCGCGCGCATGTTCACACACATGAGCGGGGGAGGGGCAGAGGGAGAGAGACTCTCAAGCACACTCCCTACTGAGCACCGAGCCCGACAAGGGGCTCCATGCCATGACCTGATCATGACCTGAGTCAAAACCAAGAGTCAGACGCTCAAATGACTGAGCCACCCAGGCACCCCTCTGCCTATCTTTTTATCTTTCTTAAATGTACTTATCTTCTTCCTCCAAATAAGCTGAATTCACCAAGTCACTTAATCTGGTCCAGTTTGGCTCCCCTCTCTCCGTTCGCCCACTTGGCACCTTTGACAGATCTTTATTTTTCCATTTCATTTGGCAGGAGGGACAGAGGATGGTGGCTGAGGAGAGGCTGTGTGAGAATGGAATGGGACAGAAGTCCTGCCCTTTGCCACTGCCAACCCGTCTCCTGGCCAGCAGGAAAGTGGCTGGTTGGGGCAGGTGAACTGCGGGAACTTCCGGGCCTGCATGCCCCAGCCAAGAGCACACCCCGTTATCTCTCCCCTACGCGACCCTGCAGAATTGGCTCTACTACCAGATTCTCATTGTCCCCCAAACTAATCTCACGGAGGACAGGCTGATGCAACACGAAGCCCGTGACACAGTTAGCTAGCCCCTGGCAACAGCATTCAAAGTGTGGCAAGGGTGAAATATTGCCCCACTGCTTGAAAGAGACTTTGCCACCAACAAAGAGCCATTGTGACAACAGAAAGGCTCCAAAAGCTGGGTGCAGTGTAGACAGGAAAGAGCTCTCTCCCCCTCGTGAAAGAATGAGAGGTTTAACCCTCCCATGTGTGGCTCATTCCTAAGCCCTACCCACATGTGGGCACCCAGGAGGGGCAAGCGGCTCTTGGCTGGAAGGCTGTGTGCTGGGCAGGTCAGGGATGACACCTGGGCCTGTCACCAAGTGGCTTCTGTGGCCGCTAGAGGTACAGAGTGCCACAGAACCTTACAGGTAATTTTTGTTCTTTTCAAGCCTACTGCATTTTCTTCAGTTTTCATTCCAGCTGCATCAATTAAACATTTAAAAAATCAAACGACAAATGTTTATCGAAAACCCATGAATGCAAACAGTGTCTGATAAACCGTGGTTCTCTTCTCACATTCCTTCTACCCATCAGGTCTTCCTCCCTCTTCTCTGCTGAGATATCCCTTCAGGACCCAGCCTGACGTCCACCCCTTTCTCCAGCACTTTCCTGATCACCCCTGCTGGCTTCAACTTCAACTTCCCTGCCTCTCTCTTCACCTCCTGCATCGTGTTCCCAGCCCTCTCCCTCCCACCTGCGTGGCCCCAAACCTGTTATCTTCCCTCCACCTTTGCAGGCTCCCATGACCCCTGGTCTAAAGAGTCCTTTAGACTCTTTAATCTAAAGACTAAACCAGGCTCCTTTCCTGCTCTTCCTGCCTTTTGTCTTGCCCCTTTCAATCTGTTCTCCATGCCCAAGTATTTGTTCCAAAAGACAGATGCGATCGTGTCATCCACTGGTCTGAATGTTTCTATCGTAGCCGACGTTTACTGAACGCTCCCTGAGTGCCAAGCTCTGTTCTAAGTGCTCTACCTGGAGAACTCGTGTAAAGCTCACAGTAACCCTATGAAGCTTGCATTATTTCTCCATTTCACAGATGAGGAAACCAAAGCCCAGAGAGGTTAAGTAACCTGCCTAAGATCCCAGAGCCTGTGAACCCAGACAAACAGAGTTACGAACACCACCTTCTCAAGCAACGCACTGTAATTACACCGATTCTCGATGGCTCTCCACAGCTTTCCCGATAAAGTCCAAACTCCTTAGCGCTCTAGGCCCCTCATTTTAACTCATCCCTTTCCACTTGCCGGAGGGCGCCCTTTACTCCCCTAACCCCCAGTGTGTGCTGCTAAAGGTTTAACAACTGCATCTCTGCAAAAGAAAGCCCTGATTTCTAACGTTTGCCTGTCAGTCTCCATGGTGTCAGTCCTCCCACCATGGCCCATTTCGGGATGTGATCATGGCATCCCTGAATGCAGAGTTGGGGAGAGATGGGCATAACCGGCTAGCAGAAGCAGCCCCGGACTCAGGCACACCACATACTCCACCCGTCTCTAATGCCCACTGTGACTCTGCCCACCAAGGACAGTCCCTTGGACCACACACCATTCATCCTTAGCCTTTCTTCTTCTCAATCCACCCACACCACCAGGCTCCTGCGTCTTCTTGTTTCATGACGGGATGATTCCCAAATATGGATACCGTTGGCTCTACACTCAGACATCCCCCAGGTGCCTCCCACTCAGCACCTCTCAGTCTGGACGATCTCCCTAACGTCAGGCAGGAGCTAGAATGGAGTAAGTCCTCGGGGTAGGGGTCCCTGCTGCCTCCTCCCAGCTCCTAATTAGAGACCAGGTAATTTAACCCACGGCAAGTACTTGCTTTCCCTTCACGTGTCCCAGGTGCGAAGGGCAATAATCCACATCCGCTGGGTGTGGCTTGGGAGTGACATTTCTTTGTTAATTAAATATTTAATATATTATGACGTAAATCATATACATCATTTAAGAATGCCAGTTTTTACAGGTTCGTGAATGAAAGTCAATGCCTCCATGAGGCCTCAGCAACCTTCCCTGTTCCCCTGAGGCATCTAACAGAAGAGCCGTGACCCTGGGGCCATGTCTGTGATCAGCCAGGCGGCATCTTTGAATGCAGCGTCAGAGATCTGTGAGGCAGCGGGTCAGACACAGAGAATGTTTACCCAGAGGAGGCTCTGGCTTCACAGCCGAGCCATCAAACTGCACGCGTGAGTCCTCCCAACCAACGCAGAACCATGTGGAACCACAACAGGCAGTGACTTAAAAGCACTTCAGAGAAGTGAGAAGCTGGGACAACCGTATTAGGTGGCACTAGGAGTGCGTGTGCGAGGGAGGGAGTGACTGCCCTAGGCTGTGTCAGAGATGGTCCTGATAATGACGGGGCTGCCCTTCCAGCCACACCCGGACGTGAGTGTGCCAGGAAGTGGGCGGCCCTAACTCTCTGAAGGTTTATCAGCACCCATGAATTCTCTTTCTGACTGTCGGAATGTTGGCCACTTCTGCTGCCTGGTCCGCTGACCTCTGCCCAGAGGAAGCCCAGGCTTCAGAGCACACCCGACCCAGTGGCCCAGCACGTCTGCCCTCCCACACTTCCCTCGGGGCTCTCCTCCTTCTCAGAGCCCTCTTCAAGTTATTTAGGTAACCACAGGGTCTCCTCCATTTGGATGGTGTCAGCTGGAATCCTGTCATAAGAAACCAAGTGTACTAGATCTTTCAAGTCTCCCTTTGGAGATTTCCAGGGAATTTCTCTAGTGCTTATCTGATTAACTGGGAGCCAATCCACTAAGCTCCCAAGTCCTGGAATCTGCTTTACGCTTTGAGACACTGAAACAAAGACACTTAGACAAAGATGGCAGAGATAAGAATTCATAGTCTTACAAAGGCTAGGTTGTAGAGATAGAGAAAGAGAAAGACCAAATTAGGACAGAATTAGGACAGAATTCATATAGCTAGGGGGCAGGGGAGGGGCGGGTAGCTCAATCCTAAATGGCAAATGGGTGACAAAGTGAAAGAGGCCTCCTTTTCTATTTAACTAGCCAGCATGTCATTGTCTCTGAAGTGGCTGAATGATTCTGAATCTGGTTCAAGATTATCCAGATCCATCGAGAACTAAGATCTATGAGAAATCAAGCACTCAGGGTGGAAACTGGGCAGAAGGAGGACAAGACTGGGAGAAAGAATTTTTGCATATATGGGTTGCTACTTTGGGGGATTTGAACCATGTGAATGTATCACTCCTTTAAGAAATTAAGTGAAAAAGATTTATAGAGTTTGATTTACTCTGCTATTTTGAAAAAAATACATAACATCCAATTCAACATTTCAATTAGGCAGATCTTCTGAAATTAGAGGTTACAAAAGCACCTGTTTCTAGGTGTGGAAAACACCATCTGTCAAGGAGTCCCGAGCCCTTTTGTGCTCTTAGTCTGGGGGCAGGGACGTTGAGGGGCTCAGGCCTTTCAGGCTTGGCTGAGACATACTCAGTGACCATCACCGTGCCCGGTGGGACTCGGTGGTGAGCAAGTAGCTTCCTGCAAGGCCATAATATCAGAGTCAGTGGCCAGGGCAGTGATTAGTGACCTTATTTGCAGAGAGAAACCCTCAGGGAGAAGCCAAGTGCCAAGAAGAGAGGCTGGCGAGGCCCCGCCCAACAGGGAGGCGGGAGGGATGTGGACTGCCGCCAAAAACACAGGTATGCAGATAGGAGGCAACCCGTAGTGGAATCCACGCCAAAGGATGAGATAAGCGAAGAAAGAAAATTGCACCCTGGTGGGTTGCAGCTGAGAAGTGTGGTGTACAAAGCTAACACAGTCCACAGGGGCAAATCAGACAGGCTGGGCACTTCGAGCCGGGCTGGACAAGTATCTCTGGGAGAATGCCAGGAAAAAACACCATCGCCCTCCCGCCACCGTTATTTACAGAGGGAGATGTGCTGAACTTTGATAAAGTGGAGAAGTTAAAACTAGGGCTGAAAGTGTGATCTGGTCACCCCAAGGAAGAACGCAGGCACAAAATAAGAGGTGACTGTGCTTAAAAAGTCAGCAGCTATGAGAGATTTGCTTTCAGCCATGCCCCATCCCGGAGCCCACGTGGGGACATTCAGATAGGGCAGCCTCAGGGGGAGGAAGGACGGAAGGGCTCTTCGGGGCCTCTCCTTTCATGGGGATAAGGTGTCTGGCAGCCTCCAGAATGGGGCCCTTAATGGAAGAGATGCAGGTTCTCCTCGAGCCATAAAATCTCTCCTCTGGTTCCTCGGGAGGCTACGGTAGGTCACCCAAGGGTACTCGACGGCCACAGATGAAAACCAGCTCTTTGGGCTCAAAGGCCAGCCTCTCTTGCCCTGCTCATGGCCAGCAGGCTGCAAGACGGGAGGTCTGAGAGTTACCGCAGGTCCCAAGGGCCTTGAGCGCTGGCTCAGAAAGGCCCCGGAGTGTCCCGGGCTCTGTGGGGTAAGGTCAGCACACACTCTCCAAGACAAGCAAAGGGCTGGCTCTGTAATTTCCTAACACCAGGGGAGGAGAGAGGAGCGCGGACCATATAACTTCCCGAAAAGCACAGCTGGCGAGCTCACCCACACTGTGAGGTTACAACTCCCTAAACTAATTAAAAGGCAGAGCATGAGAATGTCTGGATCGCTGCATAAGCATCTCTTGGGGAAAATATGTCTGTGGTATCGCATACCCAGGGCTCCCTCTGCACTTCCAGGAGCCAAGTCGGACACAGGTGATTATGGCTTCAAACGAAATAGGTGCGTAGGGATGAGTAAGTGAGTGAGTGTGTGTGTGTGTGAGAGAGAGAGAGAGAGAGAGAGAGAGAGAGATGGGGAGAGAGAGAGGGGACGATGGGGCGGATAAGAACTCAGGCAGAGAGGAATTACACTCTGATAGGCCACCGCAAAAGCAGGCTACCATCTTCCCTCCGATTTTCCTCAAGGACGCAGTAGGCAATGGGCTCACACTGTACCACAAACGAATTGGTGTGGTCGTTAGGGAAAAAACAAACCAATAAACACACACGCAACAAAAACAAAAACCAGAAAAAAATTTAAAACCAAAAAACCCTACAACCTATAAGGGGGGGGTTTTAGCGTTTCAGTCTCTCCGGGATGGTGTGTGTCCCTTCCTTCCTTCCTTCCTTCCCTCCTTCCCTCCTCCCTCCCTCCTTCCCTCCCTCCCTCCCTCCCTCCCTCCTTCCCTCCTTTCTCTCTTTCTCTTTCTCTCTTTCTCTTTCTTTCTCTCTCTCTCTCTCTCTTTCTCTCTCTCTTTCTTTCTAAGCAAAAACAATTGTCGTTTGAGTTTAATCCTACCAGGAGCCAGAATGGGCCAAATCAACATTGAGAGTTTCTTCGGCTTTGTGAACTATGAAAAGGAAAATTCTAATTCTTTCCTCGTAATCACACTCTCTCAGGTTTGGAGAAATCCCCTGGTGCAGGAGGGCTGAAGCAATTCCATATCTGCGGACTGAGGGCCCCTGTCAGCAGGGTCCCCTCAGGAGCCCTGCCCACCTCAAGGGCCACCAGGCGTTATTTGATGAGACTGTCGGGAATGCAGCTGAGCCGTGGGATGTCAGATAAAACTCCAACACCAAGAAAGAGGCAGAGGCAGTGTGCCTCCCATCTCTTCCCTGGGGAGGGCCCTGGGGGAGGCTGGACTTCATCCCAAGACAGTGATGAATTACGCTATCTGGGCTTACGAGAAAGGAAGGACAAAGGCTTTTGAGCAAGATACTGGGGGCAGGGGCCAGGGTGGGGGGGTGGGGGAGTGTTAACTGTCCCTTGGCCCTGGCTCCATTGGGAATGATCCCAAGTCCTTGACAAAGAAGATTCTGAGTTGAAACAGCAAGAACCCCTGAGGCATCTAACAGAAGAGCCGCGACCCTGGTCACAGGTGGGGACTACCAGAAAGGAGGTGTGGCTCCAGCAATGGCAGAGGCAGTGGTGGCTGATACAGGCCACCCGGGGGCGGAGTCAAGTGGGGCTCTGACTCCAGTCTCAGGAAAACTTGGATGGTGGCTAAAAACCGAGGGAGGCTCCTGCACTCTGTCGGGTAAAAGCTGGGCTCTGCCCTCAGGGGTCTTGGACTTCCGGTGACTTTCTGAGGAGGAAGATCAGAGTCCAGTGTATTTTTGTTGCCACCCTGATGCTCCTTTCTGACTGTGTCCCTCAGCCAGGCATCAGGTGGGCGGGTGCCCCATACACAGGACGATGATGTGTGTCCCGGCAAATCCCTATAAGCACATCAGAGGGTCGGAACTCAAGAGAACAAGAAACTGTCTGCAGAAAAAGAAACCTGTCTTCAGAGGAAAAGAAACTACTGATTCAAAAGCTTACCATTGATGCGTCCAACTTCCACTTGCTGGGAAGACTACTCATAAGCAGAGAATTATTGGGGAGGGAGGGAGGACAGGAGGCTGTGGGGGCACCCCCCACCCCGCCCCATCCTCCCTCAGGTTTCTAGAGAATTAACCAGCTGTTTCAGGACCACCAATGGCAGGATGTCCGTGCCGTCTGGTGCACACACAGAGAAACTTTGGTTTTTCTGTGCCCACGGTTGTCCTCTCCGGCCCCTTGCACCCAGGCCCGGCTTTCAGGGGAAGCTCTGAGGAACTTCCGTGGCTGTTCGGAGAACAGCTGGAGCCTGTGTGTACAGACTGTGCGTTCCCCAGTCCTGCCGCCACCCAGTCCAACAACACTAGGCAGCGTTTGAGTACTTCATATATCCGTGTACTGTATTTCCAGCCTATCCTTACAAGGTTAATTCTGCTTTCATGTCCATTTTATAGATGAGGAAACTGAGGTAGTCACGGAAAGAGGAAGCGACTTGTCTGAGGTCACACAGACAATCTAGTCCCATGGCCATCCCCACGGCCACCATGCCATGGCTGCGGTCTTGCGCTTTAGATGGGGACCGAAGGCAAAACGGTGAGAAACATGAAACATCACCAGCCCCCCGGGAGAGCCATCTGCTTTAACCGCTGGAACACAGAATCCTGTTTCCTTAAGATCGTGGTTCTTATAAAATTGGGACTATGGTTATCTGACTTCTCTGGCTCCCTATCTATTTCGCCAAGGGAACAGCTGAGCGGACCAGGCAGTGTGAGTGGATTGAGTGGATCTGGAATAGGTAGACTATTCTGAAGCTGCTGAGGGAGAGAAACGAGAATCAGAAATTAGAATGTCTGCTCAGTTTTCTAAACTGTGTGGTGTTGTGGTCTAGATGAGATTATCGATTATCACAGACTTTCAGAGCTATCGGGACCTGCAGATCTTTGAATCCACGCTCTGAAGGACCTTCCCTATTACCAGGATTTACGTCTGACCCAACCCAAGAATCCTTCTAACCATACTCCTGGGATGGTGCTGGGGCTCTTCTTGGCCAGGGAACTCTCTAGGCCCCCCGGAAGCTAGCCGTTCTCCATGAAGGCATCCACACATAGCATGCCATAGCGTTCTCCAAAGCTGCTTCGAAGATTGCACTGTGTCCGTGTCCCTCCCACCTGAGGCTAATTCTCCCCTCCGGACAGGCTAGAGTAAACCGTGTCCCACGTGCCCATGGCAGCCCTTGACAGAAAGGTGAGCTATCAGGCCACCTCTGAGACTCTCTTCTCCTGGCAGTCAACCTTATTTCCGCAGCCCTCACCGTCCTTGTCCCTCTTCTCTGAATGCACTTGTTCCCCTCACCTTCCACAGGTTCTACAAGTATTTACCGAGTGCCTACCAGAAAGATGGCACACGTGGAGTGTGCACAGGCAAAGCACAATACCTGTCTTGAGGGGCCGTCTTGGAACGGGAGGGTGGATGGAGCATCCTCAGGCAGCTGCTCTATGGTGTGGGAAGCGCTATGATGGGGTCAGCATGGATGGGGGCAGGGGGCTCTGCAAGCTCAGGGGATGGAGACGCTGACAGGTGGCAGGACACACACTTGTGTGCATGCATGCATATGCCGTGTGCGTGTGTGTGTGCATGCGTGTGCGTGTTCAAAGCTGCATTCTAGGGGGAAGAGGAAGCCCAGGTCTGGGAACTACTAGAGTCCAGGTTGTGGAGGACCAGAAGTAGGGCTGAGAGGTCAACAGGGGCCAGAGCATGAAGGACGATGCATGAGACTGTTCTGAGGCCATTAGGGAGCTACTGAAGGCCGATAAGCAGGAGAGCGACACAATCAAATTAGGTTTTAAGAATTATCACTTTGATTGCAGGTTGGAGAGAGGCCCGGAGGCAGACAAGACTGGAGGCAGGAGAGGCCACAGCCCTTGCGAGCAGAGCACAGCGGGACCATAACCTCCCTTATACCGAAAGTTGAGCTTCTATCAATGGGCCTGGGATAAGCTAACCAGCGTCCGCAGCTCACTCTTGTTTCATAGCCACAGGTAACTGAAACATTTCCTATAGGTACAGCAATGCCAGCTCTCTCCCGGCATCCACCTCTATGACCGATTGTTTCAAATTTAATCTTGGCAACTTCGGTTCCTTCTTTCAGGCTATTAAAATCTGTGTGTGTCTTGATTCAACCCCCTCATTTCTACTTAAGGGGAGTTACTGAAGGATTTGCCAAAGGACACGCGGTTAATCAGTGGCGGCAGCAACGCCAGAAATCTGAACCCTGGTTTTCTGACCCGTATACCAGGCAGCCTGTTACTCTGCATCTCCAGGAAATTGATCTGTTGAGAGGAACCGGAATCAAGATGAACTAGAAGCAGCTTACTCAGAAGAACAGCTCTCAGTTTACAGACCCCCAAAGGCAGGAAGGGAGGACCCCATATCCCTTTCTAGTATTTCCTCTTGTTGACTGAAAGGATCCTCGGGTTTGAATCTAGGACCAACAGGGATGGCGTTACATGTCCTGAGGCAGCTGAAGGTCACAGTTGTTCAAAGCCAATCACTGAGGCACTTGACAATGTCAGAAGGCTGAGAGAATTTCATAGGGTGAAAAAAACTCTTACAAGCGAATGAATGCTTAACAAAAGCTCCTCTATGGAACTAAACTAGTTCAGGACGTAAAAGCTGTTCAGGGAGACTGGACAGGTGATGGGAAATGGGACACCCATGGGGGTGGGGGCTGGGGAGGGAGCCTGCAAACAGAAACTTCTCTGGATGAATGCCCAGAGAATTAGGGTCCTTCTCAGTTGGGATCTAATGCATTTCTGTCTCTGGACAGAATTTCTTCAGTGACTGGTTTCCCCTGGGCCCTGCTCCTTCGTCTCTGACCCTCTGTGCCAGGAATGAGCAGTGGGTTATACGCCCAGATTGACCAGCGTATCCTAGGTCTGTCCATCCCTCACCTGCACACCATACCATCATTAACTCGTTTCCTCTTGATGTCAATGCCTTCTTTCTTTCCTTCCTTCTTTCTAAAAATACAACGGGCTTCTGCTTCCAACCAGCTCATACTTCATCCCCTCTGTGAACTCATAGGAACCCTGCCCCTTCCCAAAACCCAACCCTTTCCCCATAAGCCATCCCCTCATTCTGCACTTGAATCCCGACCTCAAGTTTCACAAGTGCAAGGCTCTGTTCTTAAGCCAAAAGCCATTATGGAAACATCAAACCTGTCAGACGAGAGAGAACTTTACTGATTTCCCTCAAAAAAAAGCACATGCTCTTTCCTCTAATAATACCTGTTGATTAGCCCCATTTCATAAAGGGAGCTGAAAGCAATGAGGAGCAATTCCAAAATATACTCGTCAGGGGGAGACGATCGATGCAAACAAAGCTTCACCAACTTTCAAACACAAGCATTTTCAGAAGCAGCAGATCAAGTTCTGTGCATTTTGCTCCCAGCCCCCAAAGCTGGAAGAGTCCCACACAGCCTGGACCGAGTCCTTGACCTCTCCCAAATCCTCTCCCGTGGTCTAACAAAACTCTCCTCCGTGAAGCGGTGGCCTGAACTTATCCAGTTCAGGAGATCAGGCGGCAAGAGCTTCACTAAAGCCATTGACTAGAGAATACTTTTCTCAAAAGAATTTTCTATAGCGGCTATCTGGTTTCTCACACATCTTCGGTGACACCTGAAAAGCCCTGGTGAAGTGAGATGTGTCTGTCTGTGTCTGGGTTACTCAATTTGCTTCTTTTACTTGCCAGGAAATTCTGATTTCTGGCAAGAGATGCCCACATGAAGTCCCACACGGTGGAAAAGAAAAGCCTCACTGACACAGAGACTTCCGGAGGATTAAACACAAACCACGTAAAAAAAAAAAAAAAAAAAAAAAAGGAAGGGAGGAAGGGAGGGAGGGAGGGAGGGAGGGAGGAAGAAAAAGGAAGGAAAAACTACAATAAAAGCTTCCTCTGCTTGCCCACCCAGCACGCCACCTTTCAGAGAGATGCTCGGCACTGAGCTGCTCTTGACCATCAGCCATTGGTCCACATCATCATTCTGGTGCCTTAACTTTCAACACATCACCCCCTGAGCCACTGCTGCATCCAGGTGAATCTGAGTTGAACGCGCTGCTCAGCCCCAGCCTCCTCCAAAGCCCGAGGAACTTACCTGATGGCGTGATGCTGACGCTTTCCCTCTCCCAGGCTGGGGCAGCACACACGGGGGACTCGGAGGGGCCTCGGCCACCCTCGGCCCCTCGGCCATCGGCTCTCAACTGCAGAAGCTCTCAGGAGCCACATATGCTCCCTCCTGGCCAGCTTCTAGCTGCCCAGTAGCTGGAGAACCAGCGGGTGAGCCGGTCAGTACGGACGGTTTGCTGTGATTGCTTGGTGCCACAGGCCGCTTCCTGTCCTAAACCGGAAGAATGAAGGAGGGTTGTGGGGTTTTTTTGGTTTTTTTTTTTTGGTTTTTAGGAAATAGAGATTTTCAACAAAATTCCTTTTCTATGTGTGTACAAGAAGGTGCACTGCACTGTTATCTGTAAGAGCAAATAACTGAGGAAAACTGCCAGCCAAATGGTGACTGAAATAAATTCTGGTCCAGTAGTCCCCTCCCACTCCTGTCCGCCAGTGGATGCCCGAAACCCTGGTTGGCACCAAACCCGATTTATACTATGTTTGTTCCTCTATGTATATACATACCTGTGACAGAGTCTAACTTATAAATTAGGTCCAGTAAGAGATCAATAATAAAACAGAACAATTATAACAATATAGTGTAAGTAGAGCTTACTTTAAAAAATGTTATGTGAATGTGGTCTCTCTCAAATATCTTACTGTACTGTACTCACAGTTCTTCTGGTGAGGATGTGAGATGATAAACGCCTATCTCGGAAGATGAAGTGAGGTGAAGGATGTAGGCATTGTGATGGAGTGTTCACTACCAATGACCCTCTGACCACACATCAGAAGGATCATCTGCTTCCTTCCAAATGGCAGGTGACCCCAGGGAACTGAAACCGGGGGCCCTACTCTATTTCCATATAGTGGATGCAAAAGAAAAGAATCTATGTTTGCTGCTGTGAAAAGGTCTCTAAGATGTACTGCTGGGTGGGGGGAAAAAAGCAAGTTGCAGATATTATTTGCAATATGGTCCAAATTATGTTTTTGTATATACTGAGAAAAATTACGTCTTGAGTGATTCACAAAAAATTTGGAACAAAGGAGGCTCTGGGGAGAAGAACTGGGGTGGAGGAGTAATCTTACTTTTTGGGGCAATTTTTGGATTTTCTTCTCTTTCTTTCTTTCTCTCCTTTTTAAATTTTTGAGAGGGGGAGGAGGAGGAGGGGCAGAAGGAGTGGGGGAGAGAGAACCTTAAGCAGGCTCCACACCCCGCACAGAGCCTGAGTCAGGGCTTGATCTCACAATCCTGAGATCATGACCTGAGCCAAAATCCAGAGTCAGACGCTTAACTGACTGAGCCACGCAGGCGCCCTTGGATTTTCTTTTTTACCTCTTTATGTACCTAGTACTTTTATAATAAAAGATGCTTTTTAAAATTCCTTTCTTGCCTAGTGAAAAATACTTTTGTCAGCTGGCCAGGAGCATCTGACAAACAAAATTTGTCCATTAGCGATCGAACTACAGTGGGTGATTTTGAAAAGAGAAATTCAACATCCCATAAAAGTATATCGAACCGTAGAGCTCAAGGAGACTGGGGCAGGGAGATGTCTTCAGGAGACAGATTCTGATACTGCCCCAAATTGAGAAATACTGACTGAACGTACTCCATTTTTATTTTGATAATTTTATAAGCTAGAAAATTTCAGCAGATAGAGAAGACAGTACAATGAACCCTCATGTACCCAACACCAAGTTTCACGAAATAAGATGTCTAATCCTGTTTCATACCTAAACAACCCCCCACCTTTTTTTCCACCTTCTAATCATCATGTCACCTTAGCTGAGGATATGTATTCTGATAAGTTAAGAACTCTCTTTTTTAAAAATTTTTTAAATTTTTAAAAATTATCAATAATCCCTTTATATCATTAAGTATCTATTAAGTATTCAAATTTTCAAAGTCCAAACATTGTATTGGGTTGCTATGTCTGTCATATCTGTTTTAATTTATAAGTTTCTCTCCCTCTGTTTTTCCTTGCAATCTATTTGTTGAAGAAGCCAAGTCATTTGTCCTACAGAATTTCCCACATTCCAGACTTTGCTGATTATATATATGCCTGTGGTATTTCTGAGTGTGCTCTTCTGCCTTTCAGTTTCCTATAAATTGGTAGTTAGATCTAGACTTGTCTGATTAGAGTCTAATTCTTTGGCAATAATATATAATGTCCTGTGTCTTTCTGTGATACTAACTGCCCTTGAGGATTATTATTGTTTGAATTGTGTCCCCCTAAACGATATGTTGGAGTCCTAACCCCCATGCCTGTGGATATAATCAGGTTAAAATGAGGCCCATCCTAATCCAGCCCTTGTGAGAGGAGGAACATTTGAACACAAACAGACTTAAGAAGACGACTACGTAACCAGCAAGGCAGAGATTGGAGTGTTGCATCTGCAAGCCAAGGAATGCCAAGGAATGCCAAGGATTGCCCGAAACCACCAGAAGCTCAAAGAAGAATGGAAGGTCCCTCTCCTAGAGCTTCAGAGGGAACTGCTGCCAACACCTTGATTTTGGACTTCTCCAGAACTGTGAGCCAGTAAATTTTTGTTTTAAGCCACCAGTTTGTGGTACTTGATTGTGGCCACCCTAGGAAACTAGTACAATTATCACTGTCTGGAACCATTATTTCTTTAAAGGTTTGTAAAATGATGACTTTCCTTCGAGATACTCTTGTAAAAAGAAACATGCCCTCTTCTACTATTTGGTTACCCTGAAGTTTAACTTATGTGGCAAAGGTAAATTCTTTCTCTTTACTCACCTGTTTTCAGAACAATGAGTTGGTTTTTTATCGTCCAAAGATGAACAATTGGCATTATTTTTTTCTATCATTATGAACTTGTGAATTTTCAACATGATTCATGTGTTCGATCCTTTTTGGTTTTTCTTATTCGTGTTTAAATTGTCCCATTTGTGGCCACCAAAAGCCTTGACAAGTGGACTTCTGAGTCCTTTTGTCATGCTCCCAGAAGTTTCAGGTACATGTGGTGCTCCAGGCCCATCGTGTGTATTCCTGACTCTGACCAGAACCATTCACTTCCCCCAAGGAGCCCTGGTTCCATTTAGTGGGAAATACTATGTGGAGACTATGATCTTGCACTAGGGGCATGCATTGCATTTGATTGGTCATTTTTTCTGAGCCTTTTTAGGGGACAGAGCTAGGAAATACATTTTTCAAAATAAGAAAATGTATCATCAGTTCATACTAATATATATATATATATGCGTGTATATATATATATATATATATATATATATTTTTATTTTATTTTTATTTGATGGAAAGAGAAAGAGCGAGCAAGCACAAGTAGGGGGAGCAGCAGGCAGAGAGGGAGAAGCAGGCTCTTCGCTGAGCAGGGAGCCCGATGTGGGGCTCTATCCCAGAACCCTGGGATCATGACCTGAGCTGAAGGCACACGATCAACGACTGAGCCACCCAGGCGCCTCCCCACTAATATTTTTAATTCAAATTGAAGATTATAAAATGTTTAGGGGCTTGGGGCGCCTGGGTGGCTCAGTGGGTTAAGCCTCTGCCTTCGGCTCAGGTCATGATCTCAGAGTCCTGGGATCGAGCCCCGTATCAGGTTTTCTGCTCAGCGAGGAGCCTGCTTCCCCCTCTCTCTCTGCCTGCTTGTGATCTCTCTCTCTCTCTCTCTGTTAAATAAATAAATAAAATCTTTAAAAAATAAAATAAAATAAAATAAAATGTTTAGGGGCGCCTAGGTGGCTCAGTGGGTTAAAGCCTCTGCCTTCAGCTCAGGTCATGGTCTCAGGGTTCTGGGATCGAGCCCCGCATCGGGCTCTCTGCTCAGCAGGGAGCCTGCTTCCCCCTCTCTCTCTGCCTGCCTCTCTGCCTACCTGTGATCTCTCTCCTCTCTGTCAAATAAATAAATAAATAAAATCTTTAAAAAAAAGATTATAAAATGTTTACTAAATTTTTAAAATATATTTTTTAATTGAAGTATAATTAACCTAGCGTTATATTAGTTTCAGGTGTACAATATAGTGATTCAGCAATTCTATACATTACTCAGTGCTCGTCAGAATAACCGTACTCTTAATCCCCTTCACCTATTTCACCCATCCCCCCACCTACCTCACTTCTGGCAACTACCAGTTCGTTTTCTGTATTTAAGCATCTGTTTATCTCTTTTTTTCTTGGTTTTGTTTCTTAAATTCCACATGAGTGAAATCATGTGGTATTTGTCTTTCTCTGACCTATTTTACTTAGCATTATACTATCTAGGTCGATCCATTTTGTTGCAAATGACAAGATCTCATTCTCTTTTATGGCTGAATAATATTCCATTGTATATACACCACCTCTTCTTTATCCGTTCATCTATAGATGGACACTTGGGCTGCTTCCATTATCTCGGCTATTGTAAATAATGCTTCGATAAACATGGGGGTGCATATATCTTTTTGAATTAGTGTTTTTAATTTCTTTGGGTAAATACCCAGCAGTGGCACTACTGGATATTATGGCGTTTCTAATTTTAATTTTTTGAGGAACCTCCAAACTTGTTTCCACAGTGGCTGCACCAGTTTGCATTCCCACCAATAGGGCATAGAGGATTCCTTTTTCTCTACATTCTTGCCAACGCTGGTTTCTCATCTTTTTGATTCTAGCCATTCTGACAGGTGTGAGATGATATCTCATGGTTTTGATTTGCATTTCTCTAACGATTAGTGATGTTAAGCATGTTTTCATGTGTCTGTTGGCCATTCATATGTCTTCTTTGAAAAGATGTCTAATCAGGTCCTCTGACCATTTTTAATCAGATTATTGGGGTTTTATTTTTGTGTGGGGGTTTTTTGCTTTTGTTTTGTTTTGTTTTTTGGTGTTGAGCTGTGTAAGCTTTGTATTTTGGACATTAAGCCCTTATGAGATATATCATTTGCAAATGTCTCCTCTCATTCACTAGGCCGCCTTGTCACCTTATTAATGGTTTCCTTCACTGTACAAAGGTATTTAAATTTGTGGTCCAGGGGCTCCTGGGTGGCTCAGTGGGTTAAAGCCTCTGCCTTCGGCTCAGGTCATGATCTCAGGGTCCTGGAATCAAGCCCCGCATCAGGCTCTCTGCTCAGCAGGGAGCCTGCTTCCCCCTCTCTCTCTGCCTGCCTCTCTGCCTACTTGTGATCTTTCTCTCTGTCAAATAAATAAATAAAATCTTTAAAAAAATAAATAAATAAATAAATAAATTTGTAGTCCCAATAGTCTTTGCTTTTGTTTCTCTTGCCTCAGGAGGCAAATAGAAAAATATTGCTACAGCCAGTGTCAAAGAAATTACTGCCTATATTTTCTTCTAGGAGTTTTATGTTTCACATCTCACATTTAGGTCTTTAACCCATTTTGACTTTATTTTTGTGTGTGATATAATAAAGTGGTCCAGTTTTCCCAACACCATTTGTTGAAGAGACTGTCTTTTCCCCAGTATGTGCTCTTGCCTCCTTTGTCATAGAATAATTGACCATGCCAAGTGTGGATTTATTTCTGTGCTCTCTATTCTGTTCCATTGATCTGTATGTCTATTTTTGTGCTAGTACCATTCTTTTTTGATTACTATAGCTTTGTAGTATATCTTGAAATCTGGGATTGTGATACCTCCAGCTTTTTCCTTCTTTCTAAAGATTGCTTTAACTATTTGGAGTGGTTCCATACAAATTTTAGAATTATTTGTTCTAACTCTGTGAAAAATGCTGTTGGTATTTTGATAGGGATTGCATTAAATCTGTATATTGCACTGGGTAGTATGGACGTTTTAACAATATTCGTTCTTCTAATCCATGAACATGGAATAAGATGTCTTTCCATTTGTGTCATCTTCCATTTCCTTCATCAGTGTTTTATAGTTTTCAGAGTACAGGTCTTTCGCCTCCTTGGTTAAGTTTATTCCTAGGTATTCTACTCTTTTTGGTGCAATTGTAAATGGGATTGTTTTCTTAATTTCTCTTTCTGCTACTTCATTATGAGTGTAGAGAAATGCAACAGATTTCTGTATATTAGTTTTGTACCCTGCAACTTCACTGAATTCATTTATTAGTCTTAGGGGTGTTTTTGGTGGAGCGTTTAGTGTTTTCTCATAAGTATCCTGTCATCTGCCAATAGTGAAAGATTTACTTCTTCTTTACCAATTTGGATGCCTTTTATTCCTTTTTCCTGTCTGATGGCTGCAGGTTGACTTCTAGTACTATGCTGAATAAAAGTAGTGGGAGTGGACATCCTTGTCTTGTTCCTGATCTCAGGGGAAAAGCTCTCAGTTTTTCACCATTGAGTATGATGGGTTCTTCAAATATGGACTTTATTATGTTTATTATGCTGAGGTTATGTACCCTCTAAGTCTACTTTGTTGAAAGTTTTTATCATGAATGTTGTACTTTATCAAATCTTTTTTGGTTTCTATTGAGATAATCTTATAGTTTTTCTCCTTTCTCTTATTAATGAGATGTATCTCATTGGTTGATTTGTGAATGTTGAACCACCCTTGCAGCCCTAGAATAAATCCCACTTGATTGTGGCAAGTGATTTTTTAAAGGTATTGTGGATTCAGTTTGCCAATATTTTGTTGAGGATTTCTGCATCTATGTTCATGAGGAATACTGGCTTGTAGTTGTTTTGTTTTGTTTTGTTTTGTTTTGTTTTAGTGTCTTTATCTGGTTTTGGAATCAGGGTAATACTGGCCTCATAGAATGAATTTGAAAGCTTTCCTTTCTTTTCTACTTTTTGGAATAGTTTGAGAAAAATAGGTATTAACTCTTCTTTAAATGCTTGGTAAAGTCTACGGCCATACCACCCTGAACGCACCCGATCTCGTCATAAATGCTTGGTAGAATTCACCTGTGAAGCCATCTGGTCCTGGACTTTTGTTTGTTGGGATTTTGATTACTGATTCAAATTTATTGCTGGTAATAGGTCTGTTCAAATTTTCTGTTCCTTCTTGATTCTGTTTTGGGAGGTTATATGCTTCTAGGAATTTATCCATTTCTTCTAGGTTGTCCAGTTTGTTAGCATATAATTTTTCAAGTATTCTTTACTAATCCTTTGTATTTTTCCGGCGTCGGCTATTATTTCTCCTCCTTTGTTCTCATTTTGAGTCTTCTTTTTTGTGCGTGTGAGGAGTCTGGTTAAAGTTTTATCAGTTTTATTTATCTTTTCAAAGAAATAGCTCCTGACTTAATTGATCTTTTCTATTTTTTTGTCTCTTTCATTTACTTCTTTTCTAATCTTTATTATTTCCTCCCTTTTATCAGCTTTGAGCTTTGTTTGTTCTTTTTTAGCTCCTTAAAATAGACTTTTCAAAATAAGAAAATGTATCATAGGTTTATACTAATATTTTGTATTCAAATTTAGGATTATAGAATGTTTATGAAATTTTTTCATTCTATATATCTCCTTATCTCTTATGGTAAAATTCTTGGTTTCTATTAACATAATTACTTATTTGGTTTATCCTATAATGTATAGCTAATAGTTTCAAAATAATATCAATATTCTTATTAACATGAATATTGAAAACCTTAAGATTTTTTTAAGTTCTTTTTGCCTTAGGATATCTCCCACTAGGATGTACTACAACTTACTCTGTTAAAAGTCTCTTGAAATAATTCCTGTGTGTGTGGTTGGCCACCAACTCAAGATACAGTTATATCTCATTTTATCATTTTACTGAACTTTGCTTTATTGTGCTTCGCAGATATTGCCTTTTTTTTTTTTACAAATTGAATCAAGCAAGTCTATTGCACTATTTTTTTCAACAGCATTTGCTCACTTCATGTCTCTGTCACATTTTGATCTTTCTCACAATATTTCCAACTTTTTCACTATTATTATATTTTAATGCGCAATCTCATAATAAAACCTTCACGGATGAGGAGTTGCTTCTGATGGATGAGCAAAGACAGTGGTTTCCTGAGCTGGAGTCTACTCCTGGTGAAGATGCTGTGAAGACGGTTGAAATGACAACAGAGGATTTAGAATATGACATACACTTAGTTGATAAAGCAGCAGCAGGGTTTGAGAGGACTGACTCCAATTGTGAAAGAAGTTCGAGAGGACAGACTACAATTTTGAAAGAAGTTCTACTGTGGGTAAAATGTTATCAAACAGCATCACATGCTACAGAGAAATCCTTTGTTAAAGGAAGAGTCGATATTTGCAGCAAATTTCAGCGTTGTCTTATTTTCAGAAATTGTCACAGCCACCCCAGCCTCCAGCAGCCACCACCCTGGTCGGTCGGCAGCCATTGACATTGAGGTAAGACCCTCCGCCAGCAAGAAGATTGCAACTCACCAAAAACTCCAATGATGGTTAGTATTTTTTAGCAATAATAACTATTTTACCCAAACTGCTGTCATCTTGCTGAAAAACACAGGATATTATAATTAGGCTTTCCATCTTGTTTGGCTGGATGCAACTCAGAAAGGATTCTGTGTCCAGCACAGTGACCCAGCTTCCCCTGAGCACCCCGAAAGCAGATGGAGTTATACAGCTGCTGAAGTTTTAATTGCAAACACCCTTTGGCCCAGCAACTTCACCTATGTGAGTTTACTATATCACCATAAAATACACCAGGAATATGTTTGAGGGTGTTTATTACAATGTAATTTATAATAGTGATAGAAAAAAGAAAAGCTGGTAATAACTCAAATGTCCATCAATAGAAGATGGCCCCAACATCCAGATAATGGAAAACTACACAGATGTTCAGAAGAAGAAAAACAATCTGGATATACTGTTGTAGCACATCCTTTAAAATAAAGTAACAAAGCAAGGTGAAAAATAGTGGCTATAATACAACCACAAGGGTATAAGCCTGAAAAGGAGTTAGGTGATGGAAAAACAGATCTATATGTCGTTATACATACAAGTAAAGGCACCTTAGTTTTCTAGAGGGATACACTAGTAACAGATATCAATGTGAACTTTTAGGGGAAGGCCTGGCAGGGAGAATTTTGTATTTTGCATCTTTCTAAAGTCCTAAAATTGTTTCATTATGCACATATTACTGTTATTTTTAATGAACCAAATAATTTTTAAAAAATAATGGTTGGCTAGAATCTGCTTAGGAGAACACAATCAGACAGATCTTGAATGTGGGATATCATAGGAGAGAAAAAAATTCAATGTCATGAAAAACAAAGAATAGCAAGGAACTATATTAGGTTAAAATGGACTCAAGAGACAGAACAACCCAATATAATGTATGTACCTTAATTATATTTGGAATGAAAAATATAGTTATAAAAGACATTTGGGGGACAAGTACAAAATTTCAATATGAACTGAGTATTAGATGATGCTACTGGATTCTTGATTTCCCTAGGTGTGATAATGGAGTGGTGGTTATATGACAGAGTGTCTTCATTCTCGGGTAATACACACTGATTTTAGGGCGAGTCAACATATCTGCAACTTGCCATCAACAAAAGAAATTACTCAGCCAAAAGAAATCAGAGAGAGCATGTGTGTGCAAATGTCACAAAATATTAACAACTAATGAATCTACGTGAAGGGTTACATGTGTTCGTTGTATTATGAACCTACAGAAAACTTGACAGCTTTCTGTAGACTGAATTTTTGTCTTAGGAAAGGTTCAGGGGAAAAAGTAATGCTACTGTTGCCAGGGGACCCATAAATGACTGGTGATTATGAGCTTATTGATCTTAGCCTGGATTAAGCCACAAGAAAAGCTCATGAAGCCACCAGAACTCTGGAGAGGGTGGATTCACTTGGGTTCTGGGACAGCTCTTGCTAGAACCAGAAGCGAGGTCCCCTGGTATCCCTCCACCCTCACTGTGCACCCAGAGCTGGGCTCAAGCTCTCGGTTTGGTCAAAAATGACCCATCCATCCAGTTTCACGGTTACTGCAAGAGCTTACCTCAAACACCATGTCAGGTGGCTGCAGTGGGGACAAGTTCCAGCGGGTCAGACTGCCTGGTGTGAAGCAGCCTCTAGCAAGGGGAGTGGGTTTCTTGGTGGCGAAGAGGTGGTTGGCTGGGGACAGAGCCTCGAGAGGCTACGGTTCATCCACGCGTCTGTCGGACGCCCCCCAGGGCTGGGCACTGCGCTGCTACTGGTTAGGACAATATATAAATACAATGAATGGTCACTGTGAGGCAGGTACTTTGCTAAGCATTTTAGCCATGCATTCTCATCCTAAAGCCACCCTAGGTACTATAACTCTCTTTCCCAATAAAGAAACGGATCCTCAAATGGGCTAATTGGCTTGCCCAAGGTCATGGTGTTAGAGCTGGGACTCCCAACTTGGTTGTCTCTGGTCACAGCTTTACCCACTTCTCCCTGCTCCTGTCCGGTTTCCAGCCACCTGGCCATCTGGTCCCTCCAGCAAGCTCCATTCCTCAAGTCTCAGGAACTTTCCCTGATACATTCCTTTACCCAACCCTTCTTTGCCCAGCTAAAGCCTACCCATTGCTCAGCTTACACTCAGCTATCATTCCTCAAGGGAAGCTTTTCTGAAAGTGGCTCTTCCCTATTGTCCATATCCTACTATCATATAATCACATTATCAATCCTCCCACAAACTCTGAACGTCTTCATTATTAAAAACTTCCAGGTTTGGTATGGAGTCATGGTTGGGTCCCAATTTTCTGACTCGGATCTCAGGTTCCGATATCTTGGCCAACATCCAGGAAAGTAGGTTAGGACTAAGGGCAAGATGGGGCGGGGGCGGGGGGCAGTGGTCAAAGCAAGCAGCGGGGTTTCTAGCAATCAGATTTAGTTGTACAAAACTTTGAGAGAGACACTGTGGGCCCAAGACTTTTGGGCAATTCACTTTGGAGGCATGGTGACATGAGACGGTCGTTCTAACCCAGCGGCTAACAGAGGCATTGTAGCGACAACTGAGAGCTGAAGTCCCCACGGGACATGTGTGTGCCCGGAGGCGAGTGTGCTGTACTTGCCCCCTTCGTCCTCCCAGCCATTCACCGGTCTGTTTGGTCTGTTCACAAATATTTACTGCACCCTGCTGGTGTCAGGCTCGACTCTAGGCTCAGGGGAAAAGGGCAGAGGATGAAAGGAAGCCTCTGACCTCCTGGGGCTTACATCACAGTGGGGATGACAGTTAGCTGATAAATACAGACTGTGTCAGGGGGACAGAAGTGGAATGAGGACAAATCAATCAGGGTAAGAGGGCAGCAAGTGAGAGCAAGGGCTGTGTGGGTACAGGGCTCAGAGCAGGCCCCTCTCGGAGAGGAACCTTGTGACGGAGGGGAGCTGCCCACACTAGGGGAAGGGTGTTCCTGGGGTTGGATTAGTCACGCCAACAGAATGTCATTGGAAACCTGAGCCTCTTCCTTCAGCACTGTTAAGTAACTGCTAGTTTTTAAGTCGTCCCAGAAAGGAGGACAACCCTCCTCCCCTCCCCAATGCCCGTACATGCGCTTCGCTGAAGCTTTCTACGTCAAGGCAATGGCGTGTGGCAGCTAGTTTCCACCTCCCCTCCCACCCCAGTGCCACTGGGCTTCTCATGCAGGCCCCTCTCCCTCCTCCCCTGGCCCCAGGGCAGAAACAACCCTACCCCAGCATCTCATTCAGAATTGGGGCCAACTCATCCTAGGGTGACTCAGGTTCCTGTTGCCCTTGGCCTCCACCCAAAAGGTAAACCCCTCAGGGCAGTGCCTCCTCTGGCTCTCAACTCCACACTGTTTTCACCATCCTACCCACTAACCTCCTGTCCCCACTGCTCCTGAACTCCCCCCAGCCCTTTCCCGAAAGTCCTCTGGGGCCCACACCCGGGACCTCCCCCATGTCCCCAGTGCTCCTCTGCCTCTCTGGGAGGGCCCCTCCCAGCCTCGCTTTACCACCTTCTCCAGGGAAGCCTGTGCATTCCACCACATCTGGGGGATCCCAAGGGGACCAGTAGTCCTAGCTCTCCCGGTGCTTTGCTTGTCCCTTCCTTTATAAAAACATCTACCGATTCTGATGCCTTTTCTCCCCTTTGCTTTTCCTCATCGATGCCCCCATTAAATTCTGGGTCTCCCATAACCGTTATTGAAGAATTGGCTCATAGTGTCCCCAACCACTCCAGGGCTTACAACCACCTCGGGAAACGTGAAAATCTGGCTGATGAATCTCTTAAAATTCCCTGGCTTCTTCCAATGCAATGACTTTTATTTATTTTCTACTCAGCCACCCACAGCAATTAAGTGGTCCCACGCACAGAGACTGGAAAAGAAAATAAAGATGGGCCAACAGGAAGCAGAGGAAGCAAAAACAAAATGGCACAGGACCCAGGATTTTCTCTAGAAGTGGCTGGGCAGTTCAGAACTCCCTTTTGAGGGTGGGTTCGACAGGCTTTATGGGTGATTTCACTTGGTTTAAAAATGTACTGCACTGGTCAGAAATGAGAGCATCCTGGTTAATAAAACATGTTTGTATAAAGACAATGAATCATGCATACATTATTAAACATACGAAGATGAATAAATTATATTGAAACTTCAGTGAACATCACTTAACCCTTATTTGTTGAACAACAATGTCCCTCACATTTACAGAGTCCTTTTACACATTTTATTTCATGTGATCTGAAAACGGTCCTGTCCTGGCTCCCTGCATAGGATCCTGCAGTGACTCAGGCTCATTGTTCAGGACGCCAGACATCAGTGCATTGTGTCAGCCGAGACTGGCTTGACCAAAACAACACACAGTTCTGAACATGAACGAACTTCTGCCAACAACAAAAATGACTCCCATAAATGTTGAGGGGATAAAGTTGTAGAAGAATAGATTCAGCATGAACATTTCTATAAAGTTTAAACACATGAAGTTGATGGGACGCCTGGGTGGCTCAGTTGGCTAAGCATCTGCCTTCAGCTCAGGTCATGATCCCAGGGTCCTGGGATTGAGTCCCACATTGGGCTCCCTGCTCAGTGGGGAGCCTGCTTCTCCCTTTCCCTCTGTCTGCCGCTCCCCTGCTTGTGTGTGCGATCTCTCTCTTTCTCTCTGACAAATGAATAAATAAAATCTTTAAAAAAAATCTTCTTTAAAAAAAAAAAACACGTGAAGTTGAATAGTATATTATCTAGGGACACCTACACAGATGCTGTGGTAGATTGCACTTCCCAGACATGGCTACAACAAGATCTCTGGTTCCACTCGTTCTTCCAAAACCTTGTCACTCCTCCCGCAGGAGGCACAGTCAGTGTCCCCTCCCCTCGAACTCAGGTGGGAATTTGTGACTACTTCAACTTATAGACACTATGTAACTTCTGAGGCTAGGTCACAGAAGGCGATAACAGCTTCTGCCTGGTTTTGTGTCCCAGAATGCTCACCCCTGGGACTCAGCCGCCATGTTGCAAGGAAGCCTGGGCCACATGGAGAGGGTCATGTGGAGAGAAGCAAGACCTCAGGCCTCAGCCCAGCTCCAGCAGCCAGCTGGTGAGTCACTTTGGAAGTAGATCGAAGAGCCCTCAGCTGAGCAGGTCCAGCTGGTGCTGTGTGAAGCAGAGAGGAGTTTTCCCTATAGCGTCCTGCCCAAATTACAGATTGGTAGGGAGGAAAAAAAAGATTGCTCCTGCTTTATGCCACTAAGCTTTGGGGTGAGCAGCAGCAGATACCTGGAATAGATGGTAAAAACTCTGACGAACAACAAGAATGATAACACAAAATTTAGGACCACAGTTACTAATGGGAGAGGCTGGGGGATGTGGCTGAGCCGGGGGCATGTGGAGACTTCCTGCCACAGAACGTTCCAGCCTGGTCCCTGAGCCTACCCTCACGGATGAGTGAGACCACCGACCTCTACTATTGCTAAGCACCTGCTGTGTGGACGGCGAGCAGTTCTGTGCCGCATGAAGAGCTGAAGGAGAAGCCCCAAGGGGAAGAAAGCGTCTCGATTCCACGGAGTGGGCACAGCCGGGCCCCTCCTGCCTGCCGCCCTCTCCGCGCCGGCCCAGAGCGTCCCGAGGGGCTCGACTGAGACTGCGCGGTGAGGGGTCTCCTCAGGCAATGCTCTCCTGGTTGTTTAATCAACACTTAGAGTTGTCTGTTGACGTTTTGGAAACAAAACCAAGAACCCTTGAAAGGACAAAGTGCACACTGTGCCTCTGAGCCGTTAGGAATATTCAGAACTGATCCTGAAGAGTGGTGTGAACACTGGACACTTATCTTCCGGAGAGAAGGTCTTTGTGCAGACTTGGCTCTCCGAAGCGGGGGCAAGCTGATGGTGACGCTCCCTGTGCGAGCCTCCCCTGCGCCTCCTGAGAAGTCCGTGTTATGTGGGTCCGGGGTTTGTCAGGCAGTGAAGATAGCCAGCGCGGGCTCTCAAGAGGGAGTCCGCTCCGTCGGGGGGCGGGGGGATTCCCGGAAGGGCCAGTCTGGGGCGGGGAGGGTGAGGCTAGAGCTCAGCAGCAAGACCACTGTGGAAACTGGGGCACATCATTCATTCCTGTTCTTCAAATATGAAGCTGCCCTTCAAACAAGCAACAGTGACCTATTGATCTCCGCCAAAAAGAGCAGATTTTAAAAGAAAGCAAGCCCAAAAGGTAGCTTTCTACAGAAAGTGCTTTGAAATTTTAAAAAAGAAAAAGATATCACTATTATTTGTTATTTTTCTATGGTAGAATCTGGGTCTTTTTTTTTTTTTTAAGATTTTATCTATCTATTTATTTTAGAGAGAAAGAACACTGCAATGGCAGGGGGGAGAGGCAGGGGGAAAGGACAGAGGAGAGAGGCAGAGGGAGAGGGAGAATCTCTCAAGCAGACTCTGAGCTAGGCACAGAGCCCCACTGCAGAGCCCAACTCAGGGCTCAATCCCATGACCCCGAGATCATGACCTGAGTGGAAATCAAGAGTTAGATGCTTAGGGCACCTGGGTGGCTCAGTCGTTAAGTGTCTGCCTTCTGCTCGGGTCATGATCCCAGGGTCCTGGGCTCGAGCCTCAAATCGAGCTCCCTGCTCAGTGGGAAGCCTGCTTCTCCTTCTCCCATTCCCCCTGCTTGTATTCCCTCTCTCTCTGTCAAATAAATAAATAAAATGTTAAAAAAAAAAAAAAAGAGTTAGATGTTTAACTAAACCACCCAGGCACCCCTAGGGTGTTTTTTGTTTGTTTGTTTGTTTTTTAAAGCAGAAAGCCTCAAAGTCAAATGCTTGTGAGACATAAAATGTAATGAGTTAAGGGTGATAGGGCGTGGTGGGGGCTGTAGCAAATACACTGAGGATAAGCCTTTTACGGAGCGACTACCACTACTCCACTTCGGCCTCTTGCTGACATGAGGAGAGTTTGCCCTATATGTAGTCAATCTCCTGGTTGTGAAGAGAAGCCAGAAATTCAGACACTTAGATAAAAATTCACAATTTCCAAAACAATACGCCCACTAAAGCAAACATGTGTATGAGTGGCATTTGGATACGTAAAAAGGTATAAAACCACCTCGCAGGTTTGTGAAGAGGATGAAATAAGGTAGACTAGAACCAACAATAATTACGAAATATGCATCAGGAAAACCTACAAACAACAAAAATGGGTCAGAGTCCGTTCACTATATTTTCCAAAGACAGCCGCAACAGTATCCGCCATCCCACACGCTATTTTTATTATGCAGTCTTGACACTCCTTCAAGTGGTGGAGCTACTTTCCCCCTCCTGAACCTGAGGAGGACGGCACGACGTCCTGAAGCGATAGGATGGCAGAAAGGATACTAGGGGACTTGGAAGCTAGGTCATAAAAAATTCCACGCGTTTCTGCCTTGCTCTCTGGAGATGCTCTCTCCGTCGCCCTGCCTCCATGCTAGGAGGGAGCCCAAGCAGCCTGCAGAGGCCCATGTTCAAGGGGACTGGAGCACCCAGCCCACACACGCAGCTGGGCCCCCCGCCAAAGCCAGCTCCAACTTGCCAACGGTGGGAGCAAGCCATCTCCGAAGTGGGTCCTCCACTCTAATCTGAGCAGCCCCAGCTGAAACCATGTGGAACAGAGACGCACCATCCCTGCTCAGACACACTCAAATGGCAGATTCTTAGCAAAATAAATTTGTGTAGTTGTTTTAAGTCATTAAGATTTGGGTGTTTTTTTTTTACACAGTAAGAGATAACTGGATCCGGTTCAAAACAGAAACTATTAGCCAGAGACACTCCTAGAAGAGTAAAGAAAGAGATCCAAGGCCAATTCAGGACCTCCTAAAGCACCAGAAGCCAAGTTTTATAGGTCAAAAGGAAAAGGAAATTCTTTCAGATTTCCAAGGCTGAGACAGAACCCACTGAGACAAGTAGTGGAGGGGAAAGGACACTCTGAGCTTCAATTCAGCCCCACAGTCAGACCGAGGAAGGCACTGTAACCCTTCCATAGCATAGCGTCAATCCAAATCCTTTTCAAGTTTAAAGAGCATTTCTTATAAAAATTTTTAATAAAAATTTAAAAAATATTTTAAATAAAAATTTTAAAATTTTATTTTATTGTATACATTCTCATTCTACCCTCTATGTCCGACTTTCTTCTGGAGGGCCTGGGTGGCTCAGGTCTTAAGCATCTGCCTTCGGCTGAGGTCATGATCCCAGCATCCTGAGATTGAGCCCTGCATCGTGCTCCCTACTCGGCAGGAAGCCTGCTTCTCCCTCTCCCACTCCCCCTGCTTGTGTTCCCTCTCTTGCTGTGTCTCTCTGTCAAATAAATAAATAAAATCTTTAGGGGCGCCTGGGTGGCTCAGTGGGTTAAGCCTCTGCCTTCGGCTCAGGTCATGATCTCAGGGTCCTGAGATCAAGCCCCACATCAGGCTCTCTGCTGAGTGGGGAGCCTGCTTCCCCCTCTCTCTCTGCCTGCCTCTCTGCCTACTTGTGATCTCTCTCCTCTCTGTCAAATAAATAAAAAATCTTAAAAAAAAAAATAAAGAGAAAAAATTAAGAAAAAAATAAAATAAGCCAGCAGGCCAACATGATTCTAGAGGAAATAGAGATCATTCATGGAACAGAAGAGAATTAAACAAAAACTTCTGAAAACCTCAGAGACAACTGGGAAAATATCACAATGGTAAAAGAAGAAAAGGTGCTCTGAAAAAGAAGCAATCCGAGGACAAAGAGTTCTTTAAAATTCAAAATATGGTTGGGGTGCTTGGGTGGCTCAGTTAAGCATCCAACTCTTGGTCTCAATCTCAGGGCCGTGAGTTCAAGCCCTACGCTGGGTGCCACACTGGGCATAGAGCCTACTTAAAAAACAAAATTAAAAATATGTTTGATAAAAGTTCCACTACTACTATTAATAGGGTTAGATGATGAAGTTGGAGAAATCTCCCAAGTATAGATTTTAAGATTTTAAAACAAATGCAAAACATGGCAAAAAAAAGACGAAGGAGAGAAAGGGGTGATCTAGAGGTCTGAGATCTAAATAACAGAAATTCCACAAAGAGAAAAGAAAATAATAATAAATATAATAACAGTAAATAATTTTCTAAAATGATGAAGGGCATGTCTTTGGTTGCCTGGGCCCAGTGAATGCCCAGCACAAAGAAATGGAAAACCATCCACCGATGGTCATAATCACCAACACCAGGAATAAGGAGCAGATGCTAGAAGATTCCAGAGAGGAAAAAACCAAGTCCACTCTGAGGGATTTAATGTCAAACTCAGAATTGTATACATAGGCAATTCATGAAGCAAGGGAAAGGCAGAGTAAAGGCATTTGTGGTATGAAAGTATTCTAAATTTTACCTCGGGCACAGTTTACCCCAGGGAGTTCCCTAAGGACACACTCTAGCAAAAGGAGAAAGGAAATGAAGGAGGCAGAGGCTCTGGGGTTCCTGAGAAGGGTGACGCTATTCACTGAGAGCTGCGTGGGGGAACCACCTACAGCCCAAGGGGAACAAGAGCAGGAAGATTCACAACAACAGAGAGTTGCAGGGAGGGGGTTCCAGCTTTGTTTTTTGTTTTGCCTTGTTTTTGGAGAGGAGGTGGAAAGGAGAGAGAATCAGTAGAAAAACCGCATGATTGAAAGCCGGGAAAACATGATCTGAGGATAGATGAAGAAAATTGGTGGAATGTAAAAATTAATAATAAATAAATTTGTTCCAGAAACATTCTTTTCTGAGGATGGGACATTGGCCCCACCAAAAAGTATAAACCTGGTTACTACTTTGATCTGCTGTGAACTGTATTTCCATAGCCGATGCTGGAATAAACATCATTTTCTGGTTTTCAACTCTTAGAGTCCACCTTAGACAAACATAAACAGCAATAGCAATTGCTGATTAAAATGTAAAAGCCTAGAACAGTCTAACCAAGGTTAGGAGGTGGAAGAAAAAGTAGGAGGGAGTGCCTGTCCTTACCTTACAAAGAGAAGAGTAAAGAGATACTATCTATAGTTGACTGAACAGGAAATGGGGGTTAACTGTTTTCTTTGAAGTTGCAGGGACCGGGGAAGCTCTGGGAGTGGGGACCTCGCTATATTTAGAAGAGTGGGGGGAGGAGGTAGGATGGGATAGCAGTGAGCTGATCCTCATCTATTACAGTAGGAGGTCAATAGAAAGCACCGAGGTTGCTAAATAATAAAGAGCATCTTATTTAGAAACGTGGAGGTAACCTCCAAATGAATTCTAAACAGGAAGAGTGAAAATGCCTCCCAGGGGAGCAGGACTATGAGTGGGAAGGGGTGGGGCAGGTAACTCTCAGTTTTCACTCTATGGTCTTCGGTGTTGTTTGATCTTAAACCATTTGCATACATTCCTAGTTAAAATCTTTAGTGAGGAATTTCTCAGATACGCGGTTTATAAGACTGTGTGGAACATCACAGTGGCACGCAGTTGGAGGGATATAAAGCCAGTTGGTGCTGAAGTCATCGCTGGGTCTTTGAATAACAAATTGTCCCATTTTTTAAAATTGTATTTATTTATTTAGAGAGGGTGAGTGCATGCATCCGTGCAGGGGGAGGGGCAGAGGGAGAGGCTGAGAATCTCAAACAGACTCCCCTCTGAGTGTTGGGCTGGACCCCAGGACCTTGCAGTCATGACCTGAGCTGAAATTAAGAGTCAGCTGCGTAACTGATTGAGCCACTCAGGTGCCCCCATTTTCTTCTTTAAAACTTATACGTAAATACATCTTCCAAAACAATTAGTGTTTTACTCTTATAATAAAAAAATAACTTTTAAAGATGATCCCGTAAGTTTCTCCTGGGGCACAGGCAAACTATCTCTGGGGGTGGGGGGCTGGAGGGTCGGGAGGGGGGATACTCCAGGAGGTGATGCCCCATCTGAAGGGCCCGTCTCTCCCCAGTCACCTCCCCCACTCAGATGCAGGCGACTGGCCTTGATCAGCCCCATCTGATGTCAGGGTCAGGAACCCTAGGATTCCTGCATGCCTGCAAACCTATCTATACAAATCTCGCCCGCCTACAGCGTCAGCGTTCTCCATGTCAGGGCCAGCAGCCCTCCACCTTCCTCCAGCACTTCCGCGATCCGTTACAACCACCTGGGCTGAGCTCACTGGGCTCTCACCCACGTCTTGGGTCCAGAAAGGACTGGCCAGGGAGCTACTCAGCTAGGTCCAAATATGAAGGTTTCTGATCTGCAAAACAAACTCATTTGTGGCTAATGAAACAGGGTGGACTTTTTGCTGTAACATACTCCAAATTAGGATAAAGATACAGAGCACGGAGCTGTACAGCAGAGCTGGAATTCACTTCCCTGCATCTCATTCATCTGACCATTTTATAAACAAGAAATCAAGACCCCCCCCCCCCAGAGGCTCAATCATTTGCCCAAGGTCAAAACCTAGATCTGATTCCCAGTCTTTTGTCTATAGAAGAATTTAAAAGGAAGATAATTAAGGTGTCTTGGGTTCTTTGGACTACAGATAACAGAATCTCCATTTTAAGCCAAAGGAAATAAATGATCAGAAAAATACTAGAATCCAAGGGCATGAAGTGCAGCTCAAGAGGGATCAGAGCGGGCACCTGAGTGGCTCAGTGGGTTGGGCGCCTGCCTTCGGCTCAGGTCATGATCCCAGCACCCTGGGATCGAGTCCCACATCGGTCTCCCTGCTCAGTGGAGAGTCTGCTTCTCCCTCTGCCTGCTGCTCCCCCCAACTCATGTACTCTCTCACTCCACTCTCTCTTTCCTTCAAATAAGTAAATAAAATCTTTAAAAATAAAAAAAAGAGGGATCAGAGCAAGGTGGAGAATGCCTATGGGCAGCTTCTCTCCCGAGGCCGTTCTCTCTCTGGCTGATGGGCAAACATGGCTCGCAGGACCCCCACCCCCGTGTGGATACCCCTCAGATGGGAGGATGGATCATGCTGGATGGACACGGAGTCTGGACCAGCATCAGCTTGAGGTGGGAAGGGGGGATATGTGGAGTATCTTTGTTGCAGGGCAGGGGTAAAAGCTCTGACAAGTGTTGAGTGCTACTGGACTATGCATCCCCCTGGGGACATTATTAGTACAGGTATTGCCCGGGCTCAGGGCGGATAAGCACATGGCTATTATATAGCAAGACCGTGAGCCTCACGCCTCTTAGCATAAGACACTTTCCTTCATGCTCCTCCTCTCTCATGTGAGATGATCCCGTTGGCATTGGAAGCCCGGGAAGAGATTCCACGTCTCCTATTTGCCATTCTTTGGGAAGACCTGTGGTTACATGATGCTTGGTGCTTGCTGCTCAGAGCCACCAGCGAGCTTCTCTGGGTCCTCGGAACAACAGCGGGAGGTGGCCTTACCCACTTGTTGCCTTAGTGGCTCCATCCATTTCCTGGCATTTGGTCTCCATTCAGGAGTGTGCCGGGGCGAGCTCCTCCTAGCTCCCAAGAGCCAATTGCTCTAGTTTTTGGAATTTCACAAGCTAGCTAACATCATGTTGGTTGCTTGAAATTCGCCATTGTGGGACGATTTTACAGCCTGGACACTGACAAATGCTACCAATCAGGGTTCTCCCGCACTCCCTGTCAGTTGTTAAATATTTACTAGCACATGATGGTCTCCATCTGCCCACTTCCTGCCCGCAAGACTACTGAAGATGTTCATGTGAAAACTCACACTTAATTTTCAGTTTTAAACATTTTCTAATGGATTTTTAAAACCATCTTTGCAAACATGAATGCTTCATATCAATTTCGGCAGTGACTCCAGGCCACATGCCTACGAGAACAAACGGACTCTTTGTCTTGCTCCACATCCCCCCACCCCAGCACCCCTTTAGCTATAATGCTTAAATGTCCTTGTTTTCCACACTCACTGCTGTGTCTCCACCTCAGGTCCTTATCTCCGATGGAGCCTGCTGCTGGGACCCCTATCTGGTTTCCCTCCCTCTACCCTCGGTATCTCTGCCTGGTCAATCTTCTGGAAGCTCTGTCTGTCACGTGTCCCATCAGAGGCTCCAACTGCTCTAAGGTGGGCTGGACAAATCATGGGCTACAGCCTTGCGACTCAGTGGAGGGGTTCACACTGGCTGCACCTGGCGCTCCATTAGAAATGAAAATTCTCCATCCCCATCCCAGGCCTACGTGAATCAGAATTCTGGGGTGGGTGGGAAAGGGACCCCTCCAGGTGATTCTAACACACATTGGTCTAGACCCTTCCCAGGGGTTTTGTTCTACTCAACATCTTTTTCATGGCTGCTCCTTATAGTATCTGTTTCCTGGTAATGTTTTCCCTGCTCATTCAGATTCTAGAAGTCTCCCCTTCTAGAAGGATTGCCCAACAAGGCCGTAAGTGGTTCCATCTGCCCCCAGTCACGGCCTCTTCTGTATTTCACAGGCCCAGGAATGCTCCCTCTGCCCCAGCCCCTACTGACAGGTGGAGCCGTCCCTGAGCTCCATTCTGCATTCAGCTAGGTGCTCTGTTGCTCCTCCACATATACACATGAATTACATTCACATGCCTCAGGACATTTGCAGCAAAGGCCATCTTTTACCTCAGGCAATTCTGTTATCAGGTCAGCTTTGTGCACAGCCACTGTGGTCAGCCCAGGGCAAAAGACAGGGGCTCCAAAGAGGATGAAGCCACTTTCCCTGAGGAGAGACCTCTCTCTGCCTGGAATCAGGCGTGGCTACCACGTGGCCCAGCCTCCGGAGAACTAGGACTGCCTCTCTCCCCTTCCGTGGTAAATTTTCATTTGGGTATAATTTCAAAGTTACAGAAAAATTACAAATACAATATAAGGAAATACCATGTACCTGTTCCCAGATTCACCCATCACTTACATTTTGCTCTTTCTTTCACTGTTACTGTTTTTTCTTTTCTTTTTTTGTTAAAGATTTATTTGAGAGTGAGAGCACGCACAAGCGGGGGGGGGGGGGGAGCAGAGGGACAGAGGGGTTGGGAGAGGTACAAGCAGACTCCACGCCCAGCACTGAGCCCAAAAAGGGGCTCGATCTCATGACCCTGCAATCAAGACCCTGGGATCATGACCTGAGGCGAAATCAAAAGTCGGATGTTCTACCGACTGAGCCACCCAGGCGCCTCTCTTTCTGTTTTTTCTTAACTTTAAAAGTTAGACACATTGTGCCCCTTCATCCCTAAATATTTCCTAGAATAAGAATATTCTCTCATATAAACAGAACAATTGTCAACTTTAGGAAATTTAACAGATAGAATACTATGATCTAAACTAAAACAGTTCAAATTCAAATTTCATCAGTTGTCCCCAAAAATGTCCATTTACATCTATTACTTTTTTTCCCCAGCCCAGAAATCCATCAAAGATCAGTCATGCATTACATGTGGTTGTCATGTCCATTTAGTCTTTTTTAATTTGGAACAGTTCCTCTGCCATTCTCTGAGTTTTTTGACCTTGACATTTTATTTCATTTATTTCATTTATTATTTTTTTTTTAAAGTAAGCTCCACTCCCATCATGGGGCCCAACGCAGGGCTTGAACTCACAACCCTGAGTTCAAGACCTGAGCTGAGACAGAGTCAGACACTTAATCAACTAGGCCACCGGGGTACCTCTTGGCCTGGACATTTTTGAAGGCACTAGCCAGGTATTTAGTTAAGACTGTTCCTGAATTTACCTGGTATTTCAGAGTTCAATTTAGGTAAGCTCTTCTTTTGGCAGGAAAGTCACAGGAGATGATGTTCTCCCCTCTCAGTGTAGCTCACCAGGGGATCCATGGAGCCCTAATGCTTCTTTGAGCTCTGGAGAGGCAAGTACACAGCTTCTTTGTGAAGGCTGCCCTCTGCTGGCCATTTCCAACAGTGCAGCTGCTATGCCTCGGCCCATAGGATCCCCGGTAGGCCTGAAGCCCTGAAATACAGATGCTCTTTCTGGGTTGTGAGAGCTTGGGAAAGTTATTCAGCCCCATTGAACCTCGTTTTCCTCATATGTAGAAAGAGGTGACAGTCCCTGCCCCGCTTCACTTACAAAGGGGTTGAGTATGAAAGGGTCCTTAAATGTTGTCTCGCACTAACGTCTACACCGGCTGCTAGGACTCCTCCGCAGGCGTGGCCAGGAGGTCCTTGAGGGCCAAAGCTGCTCTTCCAGACTCGCATCCACTACCCGCAAGCCCCCCAAAGGCTCTCGTCTGCGGCTGCCAAGGCAGAGCTGCCTCCTTACCTGAGGCTTCCATCAACAGCAGCTTCCCATGAAGCGCGTCGTGAAGGACCTCGGGGAGGCCTGGGCTTCAATGTTTCGGTGCCGTGGGCCCGTCTGGGGGTCCCTGCGGGTTTGCGCACCAGCCCTTACACCCACGTCCAGCGGCTGCTGCCACACGGTGGCTCCCAGCCCAGGGGAGCTGTGAGCTCTCCCCTCTCATGGCCACTGGAGCAGACGCCCTCCCACTCCCATCAAACACAGCAAACCTGTGCTCTCAGCACCACAGACTCCAAGCTTTCACCTGCGCTCACCCGGGGGAATTGTGCAACCTCTGTTCTTACCCCGACCTCAGGTCTCTCTCCATATTTTTTTTGGGTCCTTCTGAGAAGCTTCGATAACCCCACACACATTTCCTCCTGCCTGCCTGCCTTCTTTCCTACTTTCAGTAAGTATTACTGAGCACCAACTATATGCCAGGCTTTGCACTGGGACTACGTGGAGGGAAGGATGAACACCAGCCCCACAGAGCTGACAGACTAGGGGGTGATGGGGACAAACTGAGCAGCAGTGACATCACCAATGAGACCCCTGTGCCTTCTAGGGCAGGCTTTTCACATCCCCCGTGAAGCGGAGCCACACTTGGTACCTCCCACGTGGCCCAGAGCCTTCTCGTTAGGGCTTTATTTTCATTAAGTCTTCTCCCAGACTACCAGAGACAATCCTTTTGTAGGCCCCAAGGAGAAGCTCTGAGAAAGAGAACTATGAGAAATAAGTAGATTAGGAAAGAGAGAGAGGAGAGAAATATTTCTCAGCATGGAATCAATTAGTCGTTTCTTTTCTTAAATTTACTCTTCGGAGCAGGGGCATCTGCAGTAATAAACTTGAGCTATTCTCTGGAGCATCTGTGGGCTCTTCATGTTTGAGGGGGTTCTTAGGATTCTTGAGAACCAATAAGTCAATGAGTGGCGCTCTGAGCCTGCTCAGGGAATGAGTGTCACACAGACAAGTGCTCAGTGTCAGCTGACTCACCGGTGAACTTCACTTGGTAAAGCTGGTGCCCAGGTTGGGCTGTGGGAGTTCAGGCCAGAAGGCACTGGTGGGGGGGGGGGGGGGAGAGGCAGCCCCAGCAGCAGCGAAGCCTAGCCTGCCCAGCTCCCCCTCATCAGATGGAAAATCCCCTCTCAGGCACAGGAGAGGTACCATTGGCAGACCCATCTGCCTCATGGGCTGCTTCTCGTGAAAAACAAAATCAAGCATGGAAAGGGCCCTGTACCATTGGCATAAAGATGCCCTGTATGCAGATAGACGCACAGGGAACATGTTGGGCCAGAAACATGAATAAGGAGTCACTTCACAATGTAACTTCGCGGTGGTTGACTAGGGAGCAAACGTGCTTGTCTGCCACTGGACAGGGTGGGTTAGGACAGAGTGCAGGTCAAGCCCCCGTGGTGAGGGCCCGTGTCGGGTTTACACTGGTCCGTTCACACCTGCCCTGCCTCCTCGTTCGTGCGTGCGCGCCATCCGAGAAGGATGCTGGGGAAGCATGTGAATGGAGCACTCACAAATGCATCGTTATTTCTCAAAGGACGAGTGGGTGAATAATTAGGTCATCCTGCTCTGCAAAGGACTGAATGCTATTTGGGAAAGTACACTAGAAAACCCCATGAGAGGAAGGACGATGCTGTCTTGTTCATCACTTCACACCCAGAGAATAGGACCACACCTGGCTGATATTAAGCACGTTAAAAAAAATAAAAATTGCTGCCATGGAAGCCCACCCTGACGTACTTTATTCTATCATCATAGTGTAACTTCTTCTCAGGAATTAACAGGAAACTAGAGTTCATGTTTTCTCACGACCCTATGCCCCAAGCGATACTTTGAAATGATGTTGCAATTTCCAGTTTTGTTTTAATTGGTAATTCATAAAATCCTTTAGAAACTCAAATTGTTTAAACAAGCGATTGATGGTAATACTGACAGCATTTAAGCTGTTGCCAGCTGAGTTCTTGATGAACAATGTCAAAACCACCAGCACAGCGAGGGCCAAAATAGTCAGGAAGGCCACAGAAATGAAGACAGAACAAAATAACAACCCCCCTCCCCGAACTATCCTAGCTGTAATTATACACACAGGTACTAACTTGTATTTTGCTGACGTCCTGAAACCGCCTCGAGGGGCAGGTGAGCAAACAGTACATTAAGAAACCAGAAAGAAGTTAGAATAATAAAACTAGTTTGTCTTGAGCCTAGGAGGGCAATCCCTTCCAGATTGTCCCACATCTGTTTTCCTGGTCCCTTCGTGGCCTGTTAAACCAACACCATCCTGATCATAGGCATCCCTGCCTACGTGGTGGTAACTCAGGAGGTCTTGACGCGTGAGGCTGCGGAGCTGGGCTCACAGTCTGCTGTTAGAGTTATGTGGTTCCAGAGCCAAACTGCCTGGGTTTGAATCCCAATTCTGCCACTTTCTAGCTTTGCTCTGAGCAAGCTGCTTACCTGGGCCCCTGTTTCCTCACCTGTCAAAGAGGGATAACAGTACTCTCAACCGTTCAGCAATTATTTATTGAGGACCTGTTATATGCCAGGCATTGTCCTAGATGCTGGGCATAAAACAAATGCTCACCATCAGGGGGCTTACACTCTAGCAGAGAGACGCGAGCAAGCAATGAAGTAAACGTATAGCATGTCAGAAAGTGGTAAGTGCTATGGACGGAAACAAAATGGGTGGGTGAGGAACTGCTGGTTGGTTTTTTTTAGAGAGAACACATGCACTTGTGCTAACAGGGAGGTATGGGGTGAGGAAGGGGCAGAGGGCAGAGGGGGAGAGAGAATCTCAAGCAGACCCCACACCCAGCAGGGAGCCCCTCACAGGGCTCCATCTCACAACCCTGAGACCATGACCTGAGCCGAAACTAAGAGTAGGACACCTAACCTACTGAGCCACCCAGGTGCCCCGGAACTGTGCTTTTTAATTTTACTTATTTATTTGACAGAGAGAGATACAGCAAGAGAGGGAACACAAGCAGGGGCAGAAGGAGAGGGAGAAGCAGGCTCCCCGCTGAGCAGGGAGCCTGACATGGGGCTCAATCCCAGGACCCCAGGATCATGACCTGAGCCGAAGACAGACACTTAACAACTGAGCCACCCAGGCACCCCCGGAACTGTGGTTTTTAAATAACATGATTAAAAAATAAATAAATAAATAAATAAATAAATAAATAACATGATTAAGATGACCTTGGAACATAGATCCATAAGATGCCATGATGATGAAACGATCAAATGAATTTAAGCCCTTCAAACAGTGCTTGGTACATAGCAAGTGCTACGTAGTTGTTAGATATTGGGTATTGTCAATGTATGTCAGATTTTTTGGTACATGTCTGTGTTGGATGACTGCCAACCAGTCCATAGCCGTCCGCTGTAACTGAGCCACTTGCAAAGGAGCAGCTTCTAAGTTGACCTGGAGGCAGGAGCCGAGGAAGGCCTTGGGGAACATGTGTGCTTGACCAGGGTGGTGACAGGGGAAGAGCTGGCTGGAAGAACAAGGGGGGAAGGGCCAGGGACAGTCCGGGCAAAGGCCCTGAGTCACCAGAGAACAAAGAGGGTTCGGATCATCACAACGTTTTGCTATAGCTCGACAAAGGCAGGTGGGCTCTGACAAAGATAAGGCCAAAGGAGCAGGCAGGGAGCAGCTCGTGAAGCACGTTTGATGTCCTGCTACAGAGTCTGAGTTTTGTCCCGAGGTAGGGAGTCAGCTGTAACAGACACCTGTGGTTACCTTCCCCATCAACCAGCCTCCACTCACGCTCTTCTTGACTAACGGAACCCTTTTCTTTGGTCAGAATACTGACTTCCCACGTGGTCCTGTGCTTCTCAGAGATAACCATGGAAATGCCAGTGCCCTGCCAGTGGTTTAGGAGGAGACCCACGAGTGTTGAGGGCAGGTCCTGGGGGGCCCTGGGAAGGCTTTTCTCCCAGTCAGAGATACACAGATACACAGCCTCCTGCCACTGGGTGTTGGGGCATCGGCACAAGCAGCCCTTGTGCACCCCGAAGGGAGTCAGCCTGGGAATGGCAGAGCAGAAGGAAGGGCCTGGGGCTTCCAGGCCTGGAACCACTGAATTTGCCTCCTGGGGCCACCTTCCCCAGCTTTCTTGTTGGGTGAGATGACCTGCGTCTTTTGGCTATGCCAGTTGAATCGGGGCTTTCTAGTTCGTAGGGGTCACATGACATTGGCCTGTTATAAGGCTTCCTCAAGGAGTACAGGAGGGTGAGTTAGGGGAAGACCCTGGCGGAAGGAACACCAGTTGGGGGGCAGCTGTTTCTCTTTCGGGAGGTGGCCACCCTCAGGAGCCTTTCTTTCTCCTTCACCCCTGAAAGGTGAGAGTAGCTTGAAAATAGTGAAAAGAAAAAAATACAAAAAAGTGTTTACAAATTAAGTTAGTATGACCCAAAAAGGACTGACTGGGTTTCTGCTCCGTACTATTGTGCCCAGAGTGGAGAAGACCTGGTTCCAGCGAAGACGTGAGGGGAAGTGACGTGAAGTGAAGAGAAGTGACTGAAGACAACCACAAGAACTGAGTTTGCTTCACATACCTAGAGTCGCCTTATTGTTCACTTGTCTCTCAGACTAGAACGTAATCTAGAATGTGAACTAGAATCTAAGAGAGACTTTGTCTTGTTTGCTCGGTTCTCAGTAGATGTTCAACAAACGTTTGTCGAAAGAACAAATGACCCCTGGGCCGTCACCCCAGGCCCGGCCCACACGGCCTGGCCAACTGCACCCCTGGCCTCCTGCGTACTCCCCGCCTAAACTGCCCCCGCACAGGCCCTCTGAACCGTCCCCACCAGTCTGTTCAGGACTCCTGAAGAATAAAATAGTCTGCACAGAAACAACCGCCTTCCACATTTTCCCTCCGAATTCGCAGCGCTGCTGCGCCTGTCTCTGTGACGGGATGCTTGGCAGCCGTGCTTGGGGCTGGGGCCAGGAGCAGGGGCTTGTCCACGGCTGGCTGGCAGGCAGAGGCCGACTCCTTCAGCCACGGGGGCCCGGCCTTTCTTCTGTGCAGGGCATTGTGTCTGAGAGGCCGGGCGGCGCTGGGCCCCTCCGCGGAGGCTAAGCAGGGGCTGTACTCCCAGGCTCTGTGTTGGGAGAAACCCTGCCCAGGATCCAGCCGCTCTTCTTTCCCACAATGGCCTCCTCTGCTCTCGCCCGTGTGCTTCCGTGCTCCGTCCTTCACTCCTTTGTTTTTCTGCCTCCTCCCGGCAAGTGTCTTCTTCTCTTGGTGGCCTCCTTCCCTCCTACTCTGCTTCCTCACTTTATTCCTCCCAGCCTTCCTGTCACATAACTCTCCTGTCTTCCCTCCCTGTTCCTCGAATGACGTTTGTGTGTGTGTGTGTGTGTGTGTGTGTGTGTGTGCCCTCTGTAAGCCCACAGCTGCCCGCAGGGCCTTTCTTCCTCCTCCTTGCTTCTGTCTCATCAAAAAAGGCACCTAATCCGGATTTAAAATTTCCACCTGGGCAGGTGGTTCCGTGTGCTCAGGTGGCCCGAGGGGCACTCCTTCCCACGGGACAGCTCTACCACCCTAAGGCGGACTCTGTGAGAGGCGCCAGGCACGGCTTGGCGGTGAGCCACAAGCCTGAGCTTGCTCGGGGTCATGCCCTCCCTCACCCCTCCTGCAGCCCATCCCCACTCACAGCTCCTGACTGAGACCCCGCATTGGCTTTAGTCAGCTCTGGGACGGATTCCCCGGGGCCACGTAATCGCGGATGATGTTATTTCAACACCCAGGTCGTTAGGGAGCCGGTAAACACAACACCCCATGAAGTCAAACAAGATAAAACACTCGAGGGCTTGATGTATGTCCCCAGGCCGGCCTCAGGCCTACAGCCTGTTTTCCAGGGCCATCGCTGCCGGGCCTTCACCCTAGCTGACAGCGCCCCAGCACACGTGCATGTGCACACACACTCACACACACTCACACACTCACCCACCCATGCACTCTCTCACACACGCACACATGCGCGCGCACACACACCCACACTTACACACACTCACACCCGCACTCTCACACTCACATACCCACACTCTCACACACATGCACACATGCACGTGCGCACTCTCACTCACACACACACACACACACACTCATGGAAGGCAGCCCGGCCTCTAGACCTCCTCCCGCCCCACCCCTCTGCTCTGCTTCTAGGAGCTAAGTAGCAGCCTCCAAGGGCAGATTCTCCTTCCTACCCGCAGGGAAGTAAGGCAACTTGCAGGTTTATGCTCCTACTCAGTAGAGAAAAGCAACCAAGGCTTTTCAAGGTCAAGGTCTCTTCAGAGAGATAGCCAGAGATCATCCAGCAGGAGAGAGTAGTATTTCTTTTGTGGCAAGCAAACAAGGGCACGCTCCCTGCCTTTCGGCATTCCCAACCCACCCCTTCTGGTGGAGATTCAGGATGGCCCTCTTTTCTCTCCTGAGCTCAGCCTCCCTCCTTCCCCAGGGCCAGCCAGGCACGTCCACGGGGAGTGGAGGAGGGCCATTCACGGGGCACGCAACACGAGGGGGCTTGCTTGGCTCTCTTTGCCCCATTTCTGTTCTGGGCAACTCAGCTAACCTGACCGTTCTAAGTGCCTACTTCGGGATCCCGCCAGAAGCTGTTTCTGCCCTTGTCTGCCCACCTGCCAGCCTTTCTCGGCGTCCCTGACCACAGTTCCAGCCCAGTGGAATCATTGCTGGCTTTTGGCTGGATTCATTCTGCAAAGCTTTCAAAAAGAAAGAAAATTCTCTAACTTTGAACACATAGAAGGAGCTCAGTAAATGTAAGCTGAATTTGGTGATGGCAGGGAGGGAGAAGTCCGCTCTCTGGAGTGCCCTGACACACGAAGGACCCCAGAGCCTCAGACTCTGAAAGCTCTTAAGCCAGGTGTCTGGGGTGCGTGGAGGCAGGGGGAGAGGCCGAGCAGAAGGACACGCCGCCATGCTCTGGCGAGAAGGCGGGCCAACAGCTGGCTGGTCCTGGGGACACAAGGGCTACACCTCTTGTCTTCACTCCTGTTGTTTCTTCTACCTGGGCTGTCCTTCTCCTGTTGTTTCTTCTACCTGGGCTGTCCTTCCTCTCCTCTTCCCACTTCCCACTCCTACTCCTTCAAGACCAGCTACAAATGTCCTGTGAGACCTTCCCACCCTCCCTCCTCAGTCCCAGTGGCTGGGCTCCTCCTACTGTGCCATCAGCCTTGCCTACATTCTTGGACTAGCACTCGACTGGATAGATTTGTCTCCACGTCTCTCCGCTTCACAGCTTTGCTCATCCACATACGTGTTCATGCCTCATTCATCCTGGAATCGGCCCAGCAGTGACAGAGCCAGACCGGGCTCCCCAGGGCCACCAGGGAGCTCCCAGGCCAGTGATGGAGGAGCAGACTTAAGGAGGAGTTTTGAGATGGCGACTATTTTGAAAAGGAGGGTTGGGGTCCCTGGGTGGCTCAGTCAGATAAGCATCTGCTCAGATCATGATCTCGGGGTCCTGAGATCGAGCCCCAGATTGAGCCCTACATTGGGCTCCATGGTCAGTGGGGAGCCTGCTTCTCCCTTTGCCCGTCCCCACCACTCGTGCATGCTCTCTCTCCCTCTATCTCAAATAAATAAAATCTTTAAAAAAAGAAAAAAGAAAAGAAATGTCAGGGTGCTGTGGGAGTTCATAAGCGGGGAGTGTGTTTAGTCTGGGCTTGGGGTGAGACAGTCAAGGACAGTCTCCCTAGAGACACAACATTTAAGCTGAAATCTAGAGAAGGAAGAAGTCCAGAGTGAGAGGTAGGGGTGTGTGAACACACACGTGTGTTTATGTGTATGAGAGAGAGAGGAAGAGAGAGAGGGGTGGGGTCCCAGTTCACACTGAGCACGTGCATGAGTAAAACCTCCCCAGGGAAAGAGACAGTGTGCCAAGCGGAAGGAACCCAGCAGAACACACAGCCGGGAGGGAGACAGGCCACAGAGTCAGGTAGGAAAAGGTCAGGGGACACCGGGAAAGGCCACGTTCAATGCCAGCTCTGAAAAGGGAGGGTCTCATTTGTTTTTTGTATTCCTGGGGACCCGCAGAGTAACAGGTGCTCAAGAAGTGTTTACTGAATAAATAAAGAAATGAAAACACTTTAACTAGAGAAACAATTTAAACAGGACACGGAGTTGGGACAAGTGAAACAAAACCAGCATTCAAGGCCGGCGGTGCCACCGTGAGAAGCGTTTCAACCCTTGGCTAGGAGCTCAGGAAGCAGCACATCCGTGCAACCGACACAAGGACAGGTTTGTAACAAGCACATATGGCATGATTTGATTCGGTCAGATTTCGCAACACAAGTGTGCCAGGTACCCAAAGCAGGGCTCTCTGGAGTCTCAGTGACATCTGCCAGGCTGGGACGTGACGTGGCGGGAAAGTCTGGCATACAGGGACCCAGCCAGGGGCCGTCTCGATGCTACTCATCAAAGAGGGGCTTCCTCTGCTACTCCCTGCAGTCTTGTGGACTTCGGAGAATCAAAGCATTTCAGAGCCAGGGAGGACTCTAGGGGTCCTCTGGTCAGCCCCTCGTTTTACACAAGGACACTGAAGCCAGAGAGGTTGCGCGACTTACCCTCCAGGCTGGCTCTAAGCCTCCTGGTTCTACATGGGGGCCTCATCTAAGCACATCTAAAGAGAAGAAACGGAGAGAGGACAGTCGGAGATGGGGGCAGAAGGGGGAACCAGGGGGACTAGGGACCACTGTCTTGTAACACGCTCCTACCCCGCGTGAAGCGACCTGCTGAAAGCCAGTAAAAGAGAACTCACTGTTCGTCTCTCCAGGGAAGGCTCAGCTCTGGGAGGAGAGTGTCCACCTCATGGATCCAGGATGCCACTGACTGCAGGTGGGACCACACAGCCTCCTACTTAAGGCTGTTCCGTCCTGAGCTAGGAGGTAGGAGCTGGTAACAGGGAAAACACAGCCAAAGTTTGTCTGAGTCCTCACGCTTGTATTACCTCCCACCTCTCTTGTCTCCTTCCTTCTAGTAAGAGAACTTCTGAGTTTTATCTGGCACGTGACTGCCTGGAATAAAGACCACATTGCCCAGCTCCTTGTCGGTGAGTTACCTCTGTGACTAAATTCTGATCAAAGGCATGTAAGCAGAGGGAGCGGATGCAGCCCCAGAAAGTCAACCGAAAGCAATGGTTCTCCAGCTGGAGAGACTGGGCCCCCAGAAGACATTTGGCAATGTCTGGTGACATCTGTCCTTGTCACACCTAAGAAGGAGGAAGTTAACACTGGCATCTTGTGGGTAGAGACCAAGGATGCCGCTAAACACCCAACAATGCACAGGACAGCCCCTACAATAATGAAAGATCTGACCCCAAATGCCAGTAGTACCAAGACTGAGAAACCCTATCTCAAAGGGAGAGGGCATGCTCATCTCACTCCTTCCCGCATAGTCCTGACAGGACTATAGATGTGAAGGCTGGAGTCTGAACTGCCATCTTTGACCATGAGGTAGAAGCCACATGTTGAGGATGATGAAGCAATGAGAGAAAAGTTATCTGGATCCTTAATGATTCCCAAACTGCCATCCTAGCTATGGACAGCTGTCTTCCAGACTTTGTTCCCTACAACTGAATAAAGTTTTAGTTCATTTAAGCCTCTGCTGCTTTGGCTTTCTGTCACTTACAGCTGCACTTAATTAATACACTTTTCCCTCTTGCTCTTTTTTCCATTCGTGTCAACTACAAGGAGCCTCTGCTCACCTAGCCCTTGTTCCTCATCTCTCCTCCCTTTGTACTCCTCAGTTGCTCCCAGGTTTTGCCCCCAGATTTACGTGACAGCTATCGTCCTTCTTTCTCAGTTTGATCTACTTTGAATTCTGACACTTGCTCCAAGAGCCATCTTATTTCAACTCTGAGACTATCAGGTCCTGCTTCTTCCAGATTCCCAGCCAATCGGGCTCTAACCGGTTCTATGAGTCGGCCATATCATTTGGGTTCTAGACATTTCTTTGTAACCCAGTTTGCAACATGGAGCTAGTTCTAGTGACCAGGGTAGTATGGGTGCCAACCCAGCTGAATGGAGGCCAGACCAATGGGAATGAACCCTGGCCCTTACTCCACACAGGCACTCCCAGCCGGCTATCAGCCCTGGTCATGTTGTACCTGAAAAATTCATCCATCCATCCATGCAGCCATTCGTTCCAAACCTACATGAGTCATGTTCAAGGCTCTGGCATGGAATCTGCTATGACAATACCCTGCAGGCCTTTCTATTTTACATTATTGTTTACCACAGGCTTAAAAGTGACAAACCCTTAGCAACCAGGTAGGATTACCCAAAAAAAAACAGAGGGGAAGAGCTGCCCTTCTCTTTATATCTCTTTGTGCCTCCTCTTTGCTGGTGAAGAACGTGATATTTATTAGCCCTTTCCTTTCTGGGAATTTCAAGTCTACTGCAGGAGAGCTGAGAAAAAAGTCATGGTGACCCCACCCCTATACAAATGAATTCACAGTTTTATAATCACAACGTCAGGGATCCAAGAGTAAATCATTTGTATTCAAGAGCAAATACTTTAGAACAAGGAGGGGAACTTAGCATATTTGCTACTGCTTGAGACTGTCTACTTTAGACATCTTGAGAATATAATAAAATGCATAGAACGAATCATCAAGGGGAAAGTGGGCAAGGCCCAAAGAATAGTAAAACAAGGAACATCCCAGTGGGCCTCCATGTCCTTCAGATGAACTGGGAGAAATTATGAATCTAGTCCCAAATTTCTGAGTCATGATGGCAAATCTGATGTGAGGGTGGAAGCTTCCAGCTCAGTCAAAGTAATTTAGTGTGAGAAGAACAAAGGTGAATCATTTCAACTGTCTTCCTTTCCAGAGTCTTTGTTGATTGAAGTAGAGGAGCAAAAAATATAGCTGTCATGTTAAAATGGGGCAGGAATGAATGTTATAGAGGCCGTGGAAGCCAACTTCCAAGATGGACCCCGATATTCCTACCTCCTGATATTCATACCCCTATGTAGTCCCCTCCCACACTGTCTTAGAGTTGGTCTGTGTGACCAATAGACTGCAATAGAAGTGATGGTCAAGACTGACCTGAGACCAGGTCATAAAAGTCATGTTTCTGCCTTGGTCGCTCTCTCTCTCTGTCTTAGATGACTCCCTCTGGGGGATGCAGCCTGTGGAGAGGTTAAGGATCTGAGGCCTCCTGCCACCAGCCATGGGAGTGGGTCATCTTGGAAGCAGATCCTCCAGCCCCAGTCAAAACTTCAGATAATTACACCCCCAAACCACCTCACAAGAGACCCTGAGTGTGAACCACTCAGCACATGCTCCCTGACCCACAGAAACTGTGAGGTAATAAATTCTTACTAGTTTAAGCGGCTAAGGTCCGGGGTGATAGGTTCATACAGCAATACATGACTATCACATCCCTCACTGTCACGTCAGCATATGTTAGAAGCTCTGTTAATTCCCATGACAATCCTGTGAAACGGAAATTATTTTCTCCATTTTTGAGGTGTGAAAATTCAGAGAGGTAGTTTCCCAGGGTCATAAACTGCCTCAAAGCCCACTAACCATGCTGCCTCACTCAGTCACACCTTCTCAGACTTTCCCCCTCCTCCTCCCACTGAACTCCAGAGATGAGCCAGGCTGTCCTACCAACAGGGGCCTCAGGTTTCATGACAAGATTATACCATCACAGGGTGGGGGTGGATGAGGATTTGAAAACTACCCCTGCCTACAAAAATTTTATTCTAACACACCCTGTGAAGCAGTTTTGAGAACTCGGTGGAGACAAGGTGAAGTACATGGCATTCTAAAGCAATGCCAAATTGGGCGCCTGAGTAGCTCAACTGGTTAAGTGTCTGACTCTTGGTTTCGGCTCAGGTCATGATCTCAGGGTCATGATCTTAGGTTCATAAGATTGAGCCCCACATTGGGCTCCACTCTCAGTAGGGAGTCTGCTTGAGATTCTCTCTCTCCCTCTGCCCCCTACACTGGTCCCCTCACCAGGCACGTGTGCACAAGCGCGCGCACTCTCTCTCTCAAATAAATAAATAAATCTCTAAACCAATGACGAATAAACAAAATCACTAAAAAATGGACAATGTTTCTAATTAGAGTCAGAAATCTGATGGACAAATAACAAGACCTCCATTGAGACAAAGGGCTGTTGGTGTCATTTGTGGGACTATGACACATTGTGGGGGAACAGCTGAGGTGATAAAAGCTTGGACACCTCTGGCCAGAGGGATTTCCTTCTCAGCTCAGCTTGAGGGCCCAGGTGCTGTCCTGAGGGAACTGAGGTCGTAAGCCTTGTCCCTCAGTCTGACTCAGGAGAGGCAGCCTGGAGGGATGGTTCTGCGTGTTCTAGAATGGACCCGACC
>CM052900.1:95573893-95610696 GCA_028534135.1 Potos flavus | reverse complement strand
GTCACGGAGCCCCCTTACTGCCTGTAGGACCCAGCCATTTACTCGGTGCCTACAGGAGCCGGCCGCCAGCGAGCCACAAGAAAGCATGGTTCCCTCCCCTCATGGCGCCTATAGTCTGGGAAAGGAGACAGAAAAACAAATAGAAAATTATACAGCTTCCAAGGTGCTTTGGGAATCCAAAAAGGAGTCCCCCACCCCACCCCCACACCCCAGACAAGAATGTATGGGAATGTTCTCGAAGGAAGTGAGGTAGGCTGATGGATTCAAGCCCTACGGCCTCGCATTCAAAGCCCTTCAGGATCTTCACCCCACTGACTTTCTCAGGAGTCTCTCCTGCCAGGTCAAGCCCATTTCCTGTACCTATCCATGCTCTCCTGTCCGGCTTTGCTCAATATTGCAAGGTACATGGGAGCAGGGACACCATCTATCTTCTTCAACAGGGTCTGCAGAGACTAGTGCAGAGCTCGGCTCAATCCGCACGCAAATAAACATGCCGCGCGCAGACCGAACACAAGGACTCCGGCCAGGACTCTTGTTCTCTTGAGAATGGGCTGATGGCACAGAACCACAAAACTGACCCCGGCCTTCTCCACTAGTGCCTTCTCCTCTCGCATCTACTGCAGTCAAGGCCAAGTTAGCTAGCTTCCTTTTCACACCGTGCCCTGGACTGGCCAGCCTCTCCCATTTTCCTAGCCTGTCCTGTCTTCTTGCGCACATTCCTCAGGCCCTATGCTCACCCCTGCCAGTAGCCTTGCACAAGTTGTCCCCTAGTTAGAGAGTCTTTTCAAATGCAGCCTACCTCCCTCATTCCGCCTCTCTGGATGTAAGCCCTCTCTCTTCTGAAGTCCCATACAGCCTGCCCCTCACTTGGAGACCTCCTGACCCTCCATCACAGTTGATTGTGTACCTGTAGTCATTTCTAATAGGCTGTAAACCGGGCACACATCTTCTTTCTTTGTACCTCAAGTAGGCCTTCCATCACTGCTTGCTGAAGAGATGAAGAAGCCCAGGAAAACACCAAGCACAAATTAAGTGAAACTGAATGGTCTCCCTGACGCTTGGGCCCCATCCTATTCAGCCTGCCCACCACCCCGTTAATCATTCGAAAGCACCGTCGTTCTAAAGCACATGCCAAAGAAACTAGTGGCTCCCCATTGCCCGTAGCATTAAATCCACGTTCCTCATCCTGAATCCAGCCTTGCCCCAGCCACTTTGCCACATCTGGCTTCAATCCCTACCTGTCCCACCTCGTCTCCCAACACTTTCAAGTCCTCGCCCCCAACAATACTTCTCTAAGGGCTGATTTGTCCCTCTTTTCTATCTTAATGTCTAAATTTTTTTGTCCTGGGAAATTTTATTTTCCTTTCCTCATTCCTGTCTTGCCACCTATGTAGTTTGGTTATTGGTCTGGCTAAGAAATCAGTGCTAAGATCTTTTAGGATGAGAAGGGCCATCATGCAAATGTTGAGAGATTCTGTCTGGCAAAAAAAAAAAAGAGCCTTGTTTTGGAAAGCCATGCGGTTGCACACATGAAAATGAGAACCCACCCAAGGTTCCTGGGACAGAACCGTGAGGAAATCATGAAGCTGAAGGTAAATGTTTGCAGTTTTCAGTCTGAGAAGCTGGGTGCTCCGTTAGGCAACAGACATGATGTCTACAGTCCAGAAGGAGCTGGGTAGGGAGCTGGAAAACGGGTCTTGAGTTGCAACAAATTTAGCTGATGCTGTATGTGAACTTTGGTTTGTTCCTGCAGGGTGTGGGATTTCTTTATAGGGAGTTGCTTGCTAATAATAACAACAAACAGTTACACACTTACTATGTGCCAGGCCTGAGATAAAGCCTTGAAAGGATTAACTCCCATAATCCTCCCGACAGCTTTGGGCTATTTCAGATGAGGAAAAGAAAGCTTTGAGAAATTGGGGAGCCTGTCTTGTAAGAAAGATTCACAGCCAAGATGTGCACACCAGGAGTCCGACTCCACAGTCTGTGCCCCACAGAGCACAACTTTGTTTTTTTTTTAAATATCACCCTTTTAAAACTTCTTTTTTGGGGTATGCTTCATAAGGAATATTGTCATACATGCTTATTACTTGGGAGTGCAAACTCAAAAACCTTTTACTGGTAGGAGTGCCCACTACCCTTGGCCACTGGTTTTCATATGCTGTATTGCATTATTTGCTTTTGCTTCATTTTCATTGGTCATATTTCTCCCAAGGAATTTGGAGTCTCTTTGGATTGTGTCTTAAGTTTCCACTCGGTCTCCTACTGTAGGCCCAAGTCTCTCTGAATACTCACCGAATTGAATTAAACCGATACTCCAACGACCTTCTCCCTCTGAAGCAAAGCCAAGCCAGTGAAAATATATAACCGCATAGATTTCTATACCTTCCGGGGCAAGCTGGAGCTGTTACCAAGCCCTGCAAATAGAACAACATAGTAACTTAAAAATAATTCTGCTGTGCAAACATGAAAAGTGTTACTGCGGACTCTCAGAGGTGTATAATGTATTTGAACTTAAAAACACCAAATCGAACTTGTATTTAATTTAGGGTTTCGCTCTTCAGGAAGCTCAAACTGCCCCTGGGCGATCAGCAGCCTTGGAGGTGGTTACAGTGTGTGCTTTAGCTCCCTCTGCCGGCAGGAAGGAAGAAGTTGTTTGTTTGTTTGGAGAAATTCTTAGTTCAGGCTGTATAATAGCTGATGTTTACTGCAGATACTGCCTCAGAAAATTCATCTCAGGGTCAGAAAAGGTTTAGGAAAACTTACTGAATCTTTCTCCTCCGATGGCAACTATAAATACACATTTTCATTCCTTTTACACGCTAACATTGCTGCCTCTGAAGCTAGATTCACTATAATCCGCTTACTAATTGTCATAGAACACACATAGAGCTTGTTCCACTGTGGCTTTCCCAGTCTTCTAACTGGGGGTAAAAAGTACAAACTTGATTGCTAGCAGGGTTTGTCACACAAGCCTCGTTTTCCCGCACTGCCTGCTAACCCTGTATCTTGGTAATTTTTCTGTGACAGGACAAGGGGGTCTCAACTAGTGAGAGAAATCAAATATCTAAAAGTCTTTGATTCAACAAGTCCAATTAGGGACACACACATCTTTCCCTAGCATGTTGTGTCTTTCCCAATGCCCCCTTTCCAGAATCTTTTTTTTTTTTTTAATTTTATCTATTTGACAGAGAGAGAGAGCACATAAGCAGGAGAGTGGCAGGCAAGGGAAAAGGGAGAAGCAGGCTCCCCACTCAACAGAGAGCCCGATGTGGGGCTCCACCACAGGTCCCCAGGATCATGACCTGAGCGCCCCTTCCCAGAACTTTTATATATAAATCTAAATTATTACTTAGTTATGCCAATGACTGATCATTTGAGAGTTGGCTCCAACACCCCCAGGCAGAATTCTTCTGTATGGTGTTCCCACAGGAGCATTGAGGCCTCTCTTCCCCGTTCCTTCATGTTCAACTCCAAGGACCAGTGAAGACTAAGATGTCACCAGTACCTGGTACATTACAGGGTTCAACAAAGATTTGTTTATATGAATATGATTTAAAGTCATACTCTATCTGGTGGGTTAATTTTGTATATGTGAGAATTCCTTGATACATGCAAAGACGTGTTTTATTTCATTAATCTTAAAGGGGGCATAACAATGCTATACATAAAATGTTCGTTGTCAAGGAATGTTACTTATATAACGGTGGAATGAAACAGGCCTGGCAGGGTTTGGCCACTTACTGTTTGGAGAGGCAATCTACCATGGGCTCTCAGCACCCTTGCACTCTTGCCACATATGCTAAGAATGCAAGACCCTGCTCACTTGGGCCATTTCACAGGGTTGTGCTTGCAGTGAGCAAACTTGAAGGATGAGAGTGTCTCCCCATGGGACAAAGAGAAGGCCTGCTTACTGCTTGCTATATAATGGTGGGTTCCCCAAGTTTAGAATTCCTCTCCTGTAACGCAACCCATTTTGTGAGCAAGCATCCATCTAGCCCCATTTGCCTCATTCCTGGGAGAGCTGGGGTTCGGAAAACCAGCACAAACATGTTGACACACTGGCTACTGCTTTTTCTGTATCAGTCTTTCATTTCTGACCCAGTATTCTCTCGTGCGCTCGGTCAGCATCCATGAATCTGACAAGCTGATATGTTAACTTGCAAGGAGGGTAAAATCTCAGATTCTTCACAGTTCTTGACACTTACTAGCTGGGTGTCAGTACACAATTAATTTAACCTCACTTAGCTGCAGTGTCTCTTCCTTATAAAGGGGACAACAGTACCTGCCTCATGGCACTGTTGTGGGGTTAAATTAAGAATGGAAAGATCCCTACCACACTAGATTCTTCCTGGGAGCTCCCTTTCCCTCCTCAGAACACTGACAGGGACTACTTTGCTTTGATGCCTGACAATGCTAGGCAGGGACGAGAGGCGTGGACCACGGTGTGGACTGTGGCTGACCGTGGTTTGCTGCAGAAGTGGGCCGTGGACTGACCTCAACAGCGCGCGCAGCGGCGGGGCCGCAATTTCTACGTGGGCGGGGCTCGGAAAGCCGCAAAGTGATTGGAGCGGGAAGCCAGGGATTTTATCTGCAGGGGTTGCATAGCAACCACGCAATATTTATTAAATTGTTTATTTCAAGTGGTTTCGGGGCCGTGCGGAGGGAGACGACTGGGACACTGAAGACCCCACCCCCCCTACCCCATCACCCACCTGATTCCCGGCGACGGCGCCATTCTGAGGAGCCTCGGGCTCGGCCGCCGCCCGCCACTCCCGGGAAAGCCCGCGGCCGCGCTCGGGCGCGCGCCCTCCAGCCGCACGCACCCACACACGCATGCTCCCGGCGCTCCCACGCGCGCAGCCACCCTCGCCGCTGCCGCCCACGCAGCCGCGTACTCTGGGCGCGCGGGCTGGGGGCGGCTGCGCGGGCTGGGGGCGGCTGCGCGGCGCCCGCGGAGGCGGCTCCCGGCACTTGGATGAGCTCTCGGAGGATGCTGCGGCGCGGGGCGCGTCGCCCCCCTCAGTCCACCAGAGCCCGGATACCTCAGAAATTCGGCTCTGGGTCTGTGGGGAGCGAAATGCAACCCAAACCCCGTTTTACTGAGCCCTGCGCAAATAAAATTCGCACAAGCACGCACACAGACGCCGCCGCGGCCCGCCGGGGAAGAGTCCGGGACCCGGGAGGGGCCGCCGCTCGAGATCGGCCGCTAAAAGCTGCGACGTAAGTGCCCGGCGTTACCGGCCCGGCTTAACGGCGCAACGGCCGGCCTAGTTCCGTATCGCCGGGGCCGCGGCCCGGGCGGGGCGTGACCGGCCGCGGGAGAGACCCGGTAGGCGGGGGCGCTCGGGGCAGGAAGGGACCGGGGAGGAAGAGCGCGGGGGTGAGTTGTCCTGCGCGGCCGCGTCCTGGGCAGGCCGGAGACGGGGCTGCGGCAGCCCTCAGACCGACCGGGGCCCGGCGGACTCGCGGGACTCGTCGACCTTGTGAGAGGCGGCTGCGGTGGCTGCTGCCCAGGCTAGCCATGCCCTGTCCTCGGCGAAGCAGACGGGAGGCTGGGGGAACGGCTGAGGGGGCGGTGGGAAGGGCGCGGGGCCGTCGCCTCTGGCTTAACACAGCAGATGCGCGAAGACTCCAACAGGTGGCTCCGTGGCGCAATGGATAGCGCATTGGACTTCTAGAGGCTGAGGACATTCAAAGGTTCCGGGTTCGAGTCCCGGCGGAGTCGCAGTTTTTCCCTCCCTATAATTCATTTTCTGACCCCGTCATTCCTCTCCTCCCTCTTTTTTTCCTAGGCGGTTGAACTTGCCTCTGGTTCTCTGCCCTTTCTCCTCCTGAGAGCGGCTTCTGCGGCCTTTTCACCTCTAGCCGCTCGCGCGGGTGCGTCCGCCCCACCCCCCCACCCCCCGGCGCCCCTCTTCCTCAGCTCGGTGGCTCAAGGTCTGGGCCCAGCTCACCCCGGAGCCTGACTCAGGAACTGCGAGGAGCGGCTCCGGGCGGCGGCGAAGCCAGGCCTTGCCGTTTCGGCCCAAAGGTGGCCCGGGTCTCGGGTGTTTCGAGGAGCTGTCCGCACGCTCCAGGGCTGACACCCCCTTGCCCGGATCGCGACCGTGACTGCTGGGAGGGCGAGGGAGCGCGAGGGAGGGCGAGGGAAGGATGAGAAAACACCCCTACAGCGTGACCTGCGCTGTGCTGGCTGATTGCCCTTCCAGCCCAGAAGGCTTCAAAATTGTCACATACTGGAATCCCCAGTGGGAATCCTGTCAGAGATGCAGATTTCCGGGCCTCACCGCGGAACTCAGATTCAGTCGACCGGGGACTTGGCCCAGGAGTCTGCATTTCTGATAAGAATGCCCGCTGTTCTCCCCCATGATTCCAGTGCAAAGAGCTCCGAGGTCCCTTCTGTCAGCTCCTCCACGCAGGGATTCCTATCTTGTCTCTCTTCCCCGCATGAGAATCGGGTTCCTCCTCACGGAATGCGAATCAATGAATGAATGGGATTTTCAAAATTCATTGTAACAAACTCGCTGCAAAAAATACAAAATCCAAAATTGTCAACAAAGGTACAGAGAAAAGTAGGCATCATTGTTCCTAAATCATAGCCTTGCAATTCTCTCTATAAGCTATTAGTGAAAATGGTTTCTTGGAAATATTTTTCAGATTTATCTTGTGCACATGTCATTTTTACATATATTGTTTCTATGTTTGTTGATGTTGATATCAGTGATACACAATTGGTAGTATGCTATACTTTCACTTATTAATGTAGGTGGAACTGCCTTGTTCTAGTGTACATATACGTACTGTAATGATTTCACAGTCCCCCATAGTTGGACATTTAGGCGTATTTTCCTGTTATAATGCTTCAACGAATATGCTCGTCTTATATTATTGTACACAAGTGCAAGTATATCTATAGGTTAGATTACTAGGAAGTTGGATTGCTGGGTCAAAGATTTGTTTGTGCATTCTTTTATAGATATGGCCACATTGCTCTCATAAAGATTATACCTGATTTACTCTCACCAGCAATGTGTGATAGTGCCCATTTCCTCAGAGTCGATGTGATATCAAATAGGTGAAAAATGGTTTCCAGTTGTATACAGTGTAGACTAATTTGTATTTCTTTTTTGTGATTTATCTGTTCTTGAGTTTTGTTCATTTTTCTATTGCATAACTGGTCATTATCTTACTGGTTTGAAGGAGTTCTTTACATGTTATGGAAACTAGTCCTTTATGTGTTACAATTATTCTTTCTCAGTGTATTTGCCTTTTGATTTTGTATATGGTATTTTATTTTATTACCTTACAGAAATTCATATATTTGGATTTATCAGTCTAATCCTTTATGGCTTCCAGATTTGGGGTTATACTGTGCTCAGATTATTAAGTAATTTCATCGTGTTTCATTTTAGTGCTTTATATGATCTTATTTTTGTATAAAGGGTAAGGTGGGAATTTGGTCCCAGAATCACTGGTAATGAACACCCTTCTCTTCCCTACTCATTTATTTGAAATGCCACTTTTATCATTTTCTTTTTAAGATTTATTTATTTGACAGGGGGCGGGGTGCACAAGTAGGCAGAGTGGCAGGCAGAAAGAGAGGGGGAAGCAGGCTCCCTGCTGAGCAGAGAGCCCGATGCGGGGCTCGATCCTAGGACCCTGAGATCATGGCCTAAGCCGAAGGCAGAGGCTTTAGCCCACTGAGCCACCCAGGCACCCCTCTCTCTTATCATTTTCTAAATTTCCATTTGCATTTGGGTTTCTGCATTCTCTATTCTATTTCACTGATCTGTCTTAATTCTGATTCACCAAAACTGTGTTTTTATATCTAGTGGGGCCAATCTTTTCTCATAACTTTTTTTTTTTTAAGATTTTTTCTTCATCTATTCTTGAATTTTCTCACGTGATGTTAATAAGTTAGCATTTATTTAGCATTTGTTATATACCAGGTACTATTCTAAGTGCTTTATGCATTTAAAGGCATTTAATCCTCCTGATGACTCTACCAGGTTGGTATTATCCCCTTTCATGGAAGGGGCATCTGAGACAGGTTAAGTAACTTGTCCAGAAATACACAGCTTGCCAAAACGCCTGGGTCTTTGGGTAAAACCATAATTCTGTATTGTCTTTTCACATGAGCTTTAGTTACAGCTAGTCTGGTTCTAATCTTAGGAGATATTTGTGTTGGAGTCATGTTATTTTATAGATTAATACAGGGAGAATTGAACTAACTTTGTTGAATCTTCCTATTTAAGAACAGCAGGGGTGGTGGGAAGAACACATGCTTTTCCATTTATTCAGTCTTTCTGTGTTCTTCAGAAGTATGTTAAAGTTTTCTCTCTATATATATCTTGACTTATTTGTTAACTTTATTCCTAGTTTCTTTATTGTTGAGATCTTTTCTTCCACTATATTTTTGTTTTTTTTTTTTAATAAAGATTTTATTAGAGAGAGAGAGAGAACAAGCATAAGCAGGGGGAATGGCAGGTAGGGGAAGAAGCAGGCTCCCTGCTGAGCAAGGAGCCCGATGCGATGCGGGGCTAGATTCCAGGACCCTGGGATCATGACCTGAGCTGAAGGCAGATGCTTAGTTGACTGAGCCACCCAAGTGCCCCTTCCATTATATTTTCTAAGTGATTATAGTTTGTATATAAGAAAGCTTTTGATATTTTAAAAAACAAACTTATATCCAGTCATCTTAATTGAGCTATTTTACTATTTAAAATGATTTTTCAGTTCCATGGGATACCACTTCACATGGGATACCACTTCACATCCACAAGGATGGCTGTAATTAGAAAGACAGACAGGAGTACCTGGGTGGCTCAGTCGGTTAAGCATCTTGGTCATGACCTGAGGGTACTGGGATTGAGCCCCACATTGGGCTCCCCACTGGCTGGGAGTCTGTTTCTCCCCCCAATCCCTTAAAGCTTGTGTGTGCACTCCCTCTCTCTCTCTCTCTCAAATAAATAAAATCTTAAAAAAAAAAGACAATAATAAGTGTTGGCAAGGATGTGGAGAAGTTAGAATTCTCATACATTGCCAGTAGAGATGTAAAATGGTACATTCTCTTTGGAAAATAGTTTGGTAATTAGTCAAAAATTTATACAGAGTTACCATATAACCCAGCAATTTCATGCCTAAGTATATACCCAAGGGAAGTGAAAACATATGTTAACACAAAAATCTGCACATGATTGTTCATAGTAGCATTATTCTTAATAAACAAAAAGTAAAAACAACCCAAACGTCCATCAGCTGATGAGTGGATAAACAAAATGTGGTACATCCATACAACAGAATATTATTATTCAGCAATAAAAAGGAGTGAAATACTGATTCATGTTGCAATGTGGATAAACCTATAATAAAAAATATTATGCCAAGTAAAAGAATCCAGTCATAAAAGACCACATATTGTATGATTCCATTTACATTAAATATCCTAATAGGCAAATCTATTGAGACAGAAATTAATTGTTGCCAAGTGCTGGGGCTAAGGGGAATGTGAAGTAACTGGGTATTTAATGGGATTTTTGGGGAGTGACAGAAATGTTCTGGAATGAGTGGTGATAATTGCACAACTCTGCATATACAAAAACCCAGTGTACTGCACATTTTTAAAGGGATGAATTTTATGGTATGTGAATTATATCTCAGTTTTTTAAAAGGAAAAGTTTTTTCAGTTGACTATGTTTTGTTTTCTGGAAATATATCACTCACAAATAATTATAATTTTTTTTCTAATTCTTATGCCTCATTATTATTTCTCTTATAATAGCATCTGGTAGTATCTCCAGAAAATGTCAATTTTTGTGATAATGGTGACAGTAGACTGAGCTGTCTTGTTTCTGACCATTATAGGAATGCTTCACTAAGCATGCTAGCTTTTGGTGTTGCTGCACACACATGCATACACACACACACACATACTTTATCACATTAAAAAACCATCCCTAGATGTCAGTAATCTATGGAGGTTTTTTCCTTTGATCTGTTAATACTATGCAATATATTAACAGATTTTCTAATATTTAACCCTTCTTGCATTTTTGAAGTGAATCCTACTTGGTTGTGATGTATATTTATTTTAGTATTCTAATATTTTGCATTTTTGTGTATTTAGAAAAATTGACATTTATCTATTTACCATAAATGCAGCATTATTTAGAATGGCCCCAAACTAGAAATAACCTAGATGTCTATCAATAATGAACTGTTTGAAAACAAACAGACTCATAAATACAGAGAACAAATTGGTGGTTGCTGGGAGTAGAAGGATGGGCTAAATAGGTAAAGGAGATTAAGAGGTACAAACTTAGGTTTTAAAATAAGTCACGTGGATGAAAAGTACAGCATAGGGCATATAGTCAATATTGTGATAACTTCGTATGGTAACTACACTTACTGTGAGCATTGTGTAATATATAGAATTGTCGATCACTGTTATACACTTGAAACTAATAAATGCCAACTACACTTGAATTAAAAATTTTTTAAAATAGGGACGCCTGGGTGGCTTGGTCAGTTGGGCGGCTGCCTTTGGCTCAGGTCATGATCCCGGGGTCCTGGGATCGAGTTCCGCATCAGGCTCCTTGCTCAGCAGGGGGCCTGCTTCTGCTTCTCCCTCTGCCTCTGCCTGCTTGTGCTCTCTCTCTCTCTCTCTCTCTCTGACAAATAAATAAAATCTTTAAAAAAAATTTTTTTTTAAATAATGAACTGTTTAAAGAAAGTACAGTAGAGCCATATAATTGAATACAATGCAGACCTTTAAAAAATGAGGAGGATGTATATATACCGCTATGGAAAAATATCCAAGGTTATATGAAAAAAGCTGATACGAAAATAAGCATGTTTAATATGATTCTACTTGTGTTAAATAATGCTAATAATAATAGTAATAACATGTGCCTTACTATGATTATGTGTGCATAGGAACTTTCTGGAAGCATATACAGTTAACAGTGCTGGACCAGGAGGAGCAATGATAATAAGGGAGAGAAGGCTGTTTTTACTTTACAGCTCATTTTAATGTTTGAATTTTTTCATAATAAGCCAATCTTATCCTTGTGATAAAAAAAGTCAAGTTTAAAAAAAAAACGGAAACAAAACCCAATACTAATGATGAAGGGAAAAAAAACATTGTTCTTAGATCACTTTCACATGGGCAGCTCTGATACTGCTTACCCACTGAAGATTCTCTGAATTGCATTCAACATTTATTGACTCCTTACATTTCACTATATGCTGGATCTCGGCCATAAGTATACCTTTTGGGAGCTCCCCCCCATTAAAAGTGGAGAAATGTAAACAAAATCTCTCTTTATAGTGATTCTAGCAGGTAGCGTGTCCTGAAGTTCTTGCGCACGTTAAGGACTGTGAATCGCTTTTAGGTGGACAGCAGTGAGCTTAGCTGTGTGCCTTCCAGCCCCGCTCTGGCTGAAGTGTGGATGTGTGGCTGGAGGAGTGTAGGACTGGAAGCTGGGAGACCGATTCAGGGCAGGTGGAGTCGTCTAGGTAAGAAAATGATGGAGGCTGGAACTAGGGAGGTGGTGCTGGAGAAACCCAGAGCACAGACATTTGAAGGATAGGCAAAGAATGAGTTTTTCAGAGTCCAGGAAAAGGCAGCTGGAGAGGTAGGAAGAGAACAAGAAGAAAGTATTCTACTGACGAAGCAAGTTGCCTCTAGAGAAGAGAGTCAAGAGGAAAAGGGAAACCTCTAATATTTTTCTAAACGCCAACAAGTTTATTTAGCCCTTGCCATTTAATTATTCCCCGAGTCCTACTAAGTAATAATTACCCCCATTTTACAGATGAGAAGATTAAGATGCAAAGATGTAATGGGAATAAGGTGAAAAGATTAGCCTAAGAATGATGGGAAAACACCTACTCTTTGGAGGCATGTAGGAAGAGCGCAGGGATAAAAGCATGAAGATGAAGAGACAATTGAAGGTGTTAGTTGTGAAGATCTATTTTCTTTGTGCTCTTTTAGAGCTCGGCCTCACATTCCCAGGATTCTAGGAAGGTATTGACAAAGAGGGAGTTGCGCAAGGGCGTGGAGACACTCCCATATTGCTGCCTGTGGTCCAAACAGACTCAAAGGACCAGAGGCCAGGAGTGATTTCATTCCAACTTCTGCCTGATCTGGGGCTTTCTACATCCATCAGTATTTTAAAAATATTTTATAATCTCATTCATCCTCAATTGGATATATATTTTTTTTTTAAGCTTTTATTTATTTATTTGACAGGAGAGAAATCACAAGTAGGCAGAAAGGCAGAGACAGAGGGGGAAGCAAGGCTCCCTGCTGAGCAGAGAGCCCGATGCGGGGCTCGATTCCAGGACCCTGAGATCATGACCTGAGCCGAAGGCAGAGGCTTTAACCCACTGAGCCACCCAGGCGCCCTGATATATATTTTTGAGTACTAGCTTTGTTCAAAGAACCACATTGGAAAGAAGTATAAAGGTGAGTGAGATAGAGTGCATTTTCAAGAGTTCACCCTAGTGTGGGGCAGGGAGCCATAGACTGACGATCCGTTAATTAGGACTGGCTTTGGTGTGAGTGGCAGGGAATTCAAAGTAACAATGGATTCGGCAAGATGGAGGTTTCTTCCTCATGCGAAAGTTCAGGCTGTGGCAACTACCTGATCATGAGAGATCTAGGCTCCTTTTTATTCTTCACCTTAAAATGCAGCTTTTTTCCTGATGTACCAGAAGATTGCTCCTCCCCTGCCATCAGGTCAACATACTAGTTAGTGGGGGGAGCCCCACTTCAAGCTCACCCTTCTCTGAGGGACACTTCCCAGAAGTTGGATATACTGCTTTCATTTACATCCTGTGGCAAGGTGAGAATCATAGCTTTTTTTCCAGGTAGCCACATTCCCAGCTAAAAATCATGTGTTCTGTAACTGGCAAAGAAAGGGGAAAAGTTCAGCAGGTTTTGCTGGTGATGTGGAAACAGGTATGCAGATAATCATAATGCAAGGTTAAAATAAAAGGGTGGCAGTTATTCTTACTGTGACCTTAGGCAGGTTACTTAACCTCTCTGTGCCTCCATTTCTTCACTTACAAAATGAGGATAATAGTAGCACCTACTTCATAGGTTTACCTAAGGTTACCTAAATTGTTATATACATATATAATGTTTCATATATATAACATGCATAAACAGTTACATAAAAACCAGCTGTATTTTTAAGTTCTTAGAACAGGGCCTAGTAGTAAGTGCTACATAGGTGTTTGTTAAATACAATTTTTTTTAATAACTTTTTTTTTTAAGATTTTTATTTATTTGAGAGAAAGAGAGAAAAAGAGGATGAGAAGAGTGAGGGTCAGAGGGAGAAGCAGACTCCCCGCCAAGCAGGAAGCCCAATGCGGGACTTGATCCCAGGACTCCAGGATCATGACTCTAAGCTGAAGGCAGTCGCTTAACCAACTGAACCACGCAGGTGCCCCCAATTTTTTTTTTTAAAGCAGTCAAATGGGAATTTCAAGAGTGTACACATCAGTAGAGAAAATCTGATAAAACATTTTATGAAGAACTGTAGACTGTCAATTATGTGATGCCTGGGACATACCCCCAGCAGCATGCCTTGCACAGAGTAGATGCTCAGAATACTGGCTTCTTATAAGCCTGAAAGGGCAGTGTTTTGTTAGGTGGGAAAGAAGCAAGGGATATTTTAGGTGGAGTTAACCATATGAATAAAGACATAGAAGGTGAAACACTCACTGTATCTGGCAGGGTAGCTGGCATGCCTAGAACTCAATGTATGGCATGCCTAGAACTCACTGACTGAACACTCCTTATCAACTAGTTTGGTTTGGCTGACATGTATCAGTTGGGTCCAGGCAGAAAAATGCATCGCTCTAAGAATTTAATAAAAGGAATTGCTATGCAGGTGATGGAAGTGCTGAAAGTGTGGCAACTCAGAGATTGGAAAAGCAGGAAATCTCTATCATCCTTAGTGCCACAGGGTCATTGGGAGGAGATGGTATTACCAGAACCCAGAAGCCTGGGCCATTCAGTGGTGGAGGGCTGCCTGGTGGGGACTGGGAAATGGCAGAGCCCCAACACAATCTAAAGCAGGAGAGAAATACCCTGACTTCTTCTCTTCTCCTGCCCTCCTGTCTTGGGTCAGTGCCTTACTGCGAAGCTAGTTGGTAAGTGAATCTGGGTTCAGGGGCTACATCTTCTTCACTGGTGTACCCTGATGCTTAAATAATCTATAGGACTCAATTTTGTGGTGACTGGCTTTCAGATTGAATGAATTTGGTGGAAAATAATCAGGATTGAATAAAAGAACTGTGGAGCAGCAGTGAAAGCCCAGCCGAAGAGTCTGTAGCTTATGATAGTTTCCCAAATCTCAGTAATCTGGACATATAAGAAATAGTGGGTGTTTCCCTGGCTGGGCCTGGCAGGTGACAGTAACAGAAAAAAGTAGAGAATAGAGAGACCATGGGATACAAAGAATTTTTGAGATGTCTGACCAATTGGGTCCAGATTGGTTAGGGAGGAAAATGTATCCTGATGGGTGGAGGATTGGGAGAGTAAGAGTGGCTGCAATGCTTGAGATCAGGACTTCACAATCTTTGGGGGGGGGGGGGCAGGCATCCATATTATTGAAGCCACCTCAGGTAATTCCAAAGTGCAGCCAAGGCTGGATTAGAAGGAAGAAGGCTGGGCACCTGGGTGCCTTAGTTGGTTAAGCGTCTGCCTTTGGCTCAGGTCATCATCCTTGGGTGCTGGGATAGAGTCCCGTGTCAGCCTCCCTGCTCAGTGGGGAGTCTGCTTCTCCCTCCACCCCTCCTCCCACTCATTCTCTTAATATCCGTCAAATAAATAAAATCTTAAAAAAAGGGGGGAAGGCTAACAGATTGGGGTAACCTGAGAGTTCAGAATCTTGACCTTTGAAGTTTCAAGTAACAAGTCTAAGGCAATGATAGCAATAGGCTGAAGTGGAGTGGAAATGAGGGTAATTGGAATTGATGACATCGGATTTGAGACTGAGGAACTGTAGGGTCATCTTGATTGAAATGCTTTTCATTAAATCAGGATAGTAATTTCACTAAAGGAAAAACCAAGAATCTCTCTAAAGGTAAAATATGTAAAAAGGGCAGCAGTTGCAATCACCAAAGCATGGGGAAGGCACTGATCCCGTGTTTAGTACCCTTTCATGTCTCTTTGATAGCTGGTCCCCTCCACATCGAGGCAGCTGAGGTGACCTGTTACGAAGCTGAAGTGGGGAGAAGTGGCAGATTTGGCTGGAAGGGCAGATGGTAGATAAATTAGCCAAGGTTTTAATGAGCTTAACATTCTAGAAGTAAGCGATGACATATTCTCCTCATCGTCTCATTGCTATTTTTGCGTGTATGTGTGTGTGTGTTCATATGCACACACATATATTTAAGGAAAAAATAAGTCTTAGTGATAATACACAGATTTTAAGATGTATAAAAAGTCTAGTTAACCACAATGTGTCTTGTTTGTACTTTTACTTTAATGTGTTACTCTTCTGAACTTCCCTGAGTTATGGGGCGTGGGTAGGCGTAGGAAGGAATGAGACTAAACAAAGCTGCATACATTTCTTTTCACATAGATGACTATAAGCACATATTTCTTTCCTGTTGTTTAAAAAAAAAAAAAACCCTATTAGGAAAACACTTAATGACCAAGACCTCAAAATTTCAGTATGTTGCATGGGGTTTGAGGTCGGGATTTGGTGCCTGAGCCTCACTACTACCTCTTTTGCAGTTCTGGTTGTAACCCTAAGAGCCCTGAGTAAGAAAGCACCACTCCGCTCATAGCTGGAAGAGACCCCCGACTGTATGACTTCTCAGCTAAGTTGTGATGGAACAACTTATGTCCCCATCATCCCCTACCTTTGGGAGAAAAAACATGGCTCAGGAAAGCCCCAAGTCCAGCTTCCCACCTTCTTTGGAAGAGAGGATGACAGGCCAGCACCCTAACAGGAAGTGACAGCACATGTTTTCTGACCTGTTAGTACAGCAACTCTCTTCGTTTGTAAAAACAGAGCCCAGTATCTTGGGCTCACTTCAATCTTGTTAGCAACTCCTTCTCCCTCAGGACAAGGAAGGAGGTGAGTGAGGAGTAGAATTTCCTAAATACCATGCATTCAGTCCACTTAACCAGGCCAGAGCCTTCAGTGCCACACAAAGTGTGTGGGTCTTTTGGTTTTATAGCAATTCTGTGCTATTCTGAAGAAAAATTTCACATGTCCTCATATTTTTAAAAGAACATTACGAGGTGCTAAGCATGTTAGGGAAGTGTCTTGAACCTTCCAGATTGACTCCCCTACTAGCTGAGTCATCGAGTGACCTCATTTGATACCCTGTAGAGTACAAACCACCCAGCCAAGCCTTGGCCCACCAATAAGAATATGTAAGAACATGGTGGTGCTTTTGAGTCAGAGTTTTTGGGGTAACTTGTTATGCACTAATAACTGAAAGGTCTACTGTCCACCAACCATCACCTAAAATAATTTTGCCTTCCTCACCATTCATGTTAAGTATTTACTGAGAACTTTTTTCCCCTTCAGGACCTCTCTCCACTGTTACCTAACTTCACATTTCATAAGTTCATTTTGAGGTTTCATTTCTTTGATAAAACACTGATCTGCTATGACATTTAATTACAGGTCACATTACTAACCCTGCTTCTTGGAAGCTGTTAGTTATTGGAACCATTCCTTCTTCACTTTTTAAAACTAGAAACACTTCCTCAATTTTAACTTGTGTAATCATGAGAAGACCTGCATTTTACATCTCAATTGGTGAGATGCTTGTTAGAAAGCATTTTTTGTTTCAACCCTTACTGAAACTTTCAATAAAATGTTCTAGGTTATCACTCTGAACAATAGGTGTCAGTGACGGAGATTGAACTGAAAACGTACATACCTCAGAAATGATATTAACATTTTTCATTTGATGTTTTCTTGTAACTTAGTAAGAGTGAGATCCCATAAGTTTATCCCAGTTACTCAAGGTTGTATTGAACCCCCCTTTTCTTTTTAAAATCCTGCCATGTATCCTCTGGGCAGCTAAGTATGGCCTCTCTTCAGACATCCTTGTTGTGGGGACCCATGAGAAGTTTCTCAGGTCTTAATAATAAGGAATAATGGGGTTTTCCTAAAGCAGTTAGTTTTTATCTTCTATCAATACTGAACACAGAACTGATTTTTGTGTCATATACTAGGAAGCTCAGGGCCCACCTTTACCAACTGTTACACTCAGTTTCACAGAATCATTTTACTAATTTCACCCTGGCTCCCATCTGATTTCTTCCACCCTCCTTTTCCTCTCCCTCACTTCCTCACTTACCTAGTTGTGTTACAGGCATTTCTAATAAGTGGTCTTAAAAGCTCTGTGCAGCGAGATGGGGTTTTTGAGAAATCTTTCGAGCTGTTACAGTATTTTGAAGGCCTTTCTTTCGTCCGCACACTCTACTGTGTCAGCACTTTGTATGCTTTGTAATGCGTCTCAGTTGAGCAGTCAGGGTACTTTCTCATAATCAGGAAGCCTTAGATGAGTTCCAGTAAGTGAACCTTCAGTGACACAAGCCAAAAGTCACTAAAACCTGCTTAACAACAGAACTGCTTTGCTTAAAAAACCAAGGAAAATACATCCATTATTCAAATATCCAGATATTTGTAGAAGGCTGGGAACACTAAGACCTTCTGACCTTTACCTGTAATTATACTTTGATATCCTTCTTTAGTTTTGAAGATTTAAAATAAATTTCTGAAGATCACATTTGAGATGAAGAAGCTGTATTACCAGTTTCAGTTCCTTAAAATAAACATTCGTAGAGGTGACTTTAAATGATGTTTAATTGAATCATTTCAGCTTATTTCACTAAGTACTTTGTAATTGTTAAAAACTCTATCTTGTTCCAAGTTATTTAAGTGGCTTACAAAAATGAATATAATGAAATAAAATTAAAAACGAATCTGTAGAGACAAAAGACAGCATGTTAAAATGTAACTAAAAGTAAATACTCAAAACACATACATCTAAGGTGGCTTAAGGACAGAGCTGGACTTGGCACTTAGGCTCAGTTCTCTTTCCTTAGCACTGCCTTCTAATCCAGAAAGCTCTAATGCTGCTTTTTGTGTGGCAAAGATTAGAAGTCACTAATGTTGTTTTACTTGTAATAGGAACTCTAACGTCACAAATATGTCATGGCTGCAGTTTTCAGGTACCAAATAATTCAGCGTATAGTAGCATTCATGAGTCAGAAACCATCCCAAAAATCATATGGTAGGTAAGAAGTTGATGCACACCTTGATCCTGAGAAAAACTGGGTAAAGTCCTCAACTTTCTGTGCACAGAGACATCATACCAAATGATTAACAATTTTGAGTGTTCTTAACAGCAGAGTAGCATGAGTTGAAGCAATGTTCTGAGAACGACGACTCCTTTTGGAAGAATGTGCAAAGGGTAAACTGTTAAACTTCTTCTTGATATTTCATTCTTTCATAGCGGGTTCTTATTTTACCCAGTGAAAAACAAAACTTAATATTCTTGGAATAAAAGTTTTTCTGTAAAAGAGAACAGATATAGATACTTGCCTAAATCCACCTATGACTGTCACAGTCAGTTCTATTACTAGGCTGGTTATGATCCCAAGGAATAAATACAAAATGCAGAATTTTATATTTACTGAAATCCCAAGCAGTTTGCTGGGAAAACAGGTTCTATATACAATGACATTAAAGGAAGAACCCACCAAGAAGCATTATGAGAAAAGGCCAACACTCTTTCAGTACCACAAGTAGATTAGTCAGGATGTGTACTGCCTGTGTACTGAGCCACTTTAAAATTATTTCTGGCCAAGTTAAAATTATACTGATTTAAGCCTAATTCACCTGGAACACAACACGGACTCTGGATAAAATTAATCTTTCCTCCTGTTTCAGCTGCTAAAGAAAGGTAACTGTTCTCTTGCTTCATCCACCTCTAACCCAAACTTTCTAGGAAGTCTTCATTACTGTAAATCCTTTTTATATAGCCTCATTTAGTTCTCGTGTCATATACTAACATACATTTGCTCCAAGAATACTTTTGTTTCAACTATGAATTTTATGCTCACAACAAGCAGATTTCTGTATTCCAGCTTCACCAATTTTCTGGACCTGAACTTAGAAAAGGGCATTTCTGGTATACCATCTCCCCCTACTAGACACAAACACAAACATACACATACCCACACAAAATGCACGTGTGCGCTACAGTATTGTTTAGCTTTGATCATGTAATTTTAAAGTTTTCTGTATATGTTAACAAACTTTATACCTTCTAAATGTTTTTAATTCAATTTAAATAACCAAGTGTTGAAAACTTTACAAAAATGTTATTCGTCTAAAAATGGTCAAGGTTTTCCTTTTTCTCCCTCAAAGGGTCTAAGCATGGGTGGGTCTTTCGTAGACACACCTGTTTTTATCCTAAGGGATATGTGATCAATTCTCCCTCAAGTCAACTTTTTTCAAACAGGGCCAGTCTATATTAATTTGTGTGATTATGTTAATTTTCAAAACATCTTGAATAATAAAAGGAGATATAAAATACTGTGGCTTGCTTGGTGAATCTTAATTGCGAAATTTCTTCTTCTTGCGAAACTTCTTTCCTGCTGCATTCGCTGCTTTTTCAGCCATGATCTCTGAGTACTTCCTTCGGTTATATCTAAAAAGAAAACCAAACTTTTAAGTTCTAAAGTATGACAATAAAAGTTAATGCAATGGGGTGGTGATGAGGTGGTATAACTTCTAAATCTCAAGAAATTGCATTTTCACTATTTTAGCATATTTGTACTAAATTCCACCATGTGGAGCCATATTTGGAGTTAGGGGACTGAGCAGTGAACAAGACAACCATAGTCCCTACCCTCGTAGAGCCTGCAGTCTAGTGAGAAAAAAATGGCAACTATAAGGGAGGGCTTTTGAAAACTTTCAACCAATGGAGGCCCATGTACCATATCCACTTACCAGATGATATCAAATGCTTTAAAGATTTTTGTAGGACGAAAATGTAAAAATAGACTGATGGCAGAAGCAGGTATTAGGTTCCAACTATCTTTAAGCCAGATATTAAAGAGATCTGCACTAAATCATTTTTGTTTTGTTCATGAACATATTTGTCGATATGTAAATGGAATATTTTAAAAGGAATCAATAAATATTTTTAAAGTTTAATTTTAACTGCTATTATGGTAAATATTGATAAATGTAGTCCACAAAAGTTCAAAAGAAGGGCTTATCAGTATAGTTTGATTAGGAAAAATTAAAAATTCTTTAACTATATAAAACTGTTCTGACCACTTTCACTGTGTTACATAAATCTGTTATTACTAAAGCTGAGGATTAGCTGATATTCTCTTTAAAACAAGCTATTTGGGGCGCCTGGGTGGCTCAGTGGATTAAAGCCTCTGCCTTCGGCTCAGGTCATGATCTCAGGGTCCTGGGATCGAGCCCCGCATCGGGCTCTCTGCTCAGCAGGGAGCCTGCTTCCTCCTCTCTCTCTGCCTGCCTCTCTGCCTACTTGTGATCTCTGTCAAATAAATAAATAAAATCTTTACAAAAAAAATAAAATAAAATAAAAAAAAATAAAACAAGCTATTTAAGCCTTTTACAACTGTACAGCTCACTCAATCCTACAAGAAGCCAGCAGCACAATTTACACATTCTAACAAAACCTAAGATTACATTAAAAATGAAACAAAACCAAATCCAGTATGTTCAAATTTAAGTGACAATAAATTAACAGACTGCAGTCACATGGGATGTTACATATGAATCCAATGGTGACCACAAATCAAAAACCATAATAGATAACGTAAAAAATAGAGAGGAATCCAAACATAACACTAAAGAAAGCCATCAAACCACAAGGGAAGAGAGGAAAAGGACAGAGAAAAACTACAAAAACAACTAGAAAACAATTAAAATGGCAATAGCTACAGACCTATCAGCAATTACTTTAAATGTGAAGGGACTAAATGCTCCAATCAAAAGACAAAGGGGACCGACTGAATCAAAAAACAAGACTCATATATATGGTGCCTACAAGAGATTTGCTCACTTCAGGCTTAAAGACACATACAGACTGAAAGTGAAGGAGTGGAAAAAGATATTCCATGCAAATGCAGTAGGGGAAAAAAGCCGAGTTAGGAATACTTTTACCAGGCAAAACAGACTTTAAACAAAGACTGCAGCAAGAGACACAGAATGGCTTTATATAATAAAGGGTTGAAACAAAGATATAACAACTGTAAATTTCTATGCATCCAACATAGAAGCACCTAAATAAAGCAAAAATTAACAGACATTAAGGGAGAAGTTGACAGTAATAAAATAGTAGGGGACTTTAATACCCCATTTACATCAATAGATGGGTCATCCAAACAGAAAATCAACCAGGAAACAATGGCTTTTAAAGACACACTGGATCAGACGGACCTAACAGATACATAGAGAACGTTCCATCCAAAAACAGAATACATACACATTTTTTTCAAGTGCACATGGAACATTCTCCAGGACAGACCACATGCTAGCCCACAAAACAAGTCTCAATAAATTTAGGAAGACTGAAATTATACCAAGCATCTTTTCTAAAGAATGATATGAAACAAAATGAATTATAAGGAAAAAAAAAAAAAGTAAGTGGAAGCTAAACAACATACTGTCAATGAAGAAATCAAAAAGGAAAGCAAAAAAAATATATGAAGACCAATGAAAATGAGAATGGTCAAAAATCTTTGGGATGCAGCAAAAGTGGATCTGAGGAAGTTTACAGTGATACAGGCCTACCTCAATAAACAAGAAAAATTTCAAACAATCTAGCCTTACACCTAAAGGAACTAGAAAAGAACAAACAAAGCCCAAAGTTAGTAGAAGGATAGAAAAAATGAGATTAAAGCAGAAATAAAATAGAGACTAAAAAAACAAAAAACTCAGACTCATGAAGGAAAAAGAGAACTCAGGGGCACCTGGGTGGCTCAGTGGGTTAAAGCCTCTGCCTTTGGCTCAGGTCATGATCTCAGTGTCCTGGGATCGAGCCCCACATCAGGCTCTCTGCTTAGCAGAGCCTGCTTCCCCCTCTCTCTCTGCCTGCCTCTCTGCCTACTTGTGATGTCTCTCCTCTCTGTCAAATAAATAAATGAAATCTTTAAAATAAAAAAAAAAGAGAACTCAAAATTAGAAATGAAGACTTAAAAGACGCTACAGGAATACAAAGAATTACAAAAGAATACTATGAAAAAGTATATGCCAACAAATTGGGAAACCTAGAAAAAAAATGGGTTGGTAGAAATGGACAATCTTCTAAAACTAAATCAGGAAGAAATAGAAAATTTGAACAGATCTATTACTAGTAATAAAACTGAATCAGTAATCAAAAGACTCCCAACAAAATTCAAGACCAGATGGATTGATAGCTGAATTCCTCCAAACATTTAAAAGAGTTAATACCTATTCTTCTCAAACTATTCCAAAAAATAGAAAAGGAAGGAAAACTTCCAAACTCATTTTATGAGGCCAGCATTTCTCTAATACCGAAGCCAAAGACACTACAAAAAAAACCTACAGGTCAATATGCCTGATGAACACAGACGCAAAAATCCTCAACAAAATATTAGCAAACCAACAATACATTAAAAACATCATTTACCATGATCAAGTGGGATTTAATCCATGCATGCAAAAGCAGTACAATATTTGCAAATCAATGTACATTGACAAGAAAAAGAATAAAAACCATTATGATCATCTAAAAAAGAAACTATTTGTTGGGGTGCCTGGGTGGCTCAGTTGGTTAAGCGTCAGACTCTGGCTCAGGTCATGATCTCAGGGTAGTGAGATCAAGCCCCGTGTTGGGCTCCCTGCTGGGGGTGGAGCCTGCTTGGCAGTGGAGCCTGCTTAAGATTCTCTCTCTCTATCCCCCTCTGTGCCACTCCCTTTAAAAAAAAGTCAAAGTACAACATCCATTCATGATTTAAAAACTCTCAACAAAGTGGTTAAAGGAAACATACCTCAACACAATAAAGACCACATATGAAAAATACACAACTAATGTCATACTCAATGGTGAAAAACCGAGAGCTTTCCTTCTAAGATCAGGAAAAAAATAAGGATGTCCATTCTCACTGCTTTTATTCAATATAGTACCAGAAGTCCTAGCTGCAGCAATTAAATAGGAAAAATAAAAGTCATCCAAATTAGGAAGGAAGAAGTAAAACTGTCACTATTTTCAGATGATATGACACTACGTACGTATAGAAAACCCTAAAGACACTACTAAAAACTATCAGAATAAAATGAATTCAGTTAAGCTGCAGGATACAAAATCAATATACAGAAATGCTGTATTTCTGTACACTAATAACAAAGTAGCAGAAAGAGAAGTTAAGAAAACAACCCCATTTACAATTGTACCAAAAAAAAAATAAAATACCTAGGAATAAATTTAACCAAGGACATTGAAAGACCTGTACTCTGATAGCTGTAAGACACTGATGAAAAAAAACTGAACACAAATGGAAAGATATCATGCTCATGGATTGGAAGAATACTCAAAATGTCCAGAGTATCCAATGCAATACAGATTCAATACAATTCCCGGCAAAGTATCACAGTAGCATTTTTTTGCGGAGTTAGAATAATCCTAAAATTTGTATAGAACCATAAAAGACCTCAAAGAGCCAAAGCAATCTTAAGAAAGGGAAAAACAAAGCTGGAGGTATCACAAACCCAGATTTCAAGATACACTACAAAGCTACAGTAACCAAAATAGTAGGTACTGGTACAAAAATAGATCAACGGAACAGAAGAGAGCCCAGAAATAAACACACACTTATATGGTCAATTAATCTATGACAAAGGAGGCAAGAATATACAATGGAGAAAAACAGTCTTTTTAATAAATTGTGTTGGGAAAACAGGATAACTACATGCAAAAGAATGAAAAAAGTGGACAACTTTCTTACACCATATGCAAAAATCAAAACAGATTAAAGACTTAAATGTGAGACCTAAAACCGTAAATCTCCTAAAAGAAAACATAGGCACCAATCTCTTGGGACATAAGTCTTAGCAAAATATTTATGGATATGTCTCTTTGGGCAAGGGAAACAAAAGTAAAAATAAATAAGTGCGACAAAATAAAAAGCTTTTGTAGAGCAAAGGAAACCAATAAAACAAAAAGGCAACTACTGAAATAGAAGGAGATTTATGTGCAAATGATAATCTGATAACGAGTTAATATCCAAAATATATAAGTAACTTAACACAACACACACCAAAAAACCAATCTGATTAAAAAATGGTCAGAGGACCTGAACGTTTCCCCAAAGATGACACACAGAAGAAGGGAAACACACACAAGAAAAGATGCTTAACATCACTAATCACAAGGAAAATGCAAATCAAAATCACAGTGTGACATCACATCATACCAGTCAGAATGGCTGGTATCAATAATACAAGTAACAAATGTTGGCAAGGATTTGGAAAAAAGGGAACTTTCATGTACTGTTCATAGGAATGTAAACTGGTGTAACTACCGTTGAAAACAGTATGGAGGTTCCTCAAAAAATTAAAAATAAAAATACCATATGACTTAGTAATTCCGCTACCGGGTATTTACCCAAATAAAACAAAAACACTAACTCAAAAAGATATACGCACCCCAGCATTATTTACAATAGCCAAGATATGGAAGCAACCCAAGTGTCCCATTGATAGATAAATGAATAAAGATGATGTGTCTCACACACACACACACACACAGGAATATTACTGAGCCATATAAAAGAATGAAATCTTGGTATTCAGGACAACATGGATGGACCTAGAGGATATTAAGCTAAGTGAAGTAAGTCACACAGAAAAAGACATATACCATATGATTTCACTTATAAGTGGAATCTAAAAAAGCAAACAAACAAAAAACAGACTCTCAGATAGTTAGAATGCCTAGTATCAAAAAGAAGTAACAAGTGTTAGTAAGGATGTGGAGTAAAAGGAACCCTTGTACTTTTGTTGGTGGCAATGTAATTTGGCACAACCACTATGGTTGCACCAAAACAATATGGAGGTTCCTTAAAGAGAGAGACAGAGAATAAACTGGTGGTTGCCAGAGATGGGGGCTGGGTGAAGTAGATGAAAGGGATAAAGAGGTACAAACTTCCAGTTATAAAATAAGTCATGGAAATGGGGCGCCTGGGTGACTCAGTGGGTTAAAGCCTCTGCCTTCAGCTCAGGTCATGATCTCAGGGTCCTGGGATCGAGGCCCCGCATCGGGCTCTCTGCTCAGCAGGGAGCCTGCTTCCCCCTCTATCTGCCTGCCTCTCTGCCTACTTGTGATCTCTCTCTGTCAAACAAATAAATAAAATCTTTAAAAAAAATAAAATAAGTCATGGAGATGAAAAGCACAGCATAGACAATACCATCAATAATATTACAACAGCGTTGTATGGTGACAGATGGTGACTACACTTACAGCAGTGAGCATTTTGTAATGTTGAGAATTGTCAAATCACTACATTCACTACATCGCATACCTGGAACTAATGGAACACTGTAAGTCAGCCATACCTCAACAAACAAATCCAAAAACCGCATACAACACAGAAAATCACATTTTCTCCTGTATATTACACTTACTTCTTCTGTCTCAAGACATTCCTACTAATGAACATATGACACATTAAATATGTTCACTGAAGTTCCCTATCCCAAAGTGTTCAGAGGCCAGAAACCTCTTAAAGAGAACATTGTAGAAGGAATTAAAACTTTCTGTGGAGAAGGGCTAGTAGTGTTTCACATAATGTGATACATAAATTTAGGTGACAGACAATATTCACTTTAAGCAATGTATTTATCTTCACTCACATTACAAAAATTATAAGGTATTTTATATGGCAACGAAACATTTTATATGGCATTTTATAAGGCAAATTATTAGGCAACGAACCCATTTACAGTAGGCAACATAAAGTTTCTTCTTAAAATAAAGCAGGCAGCATACACATAATGCAAACATTGTGAAATGATACTCAGTGGCTGAAGTATGGGAACAATGAACTAAGAACACTACTTATGAGTTTCATTCTACAAAATTTCTAGTTTACTCCCCCAACTTCCTCACGTTATTATTTTTTAGTGAAAGCACTATCAACACTGCTGTGATTTCTGAGATTACTATCATCAAGATTACAAAATACAGGTCAATTTTTAACCAGAACATACAGTTAGCACTTAGTAAACAAAGACTTAATCAGCCTGCACCATGCCTGTGTGGGGATGGAGAAAAAAACAGGCTTGAGAGAGGAAAATGGGAGAGACTGACAGTATGAATTTGGACTGAAGGAGGAAGTGTCAAGGACTTGCTAATGGGTGGATGGTGATACTCTTCAGTCATGAAACAGAGAGCACTGGGAGAGGATTAGATTGTACTGGAAGGGTGGGGTCCGGAGAGAGGTGCTTATGAGAAACCCCTGGATGTTTCTGAGGCAGCAGCTGGATATGTGGGTCTGGACTAGACACACTGCATTTGGGAGCTAACAGTATATAGATTATAATTAAAGCCCTGTAGGGGAGATTTCCAAGGAGAGAGTAGTAAGTGAGATAAGAGGATTGCTTATTTCTAAAATTTTTACCATTACCCAGACTAATTATAAATAGCTTACATAACACTTGTGTTAAGTGTTAAATTTGTTTTCCACGCTGACAAAGTTTTTAAAACCCTTGATAGATCTTTTCACTTTTGCTATTAAACCAATCTGGAAGTTCCACAAGGGTTTCTATATGAAATATGCTTTTAAATCTCCTATAATATATACATAGCTGCTTCAACGACATTTAAACATATTCCCAAATGTTCCCATCTTAAAAAAAAATCCTCCAACTCCATGCCCACTACTAGCCTTGCCCCCTCCCTCTTCTCAAACTTCAAAGAATTGTCTCCATTTCTTCATTTTCAACTAACTCTCCAATCCTCTCCAGTCTGGTTTCCTCCTCATCACTCCCCTGAAACTCCTGGCAAGAATGTTTTGACCTCCATGTATATCCAAAGTAAGTTTTTAGTGTTCTTTTTTTTAATGTAATTTTATTTAAATTCAATTAATTAGCATACTGTGTATTATTAGTTTCAGAGGTAGAGCTCAGTGATTCATCAGTTGTATATAATACCCAGTACTCATTACGTCACGTGCCCTCCTTAATGCCCATCACCCAGTTTGATTTCTCAGCAGCATTTATTCCTGTTAAACACTCCCTCCAGTTTGTATCTACTCAAAACAGTCTCCTTCCTTGACTTCTGTGACACTATGCCATCCTGGTTTTCTTAATAGCCTCTTAGTCATTTTTTCCTAGTCTCCTTTGCAGGCTCATTCTCCTCTAGCCAGTCAAATGTTTTCAAGCTTCCATCTAAAGCAGTGGTTCTAAACTAAGAATGCTTATGCTCCTCAGGGGACATCTGGAAATATCAGCAGTCATTTTTTTTTCTTTTTCTGATGATTTTATTTATTTACTTGACGGAGAGACAGAGAGAGAGCACAAGTGGGCAGAGTGGCAGGCAGAGGGAGAGGGAGAAGCAGGCTCTCTGCTGAGCATGGAGCCCGAAGTGGGGCTCAATCCCAGGGCCCTGAAATCATGACCTGAGCTGCAGGCAGATGCTTAATTGACTGAGCCACCCAGGCGCCCCTCAGCAGTCATTTTTGTCACAAATTGGGGATGGGTGGTACTGGCATCTAGTGGATAGAGGACAGTTCCCCCTAATAAAGAATTATCCATCCAAAATGTAAATAGTGCTGCTATTGAGACACTGCTAAAGCCATCTAAAAATTACCTGAAAATTTAAAGTTTATGTATATTCTAAAGGAAAACATACATAATACAAAGTGAAATATAAATTCCTTTACCTTCTGAATTCAGAATCAGCCAGCAATTCTTCCACAATAGTTCTTTTCCTTTGTTTTTTGGGAATTCGTGAATGGTAGAAGTCAGCTGGATTGTCAACAATGGTTCCAATCTATGAGCAATTGATTGAAATAAGTCATGCAATACTTGAATGCTAAGTTGCTTTCATATTTCAGGGTAGCTCTAACAAAGTATATTTATAGAAAGGAATGGAAAACCCAACTTAAATGGTATCAATATTAAAGTTAGTTTTGCCATTTTTTTAAAACAAAAATAAGTCACCTATTCAATTGGCACTGGGTCCTACTAATGACACTTCATTAGAATTTATAGTAAAGCCAAAAATCCTTTTATGTAATTTAGTACTAGGCAGGACAGTAAATTCTTGATGAACAATGTAACTAGGAAAGTAGGACAGAGAATATCAATTCTTATTTTAGTCTCCCAATTTAATAAAATTGACACGTAAACTCTACTCTACACCTGTTTGATCTCCTAGGTCATCATAAATGCTACCAGCATAGAACCTTCTTAGGAACCACTCTGCATTTGTTTGTACATTCAATCAAGTAAAATTTAGTGTCCACTATGTGCCTGGTACTGTGCTAAGTGTTTGGGAAATAAAGACAAAGAATATCTGGTCCCTGCCAGCAAGGAGCCCATAGTCTTAAGGAAAATCCACAGATAAGTAACTAAAAGATTAAAGTATAAAATAATTATTATGCTGAACAAAATACTATAGATGCCCTAAAAAAAGTAACCAACTCTACCTAAGGGAGGTCAAGGTTCCTCCAAGTGTGTTGGAGCTTAAGAGGGCTACGTTACAGAAGAAGAGCTGGGGAGCTGGTCTGAGTGCAGACCCTATAGACTCTATCCTATAGGTTATAAAGAACCACTGAAGGTATTATCGAATGTTATCTGTGATATCACTGAGCAGAGGTTTATCATGAACAGACTGCCTTTTTTAAAAAACAACAGATAACTGGCTACAACATGGAGGATGGACCAGAAGGGAGAGGAGACCTGGAGGTGAAGGACTATTAGAGGAATTCAGGTAGTGAGAAGAAAGAACAGAATGGAAGTTGACTGCTACCAGAGGGTGAATCAACTGGATTTTCATCTGGAAACACTTTAAAACCAACTTTTAACTTATTTTCAGCATTTGCCTGGGGATGCCCCTCTATCTGGAGAAGAGTTTGGTGCAAATGATTCCCTATTTCCTCTTCCATCATGTAAAGATTCTTGCTGTTAGGCTAATACTATTCATATATGGTATACCCAACTTAGGGGTTCCAAGACTTTTTTAGAGGTATGACCCGAAAACTTAGTTACCATCTGCAACACCTTCTCTCTATATGCAACGCCATTACAAGCTGGTGGCCAAAAGGTTGTCTGAATTGGGTTCTGCTCGTTATTATGAGCAGATAGATGTGCACTATAAATATTCACCTATGTTAAGAGTAAACAGAAAGAACACTACAGTGCTTTCCAAACTAAAATCTACAGAACATCACTGCCATTATTGTTTGTTTCATACCTGGAAGTACTTGGGGAAGCCATCCCTATCATTTTTCTTATAAAACCTTTTTGGGTCCATGCTAGCTCTCATCTTCAGTGCTTTAAGATCATTTTTTAGTTCATCTGTCAATTCTGGAGCTTTCATACCAAACCAGCCATCACCTGCTGTTTTCTGCCGTTCTTTCTGAAATTCAGATTTCAAAAATAATTAAACAGAAAATTCTAACTTTAATAAGCAATGTATAAACTATACTTCATTCCCTCTAAAATTATATATACAAAAAAATTCATGAATTACAAACAAATGAGATTACTCAACAGAATGTATTAGTCCCCAGATTCACTTTCCATAAAAGAAATTAAATCACAGTAAGTGTTTTCTTTGGTAAATTAGGCTTAATATTATCAGTTTCATAAATGAGGACTCCTTAAAATTTATTTTTTTATCTTAGTAAGAACTGCTGACTTGCAGGGGCGCCTAGGTGGCTCAGCCGGTTAAGTGTCTGCCTTCGACTCAAGCGTGGGGTCCTGAGATCCAGCCCGGCATCAGCTCCCTGCTCAGCGGGGAGTCTGCTTCTCCCTCTCGCTGCTGCTCCCCCAGCTTGTGCTCTATCCTTCTCTCAAGTAAAATAAAATCTTAAAAAAAAAACTGCCGACTTGCTGGGAGAACAATACACAGCTTCAATTTTTATTGTGCAATACAGACTAAACAAGAGATAATGTATAAAAACATTTTCACTTCTGGAGCTTATATGTAAATATTAACAATTTTATTCAGTCACCAAGGTGACTCAAATTCACTCCAAGTCCAGAAATCTGTATTATTTCTAAAATTTTTTAAAAAAGTTTTATTTTTTGGGAAACTCCTAGTAAGTTATTTACTTAATTTTAATTCATTCATACAACATTATGGAGTGTCTACCATATGTCAGCACACATTACTGGGGCACCACCCTCAAATTTCCTTCAAGCTCTCTTGATAATTTCTTTACACTTATTAGTTGAAATGGCAGATGGAAAAAACCCCCTACTTTTACAAAAGAAGAGTTTCCTACCCTCTCATTGGGCAGACTACAGACACCCGGGTTTTTAGGTGGCTACGTTAAGCTCCCTAAAAAGGCCTGCAACGGAGTTCTTAGCTCTTGGTGAATAGTACTATAAGTCAAGAAGTGTGGACAGTGACCTTATATGCTTGCTGTCACTGTTCTTAAGAAAGAGGAAAAAAAAAAAGCTGTTCTCTGTGCACCACTTGGTGCACTTTCACTTGATGAAAATCTATATAAAACATGTTTATGGGGGTGCCTGGGTGGCTCACTGAGTTAAGCGTCTGCCTTCGGCTCAGGTCATGATCCCAGTGTCCTGGGATGGAGCCCCACATTGAGCTCTCTGCTCTGTGGGAAGCCTGCTGCTCCCTCTCCCACTCCCCCTGCTTGCGTTTCCTCTCTCACTCTCTCTCAAATAAATCTAAAAAGAAAAAAAAGTGTTCATGGAACTGTACTTTCTGGGCCCTTAAATTTGTGATAACTTTCTTTGCAAATATGTATTTTTTTAAGATTTTATTTATTTTTTTAATTTTATTTTTTAATCTCTACATCCAATGTGGGGCTAGAACTCAAAACCCCGAGATCAAGAGTCACATGCTTTACCGAATGAGCTAGCCAGGTGCCCTGAAAATACATATTTTTAAATTATACAGCCATGTTGTATAAGCTGAATGTATACAGTCAAACACACCTCAATAATCTAAATAATAACAGTCACTATACTTACTCTGCGTTTTTTCTGAATTTGATGCTTTGATTCACTATACGGTGGGACACAGTATTTTTTTTCAAAATCAGGAGTAATGACGGCTTTCTGCAAAAGCTATAAAAATATTAAAGTGGTTTTAAAATAATATCAGAATATCATATAATTTTTTCCAACATCTTTTGCCTTGTAAGAGAAATATCTCCCACACTGAAGACCATTCTAAATTTATTAACCCTCTTTATACACAAATATACTATTGCAAAGTTGTTTCGGTCCTTAAGTCTGTAAATTATATCACAATAAAAAAGCTTTAGAAGGCAAACTGAAGGATTATTTTAGGAAACTTCATTCATCTTATACTTCTTTTTCTAAACTGAATCAGCACATATCAGATTCACATTAATGTGTCTAACTTGTATTTATTGGCTTACAACCAGCCAAACAACTGGAAAATAAAGTCAACAGGAACAAATACCATAATGGCTCTTGAAATCTCTGAAAACAAACAACCCTAACTAGTCTTTAATAAGTTCTTTTCATGTTGGTAACACAGTTTCTTCTGATCTGAGAAGACTCTATTATTAATATATGTAGTGATATAGATATGATTAAACACATATATCTATCTAGATAAATCTGCTTTTTGCAATTCATCAATATACCTTAGATGTTCTTTCAATATCAATTCACACATAGATCAACTTCATTCTTTTTTTTTTTTTTTAAAGATTTTATTTATTTACTTGACAGAGAGAGATCACAAGTAGGCAGAGAGGCAGCCAGAGAGGAGGAAGCAGGCTCCCCACTGAGCAGAGAGCCCGATGCGGGGCTCGATCCCAGGACCCCGAGATCATGACCCGAGCTGAAGGCAGAGGCTTTAACCCACTGAGCCACCCAGGCGCCCCTCAACTTCACTCTTTTTAATAGCTGTTATGCACTAATATTTTTCATTTGACAGTTAAGTCTCCATCTAACCTTTTTCCATTGAACACTGCAAACATCATCCCTGCACACTTGTGATTATTTTCTGTAAGATTCCAAAAATGCATCACTTAAAAATGAAAAAGAACCCCAAAAAGTATAGGCATCTCCCAAAGAACACTTATACATAGCTAATAAATACACAAAAAGATGATCAACAGCAAATGAGAACAGCCATGAGGCAACAGTAACAACACACGAAAAGATAATACCCAGTGCTGGTGTCAATGTAAAGAAAAAGGGCACTGATTAACTGTGGTAGGACTTAACATTACTTGAATGCAAGGCAATTTAGCACACTACCTGTCAAAATTTAAGTGATGCATTTTGGAATCTTACAGAAATAATCACAAGTATGCATAGAAGGTGGTGGAGAAGACAAAGCTGAAGGAACAGAAGCACCTTGAACGTTCTAAGGGACTTAAACAGGACAATATCATAGGTTTGTGTTTCATTTCGTTTCAAAGTAGTATCTATCCCCAACATGGGGCCCTAACTCACAACTTAGAGAACAAGAGTTACATGCTCTTCTGACTGAACCAGCCAGGTACCGTTTTTTGTTTTTAAAAATAGAAATCTATCAAAAGTATAGATAATGGCTTGGAGAAAAGAGTAAGGAGGCTACTGCAGAAGTCTAGATGAAAAATAAAGGCCTGCATTAGCCAGTGACAGTGGGGTGAAAGGGAAGGAACAGTAGAGTATGTAAGCAAAGCATCCACTAGGTTCAGTGATTAACTGCAAAAGGAAAAGTTTGGCATCATTAATCAGGCCAGAGAATACTAAAGAAGTAGCTGGTTCAGGCAGGGAGGTGAACAAAGGCAATTAGGGAGGTCAAGTGCCTGAGCACATCTGAATAAACAGTCAACAAGCACAACAGGATTTAAAGACCTGGAAGGCCAGTAAGGCTAGAGAATACAGATTTGGGGAAGCCATGCCACGTGACTTAAGTAGGATGAGGATAACTAGGTAGGATGAGGTTACCTACCCTGTAATTCCCTTCTGAAATTATATGTACAATTTTATGTATATGTGCACATGTATATTTTTCCTGGTGGGGGGGGAAGTGGCACCCACAGTTTTCAGATTCTCAACAGCACCCAGAACTGTTATGAACTAAAATTACAGCAAGGAAAGAGAAGAAAACACAACCCCTAGGATAACTGGTAGGTGCAAGAGGAATGCTGACCCTGTATTAATTATTTTTCAAGAGTTATCTTTTATAGCTAGGACTTTGAGGGGGAAAAAAGGAGCACAGTAGGCTAATGTGGTTTCACTGCAGGAAAATTAGTCTCTTACCAAGGACTAATCACGTCTAGAAGTGATTGGTTAGTTCTATGAAAACCAACAGGACACTATATATAACTTACCTCGTTTTTCTTTTTCTCCTTGATCTGTGTTAGGGTTCTCTTGTTCGACTGTAGTCTGTCTGCATTGAAATTAATATACAAACCACCCAACTGCTTGATACTCATACCAGGGTCTATGCTGCTGCTTGTCAACTTCAGACTGAAAGAGAATGATCACTTAAAGATCAAGTAGTCACATCAAAATGGAAACAACTAAGACTGTATTTTTAAAAATCACTTTATTCTTCTCCCTTTTTACTGCCAATGACAAAAAAAAAAAGGAAATCAAATTTTTACAATGGAGTTTCTGAAAACCTGAAACACGTTTTAAATCTAATAAAATCATTTAGAAGAAAATTCCAGGATAAATAATGAATGAAAGTTTCTTGGGAACACATCTAAATCTATTCCTCAGATTAACTTAAAGAGGATTAAGACTATATAATATGCCAGTAGACTTCATAAAGAAAAGAATTGCAGAGGAGACACATCTGGCAATTCAGCTCAACTTCATATATAGGTGGTGAGTTAACAAATGTACATACCTCTATCTCTAAAACCAATTGGAAAGACAGGTTCTGAACTTCCAGGTTATCCAAACTTAGAATGTTTTTCTGGATAAATAAGGGCATCTGGTAGTGCCTCTAAATCAATGAGTTTTAACCAGCAATGAACATCTGTATTTCTCACCGGAGATTTTCAAAAATACAGAAGTAATACCCCGTATCTACCAAATCAGTTGGGTCTGGGCTCCTGCTATATTTATGAAGTAAGAAGTTCTACTTTTTTTTTTTTTTTTTTTAAGATTTTATTTATTTATTTGACAGAGAGAGAGAGATCACAAGTAGGCAGAGAGAGAGGAGGAAGCAGGCTTCCTGTTGAGCAGACAGCCCGATGCGGGGCTCAATCTCAGGACCCTGAAATCATGACCTGAGCCAAAGGCAGAGGCTTTAACCCACTGAGCCACCCAGGCACCCAAGAAGTTCTACTTTTATATTACTGAAAGGTCCTTTTTATAAGCAAATACAGTTACTTTCTTTCATAATTATTCATATAAACTGAGCAGCTGAAAGCTTTGATCAACCTCTACTGGAAAGTGAAATCATTCTACTGCAGTGGTTTAGCAGGGATTCTCAACCCTAAAGGTACATTAGAATTATTCTGGGGGGGGGATGTGGCTTTTAAAAAATAAGTATGCTTGAGGCTAGCCTCAGAGATTTATTTCATTGGTTTAGAGTGAAAACCGAGCATCTGTTAATGTATAGACCCTTGCCAAAGATGTATTTCCAGTGGATACAGGGCCACCGGAGCCCTGTGCCTAAGAAAAACAAATTTAAAACAGAAAAAAAGAAACTAAAGAAATAGCCTCAAAAGTCAGCACTTTTCAATGAATGCTAGACAGGATTATAGGTGATTATTTTTCTCTAGCTTTTCCCTATTTTTCAACTTCTCTACAATTAGCATAGAGAAAAGATAAAAGTTCCTTTCCTTCCCTTTTATGTTGCTCTTAACAATCATGCAGGAAAATCTTAACAGATGATTTTGAATAGATCACTGGTGGAAGAAATATGACTAACAAAGGCACCCACAGACTAGGGAAATGCTGGATAAAAGAGCTCTTCCATAAAGAACCTGAGGCAGTAGTTTTCTCAATTTCTATGTTTTCTAATATTTTATATTTTTATGGTAAATCAGCCACTTGAAATATGTATCAAAAACTTACTTTTAAAAATAAAGGTAAAACTTACAGTTTAGACTTTGTGCTATTTAGTAAGTCGTCTTCATCACTAAACTCACTATCTTTGTTTCTGTCATGGTCTGATGGTTCTTCACTTTTTTCATCCTCTTCCTCCTCTTCTTCTTCCTCAGTGGCAACTTCACTTGCCTTGTCTCCCTCATCCAAGTAAAAATGTTTATCAGTACTCAATCCAGGAGTTGTGTCAATTACAAACAATGCATTGTCACATGACATATTTTCTGATTCTCCATTTGGTGACTCCTTTTGACCATTATTTTCAACAAAACACACAGTGTCCTCTTCATTCTCACTATTTTCAGACTGCTGGCTTTCATCGCTGCTGAGAACTAATAAAACAGAATCACCCTTGTCCAGGGATGTGTGGAGCTCAGACTTGAATAGTTTGTTTTCACACTCAGAATCTACATCCCTTCCTTCATTCCTATCTTTGCTGATACCTGTAACTGTGCACTCTTCTTCATCACTACCACCATCAACAAATTCTGTCAAGTCACTTGTTTTTATGGTGCTCTTTCTCTCTTCATTCCATCTGTCCACTTCCACCACTGCAAATGTTTGAGCTAATGATTTCATTATAGCCTCACAGTTCAGATTGGAGGGCTCTGATGTAGTCTTATTATTTTGGGGGGTTGAATGCCTTTGAGAAATTAACAGCTGAATGCCAGCGTCCTGAGGTTCAGAAAGGCTCTCCAACTGAGAATTTTTCTTATTTACTTCTTCTTCCTCATCTACTATTCCCTTGGCTTCTTCATCTAAATTCTTACAATTCTGCTTTGTAATTTCTTTGAGAGGTGCAACAATGGCCTTTTTCTCCTCTCTTATATTAAAACATTGGTGTTTTTGCACTGTTTGTTTTTTTTCGGAATTTCTGTGGAAGGAATCATCATCGAAGTCATTATACATTTCATTATTACAGAAATTTGGCTTATTTATCTGAGAAGGAGATCTTACTAGTAAACAAGGTGTTTGTCTGGTATCTGAATCCTCTGAATTCATAGGCATATTTATGATTTGCTTTTCATTTTCTGGTACAATATCAGTATCTTTCTCTTCAGTGTGTCCGTGTAATTTCTTCTGCATACTTCTCGTTCTCATAGTTGCAACTCCGGGAAATGAAGAAATGTCTGAGTATGATGACTCAGCATCAGAAATCACTTCTGCATGTAATTCTTGGCTTGCGTCTCTTACAGATTTAGCCTTACTTGTTCTGGTACTTGTAGTTATTGTGCGCGGCACAATTCTAGAAATACCTGAGACATGTGATTCAGCTTCAGAGTCACCATCGTCTTCTTCAATATGAGACTGATTTATTGGAGTTATTTTCAGCCTTTTCCGAACACTGGACACTGGGGTGCATGCAACTAAGATCTGCCGTCTCCTAGTTACTCTTAAAATGGGATCCTGGAGTTCATACACAGAAGAACAATTGGACTCTGCTTCAGAGGTCTCTCCATCAAGAGATGGTTTGTTCATTTCAGATAATGAGACTGTAGTTCCGCTCTTTCTCTTTCT
>CM052900.1:95541572-95573393 GCA_028534135.1 Potos flavus | reverse complement strand
GTTTGCAGTATTTATAACATTTTTTTTTTTTTGGTAACGACGTACTCTTGTCTTATTCGTGAAATTAAATATTAATTTAATTTTTTATTAATGAAATCGAAAGACTCGGCTGGGGTAAAAATGTATTTGTTAAATGTTCCAGAAACTCAGAGACTAGGGAGCTATCTAATTTAAAGGTGAGATGGTGACGGATCAAAAATAAGCGGAAAAGAAGAAATGTTAAATTTTAAGGGAGAGCGGTAATTTTTTGCAGTGAAGAGAATGACCAGAATTAAGAGAATGTGTTTGGTATTCTTTTAGGATGAAGTATGGCGAGTTAGAATGTATTTGAGGGGAATGGAAAGGGATATTGTTGGAGGTGAGAAAGGATGAATTCTTCACCAAATCTATATAACAGAAAACCAGTTTTTTTCATATATTCACGAAACAGATTTTTCTTTGGGCACATGGTCACCCAACTAAATATAGGTCCTTTCATAGTTTCCCTTGCAGCCAAATGGGACTGACTAAATTTTGGCCAATTAGTATAAATTGTTGTGTAGCTCTTTAGGGAAATAGGAAAAGAGGAGATCCTTCCTACCTTCTTTATTTTTCTCCCTGGAAAGCTGTATTCTCGGGTTTCAAGGAGCAAGTTTGTGCAATGAAGATAAGGGCCACACTTTAGGGATGGCAGAGCAGCGAGAAAGAAAACATGAGTCCCTGACAACTGATGGAGCTGCCCTATCCTCAACAGCCCACTTCTGGATCTGTTTCACCTGGAACACGTCTTCCCCCCAAGTTTTTATTTAAATTCCAGTTAGTTAACATACAGTATAATATTAATTTCAGGTGTAGAATTTAGTGATTCATCACTTACAACACCCGTCTTCTTAAAGTTACTGTTTTTTGAGGATTTTCTGTTATTGCAGCTGAGCCAAATCCAAATGAAGGATGGAATAAAAAAACAGAGATGGAGTTAGCCACAGAAGAATGCTCCTTTCTTTGAGGCAGGAGGGAAGAGTTAATATTTGAAGTAGAGAATGTAAATGCAAGGAAATTAAAGTGGAGGGACGAAAAGAAGGGGGGCTTTTAGATGGATAACCTCAATCTTCTCTGTAAATGGAAGATTCATCTGGCTAGAAGAATGGAAAAAGGTTTAGATTGACCCTTGTGGGGGATGTGGTAAGGAAGAAAAAGAAGAAATCTTACTATTTTTTTTTAAAGATTATATATTTGAGAGAGAGCAAGAGAGAGAGCATGAGTAGTGAGGAGAGGCAGAGTGAGAGGGAAAAGCAGGCTCCCTGGCTGAGCAGGGAGCCTAACGTGGGACTCAGTCCCCGGACCCCGAGATCATAATCTGAGCTGAAGGCAGACACTTAACTGACTGAGCCACCTAGGCACCTCAAAGAAGGAATTTTAGTATGGCCACGTAGTAATGAGACTATGTAAGAGGAAGAACATAAAACAGGCTAGATTTCAAGAGAAGGTAGAATTGATGTAGAGGAAGGAAAGTGAAACTATTGGAGTTACATGCATTAACTCATTAACTCTACAACTTTAACATCAGCAAACGTATGAAAATGAAATTAAGATCACAAGAGTGTGTATAGAAAATTGGGGAATACTAGAAAATCAATGTGTAATATTCACTTGCAAGCATGACCACTTTAAAGTAAAACAAAAACTCCCAAACATTACAATCTAACAAGATTAAGAAACAAAATACAAAAATTAAAATGTCAGTACATATTCATAATCTGAGAAGACTGAGCTGGTCTATTATCAACATGTTAGCTGATAATAGGCAAAACTGCAACGTGTTCTGTTTTTGTTTTATGTGGGCTTACCAGGTCTGCCCTGTTTCCATTTCTACCTTTTTGCCACCACCCTCTTTACCCAATGTGGATTTAGGGCAAATACCCAATTTTAGGTAAATATAGTATGAAAATACAGTAGTTATCACTCAGGCCCAAAGGGAAACTCTCCCTTGATAGTCAATATTTTACTAATTAAACCCTTAAACTGAAGGGTTGAATCTCTCCCTGAAATTTCAGGCATTAACCAAAAGATGACAGTTTTAGTTCATGAGCCTTCTAAAAATAATGCTTGTAGTTATTCCGCATTATTACATGTAAAACATTAAAGTTTGGCTTGTAAGATGGTCCCCAGTGACCCCATCTCCCAGTTTCAAACCCTTGAGTGGGGGCTTGACCTGGTGATAATGAAAAGAATGTCAAAAGTGATGGCTATCTCTTTCATGATAAGGTTGCCAAAAAAGTTGGCTTCCATCTAGCACCCTCTCACCTGTTCATTCTGTGGGAAGCTAGTCGCATGTTATGTGCTGTCCTATGGAGAGGGCGATGTGTCAAGGAAATGAGGGAGGCCTCTTGGCCTATAGCCAACAAGGAACTCAGTCCAGCCAACAATCATATGAACGAACTTCGAAGCAGACCCACCTCAATCAAGCTTATAGGTGAGACTGTAGTCCCAGCAGACACTTTGACTGTAACCTCTTGAGACACCTTAAGGTACCCAGAAACAGCAATAAATGTCATTATCAAATAATTTTGTCTGCTCTTTCATGTCTAGCTTTCACTCAGCATGTGTCTGAGATTCATCTGTTACTATATATAATTTTTATTGCTTAGTATCCATTGTATGATTATAATACAGTTCATTTATCCATTCAACTGTTAATAGCATTTGGATGGTTTCCAGTGTTCAGCTATTATGAATAAAGTGCTATATACATTTATATATGTCCTTTTTGGACATCTGTTTTTATTTCTCTTGAGTAAATACCTAGGAGAATAATTCCTTGGCCATATAGTAAGTGAACACTGAATTTTGTAAGAAATGCCAAGGTATTTTCCATAGTAGTCATACCTATGTCTAGGTATGTAAAATGTCATTTTACATTTCCACCAGCAATATGAGAGTCCCGCTTGCTCCACATCCTTGTCAACACTTGGTACTGTCAGTCTTTTAAAATTGTAGCTATTTTGTATTCTAGTGATGTTTCCTTGTGGTTTCAAATTGCATTTCCCTGATAATGATGTTAAGCACTTTTAATGTTTCATTGGCTATTCATGTTATCGTTGCAGAAAAATCTGTTCTAACCTTTTGCCTATTTTTTATTGGGTTGTCTTATTATGAAGTTATAAGTGTTCTTTATGCAATCTGAATACAAGACTATTATAGACATAATTTACAAATATTTTCTCTCATTCTGTGGGGTGTCTCTTCACTTTCTTGACAGTGTCCTTTGAAGTGCAATTTAAAAATAAATGGATTATGCCTTGTTTTTCATCAGAAATATGTACTGGAAATATTTTCCCCCAGTCTGTGGCTTGTATTTTCACTTAAGTGTCTTTTGAGGGACAGAAGATTTAAATTTTATTAAATCCAGTTACCAGTGTTTTGTTTTTATGGTTTTTTTGTTGTTATCAAAAAGCTTTGCAGCCAGTTTTAATTTTCCTGCTTTGTTCTAATTCCATACACACCAAACTAAGATGAAATTTTCAACTAAAAAAAAAAAAGACAAACAAAAAAAGACATTTCCTTCTAGGGAAGGAAATCAAGAGTTTCATCAGGAAGAGTATATATGCTGGAAATCAATAGAATATTATCTTCAAATTGCTCAGGGAAAGTATTTGGAAACTTAGAACTCCATAATGTCAAGTGATCATTTAAGATTGAGAACAAAATGAAGACATTTTCAGGCACACAGACCTACAAAGTTTACTGTGCTCAAAGACCTTCAGTATAAGAATTACTAATGACACACTTAAGAAAAAAGAAAACTTAAATGGAGTAGGATGCAAGAATCAACAGTGAAGAGAAAAACAGAGCTGAGTCAAAGTAATGCATACTATAAAACATGAACCTTTCAAAATAAAGGACCAACAGACACATAAAAATCTTGTATGACATTTTATACATTTATTCGTTGTTGAGAGATACATATTAAAGTTTTGTTTGGCTTTTCTGGTAGTGAGACTATAACAGCCATATTCTATTTGGGGGATATGGGTAAGTTTTTTAGCTTTTTTTTTTAAGGTAAAATATTACATTTCCGACCTTACTCTTGTTTCAACAGAAGCAATTCCTTTCTATCTGTAAGGGCAAGCTCTTTAAGAAAGTGTTTTCACTGAATTTCTAAAGTTTACATATAAATTGTTCATCATTCAGTAAAAGCCTATTAACAAACAAGGCAAACAAAGGTCTCTGTCAGAATACCACTCATTGTCTCATCCTACTCGAAGGCTAATTTCTTCAAGGGAGCCTCCTAGCAATAGATATTCCCTAGCCCCACTTCCTTCTATTTGCCCCCAATCCCTTTTCCTCACTTTGATCATTAACAGATGGATTCTACTGCTCTAGTTCATGTACAGATCTCTCTCCCTCCACCACATATACTATATGCTCCTTGAAGACAGAGGTTCTTTTATTATTGGTGTCTGTCTGCTAATACTTTACACAGTGGCTGGCATATAGTAGGCATTTGATAAATCTTTGAATGAATGAATGCATGAATAGCTTTATGGCTTGGATATTTAAAAATTATTCATAATTTATTTTCAAATCATACTCAATTTGAGTTCAAATAGGTCAAAATCAATATAATACCCCAGGATGCTTTCAACTATTCAAACAACTCAAACAATATACAACACACTTTATTTTAATTAGATAATTCATAATACTCATTATATAGGTGAAATTAAAGACTATTATAAATATTAATGCTTTATATTTTGCCTATAATTTATAATACACCATTATAGACACATAAAAGTAGAATTATCTAATGAAAGCATTTTCCTAAGTGTATTTCTAATTCTAAAAAATATTAATGAAAGTTATGTTACATAGTTTTCGAAAATATGACATATTGCATCAACAACTTTATGGGGAAATGACAGGTACAAGTTCTGGTACATTAGGATGTTAACTTTAAAAAATATGTTCAGGATCATAAGTTGGTATATTTGATTATGAAAAGAAATGGTTTAAATTCTCATTAAAATAACTTCAAATTTCTCTAAATGTACAATTGGCAGAGAGATGAACTGTTGATCATTTCATTCCCCCAATCCTGAAAATGCTGGGTGGAAAAGCTGGAAGAAAATCTGCTCAAAAATGAGATGTAATTAAATGAATCTCAGACCTTTCATTACTGAAAACTGAGTTACTAGTTAGCTCTGGTAGGAAAAAGTCTGACCATTCATTCAAAATAGAGTAACTTTATTTTCCATTCCACACATAGCTGTTTAAATGATCTTGAGAACAGAAAAATTATTAGCTATTTGTGATCCAATCTAGCACTGGCTATCCCTAAATGGATACCACTAGCGTACTGGCACAACGTAGTCTGCAGAATTTACACCATGTGAACATATTTTATAAGACATCTTGGTCCTTCTGCTGACTGCAGCTTCTTGGATGAGAATATAAGATAGACTCATCACAGAACAAATTCTAAGTTACAGTACATTGTGTTAATGTAAGGCTCCAGTGTATTTTGGAAATGTAATAGACTGTAGCTTCTTTTCGTGTTTACTGGAAAAAAAAAACCCAATTATATAAATTCTTTCTACCTTGAGTCATTGGATACACCTCTCCCCAGAAAACATATCTGTTATATAACTACTGATAACTTAGCTTTCAGCTTTAAGCAATTATTTGGTAGTATTCCTGTTCCTCATTTTATGGCTTTTTAAACATTAAGTCCTTAAATATTTGAAAAGCGTTCACTATATTTTGACAGTTTACAAAAAAAAAAAAAAAAAAAGATGTGAACACTAGTTTGGAAAATTGTCAAGTCTTGAAAAATCATTTTTTAAAAAATGGTTATTCAATAACAGAAATTAAAGGTACAGAAGTGAAACAAATAAAAAACTCTCATTTTAAAATTAAATACATACATGATCCCCTTCACAAAATCAATCTATAATCTTGCTTCTTTGTCAAGAGAAGAGAGGTATGGATCAATTAGTAACTTTTTTTTTTTTTCATTTTCAAAATAACCCTTTAAACAATCCATTTTTATAAGTCTAGGGTTTTAAAAAGCAATAAATGTGATATAAAGTTCCCTCTTAAAATATCTTGACCAATTCACTGTTTAGGCTTAAATTAAAATGAGCATTTGTTTAAAGACTTACGTTGTATGAAAAAATGTTGCACATTTCCAAATAAAAAAGTTAACCATATACATTCAATAACATTACATACAATTAACATAAAGGCTATTTAAGGCTTCAGGAAGGTCTAAGTCTAAATGAATTTTAGCAAGTAAATCAGCTGATTTCATGTTACAATTTTAATGATCAAATTATCCAACCAGTAAATGACAAAATCTTATTTAGGATAGGAAGAATCTGGTGTATTTACCTTTTTTTTGTTTTTCTAAAAGATCTATTTATTTGAGAGAGAGAGAGCGCCCCACTCCCCACACACACCCACATGCACTGGGGCAGAGGGAGAGGGAGAGAGAGAATCCCAAGCAGACTGTGGTGCTGAGAGTCAGAGCCCTATGTGGGGCTTGATCTCATGACCCTGAGATCATGACCTGAGCCAAACCAAGACTCCGACACTTAACCAACTGCACCACCCAGGTGCCCCTAGTGTATCTGCTCTGAATATGTGGAACCACTTTTCTTTGAAGTTGAAAAAACTTGGGCAAAATTAGTTTTATATATTAGTTTATTTTTTTAAGATTTTATTTATTTATTCGAGAGCGAGAGAGAGCGAAAGAGTGAGAGAGAGCATGAGCGGGGGGAGGGGCAGAGGGAGAAGGAGACTCACTGCTGAGTAGGGAGCCTGATGCAGGGTTCAATCTCAGGACCTTGGGATCATGACCTGAGCCAAAGGTAAACGCTTAACCGACTGAGCCACCCAGGCGGCCTATAGTAGTTTTTTTTTTTTTTTTTTTTAATAAGCCATGTATTAAGACACATGGTTTAAAAGTACTGATTGACATACAAGAGATTTTTGAATAACTTTTCAAACTATTTGGGTTACAGATACAAATTTACAGAACTAAGGAGACCTGTAGTCTATATCAAAGGCCACACCTTATTTATTTGCTATTTTCTGGTTCTTAAACTAATGAAGAATTATAATAAATAATCTATAAACTCTCCTAGTTCTAAAGCTTTGATTATATCATTTTGCTTTTAAATATAGTTAAGACCGTGTCTCAAAAAAAGTCTAAATAGACAATGTTGCCCTTGAATTAAAGATTTTTTTCACTCCTTTTCTGGCTGTTAGTCCCTCCAAGTCAAATATTACATATTTTACTCAAGTGATTCTGACTCTCTGTGCCCCCTTCTCCCCAGAGCCTACAGAGCCCAGCACATGGTAAACACTCAATACTTATTGAATATTCTTGAATGAACAGCAAAATATTAAGGATGGATCAAGTATTAAAAAGAATCTGGAGATAAAAGTTGCTTTTATAAAACCCCCAAATAATAATTTCAAAGCTTCTGGTCTTTTTCAGATTTACTTTGGTTTGTCTTGGAAATAACAGCAAGGAAAATATGGCGCAACAATAGAAGATTAAATCATTATAGGTAAACTACAAGCTAGGACAGTTAAGTTTTCATTCACGTATTGAAGAAATGAATTTTACTTACCCTACTGGTAGATCCCAGCTACTCCAGTTACTCTGGGGTATAATCATCTTATCAATAACAGAAAAAATATCTTCCAGTATTTCAGTTTTTACAATTGTAATTAAATTGCTTACACTATAGAATAAGAAGCCATTAATTAATTTTTGGAAATAAAAAATATGTATGTACATTACCCTGATACCTAGGCCCAAAATATATCTAACAATTATTCTTGATTTCTATTAGTCATAAAAATAAAGGAAAAATATATTGCAAGTATTTTCTTTATAGACAATTTCAATTAGAAAACAATAGTTTAATGAAAACATGTGAGTGAACTGATACGGAGGCAAGAGAAGTATTCAAAACCTGACAGATAACATATTGTCAAATATAACTGAAGAGTATCGGCCTCCATGACACCATTTACAGGCAGTAACTGATTTTTATACATCTCAATTTTATCTTCTATTCAAGGAAAATACAAGTCAGTAGGTTATGATCCTAAGTCGTAGTTAAGAACCCCTTCTTTTAGCTTGTAAAATGTAGCCTTTGGATTTGATAATTCCTCTGCTTTTAACAATGACAGAGTACCGCAGTAGCCACAGGGGCACCCACTCCTGCGCTTGAATGTCAGGGATGCTTTCCTGAAGAGCTTCTTGGAAACTGGCTTCAGAAAGCAGTTCTTAAAACAAACAAGTAAAAACCCAAAGTGTTAAGTTTGAAAATAACAGCACTTTACTACGTAGGTAAGCATTTAAATACAACCAAAGAAACAATTCCAAATCGAATACAAAATATGTTTTTCCTTCATGTGTGCTATAAATCTAAACCAGAATATCAAAAAGATCCAGGCAGTTCTTGAGAAAATCCCTACACCTCTACCCCAGCCTATTTCATTCATAACCTCTGGTGAGTGGAGCCTGCTTTTTTTCTTTTTTGAAGACTTTAAGGCAATTCTAATGTAGAACCAGTGAAAATACAGAAGAGTACATACATAGAAGAAAAAGGAAAGGTACTCATAATCCTATCAACCAGAGACAGATTACTTCCATTGCCATGTATATCCTTCCAACATTTTTCCTGTACCTTTCTATATCTCAAAAACTGAAAGTCATGCTATAGTTACAACCTAATTTACTTATCTTTTCAACTTTTATTATGAATCTTATGTAATTAAATATTCTGTGGAAGTATAATTTTTAATAATTATCCAGATACTACATTATATAGATATCATAATTTATATATTTCCTCATTGTTGACCAAAAAATTTAGGTTTTTCATAGTATTTTGCTAATAAAATAATGCTATGCTGAACATCTTTAAAATACATGTCTGGCTATGGAATGACAAAGGCAAAGTACAAGTACATTTTGAAGGCCTGATAAGACAGTATATTGCCAATTGCTTTCCAGAAAGGCACTTCTACTAGTAGTTGATAATGTTAGAGTGCCAATCTTACCACATCCTCATGAGCACCAGCAATCATTTAAAAACTCTTTGGCAATGTTATCTTTTTATCTGCATCTCTTTGATGAAATAATTTTCTAATTCCACGTTGATGTCCAACCCCTTGACTCCTGCTCTGATGTACTACTCCCCTCCTCACTGCCTCTTCTCCATCCACACTGGCCTCATACCTGCATCCTGAAATCCTCAAGCACACTCACACTTTCGGGCCTTTGAATCAGCTGCTCCCTCTTCCCTGAACACTCTTCTTCCAGATTCTCACAGGGCTCTCACCCTTCCTGCAGGTCTCTGATTAATGTCTCCTTAGCAGAGAGGCCTCCCTGACTTGTCGTGTATAAAACCCCTAACCTGGGCATTCTTTTTCTCCCTCAGCCAATTTTTCTCCATAGCACATACCACCATTTCTCACATTGAACATTTACCTTATTGTCCATCTCCTCCCAACAAAATATAAATTCCATGAGGGTTGGAATTTATCTGACTTGGTCCTTATGGTCCTAGTACTTTGAATAATGACACACTGTAGGTAGTCCAATGTCTGTTGAATCAATCAAGCAATATGGCAAGATTCTACCAGGGTCAGAATCAACGACACAGATAGAGACTAAGTGACCATCTATACAGTATGATTTGGGAGTGCTAAAGGACCCACCTGACCCAAAAGAACTGCTGTGATATTTGAGTAACATCATTAGTAAACTCTCAGTAAATGTTAGCTATTATCACGTGCCAGGCACTTTTCTGAGTATTTTACATGTATTAGCTCCTTTAATCTGCATATTAACCCTACAAGATAGATAATATTCTCCCCTTTCCAGGGGGCAACTGAGGCAGAGAGGTTGGATAACTTGCCCAAGGTCATGCAGCCAGTAAATGGCAGCTTTCATAAATGGAAGGCAAATACCTCTTTGGGAAAGTAACATGAACACGAATTTGTTTATCAGTCTATCTGACAGAGAACAGGACCTGGAGGGAATGAGGCATAAGGCAGATCAGATTTAATGGGAATCAGGGGAGGGTAAAACAAATAAAAAGGGGAAGGTTCTGAGTCAGGATCACCTACTTCACAATTTTACCCTGACTGTGGTTAAACTGTTACCACAACTTCTAGAACAAAGAGTAATGGAAAATAAGCACTTTTTGAAGAATAGGATAATTTTAGAATAGGGGATGGGCTTTAGAGGGGACTTATAACTCTAGTTTAGATGACAAGTAGAGTTAAATATTTTGCAACTTTGATTGCTTAAAAAAATAAAATGTGACACATAATCAGAGAGCAACGCTATTCATCAACTTAACTACATACTTTTAAATTAACTATGTGAGCTCTTTAGAATCAGAAAACACAATAAATCTTTTAAGAAAAAGAATTGCTTCGTTACAGATCAAAGTGAAGATTCATTAATGGTATAAGCAGGATCAGCCTATAAATTCTAATCAAAGGGTTTAGGATTAAAATTAGAAAGACATCCAAATGTCAAGTTATGTCATTAAAGCAAAAACATACCAAAAAAGGATTAAACCACTCTTCTCATATGTATATGCAATTTATTTTGCAATAAGAACAATGCATTACTACACACCCCCATGCCAATATCTAGATACCATGGAAATAAAATACCAGATACCTTAGTCTTTTCCTATTTCCTTTCCTACTAGAAAAAGGAAAGAGTTTTTTCAAGTGGAGCTAGAACGGGATGCAGGCTCATCCATCAGCTATAGATAATAATTACTATTGGAAGCGCCCTCTAAGCCCCCCACAAAGCAAGCAGATAAATGATATAATATCTGCCAACATAATAGAAAGTTGGAAATTAAATGGTTTATGTTTCACAATAAATCGGCATAGAAAGTCTTTGTTAAATTTTCACTAAGATGACTTTTCTTTAAATGAATCTAATTACTTATGAAAGTAATTACTGAAGGGAGAAGCAAAAGTCATTATCTCCTATTCTGGTATCATTTAAATGGAAACTGATTAAGAAAGTAAGGTTTTCAGACTGAAATACTACAATGCTAATATCTCAAATGAAAAAGATAGTACAGTATAGGGGAAAGGCTCCCAGTTCAGCCAGGACCAAGTCCAAGTTTAAACTCTGCCCTGTGCCAGCTGGATGACCTTGGCTAGTTTCTTAAATTCTGAGGCTCTATTTCCTCAACAATAAAATGCCTCATTTCAGCTGTTGTAAGGATTACAGATAATCCCTCTAAGGCATTTAGCATGATGATTAGCATTTGAGGAGCAAAAACTATTAAAACTCCTCCTCCTCCTCCAAAACAGTAAAAAAATGAGAATGGGGCAGACTGCTAAATAAATAAGTATAAAGTGTAAAACATTCTCTTCCTAGCTTTCCTACTTATCCTGTAAAATGTTGATAAAACACGCTGTAGAAAGCAGACAAGCCATTCTCATTAATCAAACAGTGTTTTTGATTGGCACGAAATGTACAGGTCCTGAGAGTAATGATTAATAAAATACCTAATCAATTACCTATTCTAAGATGCTTAAATTTCAAATTAAATTTTATCTGCCTCTCTTTCCGGATATTTACCCTATTTAACTAAGTGGCTGTTTGGTACACTTTTTGCTGTACTACACAAGATTTTATATGATGCTATTTAGAATATCTTAAAAGATCTTTTTTGTGTAGCTTAATATTATTTACAAACTTCAACAGACTGGATGTTCAGAAAAATCCCTTCAATTTTTTTTCTCATCGATAGACAATATAAAGCTTTCTGAAACTAAATGTATACATATTTTGGACTATGAAGAAAAGTTCTAGGTAACATTTATCATTGTACAAAATTAAAAATGGTGGTGGGTATTAAGGAGGGCACGTATTGCATGGAGCACTGGGGTGTGGGGCATAAACAATGAATCTTGGAACACTGAAAAAATAAAATTTTAAAAAAAATTAAATTTTAACAGTAGCTTCTCGTAAGATAAAAGCTCATGACCAATCAACAAATGAAAATCTCAGTCTTACCTTTTGGATCATTATGAGTCAATAGCTGTATGTCAAATTGTTTAGCAAATGCAGTCAAGTCAGGTGGCATCACACAGCAGGAGGCAAGATTAACTTGGTTACTATTTGGTTTTACCTAGAAGCGAAAAAAATCATGACATTGCACTAAATAAAGTACTGCAAAAAGTGGAAAGCAATAAAAACAACACAATTTTATAAAACATGAAAGATTTCATTTTATAGTGCTTAAAATTTATAAAACATTTTCATATGAATATATTTATTAATGTATGCTTTTTAAACTCATATTAGTGGTAACAGGGAAAGGAAAGCTTGGGGGGGGCCAATATAGTACTATACCCTTAGAAACTCTCCTCCTACAATCTAATTCACTTGCCTCAGAAACAAACATGGTTATAAGTGTGATGATTCCAGCTAAAGAGGAAATAGGTCTTAAAGGTAAAGGATCAAATAGAAACGATGAGAATATTTAGTGTTAAAGTATAAAATATGGTTATAAATCAGGCACATTTTGAAAAAGAATTAGATAATTTCTAATAGTTGCTCTGGTTAATTTGCAGATACATTTCAGATCACCCAAGTCTCTCCAGCAGAATCTTAGCCACATTCTGGCTATCACCAAATCAAAGGGAGAAGGGACAATACTTTCTCTAAGGTCTTCCTGTCCATAAGAGACTGAAAGCTCTGCAAAGGAGAAGGCTGGGGATCAAGTAAAAGTAATAAAGAAAAAAACAGAGAGTAAAGGTAAAATACTGGTAAGCAACTTCTCTAAATAATATTGTACGTTATTAGAGGCCAGAGAGTGGTGGTGATTCATTTATGACACCTATTCCTTAGTCTATGAACCAAAAGTCTTTTATATCTTTAAATAAGAGCAAAATATTTGTTACATATGATATTCCCTTACCTAAGAAATCAGAACCAAGACCTAATCATATCTAAAGAAAAATGTAATTTTTTTTTTTAAATGTAATATTTTTATCACAGAAGTAAAACTGAAGGAAATAGCCTGAATTCATTTTGGCTATAAATGCTTCAGCACACATTTTCTAGTTTTTTGTCACTCCTTTTAAATGAGATTAATACTAAGGTCAATTAAGTATATGTTTGAGATGAAAAAGGCCAGTGCTTTAGATAAAGCTTGCTTCAAAACTCCAATTGGAATGGACACCCTCCTCCCCCCGCCCCTTGAGAGTCCAGCAGACACTGAACAGTGTGAAGCAAAGACTAAACGACAGGCTCCTCCCAGAGTGCTTGTGATCTAGCTGTGCTTTACCTGTGCCCACTGATACAGCTGTTCCAACTGAGTTTTGTCTAGATCAGAGGTACCTATGGCAACAATCTTTTTGCTCTGAACCAAGTTTTCTAATTCCTCCCAGTAAGGCTGCAAATGCTCCAAGGAGAGATTAACTCCATCTTCAATAGGAGGTGAAGCAATGATCACAGAATCCAGCTGTGCAACTCCAAGAACTGAACAGGCTGATGTGAAGGAAAACACAATAGGATAAATATTTGCTACATAATGAAAACGGGTATTTCTAATGTCCCTCAAGTATCCCACTACATTTTGTCCATACAGTTCACTAGTTTTCTAATATAGATTATTTCATTCAGTTTCATAATTTACCTATCATTTAAAACACTGCCATCTCTTAAAAAAGTATAAGCCCCTGTTCATCTACTTGGTCTGTGTGGCAGACTGGTCAGTTTCTTTGACCTGCTTCCTTCCTAGAGACTCACAGCTCTGACAGTCCTTCTGGGGAACAGGCCTCCTCATTTCCTAGGCCCCAGGAATTTTTTGGTAGCTTCTTTATCTTCAAATTTTCTTCTCCAGTTCTACTAGTATCTTGTATGGATGATCATAGGAATTCTGACTTCATATTCTGTAATTTGTAGTCATGGCAAAGAATAGTCTTGAGACTGAAAAACTAAATTTATGGTCCTAATCTATATTTTAGAGGTAAATAATTTAATTTAAGGGGTAAAAATAATTTAAAATAATTTAAGGGGTTTATTTTAAATGATTATTGTTCATTACATAGTTATAGTAGAGAGCTAATTATTTAGGTGTTCAACATCTATAATACTGAAAGAATGTTTTAAAAGAAAAAATGCTGAATTGTAATATCACAATAATCTAACCAAGTGCTGAACGAAGATGAGAATGCTTGTTTTGTTTTGTGGCAATGGTAGTCATGGGGTTTCATCTATAGTACTATAAGAGCTAAGAATATGGTTAAGGAGAACTTCATCTCCAAACATATAGTTAACAATTATGTTACATCTTTTACGTTCCTCATATATTCAAAATATGAACCTACATAAGTCGATATGATCTGACAGAAGCCTTAAGAAATTAGGCTAGAACTTTAAAAAGTAAAATTGGAATGACCTCATCTTCTTTTTCACCTGGTCCTGAACTCAAGATATAACTAATACACCTACACTAATTTAAAGTTATGAAGGTTGGGTGCCTGGGTGCCTCAGCCAGTTAAACATCTGCTTTTGGCTCAGGTCATGATCCCAGGGTTCTGTAATCGAGTCCCACATCAGGCTCCCTGCTCAGCGGGAAGCCTGCTTCTCCCTCTCCCACTCACTCTGCTTGTGTTCCCTTTCCTACTGTCTCTCTGTCAAATAAATAAAATCTTTAAAAAAAATAAAGTTATGAAGGTAAGAAGTTAAATTTTTGCTTACCCATGTCAACTGCATTTCTTGTTGATGATGATGAGTTCGATCCTACAATAAACAGTTTTGCTGGGTAACAAAAGAAAACAAAACTGATTACTACATTTTGGTAACATTCTACTAGACAGTATCAACACTGCCAACAATACTAAGTTGACAGAGAAGCCTGAATGAATTATTTTTCCTTTCCTAGTCACATAATTTTATGGTTTTCATTTTAAGACATGAAAGTACCTTTCCATTGTAATTTTTAAATTACATGCCAATTGCCAAAAAATATCCATTTGTCAAAACAAAAAAGCAAATATTAATTTTCCATTTGTTAGAAGGCAGGTCACATAAATACACAAATTACTCAAAATGTAGATTTTTACGAATTAAATATTAATGGAAGTGGAACATATTATATACATTCTCCAATAATAAAAGGCCATGCTAAAATTGCTTGTAATGTGAAGAAAAACGAAAAGAAAAACCCCACAATCCCACCTTCCTAATACAGTCATTTTAATTTTTAGACATTAGCTTCTAGCTTTTGGTCATATGGGGCAGGGTATAACATTTATTCTACTTCTGTTTAGTTTACATTTATGTAATATTTTTTTACATCTTTATAAATTAGTTAGTTCTCCTGACATTTTTTTACCATAATAGCAACATATATTCACTCTAGAAATGAGAAAAACCAAGGGGAGGGGTGTTGGGGGATGGAGTAACTGGGTGATGGGCCTTAAGAAGGGCACGTGATGTAACGAGGACTGAGTCTTATACAAGACTGATGAATCATTGAACTCTACCTCTGAAACTAGCAATACATTATATGTTAATTAAATGAATTTAAATTTTAAAAAATGGGGAAAAAATAGAAATGAGAAAAACCCAAAAGTAGAAAGACAGACTAAAAAAAATTGCCAACAGTCTCATCACTGAAAGTAGTCACTGTTTAGATTTTTGCATACTCTATTTTTAATAATTTTACATACTCATTTTTAATGGTTAAACATTATTCTGTAATTTTGATAGGGTATAACTCAAATGATTTCCTACTTTTTGAACATTTACATTAGTTCCAGTTTTTTGTTATCACATACAATGCTAAAATAAACATCTTGGTAACTTTGTTCAACTTTCTGCTGAAGCATTTCCCAAGGACAAATTTATGAGTCAAAGGCTACGCTCTTCTTTGTGAATTTTTTTTTTTAATATTTTATTTATTTATTTATTTGAGAGAGAGAAAGAGCATGACCTGGAGGAGGGGCAGAGGGAGAGGGAGAGGCAGATTCTCCACTGAGCGTGGCCAGATGCGAGCTCAATCCTAGGACCTGAGCAGAAATCAGACGTTTAACTGAGCCACCCAGGTGCCCTGAATTTTGTTCCTTTTTATTTACTTCCTACTTTTATATAAAAGATTTGTACCAGTTTACCAGCCAACTAAAAGTTAAGAATTGCTCTCCTAACAATGTACAACACTATCAAAAATATAGTTTTTGCTAATTTAGTATATACAATATATACCTGTCCAGGACTGCATTCATTGGCGTTTCTTTGGCTACAAAAAAAGCTGAGTAGTTTTCTATTAAAATTGAGGCTTTCACTTTTCACTTTCAAACTCAAATTTATTTATATAGATTTACTTTATGTAAATTCACTGTTCAAAATCTAAATTTACTCAGCAGACAGGTAGAGTAGTAGTAGAGAAAATCAGAAAAGGGAATGGAGAGAAAGGGGGCTAATGAAATATCTAAATATAAATTGCCTGGTATTCAACAAACAACAAATTTACCTTGTACATTTATTTGTCCTTTCCTTTCTACTGCTAGATAATCTTCCTAAAGCATTGCTTTCCTTACTGGACTTCTCTATTTAAAAGTCATCACCACTCTGCTACCAACCAGGTGAGAGTCACTTCACCACTTTAATCCACCCATTGCTCCCATAATTATACTCCATGAAACCCTCCCTACCACTATCCCTCTCGCCATGAATTTGTGCCATTTGAAATGGTCTCCTTTCTCCGAAACAAGAGGCATTCTCAGATAGGTAGAGAAAGGAAAGCTCTTCATATGGGGAAAATTTTGATACCTATCAAAAATTTCAAGCCTTCTAGGAACTGAGGACAACCTGTAAGAGCTTCAGAATGGATCTAAACCATGAGGAACTGCAATCAACCACAGAGAAGAGGTTGCTTTTAATTCCTTTCCAACACAAATAAAAATGGGAAATTAATAGAAAGAACTGGGTTATGCAGTCAGGCATACCTGGATGGATTCCTGGTTCAACCACTTACTGGTTACACAACAACTTTCAAGTTATTTAACATCACTTGTGCAATGGGGACCCCTCTCTTTCTCTCGCTCACTTGCTCTCTATCTCAAATAAATAAATAAAATCTTAAAAAAAAAAAAAAGAATCTTTATATTTCTCACACTTAGTGGCTGAGTCACTCATTACCAGAAGCAAAGAAAGGCTTATTCTCCCTGCCTGACAAAACCTCACTATCATTTCCACTGTATAACAAAATAAATTGTAAAGGCTGGACTTTACCAGAAACTTTCATTTCTTCTCTTTCATCAGGATTTATCTTTTCTACTGCATGAGATACGGTACATTCCAAGACATCTGGAAATTCCTATAATAAACAACGTTTACAATATAAACATAAAATTTTATAAATATAAAATTAATGTTTTTAATTAGCTAAATGTTTTCTATTGTCCATAATGCCCTTTAGAAACAGGGAACCCGTAGGATAACAGGGTTCTTTACCTGATGTCTGGATGGGCTTCAAAAGGTTTGTAAAGCCCTGAAACAAAGGTAAAATGCTATGTGTGTGTATCCATTTTCTGGGGAAAAGGATCTCATTTTGATCAGGTACTCATCAGAGGAATGCATGATCGAAAAAACCCAAACAAATGGTGGTGGTGGGGCAGCATGTGAGGAGTTAGAACCACTAACACAGTACATAATTTTACTTAAAAAATGAAACCAATGAAAAATAAGAAATATTTACCCATTCTGAATAATGACATGTTAAAAGCTTCCTATATAAATCACAAACATTTTAAACCAAGACTTTTTTTTCTGAGTGCAATAAAAAAAGTAAAGGCAATTCTAATGTATTATAATTAATAATCTATGAGGAAAATGGTTAAGATGTTAGTACATATAAATCAGAACTATATTAACTCACATTTACAAGATTAAACGAAGTAAACAGTGAGGCCTTTCCCATAATTCTTGAGTATATTACAATGCCTGGCACATATCAAGGGCTTAGTAAGTGTTTGTCAGTCATGCATAGAGGCAAATGGTCATTTCAGAGAAACAGAGACTGATAGAAGGCATTAATCAACATCTGCCTAGCTGCTATAGAGTTTAAACTTGCAGAATGCCCATGGCAACAACTCTTTCCAGCGCATGTCCTCGTCCACAGTTTTATAGTCGACGTAATTTGTTATGAGCCTTCGGTTCAGTTGGTTTCCGAGAGTGGTTTGCAGACAGGTGGTCTGTATATTAACATTTATGGTAAGTTATTTATTAACACTTAATGAAACATCCAGTGTTTCCCTCAAAACTGACATTAAAAAAATTATTTCTAGTGACTATATTATGATACTCTACTAAAGCAATTTAACAACCAAAACCGTTAAATACTCATTTCTTTATTAGACCAAATATAAACTGGAACACAGTGAAGAAAGTGTGATGGGAATTAAGCACAGAGAATCCTGGTATCTAGTCTAGTTGAAGAGTTGGTGCCACATCCTGGATTTTACGTTTTATGCTTAAGCATACTGGGTCAGACAGCCATCTCAGTAAATCAGCCACAGGGAATTTTGTGCTAATTGACTATTTGACTTCCCCGTCAAAACTGGGGAAATTAATTTCCTGCTTACTGCATTTCCCTTTTGACCTACATAATTTCTTCATTCACATTTTACTCACCCTGACCAAATCAGGGCTGATTTGGGAACTCCACTCATTCAAGGTCTTTTGGATACAATCTCGAAGCTGTAAAAGGAATGCATTTTGAAACCATTAATCAAACTCTATACACTTTTATGTACTTCTACAATAAGAATATACTAGTTTGATAAATTAGTTGAAAAAGATGTGATTAGGAAAAACCATAAAAACCAAAATTTTAGTTCTACGAGGTTTTTGTTTTCTTCAACAAAGACAAGTTTAGATCTGTTTTCATCTTAATCTTCAAATGTTGATGTAAAACAGTAATCTATTTTTAAAGTGTCTTCATACCAATGAAAGTTTAAGTAGGCCTTTGAGACACAAAAGCATTCACAAAGAAAACAAAATTTTTCAAGAATAAGGTTTATAAATAGAGGAACGTGAGTTCAAGCTCAGGGAGCCTGACTAAAATGAATATTAACCACTATGAGATAATCCTCAAAGACAAATAAATGACTCTAAATGTGGCCAGAGGAACTCCATTATTCACCTGAGGTGTTCATTAAAAATTCTAGTTCCTGAGCCCCATGCTAGACCTGCTGAATCACTCTAAGGGCAGCAGAACTTGCACTTTAACAAGCATCCCAAGAAATCGACATGTAAAGTCTGACAAGTACCACAGTCTTATCTTACATAAGTCAACTTGCATAATGTCAGCCCATGTGTCATTTCCTACCATTTACATATACCTCCAACTGGTCTTCAATGTTTTCTTATACAAACAAACAAAACTTGTTTACGCTTAACATTATCGTATATTGTAAATCCATTAAACTGTTCATCTGTCTTTCATCTCTTATGTCAGTGTATTTCAGACTTGTCTGCTAGAGCTCCAAAGTAAGACCTACATACATTCACATTGAGAGTAAGGACCTAAATACAAATAGAACAAAAAATTTACAAAACTACATGTGAGGCACTCTGATAGCTTCTATTCTATTAATTAGAAAAAAGCCATGCTGTTCTATGGCTCACCAAGCTGATTTATGACCGCTAATGGGCAACACTAGCAATTTGAAATCACTATCTTATGAACATCCAAGGACACAGTGCTTTGTATTCTGTAGGCGATCAATGAAAAAATAAATGAGTAACTAGGAGTAAGTCCCTAAATTGCAAAAGCACTTTCCTAGTAGCAATAACACAGACTAAACTTCCGAACTCACTGATCTAGGATTGCTGATGATAAAAACTGACATAGCACTTTACTGCTTTTATCTTAGTACAGATAATTACAAGGGACAAGTGGTTTATCAGTTTAAGAACTCAGAGTCATCTACATTAAGCTTCATAAGCCACAATGAAAACATATGTGCCATCCATAATAATCCACAAGAATTCAATCTACAAGGTCTCTATCTTCATGGAAAATATAGTTATACTCAAATTTAAGATATTAAATAAAAATTAGTTGATAATTATTCCAGACAGAATTATAAGTCAGTATTCTTTGCAAAAATGGTAAAAGTTGGGGCAGCAGGACTAGAAGTTAACAATTCTATCAGGAGTACTTTGGCTCAAATCATGGGAGAATTTTAAGAAATTTTCCTTTGGAAGGACAGCTCACTTGTATACTTAAGGCTTTCCTGATAAAAAGCCCAATTCAGGAAGGTAAGTATATTTTCAGAGTATTCAGTCCCTTCTTGAAACTATTTCTTTAATTAATCTTGGATTCTGCAAAATGTCAGGACAAATCACAGAAGTCAATGTTACAATGAGAAATTCATTGGCTATATCACAAACCCAATGATTTCTAATCTTTTATTATCTATGTTGACTGAACATTAACCTTGTATTCTGTTCTACTTCATTTACTGAAGTATCATCATAATGTGTATCATTAGATCTGGAGCCATATAAGAGTTTTAAATATACTCCATGATTCACCTGGCCAAGTACTCTTACAACAAAGAACTGAGCAAAACAGCCCTATAATGGTTCATTTAAAAAACAAGATTTGATTTCATAAAGTTCTAGTGAAAAAAATTTTAAAAGATAATGGAGTTAAAAAAAATACACATTAGAACTAAAAGAGACCTTTTAGGAAACCTAATCTAACTCTCTACTCGATGTCTAAATTTTCTTAATAACAAGTGATTTATTCAGTTTCTTTATTCTACAAGGCTAAACTGTTTCAAGTAGCATATCCCAATTTGGAGTTCTGTTTGTAATAGTTTTGTTTTACACAGAAACAAAACACGTCTCTCCTAACTAAACTGTCTTATTTTCCTACAATATGCTGCCCTATCTTCAAGTTTTCCTCAAATGTTTTCTAGATAATCTTGTCCCTCTTATGTAGCACTTCCCCCCCAAAAAAAACCAAACTAGATTTAGTCCTTTGTACAATGTTTTTCAAACTTTTCTACGTTAAGAAATAAAGTTTTTAAAAATTAAAATAGGATAAAAAAAAGCAGAATACACACTATATACTAAAGGTTAATACACCCATAAAACCTTTGAGATAGATTTTTTTAACAGCTTTATTGAAGTATAATTTACATACAAAATTCACTTATTTTAAGTGTACAATTCAATGCTTTTTAGAGGGTTTGTGAAGAGTTTTACAGAGCTGTGCAGCCATCACCACAATCCGATTTTAGAACATCTCCATGTGCCCACCATGTGTCACTATCCATTCTTACCCCAGCCCAAGGCAACCACTCATCCTACTTTCTGCCCTTACGGAATATGAACTAGATTGCAAGGTAAAAATTTCTTACTGGGTTTGCCAAAATCAAAACATTTCAAAGGCCACTACTTTAAAGTGTGTTGTAGTGAAACAAGAAAGCAAAAATTTCACCCAATATTGTCAATATATATGGAAAACAGTATATTGAACCAGCAGCTCTGGGAGGAAATTGAAGGAACAGAGCTAAATACAGAAATATTTATTTGGGGGAGAAATAGTTGAAGTGGGGTGGTTTAAACAAAAAAGGTATACAAACTGAGATGGATGGAACTTGGTCACAGAATATGGTGCAGAGTTTGGTTCCTATTAAAGTTACAACCAAGAGTTCTCATCTGATGGGTGCTCACAGGCCCAAAGCATACTCAGAGGGATACCATGTGCTGCTGCATAGTACATCACCAACATCTTACATAAAAGAGCCAAAACTGCCTAGGAATACAGCTGATATCATAATATGGCACAGGACATTTTTTTCTTTTAATCAAGATTTGTTTAAAATCTTGATAAAAAGGGGCGCCTGAGTGGCTCAGTTAGGCGCCTGCCTTCAGCTAGGGTCATGATCCTGGGGTCCTGAGATCCAGCCCCCCACCCCTCCCCGCACTGGCCTCTCTGCTCAGCAGAGAACCTTCATTCTCCCTCTCCCTCTGCTTGCTGCTCTGCCTACGTTTGCTCTATCAAATAAATAGATAAAATCTCCATAAAAAGGGAGATACATGCCTCCATGGTGAGCGTTGTCCTAGATTATCTCTTTTAATCCTCACAGTGAGTTGATGAAGACCGTATCATTACCCAACTTCGAAGTTACGTAAACAGACTCAAAGAAGGTAACTTTCCCGAACCCACACAGCTCCTAAATTAAAGGTTTGTTTTTATTCACTGTTATTTTTCAGTACCAACACCGTCCTATACCAGCTATATGCCTCCGCAATTAACTGGGCACCCCGACTCCTCACTCAAGAATGACCAGCTGTGGCCCCAACATGTAGCACATGTAAAATTCCAGATTCATCTCTGCCACCTTAAACTAGTGATGAGTCTTCAGGCAAATAAAGTAAGGCAGGTTAATCTGCAGCCAGAAAAATGCATACCTTATTCCAAAGTCGAATGTGAGTGCTGAGTCCTTTATCTCACAGCAACAGAGTAACTACTGTCAACAGCCTCAGAGCTAAGTGGATTACTACCTTCACCTGAATCCTGGAAAAGCGAACCTCTTAAACTACGTCTTCACCTGGTCGCGGTGTGGGGGTGAAGGGGGCAGAGGCTGGGGGAGGCTGGGAGAGAGGTGCTGGTCCTCTGGGCACCCCCCTGACCCCCGCAACGAAGAGGGGGTCCGGTACGTTGGAGAGTTCGGCCGTCGGCTCGGAGCACGGACGGAGGCGTCCCTCGGGATGAAGCTGCACCTGCTAAGTGTTTTAAGGCGCGCGGCCCCCGGCTGCAGGTTTGGAGGCGACATCGCAACCCCAGCGGCCCCAGCCTCCCAGCGCCGGCGGAGCCCAGGTGCGCCGCCTCACCCGGCGCCCCGAGCCCTCCTGCCCGCTTTCCCCTCCGGGCGCCGCCCGGCCCGCGGCCTGCCCCGGGAGCCACGCATCTCTCACCTCCTCGCTGTGCGTGGACGGGCACTTCTTCCGCAGGCGACCCCAGTTGAGCAGGTTCCCCGTCTGCAGGTGCAGGGTGCGGGCCCGCGCCAGCAGCGCCCCGGCCGCGCGGCTGTCGGTGCTCATGGCAGCGGCCGACGGAGGCGGGCCAGGCGGCGACGGGGCCGCAGGCGAGGAAGGAGGCCGCCCCGCAGGACGCGGTGCCCAAGGCCGGAGAGCCGAGCGCGAGGCTGGCCGCCCCACGCGGCGGAACCTCGGCCTGCGCTCGGGACGGAGGGAGTAACGACGGTGGCGGAGCGGCGGCCCGGGAAGGACGCGCTGGCCGCGGCGGCTGCTGCTGCTACTGCTGCGGCCGCCGCCGGAGAGTTAACTCCCAACTGAAGGGACCGTTTCCTGGAAGACAATGACTAAGCAGAAATCGCGGCTGAGAAAGTGCTTGGTAACCGTTACGCGAACAGCGGCAGGGCCGGGCGGGGCGGGGCGGGGCGGGGCGGCGAGAGAGCAGCGGGACCGACGACCGCCCGCGGGTGACTGGCCCTTGGCCTGTGGCGGGCGTGGCGCCGGGCGCCGGGCGCGCGGCGGAGGGAGCGCGGGGCGCGCGGGGCGGGGCGGCGCGGGACCCGGCGCTCGGCAGGGCTCCCCCTGCCGGTCAGAGGACGGCGCGCGGGCCGGTACCCTCTCCGCCTAGCGACGCCAGCGGCGCTCGCGGTCTCGCCTCCCAACCAATGGGAGGTCGCGTGGGTGATTTCCTTCCACACCTCTTTAAAAAGACAGCCAAAGCCGCTACCAAGGCTTTGAAATACTAGCTTGTTTTAGTTCTCAAAAGCGGGCGTTAAGGCAAAGTGCCCTTTCATTGCTTTTTTACCTTCTTAGTTCATTTTCTTTCTCAAAATCTTCCCCCCGGAGCTGCGCGTTTTCCTTCATGTTCATTCATTACAGGTCTAATGACTTACACTATTTGCTGGACAGTGTGTGAAATCCATGAGTAAGAATCTTTGCCTTTGAGAAGCTAAAACTCTAGTTCCAAAGATAAGGCCTAAGCATATGAAAGAGTATCTTAGGGCAGTTTCCAGATGAGTTCGGATTAAAGAGAACACTTCATCCGGTGAGATCAGAGAAGATTTTATCAGCCATTCCCTTAGAGATGATTGTGATTTTTTCCTCCTATTAAATTTCATGTGTGGTAGACTTGGTATGAATCTCAGACTGAACATTTATTGAGCTTTCCTCAAGAAACTTTTACTTTGTTAAAAGAAATCGGATATATTAAAAGGCAAAATTCTATTATAGGATAGATTCCAGTTGGTAAGAATTCAGGGTCAAGTGGAAAAGAAGCTCCTTCTAGTAGGTGGTTAGAGATTGAGCTTGATTTTGAGTAAATATTTCTAAGAATAAAGGTAAGAATACTTTCAAAAGAAGGGTAATGCCAGAAGCAGGAACAAGCATGGGGTATTTTAATTAATATAAACATTCAATCCTTATGCTGAATTTCCTGTGGCATCATTTTTTGACTTCTTGTATATTCTCTAATACCAGAGAAATAATTCTTGATTAAAACTTAGAGGTTGTTCCTCCTAAACTACGCTTTCTTACTGGGAATTTATACAGCATATCGGTCACGGACCTGAAGCTGTGTGGCTTGCAAACCTGAGTTTACCAGGTACTGGCTATTTTAATTTAGGTCACTTTGTCTCTCTGTTTCACTTTCTCCAATCTGGTGATACCATGGTAAAGGTTCAGTAAGTGAGAGCTCCTATTATTAATTCCTCCTTTCTTTCTCCCTTACAGTCCAGTTCTCACAACATTGGCAAATTCATGACATGAAATCACAACAGCATTGTGTTGTTTTTAAAGTTTACATTATGTAAGCTCATTACTTTTCATAGCAACTCAGATAACTTATTGAAAATCTCACTATTAGTAAGTGTTGGGGCCCCAATCAAAACCTAGATCCCTTATCTTCAAACTCCTTACTCTTGCATGCAACAATTGACTTTTGACACAAAAAGTGTATTTATTGAATTGATTTTAATTCTTGAATGTGTGTGTGTATGATTTATATGCTTTTTATGCCTGAACAGCTTTTTAAAAAAACTACATATTATAGTTATTGATACCCTTGTCATAGAACCATAGTTTTGAGAAAGGGAAACATAATCTTTTAAAATTATTCGGTGACAAAAACAAAAAAAGAAAAATCAGAAGAACTTTATTGTATACAGTTATTTTGAAGGAATCTTTTCTACAGAGGAGGAGTAATATTGCTGACATTTCCATCTTTGGGAATAGTGTGATTTTGGTTTTACGTGCTTTAAAATTCTTTAGCAAGTGTTTGTAAATATAAAAATCACTAATATCCACTGCTCTTTTTTTTCATTTTCTTTGACCTTTCCAGGATCTGATACTACTGTCCATGTTTCCCTTTGAGAACCACTCTCCTCAACAGGCTTATAATACACTGCACCCTAGTTTCCACAATATATTTGATCACAGAACAATTTAAAAAATCATAATGAACTGTTGGAAGCCCAACAGGAGCTCATGAGCTGTAAGTGTTTAAATTTAAAGCAAACAGCAAAAATGGTCTCATGGATGAATTGTTACAGGAAGTGATCATATTTTTATTCATAATCTGTTTGCACTTTATACAAGAATAAACAAAATGTGAGAGTTAAAATTCATTTTACCTTACTAAGGGATCACCTGGTGCATCTTATTCTTAATAAGGTAAAATGGATTTAAATTATCAGATTTTGGTTTAATATTTTATGCAATTGATTTTAAATTTAATAATACATTATTATATTATTCTCCATAACAGAAAATATAGGACATAGATGTCTATCTCATCCGCATTAAAAAATAACCTAATACTCCATTATATGAATATCTCTAATGTATTTATTCTCTGAATTTGATGGCCAGGTAGGTTGCTTTCAGGCTTTTGCTAGAACAGACATTGTGGCCATACAATAGTACTTGCCTGTTTGTACATGGGGGAACATTTTTCTCCAATAACTACACATTACATATTACTGTCTTCAAGGGTGTGCACATTCAATAGCTACTGCTGAACCAATTTACACTCAAATCTAGATTGCATAAGACTACTTATTTCCTCCTATAATCACTAACACTAGATATTATCTGTCTTTTCAATTTTTGTCATGCTGATGGGCAAGTATATCTCATTATTCTTTGATTACTGGTAAGATTTCACTGTTGTATGATATATTGTGATCATACTCTCTGTGATTATGCATGCCTTTAAAATTAATATTGTATCATAAGCATTTTTCTCATGTTATGACACTGAATTATTTTCTAGTCTCTGTTGACACACAGACAAGAACATTGCTAATCCTTGTCAATTTTTTTTGGCCTTAAAACACGTTTCATCAAGGCAGCTAGTACATGTCTCTTGCCAGTACGTAACCCCTGGAGACAATCAGGCTTTTAGCAAGAGGTAAGTTGGACATGTTTAAAAAAATTCACAAGCCAAGTTGCTTCTGTCTTGGCTCCTGTTTCTGTAGCAATTCCAATGGGGTGTGTTAGACAACATTCCATGAAGGGCTGAAGACTGCTTTTCAGTTACTGGGGTGGTAGTTTGCCCATGGGACACAGACTGTGGTCTGCCTCACTGCTGTAGGAACTCCAGGCTACATTATTTCATAACGTGCTCTGTGGTAGAAATCTTCGGTTGGCAGTCAATCCCCAAACTCCTTCTAGGATGCCTTCCTGTACAACAGAGCCTGGAAGCTAAATACTGTAATTCTCAGCATCCCTTGCAGCACTCCTTCTAGGTAAAGATGAGGTTACATCTATTCTATGTGCTAGTTTTAGATTTCAAAGGTAGAAGTGTGTTGAAGAGCATGTTTCTGCATCTTTAGCTGTTGAGTTTTGTGACAACCACACTCTGATGTCCTATCCCCAACTTTACAAGTGTCAGGAGGCAGTTCCAGCCACTTACTGATCCCTGGATCAAAGCAAGAGTAATTCAATGGCAAACTCCTGATGGCTCACCCTTCTTAGTTTGAGACAGGATGAGCTCTCCTGGAAGGACCCTTCGTTTAGGAGCGTCGTTCTTGGAGTTATTCCTAGAGACCCAGTCCAGAGCTTGTTTGTCTGACCTTCAGCTTTGTAAGCACCTGACTCCCAGTACGGAATATCTTCCGCTTAAAATAGAGTGGTTTCTGTTCCTGCACTTGACCCCTGGCTGATACCATTTCTGTTATAATCACATTTGAACATAATACTACATTGAAAACGTAAAATACATTTTTTTTCTCATCTCTGAAAAATATTCTATAATTTTTAAGTGTCCATTGATATAAGACTTTACGCATTTGGGCAAAATGTTAACTTTAGTTCGCAAATGTGTACTTGAAAGAGCATTCATAAGTATGACACACATATATTTTTTCAAGATTTTATTTATTTATTTGAGATAGAGTGAGAGAGCACAAGCAGGGGGAGGGGCAGAGGGAGAGGGAGAAGCAGGTTCCCTGCTGAGCAGGAAGCTCAATGTGGGGCTCAGTCCAGGACTCTGCGATCTTGACCTGAACTGAAGGCAGACGCTTAATCAACTGAGCCACCCAGGCACCCCATGACACACAAATATTTAAAATATTTTTTATATAAAAATATGATAGCAAAGTTCAGGAAGATTAAAAGTAGGGAAAAACTCATAATTCTGATGTGCATTTTGAGGATTATATTCATAGATAGATGAATGATAGATGATGGCTAGTCAGAGAAACATTCTAGTAGAATTGTTAAGAGAGCAACAATGCTACATCAGATAACCTTAGTTCAAACCCTGGCTCCAACACTGGGCAGCAGCATAGGTTTGGGTAAGTTTTTTATTCTCTCTTCCAGAAAATTGGGCTAACACTAGCACTCAATTCATACAGTTGTTATGTAAATAAGATAATATATGTAAAATTCTTAGCATAATATATGGCATATTTAGCTTAATAAATGGTAACTATCTTAGGGACATAAATATTTTTTGCATATTTTACTGAGAAAATACAAGACTATTAGGACAAGGATTCTAAAATTTTATGGCAAGGAAACTATACTTACTGGTTTCTAGTTTTAGTTGTTTCTCTATATTATTTCATATGATCTATGATATGCTGGCTGCCTTCCTCAAAGATTCAACCAAGATCTCCAAGGAAATACTAGAGGATGAAAGAAATTGCCTTCAAATGTATTCAAAACTTACTAATACTTGCTAATTCTGTACAAGCTGTATTTAAAATCTGACTAGTGGGGCGCCTGGGTGGCTCAGTTGGTTAAGCATCTGCCTTCGGCTTGAGTCGTGATCCCAGGGTCCTGGGATTGAGCCCTTCATCGGGCTCCTTGCTCAGGGGTAGTCTGCTACTCCCTCTCCCTCTGCCTCTCCCCCAGCTTGTGCTCTCTCACTCTATCTCAAATAAATAAATAAAAATATTTAAAATATATATAAAAAAATAAAATAAAATCTGATTAGGAGTGTTGAGCTGCCTTCGAGTTTTCATTAAACTGCCAGATGTAAGTTTGGGCACACTGTGGACTTGAGTATCAAGTCTCAGCTGCCAGTGCACAGCTCTGTGTGGTAGCCCAGATTCTGTCTGAACTGTCCTTGACCTTGACCCCATCCCAAGGTGAACGCAGACCAAAGTCAGAATAAAATATTACCATTAAACGAGGAATTACCACTGAAAAGTTGAAGACGTTGGAGAACCCCCAGAGCTGCTGGGGGATCCGGGGCCTGGGGAGCAGGCGCAGGGGCTCCAGCAGCAAGCAGCAGAGGGAGCTCGGGCAGGCGCTGTCAGAATCTCATCTGTGAGGTAAAGGAACTGGATGGGATGATGCTACTTCCCAAGGGCTGGCCCACTTCCCCAAAAGAAGGACTTCTCTGAGTAACTGGCAACTGAGAAAGCAAAGGTTTATTACCACAAGGGTTGAAATTCAGAGACTAAAAAAAAGGAACAGTATTACAATACTTAAAGATATAATGAGAAATTGGTCCCTCTTAGAAGATACTGGGTTGAGTTATTCAAATTCATATCATACAGTTTTGATTGTCATAGTCTTCCAGGTGTCTCCTAGGGTCCCTGCAATTTGAGAACCATTAGTCTTCTATATGTATTTTGACAACTGACCACAGAGACAATTCAATTTATTAAGGAATCCTAATTATTTTGCCAGTGTTTTTCTTTAATTTTTTAAATTATAAAAAGAATGTAATTTCACTGCAGAACATTTGGGCTATGCAGAAAAGTAGAAAAAAATCATAGTACTCAAAGGTACCTACTTTGATTTTTTAAATACATTTTTTTACATGACTACCATTCATACTGTCAACAACTATCTTCCTTTATTAAAAAAAAAAAACCTTAATATCATAGAAGACATTTCCCTATGTTATTAAAACTACTTTTAACAGGGGCACCTGTGTAGTGCAGTTGGTTAATCGGCTGACTCTTGATTTCATCTCTGGTAGTGAGCTCATGTCATGAGGTCAAGCCCCGATGTGGGGCTCGATCCAGGACCCTGAGATCATGACTTCAGCCAAAGGCAGAGGCTTAACCCACTGAACCATCCAGTCGCCCCAACAATCTTACATTGTTATGACTTTTATTGTGATTATATTGATGATTATCTTTGTAGCCAAGCCTTTGCACACTTAACTCTTTGTTTTGTTTTTGGGTTTTTTGTGGTAATACATATACAACATAAAATTTACTATATATTCTTGACAACATGGTTAGTATAAATTCTTTCATCATCTCCAATTTCAAAATGGTTTCTAAATTCTTGCTTTTAGGGGCGCCTAGGTGGCTCAGTCATTAAGTGTCTGCCTTCGGCTCAGGTCATGATCCCAGGGTCCTGGGATCGAGCCCCGTATGGGGCTCTCTGCTTGGCGGGAAGCCTGCTTCTCCCTCTCCCACTCCCTCTGCCTGTGTACCCTCTCTCGCTGTGTCTTTCTCTGTCAAATAAATAAATAAAATCTTTAAAAATATAAATTCTTGCTTTTATCACATAATTCTGTATCCTGTTAATGTCCCTTATCGATACCTGTTGTCTTAGGCCATTTAGGCCGCTATAACAATGCTGGGGGTCTTATAAACAACATTAATTTATTTTTCACAGTTCTGGAAGCTGGAAGTCCAAGACCAAGGCACTAGCATTTCAGTGTCTGGTGAGGATCTGCTTCCTGGTTCATAGATCCTCTCTTCTCAATGTCCTCAGGGGACAGAAGGAGTGAAGGAGCTCTCTGGGATCTCTTTCATAAGTACATTAATCCATCTTATTCATGAGAACTCCCCCCTCATGACCTAATCACATTCCAAAGGCCCTCCCTCCTAATATCATCCCTTTGGGGGTTAGGATACATATGGATTTGGGGGGGGAGGCACAGCATTCAGTCTATGGTACCAGGCGTGGTTTGGATTACTCATCAGATACTGATTGCTCTCCCTCCCCCAAGCAGTGGAGTCTGTTTATATACCCCACTAAGGTTAGACTTTGCCATGTGACTTGCTCATACAATGTTGGTGGAAGATATGGGACTAAAGGTCTAAAATGTGCTTGGGCGGTGGGGAGTGCTCTGTTGGTCTTCTGCCTTCACTGTGAGAAGAACATGCCGTGGCCAGCTTCCTGGCGCAAAGGATAAGAAACACATGGAACAACCTGGACCCAACCTCCAGCCTGTGACAAGCCCAGCTGAAGCCACTGCCCAAGCAACTTTAGTGATCTATACAGCAGAAGTGAGCCTAAATGTCGTTTCTTATCAGTGAATTCTGGGCCTGTTTATTACTGATGCTGGTGGCAATAGCTAACTGATACAGTGCCCTAGCCACTTTTCTACTGTAATGTTTTATTTTCTTACTGATTTGTAAGAACTAAGGACATAGTTGCTTTGTTAGTCTTATGTCACATATCCTCTCCCCTGTTTGGTATTTTCTTTCTAGTTTTGGCTAATACGTTTATTGATATAGGAAGCTTTTTGTTTCTTTATAAACAAATCTGACATCCTTTTCCTTTTTGCCTTCAGCTTTTGGTGTTATGCTTAGAAAGGCCTTTGTACCACAAGGTAACATAAACATCTCCTATTTTCTGCCAGTATTTTCACTGCCCCAGTTTCTACACTCAATCTGGATTCATTTGGATTTTTTTGGATACAGGATATGAAATAGGTATCATCTAATTCATATACATACTGGGGTTTGTTTCTAGTCTTTCAATTCTCTTCTATTTATCTGTCTTCCATCCAGTGGCATACTCTCATGTTACTTTATTTTATTTCATTTATTTTACTCTCATAGTATGAGTTCACTTATATTGATAAAACTATGCCAGACCACTTGAGGATGCATACGTAGGTATTAAAAGTAGAAAGTAAAAAGAAGCGGTTGTCACAATATTCAAGACAGTGGTCACTTCAGAGAGTGAGGGCAGGGTTGTGAACTGAGAGGTGCACATGACTGGTTTCAGGAATGCTGCGGAAATTTTACTTTCTGACGTGGGGAAGGTTACGCAGTTCACCTTATAATAATTCAAGCCGCACCAATGTTTTACTTACTTTTTCTGTAAAGATGTCTCACTGCACCCAAAACCATAAGATATCTAGGAATAAACCTAACCAAAGAGGTAAAGAATCTGTACTCAGAAAACTATAAAGTGCTCATGAAAGAAATTGAGGAAGACACAAAGAAATGGAAAAACGTTCCATGCTCATGGATTGGAAGAACAAATATTGTGAAAATGTCTATGCTACCTAAAGCAATATACATATTCAATGCAATCCCAATCAAAATACCATCAATTTTTTT
>CM052900.1:95469843-95541072 GCA_028534135.1 Potos flavus | reverse complement strand
AACAAGATGGGATCAGGAAGGAGACAAACCATAAGAGACTCCTAAACTCACGAAACAAACTGAGGGTGGCTGGGGGGTAGGGGCGGGTAGGGATAGGGTGGCTGGGTTATGGACATTGAGGAGGGTATGTGCTATGGTAAGCGCTGTGAAATGTGTAAGCCTGATGATTCACAGACATGTACCCTGGGGCAAATAATACATTATGTGTTAATAAAAAAATTAATTAATTAATTAAATAAAAGAAGATGTCTCATGATTTAGGAATGATCTTAGAAATTCTTACTGTACTCAGAGTAGCTTTTGAGCATTTTTTTTAGAGAGGATTTTTAAAATACCCAGGGGGTGGATCCTTATACAGTTGACCTTGGAACACCACGGGAGTTGGAGTCCTGACCCCCCATAAAGCTGCAAAAACACACAACCTTTTGCTTCCCCCAAACTAAACTACTAATAGCCTACTGTTGACCAGAAGCCTAACTGATAACATAAGCAGTTGGTTAACACTTATTTTGCATGTTATATGCATGGTATACTGTATTCTTACAATAAGGTGAGCTAGAGAAAAGAGTGTTATTAAGAATATCATAAGAGGGGCGCCTGGATGGCTCAGAGGGTTAAGGCTCTGCCTTCGGCTCAGGTCATGATCTCAGGATCCCGGAATCCAGCCCCACTTTGGGCTCTCTGCTCAGCAGGAAGCTTGCTTCCCCTCTCTCTCTGCCTACCTCTCTGCCTACTTGTGATCTCTCTCTGTCTAATAAATAAATAAAATCTTTAAAAAAAGAGAATATCATAAGAGAAAATAGATTTACAGTACTACACTGTATTTATTGGGAAAAAAAACCCACATATAAATGGACCCACAGTTCAACCTTGTGTTACTCAAGGGTCAACTGTCATTGGAAAGGCTGGGTGATACAGATGGATAAAAACATATGGGTTAAAGCCTCTGCCTTCGGCTCAGGTCATGATCTCAGGGTCCTGGGATCGAGCCCCGCATCGGGCTCTCTGCTCGGCAGGGAGCCTGCTTCCCTCACTCTCTCTCTGCCTGCCTCTCTGCCTGCCTCTCTGCCTACTCGTGATCTCTCTCTCTGTGTCAAATAAATAAATAAATAAATCTTAAAAAAAAAGGTTTTTAAAAAAAAACAAAAAAAACAAAAAAAAAACATATTATTCTGGAATGGTTTATACTTCACAGAAGCAGAAGGTTTGTGAAGGTGTTTGTTCAAAACCTCCAAACCTCCTTTCCCATAACACATTCAGACTTTCAGATCAGGCCCTCAGATGTCCCCCATGACCCTCCTTCCCATTCCTCCCTGTGTCCACACTCTGATTTAGGCAAGCACTACCTTGTGTCCAGCTCTTTTCACTCCTTCTGCCCAATCTCAGTAGCTTTCCCTGGTCTGCCTTTTTTTTTTTTTTTTTATAAAGCTTATTCATTTATTTATTTAGTAATCCCTATACCCAAGGTGGGGCTCGAACTTATCACTCTGAGATCAAGAGTCCCCTTCCTTCCCAGCGAGCCAGCCAAGTGCCCCCCCGCCCCCACCGTCTGTCTTGGCCATTCTTACCATCCTCCTTACTACTGAGCTGAACTGCCAGACCAGCGCTGGGGGCGACGGTGGGGCCCCCATTACCAGGGCTGCTCACACACCCCTTCAGATCCAGTGAATTCTCGTGCCACCCACTTCCAGGGAGTCTCACTGCCTGTTGGGCAACATCCAAACTCTCTATGGGCCTCGAGCCTTTGACTCCTAGGTGCACCCTACATCTAAGGTGGCTGGGCTCTGTGGACCGCATTTCCAGCCTCCCGACTTCACTCTCCCATCTCAACATCCAAAGAAGCCCTACCTCCAATCATCTTACAGGCCTCTTCATGAAGCACCCCCTTGCCTTTGTTCTGCGCCACTCCACCCATGCTCCCACTCTTTTCTTCCCCACAGGTAAGATTGGTTAGCAGCCCCCTCAGATTCTCCGTGCCCTTTTCTGCTTGGAGCTGGCTCCGGGATTGCCCATGACCTCTGTGAGAACGTCCAAAAGGGTTGAGGCCCTCAGACCCCCTCTAGTTCTGTCCCAGGTCACTCCCCCATGGGAACCCTCTGTTCCAACCAGACTCTCTCTTCTCCATGTCCTACAACACCCAGACTGTTCTCCCCTCCACCCTAGCTGCCCTCCCCTTTATTTGCCGGTTGAACCCAGCTCTTCCTTCCACACTAACTTTCCATGGCACCTCTTCTACACAGAATGGTTCCTCATAACTCTGGCTAAACTTTCTATGCCCAGAGGGGCGCCTGACTGGCTGAGTCGACGGAGCGTGTGACTCTTAATCTCGGGGTTGTAAATTCAAGCCCCACATGGGGTACAGAGATGACTTAAAAATAAGTTCTCAAACCCCGCCTCCCAAACTACCCAGTTGCTACCTCTGGACTTCTATAATATTTAATTTCTATTGACCTTTGTCATATATGTCCTTAAATTCTCATTTTTGTATTTGCCAATCAATTATTAGCTCCTGAAGCTGAGGAGCTATTACTTACACTGCTTCTATCCTAATCTCTTTATCCTCTCGCATTTCAGACCATTTGAATGCAGTAGGTTCCTCGGCAAGGACACAACTGAATGACTGATGGTGTTCTTAATTCAATTCAGAGTAATTGTAGGATTCCCTGGTTTAGGCAACCATATATTTACCTTCTTTATATCTTACTTTTCTTGCTTGCAACATGGTGATAATTTTATTCCATAAAAGAATGGGACAAAGCGAAGTTGGACAGATGTTCTACACTTTCCAGTGGTGTTTTTATTATTGCTTCAAATAAATGTGCTTGCTAATTGCGATGTGACAGAAGATGTGGTTTCTCTGGGGTGTGGCTGCATTCTCCAGCTAACTTGTGGTAAAAGCTGATAGGGTTTGGATTCTGCTAGATAGCTTAGGGAAAAAGAGAACACCTAACACACAATTTCAGTAAATTCTAATTATTAAAAGCCCTTGGAGAGGGGGGCCAAAACAAGCTCTGTCTGCACAAGGGGAAGCAGGCAAGTGGTCTTGTCCTTTAGAAGTTAGAGCTCTGTACTGTGTGCCCCATCAGATGATTCCTACACCCATCTCCTTGCTGGACAACTTCTCTTGGAAGATCCACTGGCACCTCCTAACTCTTGGCAGCTAAAGCTGGCTCCCTGTTTTCCCTCCTAAACTGTTCTGTATCTCACTTGGCACACCACCTTCTAGAAGTTTCTCCAGGAACTGTGGGAGCCGGGGGAGCCTTCCAGTCCTCCTTTATGGCTCCCACCGCCCCATGCTGATTTTCTTTGTGAAAACTACCCCTGTTTTCCATCCCTACTTTTGGTCCCTCCGTTGAACCCGTGCAGAAGCTTCCTTGTGCTGTGGATCTTCACAGTATCACCTTGGTGATCTTTCTAAACTGCAAATGGGCATCTTTTGCCTCTGTTTTAAATCCAGTTTGTAGGGGCACCTGGGTGGCTCAGCCAGTTAAGCATCTGCCTTCAGATGAGGTCATGATCCCAGGGTCCTGGGATGGAGCCCCATATAGGGCTCCTTGCTCAGGGGGAAGTCGGTTCTCCCTCTCCCTCTGCCTCTCCCCCTGCTTGTGCTCTCTCTCTCTCTCTCTCTGTCAAATAATTAAATAAAATCTTTTAAATAAATAAATAAATAAATACATAAATACATAAATAAAACCTGTTTCTGTACTCTCTGCAGGACAAGCTTCTCCTATCCTGTCTGCCTGGTGACAAACTCACCCTTGGAAACCCTGCACGGGTATCTTGTCTTCTGGGCCATCTTTGCTTCTCCTAGTGAACTCATCTGTTCTCCCCTCGCTCTACCTGTGTAGCTATCCCGCAGGTCTGAGACTGCAGTCTCACACTCGCTCTATTGGGATTTCCGGTCTGTCTTCTGTATTAAACCTGGAGCTCTGGGATGGTGGGTGGCTTACTTGCTTTTAGATTGTGGTACCCAGCATGCTGCCCAGCACCTAATAGAAGATACTTGGCTAATGTCTGTGCGTGTGAACATGCAGATAAGTCATTGTGGGCTGGTGGTCCAGCAGAAAGATGGGATATGATGTCTTCTCATTTAAGTAGGCATCTTGGAGCCCCCAAACAGCTAGTAGCCACTGTGTGCCTTTGCCCAACCCTCTGTGCTTTTGACAGGCAAGCCTCCTCCTTCTGCTCTGTCTGCTTCCCAACAGCCCTCCTCTCCATGTTGGTAAGCAGATTTCCCCTCCCTTCTTAAGGGTGTCATGGAAGGGTCACTGTATTTGGAGCAGTAGACCTAGGAACTTACCTTGGCTCTGCTAGCAACTGGCTGTGTGCCCTAGAACAAGTCAAATATTTCCTTCTCAGCCTCAGGCTTTTCTTCTGAAAAATGACAAAGGCAGTGCGTTAGACTACAATGAGTGGTTTTAGAAGTGCTCAGGGGTAGGGGGGCCACAGCTAGAATTGGGGCCTGGATTCTGCCTTTCACCAGAGCAGCTCTGTCGTGATGTGTTTTCTTTGTTTACACATCCTGGTAATATCTAGTTTGAACAAAGGTTTCCCTCAGGCAAAACCTGTTTGAAAATCTGTGGCTTAGATGAAGTTTAAAATCCTTTTCCTTTGTTTATTATCTCAGGAACTATAAATACTTATTTGTTAATAAGAAAAAGGCTTTGCTAGGGGTGCCTGGGTGACACAGTTGGTTAAGCAGCTGGCTGTTGATTTCGACTCAGGTCATGATCTCAGGGTCCTGGGATCAAGCCCCATGTCAGGCTCCGTGCTTAGTGAGGAGTCTCCTTGAGGATTCTCCTTCTCTCTCTACCCCCATCACCCTCAAATAAATAAATTAATTAAAAAAAAAAAAAAGAAGGGCCATCTGGGTGGCTCAGTTGGTTGAGCATCTGACTTTTGATTTCAGCTCAGGTCATGATCTCAGGATCATGAGATAGAGCCCTGCGACAGGCTCCTCCCTGCTCAGTGAAGAGTCTGTTTGAGATTCTCTCTCTCCCTCCCCCTGCTCTTTCTCTCTCTCTCTAATGAATAAATAAATAAATTTTAAAAATCTTAAAAAAAAGAAAAAGAAAAATCTTTGCTGGCCTTCTAAGAAGGATTCTTGCCTGCTGGGAAGATTTCTCCTCCTATAGTTTTTTTCTTTTTTTTTTGTTTAAGATTTTATTTATTTATTTGACAGAGAGAGATAGTTAGAGAGGGAACACAAGCAGAGGGAGTGGGAAAGAGAGAAGCAGGCTTCCCGCCGAGCAGGGAGTCCGATGTGGGGCTCCATCCCAGGACCCTGGGATCATGACCTGAGCCGAAGGCAGACGCTTAACGACTGAGCCACCCAGGCACCCCTCCTCCTATAGTTTTCTTAGAATTAAAATCTAATCATAGGTCCAGCTGGTTCTCTGACTTGACTTGTAAGATCATGGCTTGTTTGTATTTTTATTGTCTTTCTAACCTTCGTTCCCGGTTCATGCTGAGATTTGTTAGCTGATTATAAATCACAGCTTTGCAGTGAGGTCATCTTGGAGATTAGCCTGCTGTTCCAAGAGATCAGAGGCAGGCTCAAACTTGCCTTGTGTGACTAGAGTAAGAAGAAAAGCATTGGGCATTGGCACAATTCAGCGTAACATTCGCTGTCTAAAAAGCATTTGTTTAAAAAAAACAATTAAGATACAAACTAAAATTCAGTGCATTTGGGTATAAAAGAAAAAAAGGGCATTTGTGTAACTACCACATGCAAGGTGCTTGGCTCGGGACAGAGGCGGGGAGTAAAAATCAAGACTCTGCCATGATCAGAAATCTGCCAAGAACTGATCCAGTTAACCCAGAATTGTGAGGTCCATAAATGTCTGTTTCCTATTGAAAATAAAGAGAACCTCATGAGCCGTGCTGACCTCACTGGTGTAGCCTTCAAAGATAAATTCAGTTCAGACTTGCTCTTCGTCATCTGAGTCTGAATTCTTTGTCGTTGGTGCACTGATAGTTAAGGCACATTACAAATTGTGTGATACGGTCATTTGGTGACTGACTTACAGTTTATTTCTTTAAATGAAGCAAACTTGCCATGGACTTTTGCCTCTGTGCCTTCGCCCATGCTGTTCCCTCACTTTGGAGCACTCTTCTCCCTGTCCTCACATCCGCTCACTCTGGTTACCTGATTCTTTCAGTCTCTGCTTCAAGTGTGACATCTTTTGGAAAGCCCTTCTGTCTGGTTCTGCATGCCTCTTGTGTCCTCCCAAAACGTCTTGTACTGACCCTTGCTATAGAGATCACTTACATTTTATTGTATCAGTTTGTTTCATTAGCACTACATTCTGTAGTAATAACTTCTATACAGGACACACTGGCTACTAATCATGAACACAGGGAATTCACTTATTTTTTTAAAACTTTTTAAAAAAAGATTTTATTTATTTATTAGAGTGAGAGAGAAAGCAGGAGAGAGAGCACAAGCAGGGGAAGAGGCAGAAGGAGAGGGAGAAGCAGACTCCCCTGCTGAGCAGGGAGCCTAATGTAGGGCCCCATTCCAGGACCCGGGGATCAGGACCTGAGCCAAAGGCAGACATGTAACCGACTGAGACACTCAGTCACCCACGGTCAATTCACTTACACACGAATCCACATAAATAGGAATTCACTTACCTCTCTCATTGCTCTGAGGTAGGTATTGTTGTCATCACCACTGTATACATGAGGAAACTAAGAGATGCAGGGGTGAAGTGACTTTCCCGGGGTCACATCGTTAGCATGTGGCAGAGCCAAGGTTCTGATCCAGGCAGTCTAGCTCCAGAGTCTACACTCTTAAGATGCCTTTCCAATTACCAGGGCAGTCTTGCTCACAGCTGTGTTCCAGGGCCCAGCAATTTCCTCGCACTAGAAGACAATAAGGCATATTTGTTGGAAGAGTGGATGAAGCATAACACTCACCTCCAGAAACTCCCTGCATGGTGGTCTGATCATAGAGAGATATGAGGTCAGAGGCAGAGACTTAGGGAGAGGCACAGACCTGGGGCTGAGGGCCTTCGGAGGAGGGCGAGACTCATGCTATATGGGAGGTGGGGGGCTGACTGCGTGGGCTCAACATCCCCCCACAGGGAGTTGGGGGTGCAGTCACGTAGTGACAGTCTTCTCTGGTCGTGTCAGGACAACCTGCGCCGTTTTCTGAATCTCGAACTCGTCACCCAGGCGACCTCAATTTAAGAGAAATATGAAGAGTTTGATTTGTAGAAGTCTATTAAAAACAAAGGCAAAACTTTCTCTCAGTGCCAAAGAGTGAAGAAATTAAACTGGCAGAACCATCCGAACAGTGGGATGTCCAGAGAGCCAAGAAAGAGGAACTTCTTTTAAAAAAGGCTTTTGAGTCTAAAGAGCTTCTGTGGAGGAAGCTATCATGAGCTGCCCCACTTTGCAGTGCCCGAGGTCTGTGGAGGGAACAGAATGCCAGCAGAGGTCGGCTGAGGAGAACCTCTTGGGAAGACATGCCTGTTCCACAGCTCTCTCATCCTGAGTGCCGGGGCGAGGCATTTGTAAGAGCTGCTCAGATTAACAGGTGTTTTGACAGCGCTCATTCACACACATTCAGGTAGCCTTTAATTTATAGATTAGATACAACTTTGCTGTAGGAAAATCTGTGCTTGGTCTTACCCCTACCTCTTGCACATGTAGGGCTCCTTCCCAGCATGGGGGTGCTTGCCTCTTCCCCTTCGCCTGGGGCCCTCCAAGTCCTCCCCTTTTCCAAGCCTTCCCAAATAACTCCACTGCTCACTAAGTTCCTAATTTTTGGAAAGACTACATCATTTGTAATTTGTAGAAAATGGTGAAGGCAGTGTTATAGGATACCCTCCCACATCAGATTGAGAGGTTTGAGAGGATTTCTGCCAGTTTCTGGAGCATGCCACTTAGCCTCTCTGAGCCTTCCTACTAACAACAGTTCCACGATATGGCGTTATAAGGATAAACTGAGGAGATCTATGGAAAGTGGTTGGCATACTGCCAGGCATACACCATGCCCTCATGGACCAACTCAGTTCAGCAGGGCCCCAGAAGCTTCTCTTGGCCTCTGGATCCTTTCTGGTATCAGAGGTGATTTCGGTATCAGAGGTGGTCTTGTCACCTACCACCCAGAGCAGACACAGACACGGGGATGTTGGGTAGGGACTGAAGCTACTAATCTAACGTCTATGTCCTTTGTGATGAGGAGGATCCCTTCTGAGCTGCAGAATAGAATGTGCTAGAGCAGCTTATTCACTGGCTTATTTATTAACCAAGCCAAGGCGAGTTTGGCTGAGGACCTTTGCCGACCTGTGGGGCATTAGTCTTTGCTCGCCCTATTGCCTGCCCCTATCTTGAACCTTCGGTTTTATTTAAATATAAGAAACTGAGACCAACCCAAACAAAACAAAAAAGTTTATTGGCCCAGAGCGGGTGGAGGTGCCTGAGGACTCACCTCTCTGTCCAAGGGACATTCATTATCATGCACCCCAAAGGTGTTCCTAACTTCCTGGTACTCACCATTCCCCCACAAAGCAGGCGGCAGGGACTTTTCATGAGATTAAAAAGTAACTATTCTGAAGGTTCCACTGTGAGTAAGCAAAAGCTCACAGGGGAGAGGCACCACCGGCTCCAAGTCAGTAACTTGAAATGGGGCAGCCTGGTCTCAGGGCTGCGCTGCCTAGGCGGATCTACACGGTGGGTGCTTCTGGGTTTGGGGGCCTGCTGCGGTGGTCAACAGCAGGCCATCTCTGCAGGGGGTTTTCATTGTCACAATTCTGATCTCAGTTGTGTAATCACAAGTAGCTGCAACTAGGGGATGGGAGTGGGGGCGGGCAGGACAGGACCTGAATTCTGGGCTGTGGGATCAGGATTTGGTCCTGACCGTGATTCATGGGGAAATTCTTTTGGAGACATAAGCCCCATTGCTCCATGCCAGACATTTCCAGGCTGCTAGCTTTTGCTAAGCACTTAGTGTGGGCTGGGCAGGCCCTGTGCTGGATGTTTGACAGGCGTTTCATTTAATGCTTGTAACAGCCCATCTGCGTGGGCCTTTCAGGTGGGCATTACACTCCTAATCCACAGATGCGAAACAGATGCAGAGAGGCTGGTAACTGGTCCAAAGTTAAAAAAGTAGAGAGTGGCAGAATCGGGACTTGATCTCACGTCTGATCAATGCCGAAGAGGTGCATTTGGTACGATAGAGGAAAAACATCAGCATGTACTCTCCTCCCTCCCCACCAGCTTGGTGAAATCAGTGGGAATAGATGTGCTCCCCTCTTCTTTATAACGTGGTCAGCAGCCTCCCAACCCCAGTGCTTTGGAAAGGCGGCCTGAGTTTGCCTCCAGAGGTGTGTCTCCGGGATGGAGGCTCAGGCTGCCCAGCACCGTGGGGCTGGTAATTGCCTGGTTTTGGTAGAAATAAGGTCCGAGCACAACTTGTACTGTGGGGAATGGGGTGCGAGGAGGCATGTGCCCTTCCTCTTAAAGGTACCAGCCTGGTCTAGATTCACTTGTTCATAAAAAGCAGCAACCACAAGGGCCTTGGTGGGATTTTCGCCCGGTGGCCCAGACTGTAAATGTCCACTGCAGGGGGGGTTGGTTTTAGGGAGGAGGATTTGAGTGGGCTGTATCCGGGCTGAAGAGCCCAACTGACGTGCTTTTCGGATCAGCCAGCTTCTCGCCTACCTCCCCTCCCAGGATTTTAGCCAGCACCTGACCCAGCCCTTTATTTCACAGGCCCAGGGGAACAGATCAGAGAGGTGGAGGGATTTGCCCAAAGTCACAGCGCTGCGGGGTGAAGACAGAATCTGAACTCTAGTCCCTTGCTATGCTTTTCTCTGCCATGCCGGGCCCTGTAACTCCTCTTTGTTCCTGGTCAATTGCCGCAGGGAGAACTCTGTGTGTAAGGTCTGCAGGGCCATTACCCCTGTTGGCAGGTAACTCTCTTTTGGTGTTGAGGTTTCTCTTCCGGGGCGAGACGCGTTAGTAAGTGCGGTCACCTGTTGGAGTCTTGCCACCATCTCTCGCTGGGGAAACTCCGAGGAGCTTGCAGGTGAGCCGGTGAGAGCACAGTGGTGCCTGACTTGAAGATGTCTGAAGGGTCAGGCCAGGCCAGCAGGTTAATCATTCAGCAAATGTTTATGGAGCCTGATGCCCAGACCTGGAGGTTACTGTGGTGAGACTATCCCCCTTGCCAGGACCATGGCTACCGGTCCAGTGGGAGCCATGGGCATGTCACCGGGAGACTGGCAATATTTCTGCAGACTGGTACTATTTCCTGGGATGACCCAGGGCGTTCCAGGAGCACAGCTGATGGGATCGCACTCAGTGCCCTACCCTCCCGCCCCCCGCCCTGGGGAGGACTCCCTGTAAGGGGGTAATAGCACAGCAGGGAATGGAAGAAGGAGTGAAGGGGCAGGTAAGGGGCTCCAGGTTAGAGAGGTGACAGTTTGGGGACAGCACCTAGTTTACTGCCTGGAGCAAGAGCTGGAAGAGGGGAGAGAGGAGCTGGAAGAGGGGAGAGAGGAGCTAGAAGAGGAGAGAGAGAAGCTGGAGAGGGATTGGGGGCCCATGCCTGGTGAATCTTGATCAGACATTCTCATGAGAGCAGCAGGGCGTGAGACCTGGATTCCATTTCTTGCTTGCAGCCTAAGCGTGTGTGAGAAAAATCCTTTGGATCCTATGGGGACTGCCCACAAATGAAGGTGTTTTTATTTTTTGTTTTTTTAACTCTGGAGGCAGAACAAGTCCAGGCCTCTATGCCGGGGATAATAACTAACCCTGGCACTCCACGCTGGCCACCAAACCAGCTTTTGCCCTTGGAACAAAGCCCTTTTGCACTTGAACATGGTTCAGTTCCAGACCCTGGGGCTATGGAAGTTCAAGAGCATCCCGCTGCTCTGTGCTGCGTTTCCTGCCACAGGTTGCAACACACGTTCGATTATGTGATTGTGGGCTCATGCTGTCTGTCACCAGCATCCGTTCAATTGTTGAAGGCCAAATGCTATATCCAGGGCATTTTTTGTTTGTTTGCTTTTCTAAATGGGACTGTCTTCGTGTATGTTACTATGACGAAAGTAATATATGTTTCTTACAAAAAAATTAAATATCCCAGAAGTAGATACAGTAGAAAGGGGAATTTCCTGCCTCCTCTTATAATTCCCTATGAAAACCATTATCTTTCCAGACTTTCAAAGGAATGCATATATCTATGTATGCCCAGACATTTTCTATTGCAGGATCCCATGTAAAAGCAGGCTGTCTGGCTCCTTAAACTGTCCTCCAGTTCCTTCTAGAAGTCCCCAAAAGGGTGCCTCACCTGGGTCCATAAACCAGTCAGTTGTCCTCCACGTAGCAACTTCTCTGTCCTCCCTACTGTGTTTCTTATGTATCCACTGCTCACCGAAGCTTGAAGAAATTCACAGAAGCCAAACACCAAAGTCCATGCCATGGGTTGCATGTCTCCAAAGCTTCCAATCCTTGGTTGGCAGAGTTGGGACACCGAGCTTCAAGCAGATCTGGGGAAGAGGCCATCTGCTCACAATGTGCCAACCACCCTTTGTCATTGGGGACCCCAAGCCTTCTCTGCTTCGATCCCGAGTCTTGACATCCCTCCTGAATGGTCCCATCAATTTCTGCTGCTAATGCCTCCAGTAAGGGCCTCAAATTCGGTCTGCGCGTCAAATGAAAGGGGAGATGCTCTTCTTTTTAATTGTTCCTTACCTTTTTTTCTGCCCCTGCCCACCCTCACAAAGAAAAGTCTCTTCTTTCCTGTCCTTTGTCTTCAAAGAGTTTATATTAATTTGTGGCAACTCTTTATGTATTATCAGTATTGTATATTATTAGCCTTTACATATTATCACTATTAATATACATTGAAAATATTTGTATCAGTTTATCTTTAACATTGTTAGTCTTATCTTTTGTCCTTAAGAAGGTTCAAAATTTAGTCTAATCTACCTAATTTTTCCTTTATTACCTCTGTGTTAAGGATTCTTCCACTGCAAGATTACAATAATATTCTTTTCTAGTAATATAGGAGTAGTATATTTAAGTTAAACACTTTCACCTATCTGGAAATTGTTCTTGTGAATGTTGTGTGGTAAGTGGAATTTCTTTAAAATTCCCCAGGGGCACCTGGGTGGCTCAGTCAGTTAAGCCTCCAACTCCTGGTTTCGGCTCAGGTCATGATCTCATGGCTGTGAGATCGAGCCCTGCGTTGGGCTCCATGCTCAGAATGGAGTCTGCTTCAGATTCTTTCTCCCTCCCCCTCTCTGCCTCTCCCCCCCTCTCCTGCTCTCTCTCTAAAACAAACTGGCAAACAATTAAAATTCCCTAAAGAGTTGGGTGTAGAAGCTAAAAGATAAAAGAGATAGACCGAGAGACTCAGCTGGCTCTTGGATGCTCTGTGTGGGAGAGGCTTGTTTGATGAAAACATAGAGGACTATGCTATTGGCCAACTTGTGGTTCCATCTGCTTCCCGCTGAGAATGACTCCCAAACTTTGTATCTTTAGAGCCAGTATTTTCTGTGTGATGTTAGTCCAGGCTTCAGAAGTTTGGATGTGTTCATTTTGTTGCATGTGAGGGCAAGCTGAAGAATCACAATAGACCATGAGGACTGCCTTTCAGAGGGGGCCAGGACTCTCCTGCCCACAATGTCCAGCCCTACCCTGGTGGAGTGGGCAAGTAACTATGAGTTCCGAGCAGCTCTAAGATCCTAAGATCCTTAATGACTCTTGGCTAACTTCATAAATGATGGTACCTCTCTGTACCTGGAACTTGTTGGGCCTCAAAAATATTTACTTGTCAGATTGTCAGAGAGCCAAGGGAGGAAGGAAGGAAGGAAGGAAGGAAGGAAGGAAGGAAGGAAGGAAGGAAGGAAGGAAGGAAGGAAGGGCAGATGCCCAAGAAGGAAGTACAGATGCCCAAGAAGATGATGGCCAAAAGAGGAGAACTTTAATGGCAGTTCTGAGTAGGGGAGATGACATCCCTTCATTCATTTATTCAGCAAATATTTGTTGAGTGCATACTAGGTGCCAGGCACTTTTCTAGGCGCCTAAGTGTGTCATTTTCCACCAACAACCAATTCTCCAATACCAACTGGGTGTCCAACAGTTCAACTCAATTTCAACACTAACTGTTGGAAGTTAGTGCTGACCCCACAGGTTAAGAGCTCAGTCCAATAAGACTGCCCCACTTTAGATGCCAAGTACAAGTGGGGTCTCCAGGCTACTGGCATTTCTGCCCAGGTGACTACAAAACTGGGAGTTCTTATGATCCTCCCACCCCCTCAGATTTGATAATTTGCTAGAACAACACACAGAACTCAGGAACTTATATTTATGATCACAGTTTATTGTAAAGAATATAACTGGACCAGATGAAGAGGTACCTAGGATGTGGTCCAGAAAGGCCTCCGATGTAGGAGTTTTTGTCCTGGTGGAATAGGGGCACACCATGCTCCCAGCATGTGATTATGTTTAACAATTAGAAGCTCCCCAAACTCTGTTGTTTAGAGTTTTTATATGGAGTTGCATTATATAAGTATGGTTGATGAAATCATGGCAATTAGTGATTAAACTCGATTTTCAGCCCCTCTCCCCACCCCAGATCTAATCTCCCCTCTCTCTGATGACTAGCCCCCTGTCTTGAGGTAGGGCCCCACCACTAGTCACCTCATCAGCATAAATTTAGCTATGATCAGAAAGAAATATGTTATGAATAAGAATACCTTCCTCACAATGTGAGGAAGAGTAAATTATATTAAATGAAATGAAATGAGGTAACTACAAAACCATTAAAGAGACAACCATTAAATGAAATAGAATAACATAGGGGTGCCTGGGCGACTCAGTTGGTTAAACATCCAACTCTTGACTTCAGCTCAGGTCATGCAGGTCATGATCTCAGGGTCATGAGATTGAGCCCTGCATTGGTCTCCACACTGGATGTGGAGTCTGCTTGAGATTCTCCCTCTCCCTCTGTACCCCCCTCCATTCTCTCTCTTGTTCTCTCTCCTTCTTAAAAAAAAAAAAAAAAAAAAAAAAGAAATAGAATAAGGTACCCTCACTGATGGGGTTACCCAGGAGGCATCAAGGATCTTAGGATCTCAGAGCTGCTCAGAACTCACGCCTACCCCACCAAGGTAGGGCCAGACATGGTTGGCAGGAAAGTCCTGGCCCCCTCTGAAACACAGTCCTCATGGTCTACAGTGATTCTTCAGCTTGCCCCCATACGCAACAAAACACAGCCCTGAACACATCGTTCTAAACGTATGGGTGTTAAGAGAGACAGACTTATGTTCAAATCTCAGCCCTGCCTCTCATTAGCTCTATGAGCTTGGTAGATAATTCAATCTCCCAGAGTCTGGGTGGCCTCATCTAAAAAGCAGGGTTAGAAGAACTACTTCACAGGATTGTTTTGAAAATTTCTGGCTCATAATGGGAACTGGACAAATGTTAGTGTTCCTGTCATTCCTATCATGTCTCTTCAGCCTTCTCTGTCTGCCATGGGGTGGGTGTGGGGGGTTGAGTCACAGCCTTTGCCATACAATTATTACAGTTTGGGGCAATTGGAGTTTATAAGTGAAGAGGGCAATTTGAAATGGGAAGGGCTCAGCCCAACCTGTCTGATTTACAGTCTCTAAGAGGAAGCAGCCAGGTGCACATAAAGCCTTTTATATGGCTGTTAGATAAAAGGCAAAACAGCTGTTCGTGTGCACGAGCAAATATCGCTCTTCGGAAACTCACTTTTGTCATCAGGTGTCTGAACGCTTGTCCTGGGCTTCTGAGTAATGTCCCTGAGCTGAGAGCACTCGGGAAGGATAGAGGTGTGGCAATGGGGCGCGCTGACCTTTGGTTCTGCCCTTAATGGCACTGGTATAAATATGCTAGGGACATCCTAGACCGGTGACCATCCTGGATCATAGACACATATGGCCAATATGTAGAGGGTTTTTTTGTAATTTTGGTTTACACCAGCTGGAAACTCTTGACCAGAAGATCAAGAAACAACTGCGTCTTCTGGATAAAGGAGGAAACCTAGGTATTATAGGTGTGGTGTGATAGGAAGTACAGCAGAAAGAATATGGAAATTGGGGCAGACAGATCTGGGTGAATCCCAACTCTGCAACTTACCAGTTGTATGATCTTGAGTCTCTCTGAGCCTCAGGTCAATCCTCTTAATAAACGTTGGGATAATAATATCTACAATTAAATGACATGGAATGAATTTTGTGTGTGTGGAAGTATCTGACACATATGTCCTTATTTTTGACAAAATAGCTATAAAAGACTGCATTTGAAGACTGCATTCTGAAGACTACTTAAACGTTTATTTTAATTAAAATAAACTAATTTCTGGATCCTAAATCTTAAAGTTCTCTCGAGGTTTTAGGTGTCTTTATTCCAGATCACAATGGGTGGTGACAGTGCCCACCATCTGGGTGAGTCACCAACCCCTGTCCCCAGGCATCACAGACAGTGGAGAGACGATCATCACCGGCTTGTCCTGACCTCTTGGTCTCTGTACCAAGACATAGGGTACTTGACCAGGTCTCACTAAGGCCAACTACTCAGCTCCTCATGTTAATGAACTGTAATGACTCATTATTCCTTTAGTTCTTTAGAGTAGAATAGTATCTTTGATAGCCATCTCTTCAAGCCTTAATCATGGTATTGAAAGTTGGTTACAAACGCTTGACTCTCTACAGACTCACTGTTAATGATAAATATTTTTGATACCTATAGTGAAACTTACCTTTTGACTGATAATATCAGGTTGATGTTTCTTAGATATTTTAGGTATTGACTACACATTCACAGATGTCATTAGATCACACGCAAATGATGTTTAAATGTTTATGGCCTAGAAACTGACAGACAAGTTGACACAGAAAGCCAAAATATTTGAGTTAGCAACCTTGTAGCTGCTTTAAATGAAATCATCTCCTACTGCCTGCTTCAGGCAGCTGAACATGATTATTTTTCTGTTTTCTTCTCTAGATCCTCAATGGTGTTCCACCAGTGTCAATGAGGCTTTTAAACTCAGCAAATGCCAGTCAGGATTCAGCTAGTGATGGGGCAATCCAGTTAAGTGTAAGCCAAAAAAAAAAAAAATAATAATAATCTAGGGAGTGTTCCGGAAACAGATGTCTTGGTCTAGAGGCTGCTGTCTGGTTCGCTGCAGAGCTGAGCTGTTAGGACGTCAGCTCAGGGGCTGAACATGGGCCCAGACAGAGGCCTTATGGTTGTTTCAGACCTGCCCCTCTGAGTGGCTGTGCTTAGTGCAAGGAGTCAGAGAAAAGAAGCCTGAGACATACGATTCTTGCCCTCTGAGATGGTAACTTGAAAGAAAATGTTACTGACGACAACATTGTGTGACTCAGGGGGAGATGCAGCTTTGCCATGGGAGAGGCACAGAAGATGGGACTGGTACTGGGCTCCGAAGGTTCGTCCCCAGGTGCGCAGGGACAGCAAGCACCGAAGTAATGGGAACATTAGCTAGCCCTCCATGCTGTCAGCCAGCATCAGTGGGCTGGGGTTTCTTACCAGGCTCAGAATCACCAGATAATGAGAAGGCAAGTTGTGCAGAAATCTAGTTCCATCGATTAGGCAATTCCAAGGAGCGAGAGGGCAGGCTCTTGGTTGGAATGTCATTGTTGTGCATCAATGCATTCATCACCACTGGCTACAGGAAACGAGGCTATAGGAATCAGGGTGGGTTCCATTCTCTGAAATGATATAATTGGCATTTCAAGTAAATAGCTGACCTGGCCTGCACCCAAGTTCTCCCTGGGCCTTTGTGAACCAAATGAGCACAGGTTCTGTCCTGTCCAGAGCTCCTGGAGCCAAGTGAAGTAGACATGGATCTACTCCAGGCCCCAGCCCCCAGCAGAGCCCGTATTCTCTAGAACCCAGAGGAAGCCCATCGGTGGACCTGGGCTGGGGCCCCAAGACTTTCCTGTTTTCACAGCCAACACTCCTCGTTGCCTGGGTTTGGGGCTACAGATGTCATGAGGAAAACAGGAGTACTCAGGCATGACCCTCCCAGTAGCCTCTCGTCAGGAGTCTGTCTCTTTCAGAGCCAACTCCAAGCTCTACAACCCATGGGCAGCAGGAGGTTACAGGAGGATTATCAAAGGATTAGGGGGCTTTGCTGAGTGAGCATGGATGGGGTACTTTCTGCCAGAGTGACTTTTCTGAAACAGATCTGATCACGCCACCTCTCCATGGCTCTACGTCTCCTATCGCTGTATTTAGAAAAGGGTTGCCCAATCATCCACTTCAACAAACTCACCCAGCACGGGGAATAATTATTAAAATGCAGATTCCTGGGTCCACTCCCTGATGTGCTGAATCTGCATTTCTGCGTGCAGTGTTTGGGAACCACAGTTAAACCACACTTAAAACAAACTCCCCCACAGATTCTTTCTTTCTTTTTAAAAATATTTTATTTATTTATTTGAGAGAGAGCGAGAGAGAGTATGAGGGGGCACAGGGGAAGGAGCAGAGAGGGAGAAGCAGACTCCCCACTGAGCAGGGAGCCCAACATGGGGCTCGATGCCAGGACCCCAGGATCATGACCTGAGCCGAAGGCAGATGCCTAACTGACTGAGTCACCCAGATGTCCCTCCCCCACAGATTCTCATGTACACTAAAGTTTAAGAACCATAGTACATTACAGGATAAAGTCCAAACTGCTTAGCCCGGAGTACAAGACCTACCAGAATGTGGACCTGCCCATCTCTATCTTCATACCTCCCTGGAAGCACCTGCCCACCCTGCACTCCCTGCTTCTAGCCAAACTGATGTACTGCTGAGAATTAGGGTCTCTTACCCCCATATTGCTCCCACTGCTTTGAACATGCTCTCTTCCATCCCTTTGTTATTCTTTGTTATTCTTTTATTCCTTTTAACAAGGCACTCAGTCATGTCTTCTTTGGGTTAGGCATGCCTCCGCTACTTACCTCTTAGTGGTGCTTACACTGACTCGTAACCATTTGGGTACTCACCTTTCTTCCCACTGGACTATGAGCAGTAATACCAGTAGCAATGGTATTTAAATTCTCTTAAGGACAACAAAGGGATTGATGCAGAAGAAGCTAAGGCAGTAAGACTAGCCATGTGCACTTTGGTAGAGATTGTTAGGCAAAATATATACAACAAATTACAAATGGAGGTACAATCACAAGTTCCACTGTGGTCCTGTCCTAACTGGGCAAAACCATGCTCACAGGTCTGGGGTTGTACTGGTAGGGTACTGGGGCGGTGGGGGGTAGGCTATAGCTGGGAGGTGGGAACCCAGAGGCTGAAACTAAGATAGAGGTCCTATCCTGGGACTATCAAAGAGAAAAGAGGTCAGAGGTCTGGGTCAGCATAGGCAGGCAAACCGAGGGTTGGCCCTCCTAAGAACAAGTAACATCACTAAGTCTCAAAGGTGGCAACTGTGGAAGGGACCACAAACACCACCATCATCATGTCAGGAACCAGACAAAAACTGGGCCAAGAACTGTGAGGAGTTTGGAAAAGGTAGGGCTAGCACTAAGTTCCAGGAGCTCTGGGGACAGCGTGACAGGCTTCTGTGATGAGGTTTGACAATGAGGCCTTGTTTTGGGCTTATGCTTCTTGAGCTTGCTTAAATCCTTTTGTCTCTTCATTTCTAGTTGGGCCCGTACCTGCCATGCTTTTCACCCCATCCCAGAGTTGAATGAAACAGGGTTTGTTCATCAGATCTGCCGTGGAACCATGCTGTTGGAGAGTGCCGTGAGGCACTACTGTCCCAGTGTGCCCAGCTTCTGTCCTGGGCCTGCTGCTCCCTGCCCTGCTTGGTGCATGACCTGGGCCACCTGGTCTCTCTGCTCACAGTTACAGCACTCTTTCAAGTCCCGCCTCCACCTAGTCTCCTGTCGATTCCCAAGCCCTGCTTCTCATTAGTGTTTTAAGCACCACAGCATATCCCCTTCCTTTCTCCCTTCTTTCCTTCCTTCCAGCAATTTCGGGTAATTATAGAAATACTATGCTTTTTGAGCAGAGGGTCTGACAAGCATCCACATGCAGTTTGGCCTTTGCTTGATACCCATCTGTTTCTCTGCTCTTCTTTTTAATTAAAAGGGCGGAAGGTGTGAGTGTGGGCTGAAGACGGGATGGGGGCCGTCAAGACTTGAGCCTGATTCTGGCTCTGACATTGAGTCTCCCTCTGGCCTTGGGCAAGTTCCTTAAGTCTTCTCTTTTTTACTGGCTCTAATGCAGAGTCCAGACTGTTTCTTAGGGACAGGCTGAAATTTGTTGAAAATGCTAATCATTGAAAGTATCTTCACAGCTGCATCTTTGGGCAAATTCCACATTTCTTTCTGCAAGGTCCAGGGTCAGATACTCCAGTTTCCCTCTGCCTGAGCACCTTTGGATAGCTGGCTTGTTTTTTTTTTTTTAATAGAACATCAAAAATAGACATTCATTATCTGTAGTTATTAAAAATAAAAAACACTCCTGTGCAAATTCAAGTGGAATGTGGTTATAAAAACCAAGGCCTGTTGTCAAAGAAAAATGTGTGTGTGTGTGTGTGTGTGTGTGTGTGTGTGTGTGTGTGTGTGTGTGTTTGTGTGTGTGTTTTATGTAACAACTGATCCTTGATCCCTAGATGTTATCTGGTAAGTAGCTGGTTGGATTTGGGGCTCACATGCCTTGGGAGCTGTCTGTAGCCTTGTTAGGAACAAAATAATCCTATGGAGTTCTGATCCTGCTTGATAAACAACGTCTTTCCCTGGTCCATCTGACACAGCCCAGCTGGTTTTCGGGTCCAGTGATCTAGCTTACTGTGTCTCCTAGAGAAAAAGTTCCAAATGGTTAGTGTGGAGCTGGCTGTTGAGCTCATGGCCCCCCACCCAGGCTTGCAGGAAGGGTTCTGGGTTCTCCTGAGGACATCTGTGCTTCTAAGCCGGGGTTTCCTGGCTTGCTCTGTTTAGAGCAAACCCAAGCAGGTGCTTGAGTTTCACTGGAGGGACGGTGTGCTTCCCGCCTGAGATGGAGAACACAGTTTACTTCCCCTCTAAGCAAACTCCTTTGCGGTGGATCCAGGGCCTCTTGCTGCTAATGCATAGGGCCTGGGGGCCTGTTACAGCATTGGCTTCTTGGCTGGAGTCCAGAAGGACTCATTTTTGGCTGCTGGGTGAGTAAAAAATGATATTTCTATCACATTACTTAAGTCAACCAAGCTAGGCTGCTATAACCAAGACATAAACTAATTTGGGCCACCTTAGTCTTTGAGGAGTGTGTCCTGCATTGCTGGGCAGCTCTGCCCTCGCACCCCCCACACACACACATACACATGCTCAGGAACCCAGAGACCTTCTATTTTGTAGCTCTACCACCCCGAGTCCTTGAAGTTGTTTCCATGGTTGAAGCTGGGTTGACACGAGACTAAGTCCAGACAGCAGTCTGGGGAAGAGAGCATGGAGGGGCACTCCCGTTCCAATGGTGCACACGATCACTTCCACTTCCACTTTGTTCTGCCAGAGTGAACTCAGACAAGACCACACCTCACTACAAGTCTTGAGGAACGCAGTCCCTTCCTGGGCAACCACGCACCGTGCCATGACCCTGTCATTACGGAGGAAGTGAATGGAACTACATTGATGTAATAAACCTTAGCCATAACTACTATACGCTGAATCCTGTACATCCTCTTAGCCAATCTCTGAACACAGGGTGGCCTGTGAGAGTTCCCATAACCTGGACCTTGCCGGATTTGATATTTTTTTATGGACTGAATGTTTGTGTTCCCTTAACATTCATGTACTGAAATCTAATCTCCAATGGGATGGTATTAGGAGGTGGGGGTCTTTGGGAGGTAGCTAGGTCATCAGGGTGGAGCCCTCATGAATGAGATGAGTGCCCTTACAAGAGGAGGCTAGCAAGCTCGATCACTCTCTTTTTGCCTGTGAGGATACAATAAAGAGTCAGCAGTCTGCAACTCAGAAGGCGGCTCTCACCGGAGTCTGATCATGTTGGCGCCCTGACTTCCAGTCTCTGGAACCGTGAGAAGTATGTTTCTGTTGGTCATAAGCTACCCAGTGTATGGTACCACGTTATAGCAGCCCAAACTGGCTTAAGGCGGTATTATTTGACTTTCTAATTTTTGCCAGCCTGCTAGGTGTGAAGTAGTATCCTATTACTTGGGTTTCTATTTCCTTGATTACTAGTGAGATTAAACATCTTTTCATACGTTTAGTGACAATCTGTGTTTCCTCTTCTGTAAAGTGCCTATTCATATTCCTTGTTCATTTTTCTTTTGGGCTGTTTGTTTTATTGAATCATAGAAGTTCCTTATATCTGGATACTAGGAGGGAAGAGAATGATTAAACACAGGGAGATAGGCAAATGAAGACCTTGGAGGGATTTGGTTTGGCTGGATTATACGTATATAATGGAGACTGACAAGAAATAAAGCTGAAAGGGTAAATTGGGGACAAATGAAAGGTTATTAATGTCAAGGCGAGGGTTTTGAACTATACTCTGAGGGGTATGAAAATCACTGAAAACTTGGGAAGACTTCCCTATTCCTTCCTACTTCCTGCCTGTCAGGACTGAATGGGCTTTCTCTGGGCTCCTATAAGTCATTCATTCATATTCTCTCTCTCTTTCTCTCCTTCTCTTTCCCTCTTCCCTCTGTCTCAGTCCATTCAGACTGCTCCCATGGAATACCATAGACTGGGTGGCTTATCAACAGCAGAAATTTATTACTCACAGTTTTGGAGGCTAGAAGTCCAAGATCAAGGTGCTGGCAGATTTGGTGTCTGGTGAAGGTCCAATTCCTGGCTCACAGATTGTTGTCTTTTTCCTGTAACCATACATGGCAGGAGGGGCAGGGGGGCTCTCTAGGGTCCCTTTTATAAGGGCACTAATCCCATTCACGAGTGTTCTACCTTCATGACCTAATCACCTCCCAAAGACCCCACCACCTCCACATGCTATCCCATTGGGGGTTAGATTTCATCCTATGAAGTTTGAGGGGACATAAAGATTCAGTCTACTGCACTCTCTCCCTACTACATTGACCTGATCTGTTTCTGGGACAGCTTCCCAATCAGAGTGGTGCTGGAGCTTTGTTCTTGTCTCCTAGTAATTAGCACAGAGCCTGTTTCAAAATAGCTGCTCAGTAATAATTACGAACAGAATTCAAGAGCTCAATTTTAGGAAGCAGAGTACAGTATCAATGGGTGGAAGAGAAGACAGGCCAGCCCAGTTAGAAGCTGGAACATCATCCAGGCAAAAGGTAGTAAAGGTAGTGGAGAAAGGGCAGTGATAAAAGCAAAATAAGAGGGACAGCTGGGAACGACCTAGTGACATTGGATGCTGCATCTTGGCAGCTGGCAAAATGCAGAGTGTGAAGGAGGAGAAGGAGGAGGAAGGTGACTCTAAGATTTTGAGTCTCAGGATGGGGAGAAAAGTCATGCCTATAGTAGAGGAAAACACATCAGGTCAGAATCTCAGCGAGTGATGATAATTAAAATTTTAAACAAGTATAAAGTTGCCTTGTAATTGCTTAGCATTCTGTAGTTCTCAAGGCTTTTATCTTTATAGTGGTAAATAGCACGGGGTACTCCAAGAAAGGGAAATTTTCTCCAAAGAGGAGACTAAAACTTAAAACTACATGCAGATTTCCTGGCTCTTCCTCGACAATTTTGCCCGAGAGCCCAAATTTAAAAATTAATCAATCTGTTGACCATGCGATTTTGTTTCTATAGAGCTTCTTTATCAGGTGAGGGGGCGAACATGGATATTTGGAGCTGGACCCTTAGACGCTGCTTTAGGCGGGAATTGATGTCTTACTGCATGAGACACAGTGGATGTGAAGTAGGTAAAAAGCCAAATGCAGGAATACCTTCCTGTAGGCTGGCTGCTGTTGGTTGTTAGTGATAAGGATTATCTTGTATTTTGGAGCATTGATCAAGACTGGAGATCTAAGATGATAGTTTCTGAGCTCGAAACTCATCCCCATTCTCCATCCTAAGAATTATCTTTGCTCAATTGGAGTTAAAGTCCCTACTGTATAACAGGGGAAAGGCAAGAAGGGGACACTAAAAAGTGTCTGGAGCTGCTTTTGCCGTCCCTCTAACTCTTACTCCACTTACTCACTGGATGGGTGGGACAGTATGGCCTTGGCCAAGTCCAGCCTCGCCCATTCCATTAGGTGCTGTCTATAGCAGTTTCGGTGCCACAATGGCCAATACCCCCTGACAATGAGTAATGTTTACGTGCATTGCCAGTTGGGTGTTTTCTTCAAACTCTACAAAGCAGACTTGACATGGAACATCAAGACCAGTCCATTCACGTCCACCCCAGTGTTGCCATGACTAGCACTTCTGTGACAGTAAGGCTCACAGAAGCTCACACCGTGACAGGAAGCTACATCCGCACAAGGGATGTCTAAATACTAGATGGGGCACACCAGGGAGATGAGTGGATTCAAACGGTCTGTGACAAGTACATTTGTACTTTATTTTCTCCTTAAAAATAAAACACACACACACACACACACATGACAGCAGATCAACTGAAAATGAGTGTGATATGGAGTCAGTGCTACTAGTAGGATGGGCCGGATAAGAAGGGTTTTGCATTCGTTTGTCTGGGTCAGTTTCCTCATCGGGTGTTTCAGGTGAGGAGGTCAGCTGTGGTTTCTCTCAGAAAGAGCCCCCTGCAGAGTTTGCAGTATGGCCTGCATGGGTTTGTTTCTTCGGCCCAGCTGGTCTGATCAGATGACCATATGGCAAAGGCTCCGGCCTTTCCATCTGCCCAGAGTTTCTTTCCGGCTATAGCGAATGAGTAGTGTGGAGATCAGACCTGTGGAAGGAGATCAGATGGACTCTTGTCATCTTGGTTTTGTGAAGAGATGGCACATCAGCTTTTAAATTTTCAAAGTTAAACAGTTGTTAATCAATTGCTGAAGGAAGCTCGGCAGAGGATCCTGGGATTCTGTCAGATCACCAAGGTTATGGGCTATGCTTGTTTCCTTGTCTGCGAAAAGGTTGGACCAGATGACCCCTGAGGTTCTTCTGGCTCTATGGTGTAGACATTATAAAAACTCACGTTATCTGTTATCACATGCTTGCCTCTTCGAGGGCATCTACGCCCTTTGTGCAGTTGCCAAAGGCTGTCATGGTATCTTTTGGTTTGTTTTTTAGCCTAAAAATGTAACCATGCTCTTCCTGTCTAATAAGCCACGAAATCATAATTTAGGTCATTCATGAGGTACAGAATTCCCTCTGTATAGTTCCCACAGAGGTGGCTCCTGGGAAGTATGAAAATCTGATGGAGGGATGGCAGGGTGGGAGAAATTGGAGTTAGGGTTTAGGACAGCAGGCTCCAGATCAAAGCTCAAGCATTATATCCAGATCCTGAAGAAAGGGACACCTTTCTAACTGGAGAGACAAGGTCTCCAGTTAGAAAGTACAGGCTGAATTCCTATACCAGTTGGGGGGGTTGGGAGGAGTGTCAGCAAGGAGGGGGTTAGATGTAGGCCTGCCCAAATCTAGACAAAACGCATTTTATCAATTATCTAGCTTAAAAATCACACATGCTCTTGAGAAGATGATTAATCTAGTATTAAGGGCTAAGAACATGCTTTGAGGTGGGGCAAAGATCCCAGGTAAGACTGCAGGTACTTCAGAAATGAATTGATAAGGATATAAATTATACATGGAAACTCTTTAACAATGAATAAGGATCAGACTCAACACCAAAAAACCAAAAAATCCAATTAAAAAGCAGGCAGAAGGGGATGCCTGGGTGGTTCAGTTGGTTAAGCATCCAACCCTTGGTCTCAGTTGAGGTCTTGATCTCAGTGCTGTGAATTTAAGCACCGCATTGGCCTCCACAATGGGCATGGAGCCTACTTAATAATAACAATAATAATAGTAACAATAATAATAATAACATTAATAAAGAATTAAAATAAATTAAACATGTGCAGAGTACCTTAATAGACATTTTTCCAAAGAAATGGCTAACAGAAACATGAAAAATGCTCAACATCACTAATCATGAGGGAAATGCAAACTGAACACACAATAAGATATCACCTTACTCTAGTCAAAATGGCTAGTATCAGAAAGACAAGAAACAATAAGTATTGGTGAGGTTGTGGGAAAAACGGAATCCTCGTGCGCTGTTGGTAGGAATAGAAATTGGTGCAGCCACTCTGGTAAATACTGTGGAAAACAAAAATACCATTTGATCAAGTAATTCTACTTCTGGGTATTTACCCAAAGAAAACAAAAACACTAATTCAAAGGGATACATGCATCCTGATGTTTTTTGCAGCATTATTTACAATAGCCAAGATATGGAAGCAACCCAAGTGTCCACTGATAGATGAATGGATAGAGATGTGCTATATTATGGTGAGCATAGCATAAAGTATAGAGAAGCTGAATCATTATATTGTACACCTAAAACTGATGTAACATTGTGTATCAACTATACTCAAATAAAAAAACTAAAAAAAAAAAGATGTGACACATATATACAATGTAATATTATTCAGTCATAAAACAATGAAATTCTGCCATTCAGGACAACATGGATGGACCTAGAGGGTATTATGGTAAGTGAAATAAGTCAGACAGAAAGACAAATACCATGTGATTTCATTCATACAGGAATCTAAAAATCAAAACAAATAAGCCAGAAACAGACTCATAAGTTCAGAGAATAACCTGGTGGTTCCAGAGGGTAGGGGTGGGAGGATGGGTGAAATGGGTAAAGGAGATAAAGAGATTCGAACTTCCAGTTGTAAAATAAATAAGTCATAGAGACAAAAAGTATAGCATAGTGAATGTAATCAGTAATATTGTAACAATGTTGTATGGTGACTATGGTGAGCATTTGGTAATGTATATAATTGCCAAATCACTACATTTTCATGACAATTTATGGTGTACACTTAAAACTAATATAATATAGTATGTCAACTACACTTCAATAAAAAATAAATAAAATCGCAGTCAAAAAAAGACTAAGGGTCAGAAACTGATCCGAATTGTTCCTGCTTCTGGAAAACACATGTGATGGTCACTAATTTATAACATCCTTTAGGATATTTCTAAGTTGACTGATCATCTATCAACTAGTTATCTATATATACAATATATAATATATTTTATATATTTATATTTTTATACTAAAATGTGACAAACAAAATAGAAAAATGGCCACATCCAATAAGGGGGAAAAATTTGGAATTAAATGCTGCAGATCACAGATCATCAGTGCCCCTGACCTGGACCAGAGATGACCTGGTTTTAGTGCTTTGAGAGGGAATATACGAGGTTGGGGTGAGGAGACCATTGTCAGTTCTAGGAAACACTTTTGCTACCCAATGAGTTATAAAAGGGGCTCATAACTGCAAGTGGCTTTCAAAGAATAATTTTCTAGAGGTGTAAACACCAAGTATCAGATTTATAAATGAGGAAGAGTGCCTAGAAAATCTTAACAGAACTACCATTCTCTGGACAGGTGCCTTTACTTGGGCATTTCTGGGTCCTCTAGGGAGATGGGGGGCAAGGTTAACCTTGCTAAGTAGCTGTTAGGTCTCTACTAGTCAAGAGGAAGGAGAAAAACTCATTGCAAGCACGGCCTTGAAAGGGAATGTTTCAACCAGTAGTAAGATTTGTGGGTTTTTTTGCAATTAAGAAACTGGTGGGAGGTTCAGCTATAAAGGAACATATTTAAAATAGTAGAGTACATTTAAACGTTTTCAAAGGTGATTATACTAAGGAGCAATTATACAAAACAAGTCTCAACTGCTATATATAAAGATACCTTTTGCTAAGATATTTGGAAAAGATGCTTTAGGTTCTGCCTTGTCGAAGCAGTGCAACTAATACGTGGTGTGATTCATGAGTGAACTATATCCTGAATAAGGCTTCACTATTCTATATACCACTTACAGTAACCCTTGAAGAGACAACAGAATTTCAATAAAACCTGAATTGATATAGTAAGACAAACTAGCACTGGCCAAAATCTGCTCATCGTGTTTTTCAGAGGTAGATAGCTTCAGGATGCTTACTTTATCTACATTTCATAAATTCTATTCAAAATCATATCATCTACCACTTTTGGTCAAAGTTCCAGTGTTGTCTTTAAGCTTCAAAAATAGAATTTGAATTCTATTATTCCAAATAGAATATTTTAACCTTTTCCACACTTACTAGAAGAATATTAGTATCCATCCTCAGTATAAATAAAGCATATATTATTATATAACACTGATGTAATTTAGAATCTAGGAGTAGAGTCCGTTATTATAACTTTATTCTGGAACAAATCACCATATGGCATGTATAGCTTTACGTGTTAAAATTGAAAACTTGCCCTATGAATTCTTTGGTTAAGAAATTTCTAAATGTGAAATTGGGTGATTTAATAATATCAAGTGTAGATAAGAGATCACTTAAAACTTCTTAAGGAGTAAGTTCAGAAGTAAAGTTATATATATATATATATATATTTTTAAGGTTTTTTTTTTAAGGTTATATATTTTTAAGGAGAGTGTAAACAAACCCATAAGTGTTTAGTTCTTTGATTGGATAAAAAATATGTCAAATACTTAACAGCTCTCAAACTTATTTAAAAAATAAAATGGGGTGAAACATTGAAACTGAGGGAAAAAAAAAGAAAAGATACCAGTGGGAGGAATGAGAATTTGATAGGAAATAAGATTTTGTACATCTTTGCTTACTGGAGAAATGCATTGATTTTATTCTCTAGGTAATTTTGGACAGAATGGCTGAATTAATTTGTCCCTTTATAATCCCAGGCTTTGGGCACCTGGCTGGTTCAGTCAGTAAAGCATGTGACTCTCAATCTCAGGGTCATGAATTCAAGCTCACATTGGGTATGGAGCCTACTTAAAAAAATTTTTTTTTAATTCCCTGGTGTAAGCCAAGGCACTTAAATACTAGTGCCTCCTCCATTACTTTCTCTAGTACTCTCTCTCTCTATCTCGGGAACTGGGCTGAGGTAGACATGCTGCTTACATGGAGCACAATGCCAGGGACGGATCCTGGAAGCACCTCTCCCAAGAATTATCATAGGACAGGATACACACTTCCTATTGCTTCTTCCTCCACCATCTTATTTTTTACTTAATTAATTTTTAAAGTAATATCTATACCGAATGTGGGGCTTGAACTCACAACCCCACGATCAAGAATAGCATGCTCCACCAACTGAGCCAGCCAGGCACCCCTTGATATTTTTATACAGAACAACAAGACCTCTTCCTAAAACAGACAATAATCTTTTCTCTAACCAAATATGTCCACCATTGAAATGGAGTGCCAGTTAATTTCTTCCTTTTGGCCATATGTATCCCAATGTTCATAGCAGCAACGGCCACAATCGCCAAACTGTGGAAAGAGCCAAGATGCCTTTCAACAGATGGATATGGATAAAGAAGATACGGTCCATATACACAATGGAATATCACGCCTCCATCAGAAAGGATGAATACCCAACTTTTGTATCAACGTGGACGGGACTGGAGTGAAATAAGTCAAGCAGAGAAAGTCAATTATATGGTTTCACTTACTTGTGGAGCATAAAAAATAACATGGAGGACATTAGGAGAAGGAAAGGAAAAGTGAATTGGGGGAAATCGGAGGGGGAGATGAACCATGAGAGACTGTGGACTCTGAGAAACAAACTGAGGGTTTTGGAAGGGGGGGATGGGTGAGCCTGGTGGTGGGTATTAAGGAGGGCACGTATTGCTTGGAGCATTGGGTGTGGTGCATAAACAATGAATCTTGGAACACTGAAGAAATAAAATAAAATTAAAATTTCCTTCCTTTTAAACTCAAACATATGACCAAAAACATAAATGTTAAGTATCCTAACAACCCAAACATTGTAATACTCTCTTCTATTTTCCCTGCTTCATATTTCTAAAACCCATCTTTTCACTATAAGCAAAAGCATTTGGGAAAGTTCTTCTCAAAAATGCTCTCCCACACCACCCAGATGGCTTCTTGATTATAAAAGGAACCTCCACAGCCACTGACTGAACAGTCCCTCAGAACAGAACTGGTGGGGAGTGGCAGGAATGTGGTGGGAATGTGGTATGGGGGGGACTCTCTGTGGGAGGCATATCTGGGTTTGGGGCCCCTCAGGCTCAGTGGACCAGTCCCTGAGCTGAGGATCTGCCTCAAACAGTGGACTATGAAAGAGGGGCAGGAGTACCTTGGCTTGTCTGCTGGCTCCAGCGGCTCGAGGGTGCAAAGGGAGGTCATGAAGCTCAGTCTGCTGTTTAGCAAAATTCACAAATACCTGGAGACAAGAGTAGGAGAGCAAGAGTAGGTAGATGTTTCCAGAAAAATCGTATCCTCGACCCATCCACCCACCTACTTTCTGTCTGTCTTCCACAGTTAGCGTACAGCCCTGCTAGAGCAGCTGTGTCCTGCAGGGTGGGGAGGGTGGCCCATCCACAAAGCCTAGCCACCCGTGCCCAGGACAGGCTCGTTTCTTAGAATTCTGAGCTGAGCCAAAGGAATTCCCACGGGAAGATTCAAAGGACTCCAGGTAGATTCTCAGCTAGCAGTATCCTCCTAAACCTCTAAAGAAACTGAAAACAAAAAAACAAAAACAGAAGCAGGAGTCCGATCTCCTCTCTCTTCTGTTCTTTATTCAATGTACAGTGTGGCTATGACTCCTGCTCCTGACTCCTTCATCTGCTGGCAAGAAGGTCCTGGTGAGCCAGGTCCTCAAAGGGTATATGGAGACTTGCCTATTTACACTGCTTTATTAAAAAGCCTTAAGGATGTTTATTTAAAACAAACCAAATGGCAAGAACAGTAACCCCCAGAAACGACTCAAATGTCCAAATGGATGAATGGATAAATAAACATGGCATATACTTATAATGGAATATGACTCAGCCTTTACAAGAAGGATATTCTGACACAAGCTACAATATCAACGAACTGGAGGACATTATGTTAAGTGAAATAAGCTAGACACAAAAGGACAAATGCTATATGATTCCACTTACATAAGGTATGTGGAGTAGTCAATGGAAAGTAGGACAGTAGTTACCAGTGCCTGGGGGAGGTGGTTAATGAGGAATTCTTGTCTAATGGATATACGGTTTCAGTTTGCAAAGATGAAAAATTTCTGGAGATGGATGGTGTTGATCCATTTCACAATAATCTGACTGTACTTAATGCCGTTGAATTGTACACTTAAGAATAGCTAATTATGTTATATATACTTTGCCATAATAAGAAAAAAAGTGATCACATTAAAAACCCCGATTCATGGCACGCAGGCTTATCAAAAATCCCCAAATCGAAAACTTTGAATGGGTGCATTTGATTGTATGTAAATTAAGGATCAATAACATTGATTGGAAAAGGAAAAAAAAAAAAAAGCCACCGCTGCCAACCAGGAAGAATGAAGTAAGATCATAGTGTAGTGGGGAAGGAAGATGTAAAGTCAATGAAATTTGCTGATGACTAAAATATCGTTGGAAAACAATTTCGGATGTACCAAGCTGTACCCTAACGGATGGAGGCACCAGAGTGTGAAAAATAAGGCACGTGGCGCCCTCTCTCATGTGGCTTCCAGCACAGTCTGTGCGCAGCCCCTCTCCGCACTCGGGGTCATTGGGCAACCTGCCTGGTCTAGCGTGGTCTGCGTGACAGAGTACTCCTCGATGAGCAGGCTATCCTTGTGGGAGATGAGCAGCCGGAAGATGTGGGCCAGGGAGGAAGAGGAGACCTGGAACTGGAGCATGTTGTAGTGGCGCTCTCTCTGCACGCTGCCCGGGAAGTTCCCCTGGAAAAACTGCTCCACCGGATTCAGGTCGGGAAGCAAGTCTCCCTTTGGGGATCTGATCTTCATCGTGACAATGTAGCCATCTCCAAACCTAGGTGACACACAGGGTGGCCCGGCACGGGCCTGTTAGTGGCTTGGTCTAAGGCAGTTCCAAAATAAGGAATAGATGCGCCAAAAATATTGGGGATGAAAGGCCCATACTATAGACCCTGTGTGCATATTTAAAACTAGGAGAAAAAAACCTGTGATGGTTCCCAGAAAAAATAGTTTGATATTAGTCTGTAGAGATCCAAATGTCTGTGTGGTAAAGTGACTCACCAGACCTGTGTCACAGCTTCCTGGGTCCTACTCCTGGAGACATGGATGCTCCCTGCTCCTTTCCCTCCCATTTACCAGCTAAGTCAGAGGTGGTTTTAGCCCCTTGTGGAGATCACAACCCGCCCATGAAGGCCTCTGGAACTAGTGTTTACTCAGTAATGGAACGGCTGCCTCCTCCTTCAAAGAGATTCCCAGGAGGGCACAAAGACTTGGGGAGGCAGCACTTCCCCTGTGGAAATTTCCAGAACAAGTGGGAGCTGCTAGGGTCAGGACACTTAACTCCTCCCCCTTTTGTGTCAGTTATAATTCACTTCAATGCTCCCTCTATGACCAAAAGTTGTTCCCCTTCAGAAAAATATCCTTCCTTTCAGCTCTGGAAAACTGACTCTCCTTCCACATGGGAGATATTCCCCACCTGCTCTACCATGAGGATACTGATGAGAGGGAAAGCAGTGGGGAATCCATTCATGTCTCCTGCCATTGGACCCAGGAAGCCATGCCACAGCTCCAGTGACCTCATATGCTGAGCTGACATCCCCCTAGATATTTGTGCAGCGTCCAAACTGTAGTTGCTCAAGAAGTCACGGGTCAAATACCCAAATGCAGCTAACCTACTAGACCTTCCTCTCAATCACTTATCTGCGCTGATGCATATGAAGGATGATGTGTCCTGTGCAGCAGTCCCATGAGTACAAGACTAAGCATTTCGGCCTGGATAAGGTAGGTTATGTACTGTTCTTTTTACCAATTAGCACAGTGACTTCTATATTCTGGGCTCTTAAAAAGCATTTGTTAAATAAATGAGTAATAACAACAAATCCACCCTTCCTAGTTTATAAAGCATATCAGAACGCAAGGAAGCATGGCATTATTATCATAAATCTTATTTTAACTGATTAATTTTGGCTTTGGCACATAAACTATTATAAATAATGCATTGTTTACAGCAGTTTACAATTTATGGGGATAGGGTAATCCTACTGAAGATTACTGGCATTGTTGGTTGTCATATACCACATGGTCACTTCTCAAACTCAAAAGCATAAACATGTCTGAAAGGAAAACTGATTCTCAGACTATTTGGTCTCCTAACCGTCCCTATTTTGGTCATGGATTCTTATTAAATAGGTCATCGGTGCTGAATCTGTTGGGATAAGTGGTGGGATAAGGAGGTGATGGTAGTGACCCTCCCTCATCCCAGCCAGGTTCTGCATAAGCCCCAATCAGAACCTCATCTGGAGACTCAGGGAGCCCTCAACCACAGGCAATTAGCCCAACCTAGAGAAATTTTTTTCAGCACAGCAGCTTTTTCTGTCTGCTATTGTGGAACAAGGCCCAGACCACATGTTTCTACCCACGGGATAAGGGCAGCAGGACCCTCCCAAGTGTCAGTAGAGAGCACAGGGCCTGGTTGACCCCCTCTACCACCAAGGAAGGTAACAAAGGTGACCCCCAGCATATCCTTACTTGTACTTGAGGTGCTGAATGGTGCCCAGACATTGAAAGGTGCCCTTTACCATGATGGCCAGTCGGGTACACAGAGCCTCACATTCTTCCATGCTGTGGGGCAGGAAAGAGGGAGTAAGGAGGGGGGAGGCCTCCTGTCTGCCCACCTGTTCTACTCCAGCCCCCGCGAATCTCTTGCCTGTGGGATGTGAGCACCACAGCTCTCCCTTCTCTGATGATGCTCACAATGGTGTTCCACAACATGCGGCGTGCCTGGGGGTCCATGCCTGTGGTGGGCTCATCCTGTGGGGAGGCAGAGAGGGCAGGGAGCTGGGCTTGGAGCCAGCCTCTTTTGGTTACTGCACCCTCCTTGGCTGCCTCCCTCTAAGCAGCTCTGCTCTCTGGCAGACAATATACAAAGTGCCTCCCCAAGTGGGCAAGATCTGGGGAACCCAGGCCTCGGGTAGGGAAAGCAGGGAGTCAACCAAGAGAGTAAAGAGACATTATGCATATCCATTGACCCATTTCAGCCCACGGATGGGTTAAGGTTGATTAAGACAATGGCAGAATTATCTTAAAAATAAAAAACCAACAACCTGACACATACATTTACAAGGAGTCAGAGAGAGAGCCCAGGTGACTTGTATGAGTCACCTCCCAGCCCTGCAGCCCATGTCCCCATAAACCCCTGACTGCATGGGCACAAGGGCCTTGGGTCTGGTGCAGCTCCAGTGAGAATCACACAAGCCTCTGATCCACGCCAGTGTTCTTGCCCACTTTACATCCTGAGCAGACGTCCGCCAGCAATAGTAATTTCTGACCAGAGGGGCTGAACTTCCCTGCTATGAGCACGTGGGCCCACAAGAGACCTCCCAGGGGCTCAAAGTGAGAATATGTTGTGACTCCAGTTTCCCCCAAGAGTTGTGAACCAAACACTGGCTTGATGTGCTCAAAACAAGCAGTACAGGAAACAGTCTAGACGAAAACAGATCACTGCATTTTCTAAATCTGATGGCCTAATCACAGAGATGCAGCTCTTGGTTCAAGCCCTTGGGCCTATCTGTCCCCACAGGTCCCAGTGACCCTCACCAGCAGCACCAGAGGCGGGCAACCCATCAGTGCGATGGCTGTGGAGAGTTTCCGCTTGTTGCCTCCACTGTAGGTGCCGACCAGGCGGTCTGCATAGAGAGACAGTCCCAGGCTCTGAATACTCCAGTTTGCCACCTAGAGAAGAGGAAAAAAACCCTTTGTGAAAAGACAAACAAGCAAACCTCCACCAATCTGAAGTCTTAGGCTCCCAGATCTCACATCTTCAGGATGACACACACAGCTAGGCTGACACAAGGGCACCTACTGGCTCAGGGGGGTGGTTCATGGGTTTCAGGGGCCAGACATTTCCTTTCCATACTGTGCCTTACATCACAGTGTGGCTTGGTGCAGCCCCCAGAGAAATGACCTTCCGTCTTACAAAGAGCAAGATAGTGCTTCTCACCCAGTGTCCCAGACTATGGATAAGAGTGGAAGAGTCCCAGGGTCTGATGGTGGTTGCTTCCACCCTTCAACAGGGTCACACTTGAAGTCTCATGCATCTAATACATACTTATCGAGCCACTGCTATGAGTCAGGCACTGTACTAGGCACTGGAATAATGGTGTCGTACTCAGATGGAGTGGGGGATGATACACAGTTGAAATAAACAGAATAATGACAGATTGTAAAAGTGCTTTGAGGAAAATCAATGGAAATTATGGCAAAGAATACCGTGTGTGTGTGTGTGTGTGTGTGTGTGTGTGTGTGTGAGAGAGAGAGAGAGAGAGAGAGAGAGAGAATGTGCACAGAAAGAAAACTAGAGAAGTCTTTGGAGACAAGCCCACCAGGCTTCTGCCTTCTGTACTTATTGTACCGCTGCCTGGAATGTTCTTCTCCTAGATATCCCCATGGCTCACTCTGTCGGCTCCTTTAGGTCTTCACTCAGAGGTCACTTCCTCTGTGATGCTGGCCCTGTGCCACCCTACCTAAAAATTCTTCCCTACTTTATTTTTCCCCTACTGACTTTTCATTTGCAAATGTACTGTATATTTTACTTACTTATGTATTTAGTAACTGTCCCCCCTAGAATGTAAGCTTCACTTTTAACTTCTTACTTGGAATAGTTTCCAACTTACAGAAATGTTTAAAAATAAGAATAATACAAAAACATAAACACTTTTTCTCTCTCCCTCTTATGCGTGCGTATGTGCACGTGTGCATACATACACACACATGTGACTTTTTCAGAGCCATTCAAGGTAAGTTATATATCACAGCCCTTTACTCCTAAATACTTTAGTGTCTGCTTCCTAAGAAGAGGAATACTCTTACATTATCGCAGTACAGTTATCACTGTCGGTAAATTTAACATTGTTCTGATACTTTCCTCTGATCTGCCCTTCATAGTCTGGTTTTGCCAACTGGCCCAATGGTGCCCTTCATAGCATTATTTTCTATCCAGTACAGGATGTGTCCATTACTCAGCCACCGTGTCTGCTTAGCTCCTGTGATCAGGAACATTTCCATAGTCTTTCTTTGTCTTCTGCGACTTTGATACATTTGAAGAGTACAGCCCTGATATATATTTTTTTAATAGAATGTTCCTTTGGAGTTTGTTTGATATTTTCTTATGATAAGATTCAGGTTATATGTTCTCAATCACAATACTATGTGTTGTGGTGTCCTTCTCACGGTATCCCCTCTAGGGGCAGGACATGCCCAAGTGCCCCTCATAGGGGATGTTAATTCTGATCACCCAATTAAGGTGTTGTCTAATTTCTTCATTGTGAAATTATGATGCTTTCCCCTCACAACCAACAAGCAATCTGTGGGAGATACTTTTACGCTCTACAGATATCTTGCTCCTCATAAAAACTTCCCCTAGATTTAGCAACCATGGATGCTTCTTGTGCAACCCAATCTTTACTACGATCACTACACAATGATTTTCCAACTCTAGAATTTCTTCCACCCTAATCAGTTGGCTATCAGCATCTGAGTGTAGGCAAGAACCATCTTTTTTCTCTTATTTATCTATTTAATAGTATGGAATTACGAATTCCTCTGTTTCCCCCAATGTTTTATAATTTATCACTGTATTTATTATTTTGATGTTCAAACTGTACCCCGTTTGGCTATTGGGAGCCCCTTCAGATGGCTCCTGTGTAGCTCTGACATACCTCTTTTTTTTTTTTTTTTTTTTAAAGCACTTTACTTTCCGGCATAATAAGATGGTTCAGGCTCATTTTATACCTATACTGTCCCAGCCCTGGAATATGTCATTGCAATAGTGTTATAATAGCATTGTACGGTGACAGATGGGAGCTACACTTCTGGTGGGCATAGTGTAATGCATGGAGTTGTCAAATCACTGTTATATACCTGAGACTAATATAACATTGTATGTCGACTATATCAGTAGAAAATAGTGGGGGAGAAAAGTAGAATTCTGAGTGTTTTCTTTTGCCCTTTGCTTTTTTTTACTTAGTAATATCTCTAGGAAATAACTCCATATCAGTTCACAGAGATTTTCTGCGTGTGTGTTTAACAGCTGCACGTGACTTTCTTATGTGTGTGTACCATAAATGATTCAACCAATCTCCTATACCTGAATATTTAGGTAATTCCCAATGTTCTGTGACTACGAATGCGATGAAGAACCTGTGCATGTGTATTTTTCACTGTGGGAGGGTGTATCTTCAGGGTAAATTCCCAGAAGTGGGATTGCTGAATCCAAGGGTAAATGCATACGTTGTTTTGTTAGATAGGAAGACAGGGGTTTTCTTGTTTTGTTTACTGCTATCCACCCAAATATAACAGTATTTGGCATATAGTAGACACTCAAAAAGCATTTGTTGAATGGACAGTGTGTTCCAACTTTCCCATCCCTAAATAAATTCACTCTCACGAAATAGGCTTAGGGTTTACCAAACTCCTGAGTGGCTACAAGAAACCATTTTTTACCCTCTCAATTTCATCTGCTGGTACACCTCGAAGCCGAGCATAAAGGTAAAGATGTTCTCGCCCTGTAAGCAGGTCATCGACTGCATCAAACTGAGGACAGTAGCCCATATTTTGATGGACGTCAGATATATTGGTTAAAATACTGCAAGAAGAAAAAGCAATTAGCAAGTCTACTTCAAACGGGGGTGGGGAGGGGTGACAACAGAACTGGGGCTGGAGAGCTTCTGCCAATGGGATAAACAAGCTACCTCTTCTCTTCTGCTTTGCTTCAGAAATGTGCACAACATTTATAATTCAAAGCAGGGGCCCTTTGGTTAGAAACTGATGAACTTCTGGAATTCTGAGCATTCACTCCAATAGATCTTTCCAAGTTTCTCTGTCTAGGATAACCTGAATCTCTGTTACCCAAAGTCAGCTTTAGTTTTGGAGTGGATCACCTCATATGTGGTTTTAAAAACAAAGAGAAGATCAGGCTTTAGAAAATGACCAGTGAGGGGTGCCTGAGAGGCTCAGTCCATTTAAGCGTTTGACTTGTGATTTTGGCTCAGGTCATGATCTCATGGGTTTTGGGATCAAGCCCCACACTGGGCTCCTTGCTCAGCAGGGAGTCTGTCTGAGATTCTCTCTTTCTCCCTTGCCCTCTGTCCCTCTCCCCATTCAGTACACATACACTCTCTCTCTAAAAATAAATATATCTTAAAAAAAAAGAAAGAAAATGACCAGTGATTTCTGATCTCTTTCAGACTTTTGGGACATAACCAGAGAAGTGCATACTTCCTAAAGGAAGTAAACTTCTCCATCTGGGCTTTTGGCAGAGATACAGTAAATGAAAGAGGAACCAGTCAAATTCCTACCCAGAACAAGAGACTGGCAGGGAGCAGAGAGGAAGTGAATTGAGTTCTATCAGCTCCTCTTGACTGATAATATTCTCCCCCACTAGAACATACATTGCCTTGATGAAAAAATAAACTGTCAAATCTGGTCTAATCTCTCCCTGCTCCCCCTGCTTCCCTTGTAGCTTAGGATCTATGAATAAAAGATGGGTGCAACAGGATGGGACAGAGAGACACCATGTAGTCCCCCACTAAAATAAAAGGTACTTCAGGTACGGCTGGGCCAGTTAAAGTCACCCAGGGAAGCAAGGAGAGTACTTTGCCAAATTCATGGGAGCTGCCCTACCAGAGGAGCCCAATTCTGCATCTTAAACCTACAGTTGTGCTCCAGTTTCCACTTCATCTAGCTTCCATCTTCTAGGCATCAGGCTGTGTCTTACCTGGACTGTCACTGATGTCTTATGGTAAATCCCATTATATCCTCCTGCCTGCTATCCCCTGGTCCCCCAAGACCCCTTTTGCTACCACTGTCAAGTTACTTGCTTGGTTGTAGGCTGAGCTGGATCTGCAGATGAGACAGACTCAGCCATGGCCTGGCTTCACCCCTGCTTGTTCCTTTGCTCTAGACCCAATAGGGATGGCTGGGAAAGGCCGGGGAATCAAATTCATCCTGTCTGAGCCATGTCCAGTGGGCCTTCAGCCATGTTGCTGAGCATGGCTCCCAGGTGAGGGAAAGAGGCCCCGGTCAGGCAGATGCTGAGCAGAAGTCAGTACTGCCTAACTCCACTTATAAACCGGGGCAGAGGGTTCCTTCAGGCACGTCTGGTGCCTGTGAGCTCTGTTGTTTAGGGAGCAGCCTGGAAAGTGGCAAACAGCGTAGGCCTATGTTCTTGATCCTGTGCCACAGAGGACCAGTCTGTTTACACACACCTTGTTCCAGAGAGCAGCAGGCACCCTCCAGAATCCAAGGACGCATGCCAGTTTTCCCTTTATAAAGGCTCCTTGGCCTGGTAAAGCCAAGCATCGGCACAGAAATAGCCAAATCAGACTAAAGCCCCTGAAGGCTCTTAAACCAGCCCCCATCTAGAATCTCAATCCAGAGAAAGGGTACTTTCCCACAGGGGTTCTTAACCTGGGACCCAGGGATCCTGCAGGATCATAAATGTGCTTTAGGCCTTAGTAAATTCCCTTAAACTCTGCAAAAATGTAGAAAATGTATGGAGGGAAATAATGGGGATAATGGTATGTGTGTGTGTGTGTATTTCTAAGACTTTATTTTTTTTTAAGTAATCTCTACACCCAATGTTGTGCTTGAATCCACAACCCCAAGATCAAGAGTCACATCTCTACCAAATGAGCCAGCCAGGCGCTCCAATAATGGTCTATATTTATATGAAGAAAATACAAATGTTCACCAGACATTTAAAGGAGTCTATAATCCCAAAAAGACTAAGAATCACTGACATAGTGCTTCCCAGAAGTTTCCAAGAATCCATGCTTACAGGGGCATGTCTTAACAATCACAATTCAATTCAATTTCCCAGAGAGTCTATGTCTGGTACATTTCAGACCATGCTCTCTCGGAGGCCTACTCCTCTGCACAGATCTTCCAAGCTCTTAGGATCATCCTCAGTACAGGGTCTGATGCTCACTCTCCTAATGCTGGGACAGGAACATGGCCCAGGACCTGTGAGACACACCCTGAGACAGGAGGAGCAGGAGACTCACCTCTTGCCTGCTACAGTGGCGTCGCCTGAGGTCACTGTGGTGTCCCCAGTAAGCATCTTGAATGTGGTTGTTTTGCCAGCTCCGTTCACTCCCAGAAGACCAAAGCACTGAGGGAGAACACACAGAACTGGCCTCATCCTGGAGCCCAAGCTGCTCGGGGAGTGGGGACTGTCAGGCCTTAGGACAAGTGTGTGGGTAGGTGGGAGAGAGTTTCAACCTGGGTTGCCATGACGGAGGCCACTACCCGTACCGTGTGGTATGGGCTAGCAGAATTTGCCACCTCAAGATATGCCACTTTGGCATAAGGATGATTTTGAGCTGAAGGGAATTAAGAAGCAGTAGGTACAAGAAAAACTCTCTGGGGGCACCTGGGTGGCTCAGTCAGGTAAGCGTCTGCCTTCAGCTCAGGTCATGATCTCAGGCTCCTGGGATCGAGTCCTGTGTCGGCTCCCTACTTGACGGGGAGTCTGCTTCTCCCTCTCCTGTTCCCCCTGCTTGTGCTCTCTTTCTAATAAATAAATAAAATCCTAAAAAAAAAAAGAAAAAAAGAAGAAATAAAAGCTCTCTGCCCTCCCCTATGCCTAAAAGCAGGACATAAGTTTACAAGGTGTCCTCTATTGCCCTCTCTACCAGGAAGAATAAAAGTTAATTGCCAGAAACAACTTCAGAGCCTTAGCCTGGAGACAGCACCAGAGGAATCTCCATAACAAACCACTCCCTAGCCTTTATCTACCATTAGTTTCCCCCATATTTGCCTTTTCTATAATTTGCCATCCCCACTGACTTAAGGTCCTTTTCCTTTGTCTTATCACTTCTCTAAAAATGTGTCTTTCCTTTGCCAAGATGCTATATAAGCCCAAGTTCTAACCACCTCTCATGTCATTTATCTCTGATCATTCCCTAAAAAATGTTTGTTTGTTTTTCTCTTCTTAATCTATCTTTCATCGGTCCAATTTACAGAGCTCTACGCAGAGAGCCCAGGAGGGTAGAGGAAAGAGGATTTTCCTCCCTTACAGTGACCACTGAGCACTTGAAATGCATCTGGTCTGAACTGACATGTGCTATATGTATAAAACACCCTGGATTTTGAAAACTTAAAACAATAACAAAAAAAGAATGTAAAATATTACATCAATAATGTTTTATATAAATTACATATTGATACAACAATATATCAGATATATTAGGTAAAATAAATCATCAAGATTAATTTCACCTGTTTTCTTTTTTCTTTCTTTCTTTTTTTTTTTTTTTTTTTACTTTTTTTATGTGGCTGTTAGATTTATGACCTCTGTGGCTGCATTTGATTTCTTTGCGATAGCTCTGCCATGGTGGGGAGAAGCAGCACACACAGGAGTCTGCGGGGTACCCACCTCTCCGGGGCGCACTCCGACACACAGCCTGTCCACTGCTGGGCTGGAGGTTCCTGAATAAATCTGCAAGATACAGAGAAACTGGACTGAGAACCAAGAGGGGGTTAGAGCGGGAAGAGAAGAAAGACCAAAGAGCAAAGGACAGTTTAGGGGAGAACTATTGACACGAGGAGGTTACATATTAGCACAGGTGTTCAGAGAGGTGTTGTGAGCCCCGGGAAACCTTGAAGCTGACCCACCGTGCAGAGACAGAATGGAGAAGGGTCAGTGAGTTTCAGGTGTAGGGGCTCCCACTCAGACCCCGTGCCAGTGCCCAAGATGAATACTGGGGAGAATGTACTGGAGTTAGGTGTTCTTAGAAGGCAAGTTGTAACACAGTAATGACAACCTCACATAAAATTAGTCAAATGAATTGCTTGCATAGGCATACTGCTTATTCTACAAAAGGCAAATTACAATGTTGTGCCATCTGTGGATCCAACTGGCACCTCCAGACTAACTCGTCTACACCTAGTCCCTTACCTTGGTTAGTTCATTTAGCCTTAAGATATCAGTTTTATTTCCCCCACTAATGATTCTTTGTCTTTCTTCAGCCACATCGTCATCTTCATCTATGATGGGCTCCTTAGCAGGCTTGGCAATCCTGGAGGATGGAAGGGGAGAGGATTGGGTTGGTGTGCAGTGTCCATGATTTCCAGTCCTGGCCTCCCCATGTGTGACCTTGGGTATGTCACTGAACCTCTCTAAACCTCACCTCCTTCAACCATATGGTAGGGAGGGGAAAAGACTGTCTACCTCACAGGACTGTGGAGATGAACTTGGCACAGCATGTGGCATGGAGTCAGAACTCAAAACCTGGCAGCTGTTATCATTACTAAAACACTATCTACGGCAAGCACTCAGTGAACGTCACCCGTCTCCCACTTATCTCTTAAATTAACTCCTTTCCCAACCATTTGATCAAGTTTTGGTCCCCAGCCCCTGCTGATCTTCCCTGATTCCTAGCCTCTACATCTCCAGGGCCTCAGCGTCCTCTTCCTCCTGCCCTGCCAAATAGAAGCCTCTTCATCCTTAAAGACACAGCATCTTCTCTGAAACCCTCCCTGACCACCTTGGCCTACGATCTCACTGCATCTAATTCATCTCTAAATCTTGTCTTGTCCACCATTTATCCAATCAACCTATTTTTCTCCACCTCCTGATGCCCCCTCTCCTATCCAGGCCACACTGACTGTTGCTTGGGTGCCAAAATGGCCTCCTGACTGGTCTCTCTGCTTCTAGACCTGGCAGATCATTCACCTGCCTGATTAAAACACTGCAACAGCTCCCTGCTGCCTTCAGGCTTAAACTTCAAGTCTTCACCAAGGTGATGGGCATTTCAGGACTTGGCTCTGGCTATCTCTCCAGGCTCTTCTCTCAGCCCCTCACCTTCCCTCTTCTGTGAACTCCCTACATGTTAGCAGGTCCTCTACCAAAAACACCCTTTCTTCTGCCCTTCTCTTCTTTGTCTCGTTGCCTCTCAGCATGACCATGGCTGTGGGCTTCCTGAAGCCAGAGGTCATAGGATGCTTCTCTGGTGCTATTTCAGGCCTAATGCAGAAAGACTTGCTCAATTGTTTGACAACAGAGTTTGAAGCTACTGAGTGTGTTTTGGTAAATAAGTCTGCCTCCTCCCGTCTACCCCAAGGTCTCTTCAAGATGTGGCCAAAGCTATAGAAGGGGGCCTGTGGGAGCTGAGGGTTCCATGGACATCACCCCCCCCCCACTGTTCTCCATAATAGCACCACTTCCCGGTCATGTCATATTATTCCAAGTGTGTTGACACTCATTATCTCATTCAATCCTCACAACTTTATCTGTTTCTAGTAACTCGATTCATTTATATTAAAACCTAAACCAAGTCCTCTGTTTCTTTATTTATATGTAGCTAGACTCAGCCTGAGAGGATGAAAGTATAAGAAACAAAACAGTGTCCAGGAAAGCACACATTCCAAGGGCCCAGTGATCTGCAGTTGAGGGCCCTGGGCTAAGCCTTAGTGAAGGTCAGCCTGGATGGCAGAGGGGACAGTCTTCTGGAGTGTCCATGTCAGAAGGAGGCAAGACCTGGGTCAAGAAGCCAGGGAAGAATGGCACAGCTGGGCTGGGTCATGGTTGGCAGTCACTGCCCTCCTCTGCCCCCACCCAGAGGGGCACAATCCCTGCCCCTCTCCCTTCACACTGTTCCTGACTTCAGTCGCCTTGGTTAGTACCCCAATATTACTCCCTGTCCCCACTCTCATATTTCTTAACAAGCAAAGGGGCCCACCTTGTCTATTTTCTTGTGAATGCATAAATTATTTCCCAGTACTTTGGATCTCCCTTAACTGTTATCATGTAAGGCTATTATCCAACTTAAAATGAGTATCTGTTAATGAGGTGAGAGGTTTTAAATATTAGTGACTGAAATTAAAAACTGTATTTTAAATACTTTAAAGTTTAGATTCTTCCAAATTCCAAAGTGCCTATTTTAATGTCTCTCTCCTTGTGTTATTCAGAACAAACCAGGCTTTAAGGGTGTAAAGAACCATCGTGGAGTGGGGCCGGTGAGGAAAGAGAGGACTGCACCGATGTGAAACCAAGTCCCTGGACAGATAAGGCGCTGCCCCCGACACCCTTAGGGCAGCGGCCCAACCGTACCATCGGGTGAGGAAGAAGTGGTGCTGGATGAGGAGAGTCAGGAGGAAGTATGCCACCCCTTCTGCGGCCATGGCAACCAGGTTCTTCCCAATCAGGTCCCACTGGAATGGGTTTGCAGAGTGCTCCTCACCTGCGGACAGGAATGAAGTCCCCTCAGCTGCCCCAGCTACCCCCAGAGACGTGGTCACAATGTTTGGCCTAGCTGGACCAGGCCTGATGCAAAGGAGTAACTGAGAGCTGAACCCAGGTCTCAGCTCGGTTGCTCGAGTCAGAGCAGGGAAGAGTTGGAGCCTGCTCTTGACCACTCCTGTGGCTCCTCAGCCACAGAGATAGTGGCAACTGATTCCTTACGGGCAGAAGGACACTCACAGATACACCAGGTGTCCCCCACTCGAGCCCAGGCTGCAGGCCTGGCATAGGAACTACTGCAGCAGCCCACCCCTGCGCAGAGGGTCTGGAGCCTTGAAGGCCACCCACCAAACCGAGCGTAGACATCCGTCACGGCCTGGCTCAGTGCCAGGTCAATGAGGCCCCGGCCCAGGCAGAAGTGGGGGAAGATAATGAGCAGCTTCCTCAGCATGGTGTTGAATCTGAGCAGCGTCTGAAACACAGAAAAGCAGGACAGTCCGTTGTGGGGACCGAGCCCATCTGCCCCTCCTGAGCAGGGTAGGGCCTGAAGGCCCTCATCAGGCAGGACCAGGGGAGGGCCTGCAGACAGAGGGGGTCTAGCAGCCAGGCTGGCCGCAGGAGGGATCTGTCACGCAGATACGGAGGTTCAGAAATACTCATAGGAGGGACCACTAGCCAGGCAGCCTGCCTCGGGAGCTGTCATGGCAGACTCACTTGGAGATCACACACGAGCCCTCCAAGGCATTTGTTCCCAGGAGAGGCCACAGCTGCTGGGAATGCAGCCCAGGCTCTCCCTCCTTTGGTGCAGCTGTGAGCTGTGACGAGCTTCTGAGACTCTTTCATCCGCTCTCAGCCCAGCTCATGCCAGAGGGTAGAGGGGCTCTGCGTGTCTTCCTGCTCTGCTTCTCAGCTCCCACAGGACAGCAAGGTGTCTGTGGCTGTTGCCAGTAGAAAAGAGGGCCGGGGACTCTCTGGTGTGTGTTGGGTCGGGGGAACTTGTTTTCAGGTGGTCAGATGGTGCTTGCTACTTTAGCCCAGCAGCGTTGGGCAGAGCCTCCCCCAAGATGGCAGAAGTGGGCCACTAATCTGGCCCCTCTGACTGCGCAACTGGCTTCCTCCTGGCCCCCACACCTTTGCTCACATGACCCCTCTCTTGCTCCCCTCCCCATGGCCCCCCCCTCCTCCCAGCACAGTGCTCTTTTGCCTCTAGGCTTTTGTGCCCCCAGCTTCTATTAACTATTGTTATTAGGAAAGAATGCTCTCTTCCCTTCTGTTTTCTGGCAGATTCCAGACCAACCAGAAAGCTAGCTGGAGGGATGCCTGAGTAGCATAGTCCATTAAACATTCAACTCTTGGTTTTGGCTTAGGTCACGATGTCAGGGTCGTGAGATTGAGCCCCACTTCAGGATCTATGCTCAGCATGGAGTCTGCTTGAGATTCTCTCTCCCTCTCCCAAACAAACAAACAAACAAACAAATAAATAAATAAAATCATTAAAAAAAAAAAAGCCACTCAAATAATGCCTTCTCTCAGAAGCCTTTTCAGATTTCCATGTAAAATACCTACTTCTCTCTTCTAGTACTTACAACACTGTCAGCCAGGGTTAAATACTTCTTACTTACCTGCTGACCCCACTAGTCAGTGGTCCCTGGAGGATAGGGACTGGGTCCTAATTATTTTGGTGTCCTTTCTAAATACCTTACTCTATGATTAGCTCATAGTAGGCACCTCATTATTTATTAAATGGGCTAGTAAAATCCTCCTTATTCCAGGCCAGACTCAATTGAATGTCCTCTACCCAGATTCTCCTGAGTCCTGTAACCCAGCACTTTAGCTCATTCTGATCTGTAGTGTTTTATCCTTCCCTTGCTGTTTTATCACACGCTGTCTTATGGAATGTCAGGTACTGTGGTTCACATCGGTTCCTAGCTTGGGGCACAGGTCGTTTCCTGACTGGCACGGGAGTTCTGGCAGGGTGGGACAAGCAGGTCACACGTGTTTACATTTGCACAATCATTACGTGGTGTTCACCTAGTTGATGCCTCTTGACTCGGTAGGGACAGCAGCTACTGGGACCTGGGAGCCTCCTGAGGGATACGGGAATCTCTGCAGCATCTGCCTCTCTGAGGACTTACATGAAAGCAAGCAGCTTTTCTGCAGGGGGGTATGTTCTGTAAATGTCAGCAAGACGAGTGCAGCCCTCAGGAGGGAGAGTGTTTTGAGTTGCTTTGAGCTTACTCTTTAATTTTTCTCAAGTAACACAATCTCTTAAGACATAGTGGGATGTGAGCCCATGACAAACAGTTCTGAAGAGGAGCATTTTCAGTCTGCCAGGAGCCTGTGCCATCAGCAGAGTCTGTGTTCTTTCCCATCCATCTCTCTTCTGAGGTCTGACTGTGACGTGGTACGTTTTTTTTACCAGTCACGGGACAAGTGGGGTTTTGTTGCAGGAAGTCTGACAAGGTCTGGGGAAGCATCAGTCAGGAGGCCATGGGACTGTGGGCGAGTACAGAGTGCCTTAGGTCCTCCCAGCGGGGCCCAGAGGCAGGAGTGGGGACAGGCGTCATAGGATAGCAGTGCTGATGTGCTGGCTGGTGTGTACCCTCTGAACTCAAAGACCTAGTGAGGGAGGAACAGGCTAGAGAGGCCACTGGCGAGACTGCCAGTGCTTGAGAGCTCCTGACTGGCCACAGCCAGGCTCAGACATAGCTGCCTGTGGGGGCGCAGTGCACAGACAGCCCTGGAGCCAGTGCCATTGTTTTAGGGATTAGCCTGGCCAGCTGTCTCTGGGCCAGGAGACTTCTGGGGAGCGTGGACAGGACAACCGTACTTCATAGCTTAGAAAAGTGATCCACTTGGCACCATACATTTCTAACCCTATCCTCAGAATTAAGTTTCATGTAGAATAGTAAATGTTACTCCGTTGCTATATGTGTAAGAAAGTGGGAGAAAGAAAATTTATGCACTTGCTTATTTGTTGCCAGGACACCTAAGAAACTGAAATGAAAGGTTGCCTCTGGAGAAGCAAAGCAGATGACTGGGAAACAGGGATAGGAAGGAGACTTCTTTGTATGCCTTTTTGTTCCTTTGAAATCACATCAACACACTCACACATGTATGTGTGAATGTGTGTGTGTAGAAAAACCTAACACCCAAAGTCACCAAGGAAACTCTGAAGGAGTAAGAAAATCTAAAAGCTTAGGATCACAAAACGTCATTTAGAGCTTGCAGAACGAGCTCAGAAAACCACGACATTCAGAGCACACAAATAAACTTAGAGTTAAATGAGCCTAGAGAAAACAAGGAGGGAAGGAAGGAAGGAAGGGAGAAGGAAGGAAGGGAGGACAGGGAGGGAGGAAGAAAGGAGGGGAGGGATGGAAGAAGAGGAGGGAAAGTGAAGGAAAGGAGACAGGCAGGCAGGGAAGGAGGGAGAGAGGAAGGAGAGGAGGAAGGCACATTCACATATGTACTAAGACTGTCCAGCCACAGTACTTGCCCCTGGCTCGGCTTGACCATCAGATACTCTGCCTAGTATTTTAGTAATTAAATAAGGAAGCCACAGAAGTCATGCTCACCTGGTTATTCTCAAATAATTCCAAAATGAAGGTGAGGGCACTGCTGTTGATGCCGATGAACAGATTAGCACAAGACAAGGCCACGTAGGCTGTGCTGGGGATATCAAACAGGAAGGATGCTGGGTACATCATGGGAATGACTGCCCATCTGTGGGGAAACGACACAATGCAGTGCGACAGAGTTGCAGCCTCTGTACCACTAGATATGATGCATTCCCCTCACACGAGGGGACATGTCTGCCCTGGCGACCAGAAAGTGGTTCCATCCCTTGGTCTTCCTTCCTCATCTTTGAAGGGAGATAATGATGCCTTCCCTGGCCACTTCACAGGGGTTTTGAGAGGAGCAAGTGAGTGGTGGCTGCGAACGTGCCTTTTACAAGGCAGAGGGGCCGTCTCTACCCTGCAATGCTTCCCACTCTAGTTGGGATCAGCAAAGCCCAGCTGAGATCCCAGGAGGCTCCTCTTCACAGCTGACAGTCACGCTGGCTCCTGAATTCTCTATTTCCAAGAGAAATGAACAGAGACCACTGCTCCGGTAAGACTTCACTGGCCCTCGCAGGAAGTACCAGGTGTCATTATCTCCATTTTACGGATGAGGAAACTGAGGCCCAGATGGGGTAATTACTTGTTCATGGGTACATACACAGTGAGGAGTAGGCGGGTATAAAGCTGCATGCCTTGTTTTATGATTCTACGGGATTTAATCCTTGAGTCATCCTCTGGCCCTGGCTCAGGGGCAGCCTCGCAGCTGCAGTCTTCTGTGTGCAAATAACTCTTGGCCAGTCCAGCAGGAGACACCGAGATGGACAGGTTGGCTACATGAATCAGAATCAGAGCCGGGGGAGGGATGGGAGAGTGAGGGACTCCCAGACCCTGGTCAGGCCCCAGCTGGAGTGGAAGAAGATTCATTTGAGCCTCAGGAGCAGCTCCGTGTGTGGTGTCTGCAACAGATTCCTGGTCGGTAACTGCACAGCCTGCAGAAGGCTGGATGCTAACCTGGCTTCCAGAAACCCTGGTGTCCTGTCAGAAGAGCACACCCCTCCCCTGGCTTCCCTTTGGGTGGCATTAGCTAATGGCCCAAACAACTCACCCATACAGCATGAGCAGGGCAACGAGGGCAGGGAGATTTTCTGGAGAAGTGTAGGCTTTCTTCTGAAACCCGATGAAGATTCCCACCACCAGAGCAGCGCTCACAGCGTAATTCATCTTGAAGAGAGAAGAGGAGAACAAAACATTTAGCTTCTCAGGACCTTTGTCTCCTGTTCCATTAAATGGGGAGGGGGGCAGGCTCCTCCAATACTTATAATGGTCTGGGATTCTGATTCTATTTGTCTAAACAGTCCTTGGTCAGCAAACACACATTAAGTTGTCCCTAGTCCTCCTACCACTCTCCACTCCCACCTCCCAGTGCAGGGAACCTTCAGTCTCTATCTTTTGAGAGAATTAATTCTAAAAATCCACCTGATCTCTCATTTTCTCTTTCTAATTGGTCATGAAGTCCTACTGATTCTACTTTCTGAGCATGTCTCCTGAATTCAGAAAAACTCAAAATATTTAGTCCTTGGCCTCATGAAGTTCAAATAGTCGATACCATTTTATTGCTTTATCCCTCTTCTTCCCTTCCTACACAATTCAGTCCTAAAGACATTAGGACGGATAGGGAGAGGTGGACAGCCACAATGGGGTCACGAGAAGCGTCACTGTGGTCCCAAGCAGGATGAGAACCCAAGAAGGGTGAAGAGGACATCCCACAGAGGGTGGGCTGGTGTGGGGTGGAGGAGGGTGTCCTTACAGGGGGTCGATCTATTTGGAGCTCTCAGAGCCGGAGCAGGAGGATGAGAACATCCAAATGGGGGGCAGCTGGAGCAGGGAGAGGAGAGCGTCCACGTGAGAGAGAGGATGGTGGCAGAGACGGGAAAATATTACACACAGGAGTACTGCTCAGTAGGTACATGAGTCAGGGGTAATAGAAGCCAGTTGCTCATTCTTAGAGAAGAGTGAAATGTGGAAAGATAGAGAGCCTAGAAGTTTGATAACAAATAGGATATTTACATAGCTTCAAAGTGCCTCTCCCCCAACTCCTATTAATTATAAAGGGGAAAAGAGTAACTTTACAGTGGAGGAGCTCAGGAAACACCACCTAAATCAAGTGACCAAAATGACTGTCATCAGTAATAGAACAAACTGAAATCAGAAGCGACCTGGTCAGATGCAGTGAGAAGAACAGAGTATGCTTTCACGATACCATTGCTGTAAGCTAGATCCAATCATGAGAAAACATCGGGCAAACTTGAATTAAAGGACATTCTGCAAAATAACTGGCCTGAGATCTTCAAAAGTGTCAAGGTTGTGCATGTCGAGAAAAGACTAGGAACCATTCCAGGCTGAAGGAGACTGGAGAGGACAATTAAATGCAATGACTCTGAGCTAGATCCTTTTCTATAAAAGACATTATTGGGGCAATGAGTGAAATTTGAGTTGGGTCTGAGGAAAAGATGGAGGTGACACACAGTGCTAGTGTCCCGGTATTGACAGTTGTGCTGTGATTTTGTGATTGTTTCAAAATTTAAAAGAAAACCAGATGACATATAAAAAATAAGAACTTAAAATACGTCCTATCTGTGCTGAGTGAATGATATAAACACTAAGTGTTTGTTCATTCATTCAACATGACCCTCAGGTGTATATGTCATCTTTTTGCTGCTGGCTAATGAGGGTGCTAAGTTCCAATGCTATAGATCGTAGAGTCCAGGCTAGCCTTAAAATTCTAGAGCCTCAGAAGCCTGCTAGTGTCCTATTCACCATCTTCTAACTTTTCGTTGGCCTGCCAAGTATCGACTTGTCTAGTATTACCTCCCATCCAGACACACACTCTAGACTTTCTCCTTAGGCTCAGAGATCTCGGTAGCTAGGCACATGCGTGGGTCAGCCCAAAGTGCAAATTCTATAATCCTCATCTTTAAAAAAAAAAAAAATGTAGAATGCAAAACCCAGCACTTTAATAGCTTTTCAGTGCAGGTGAGCCTTGCTCCTTTCATGCTTAAAGGCAGGACAGTGTGGGGAGCTACAAGTGATGTTCTTGTCCAAAGTGAGGCGTGAAGGTTCGGACTCCTCCCCATGCGTTTGTAAGTGTTTCCTCAGGTAGATAGGATAGAGAAGAAAGAATTTAGTTGCTTCTGATGGTTTCTGTTGGTTTTGTATTGTTCAGTGATGACTATGTTTAGTAAGCTAAGATAAAAGAAACCGTGTGTTTATAAACCCTAGTATTTGGCATCTTTATTCAAAACCACCATGAAAAAGTTTTTTGTGTTGTTCTCCATCATGATATCTCTTACCATAACATGAAATGGAGACTCATGTTAGTCTTAGAATGTTGGGATAAAACAAAGGATCTTGCTAGCCACAGTGCCCAGAAAACACTGGAGTTGGTGTCATAATGATCCCTGCTACATTATAATTAGGGCTTTGCTGCCCATTTATTTTGACCCTGTGGTCTGTCATAAGGTAACCCATCTTGACTCCTTCCTGCCCCCAACAATCCTGGTTGTGAGAGAGGTGGCAATCTGCTCTTGACTTGATAAATAATTTTTTCTTTATATTCCCTAAAGTGGTAGCTAATCTGATTTAGTGGAGGTCTGGTTACTTTGGGAAAGCAAAGTAAGGCCACTGGGTAGTGTTGCCAGATTTAGCCAATAAAAATGTAGGATGCTCATTTAAATTTGAATTTCAGATAAACAATCGATTCATTTTTAGTAGAAGTATGTATGCATACAATATTTAGATGGTGGGATATACTTATACTAAAATCATTGTTTTATCTGAAATTTAGATTTAACTGATGTCCTATATTTATTCAGTGACTCTACCTCAAGAGAAGTTCCATCCTTTCCCCTTTAGGGGTGGATCAGGATGTAAGAAGAGAATGTAGGATGAAGGAGCTCTTGATATTACCTCTTCAGCTCCAGATTATTCCTGGGAAAGGCAGCCTCATGCTTGCAGCGCAGTGATTATTCAGTGAGTCAGAAGGCCCCTTGGGGCAAGGCATGCAGAGCCCCAACTCAGCAGCTGTTAAGCTGAGCCCCACATCCTTCCCTGGCTTGGGGCTCCTAATTATGTGCTTTTCTAAGAAACAGCGAACACACAAAGCCCTCGGCGCAGCACCTGCCAAGAGCCCACCCCACTATGTCCGAGACCAACACCTACCCACCGTGGGCCCATGGAGGCAATGGCCTGACACTTACAATGTCCCAGAGGAAACTGGTCAGCCAGTAGGTTGTGGGGCTCACTCCACTGACAAACTGGAGGTGCTTGGCTTTGTTTACCCTCTCCTGGATCAAATAAAGGACAAAGCTGGCTGGGACGAAGGACATGGCAAAAATCACACAGATGGCAACCACGGCATCCACTGAAGTGGTCAGCCTGCAGCAGGATGAAAGACACGGTGAGAGAGAGGTGAAGAAGGAGGAGCAGAAGCTGGAGAAGGACAAAGTGAGGCTCAGGCTCAGTTAGCCTCACCCAACTCCAGGTAATAGCCTCCAGAATCCCCTGGAAGCTTGTTGTTTCACCCAGTTTGCTAGTCAAACGGGGTCAAGGTTATGTGGATATCTGTGGGTTTCCTGTTCCATGTTACTACTGAATACTAATATTAATGTTAATATCAAATATTTTCCATGTTAATACGATAATCTAAACAAATTTTATTACCTTTTCTAATTATTTGTTGGAGTATAGAAATGGATTCTCATATTAACCTCATACAGTACAATGCTCTTATTAGTTCTCATAATTTGTCTACAGATAACTCTTGGATTTTCTATTTAGACAGTGATATGGTTTGCAAAATCCTGTTCAATCATTCTTTCAAGAAACATATCACAACATGGGGAAATATTCATAATGTAAATTTAAGTGAAAAGAGAATAGGCCGGTTATACAGGAGTTTGGCTCTCTTCACTCTTTCCTGGATCTCTGAGAAAGCATGTGGCTAAGGCGGCAGGTGTGGGCTGAGTCCCACCTGCACTTCACATAGGAGCATGGCCCTGGCCTGGGACAGTGCCTGCACAGAGAGCGGAGCACTTCCTACTAGTTCCCATGAGGCACCACGTGTGTCAGGCACGGCCCTGCTGAAACTTCAAAGAGCAAGATCCACACATGCAGGAAGAAGAAAATAAATAACAGGAAGGAAACACATAAAAATGTTTAGAGGCAAGCCCCTAAACTGTGTGTGTGGGGCTGTAGAAAATAAGTTTTAAAAAACTCTGTCCTAGGGGCGCCTGGGTGGCTCAGTGGGTTAAGGCCTCTGCCTTCGGCCCAAGTCATGATCCCACGGTCCTGGGATCGAGCCCTGCATCGGGCTCTCTGCTCGTTGGGGAGCCTGCTTACTCCTCTCTCTCTGCCTGCCTCTCTGCCTGCTTGTGATCTCTCTCTGTCAAATAAATAAATAAAATCTTTAAAAAAAAAAACAAAAACTCTGTCCTATACACTTTATTTAACGATCATATAGTATAGTCTTTTATATACTGCTTTTATAACCACAGAAGACTCATTTCTTATTTCAGATTCAAGAGGCTTGGCAGGAGATGCAGAAACCTGGGCTGAGTGAGAACTGGCATAGGATAGACTATTCTTCCACAGTCGAGGGCCTCAAGGGTATCCAAAGGAAGGCCCCAGGGGACCAGGGCCCAAGTTTTAGCCAGTGACACTTGGCACATTTGGGGCGAGTGTTCAGGGCACTGAATACACTGGGATAGGAACATGAGGACCCTCACAGTCTCCCAGCAGGAGTTGGCACTCACGAACCCCTTCCCACCGAATATAGGCCTCGAATGGCACACACATTCTACAGATTGCCTGGGACTGATGTCTTTTACTGCCTGAATCTATGCAGTAAGAGCCTTAGCTTGAGGAAGGCAAGGATCTGTTGACATCTTGAAAGCCTGGCCATCTGAGGGAAATTCCCGGAATCTAAGATGATTACTCCCGGGGAGATGAAATATTGGCCTCACTTTCCCAGTTCCCGGCAGTCACTTTGCAAACTGGTAAGGAAAATATTTGTGTAAGCTCCAGGAGCAACTTGTTAGCAAGAGCCAAAAGGGAAGAGAACCAAATCTATGCTTACTTTCCAAATAAATATGAAGAGAAAGAATGGCCAAGCCATTTGGTACACGAGGCATTTGAAAGTCTCATGTTCACATATGCCTGATTTAACAAACTTGCCATCCAGTCCAGCAGCTCACGTTAGTGAGAATCCTCTCGGGGTGTCCCAAGAGGGGAGAGGGCAACCGGCGAGCTGGGAGGCTGGGGGCCACGGCAGCTTACACTGTGATCTCTGAGAGCTGCTCCTTGGTCAGATTCAGGGGCTGGCTGATGACAGTGATGCCGTACTCCTCGGGGTTCTTGTCCTTGTGCAGGCTGGTCCGTAAGATGGCATTGTGGGCCACGTTGAGAAAGCTCACCAGGGCATGCCAGCCTTTGTTGTTAAACCACACCTACAGGGCAGAGATGGGCTTTGTTAGGCTGTGCCACAGCTGTTTAAAGAAAAAATGAGCTGCAGGAGAAAGAATGTGGGGAGGAGGAGGAAGGGTTTGGCAGCTGGAAGACATTCCAGGCTAGATTTCAATAGGAGGAGGGATGGAATGTAATTAAGCTGGGAAAATAAAACTAAAATAACTAGCTCATGTGAATTTTTAGCTCTAGGGCAGATTAGGCAGGATCAGTACCTTAATGTTGTCTTCAGTTTCTAGATGTTTAAGGAAAGCAGGCATTTCCTTAGAGGCCTCTCTGGTGATAGGGCCCTAGAAAACAGCACAAGGGGTTTTTTCCCCACTAGCACTCATGATTACTTCTGTTTCATGATAACCAGCACACCAGAAGTTTTACCCAAATCTCCAGGCTGTTTACATACCCCGCTCACATTCATCATCTGGCCAAGGTGGCTTAAAAATTCAACAAGGGCTTCCCCAGTGATGGGAAGCACCGAGAGCTTTCCTCCAATGGAAATTCCTCCGTACCTGACAAGGGAACAAGAAGTCCTCAAGTCAGGGCCACGAACCATGCTTGTGGCGCTTCACATCTGTCGATAGCTCGCTCGGGTTCTGCAGGGCAATGTGTATTTTGGGGGGAACTGTCTGGACTACTCAGCAACATGGCTCCACTTTACAAACTAACTATCAACGCCTCCTGGTTGCCTCCAGGATAAGTCCCAATCTTTACTGAGTTTGGTCTCTGCCCACCTCTCCAACGTCGCCCCTCCTCATGACTTCCCTCAAGCAGGATATGCCAGCCATGTGAGATCACTTCCAGAGCCCCCGCTGGTCCAGGCTGCCTTGGCATCTCTGCCGATGTGGGGCTGCTAGCCTCCCAGGAGTGCCTTTCCCCTTTTTGAGCATCTGGCCAACTCGGCTCATCTGTCATACATCATCTTCTTTCTGAGGTCTTCTCTGACTCTCCCTACACCCCAACCAAGGATTCATTTTTCGTGACACTCCTGTGTTTTGTAGATCCCCTGCCCTAACTCTGCTTTTAGTACCTTAACTGGAGCCTAGTGTTGGATCTCTCCTGCTCTCACCCATCTTCCACACTGCTTGGCAGTCTCAAGTGATCATTCTCAAACACCAATCTGGGCCTGTCACTCTCAGGTATAAAGCCCTTCAGTGGCAGGATAAAAGTCAAACTCCTTGACAGAACAAAATTAATCTGCTGCTTAGGCAAGGCAGAGGAGGAGAACTTTATTTCCCAGGGACTCAAATGGCCCCACCCCCCATTTCTGCTTCAACTGAGGCCCCATATTTCCCTCGAGGGAGCAATTTTAAAGACTGGATTTCCCTTTCGTGGTTTAAAATCCACCCAGGAAATCAAGTTAATATCAGCTCTGCATTCATTCTAGAGGCCCTATTGCTGAGGGACCATGGGAGGCCAGCTCACTCTTAGAATATTCCTGGGTGATCCTCCAAGCCTCTGAAACCACTTGAGTCTCGAGAATGCCCCAGGAACGGAGTGAGTCTGGGACTGGGCCGGACTCCCTGAGGCTCAAGAGGGACGGGCCGCAGAGTGGCAGGCCTAAGGTTACACGTCCTGTCACTGCAGCTCTCCACTGTTACCGTTGTGAGGTTTTAGAATCCCCTGAGTGACAATGCTCTGGAACGCCTCTTAAGGGAACACCGCCTCCCCTCTATATCTTCCAAGGAGATCTACTGCTTAGCCACATAGCCTTCAGGACATGACTTGTGATTTCCTGAGTATGTATAGAACAGCCCACGTGGCTCCAGGTGTGGCTTTTTTAATGTGCAGCTATTTTAAATGGATCAATCTGAGATTTTAATTTCTTACAAACATACTTTCTTACCTCTGTTCGTTGACCCAGAATTTGCTCTTCAAGCTAAAAGCCAAAACAAATCATACAATGAATCCCCTAAGGAAGGCGGTAGTGTTAACTTTCTTTCCAAACACTCACTGGGGCCCTGCTCAGTCTTGCGGGGCTATCCAAACAACAGGGAAGCCTCCAAGCCTAGGGGCAGAGCCCAAGTGCACATGTGGAGGAAGGACTGTGTGCCACCGTTGGCTCCAAGTCACATCCTGCATTCTGGGCTTTTTGGGTGGTCCTGTGGTCAGGTCATTTGTCAGACTATCTGGACCCAGAAAATGGAGCAACCACTATACCAGTGTGGAGTGAAGACTGCAGCCCTCCCATCTTCCACCCTGAACAAACAGGACTCTAATATTAATCACCTGCACACTTGGGAAAAGTGCTGACTTAGTCCAAGCCCAAAGTTAAGAGACTGGCTTCCAACCAGTCAGGGGTAAAATGACAAGTAATGAGCAAATGCCAATTCTAGACCTCACACTTCAGGCCCCCAAACGATCACTGTCATCAAGCACAGAATCCCAAATTCCACATTGCAAATTTATTGCTGAGAGCCAAGTTTGGGATGGTTGTGGTTTTATTGCATTATTGAATAAATACTATGCTCTCAGCTCTTATTCTTGTCCTTCGATGGCGTTTTATCATTTTGCTAGTGCTGGCCTGGCACTGCCTCTTCAGCAGCGGCTCTACCCACTGGCAGCGTGTTCTAGTTAACCGAGTCCATTTATCCTTGTTCAGGGCCTGGCAGAGGAAGCAACTGAAAGGACTATGAAAATTAGACAGTATGTCTTTTATTTTAAGGCCCCAGAACACATGGACACTGGATCAGGATTCCCCATGACCCCCTTTCTAGAGCATGCTCTTATCAAGCTCCGACAGGGGCTGTTGAGCCGCCCATCCCCCACTGGGGCCTGAGAGGAGCAGCTGCAGAGCTGAGAGAAGGGGGCACTCCAGAGGAGCTCATGGGCACATTGAAGGGCAGGGACCCAGAAGAGAGTTTACAGCTCGGGCGCCACAAGGTTCTGCTAACTTGGCTAACCTGTGGCCTCCCTCACACGCTGCCATCCCACTGCTTTTTTTCTAAGTTGGTCTGATTTGTTCCTTTCTCCTTTTTGCTCATTACTTTCCTTCTTGCTTCTCTCCTTTTCTCTCCTTTTGCTCCTTTACTCTCCCCTCCAAATGTTATCTTTCTTTCTGAACTAGTTAAAACATGAGGCTGCATTACTGGATGCATTTTGGGCTTTCTTATTTTATTTTTATTTTTATTTTTTAAAGATTTTATTTATTTATTTGACAGAGAGAGAGAGATCACAAGTAGATAGAGAGGCAGGCAGAGAGAGAGGGGGAAGCAGGCTCCCTGCTGAGCAGAGAGCCCGATGTGGGGCTCGATTCCAGGACCCTGAAATCACGACCCGAGCCGAAGGCAGAGGCTTTAACCCACTGAGCCACCCAGGTGCCCCTCTTATTTTTTTTTTAATGGTGCATGGATTAAACTTAAAGCTGCTTGGCCTAAAAAAATGAAAAATGACAACGAAATTAATCTTAAGTTGCATTTTACTTATATATATCTCAATTGCTTTTTCGGGTAAATCAGGAAAAGGAAAATTTTCCACTGCCCTGATTGTCAATAAGTTGTGAGAATAAATTATCTTCTGTCTCTAATTAGTACTTTCTACAGGGAGCCAGCTTGTAAATTATGAAAGAATCTCTTCTTACCTGCTTCGTATAAGAGAAGGATATGTTTTTACCAAGAAGTCAGAGATGTTCCTGTTTGTAAGGTCTTGTAGAATTTCAGTGCTGCGCTGTATTCTCTGAGGCAATAAGACATCCATGTTAGTTACCTTGGAATCTGAGGCTTGTTCTCTAAAAATTATTTATGGACTCAGCTGCTGGGAAGATACTGAATAAAGCACTGGCTATCCCTAGTTCCCACATTAAAGATGTGGGAGCCATCTTGGATCCCTCTCTTTTCTCCAATCCATTGACAAGATAGGATAATTCCAACTCCAAAATAAATCTCCACTCCATCCCCACTGCTCCAGTTCCAGACTACCACCTTAGTCCAAGCCTCCACTCAGACCTCACCTGGACCTCGACAGAAACTTCCAGACTGGCCTCCCTTATTCCGTCCTGGCCCTCCAAAATCCATTCTCCACCCAGCAGCCAGACTGAGAGCTTTAAAAATGTAGATCAGAATACCCCAGTCCTTGCTTTCCCCATTCCAATAAATCTTAGGTTCCTCCGAGGATCATCACCAAGGCTGACACAGCCACACAGTCTGGCCCTGCCCTGCTCTCTGAGCCCTTCGGCCACCACTCTCCTTACTTCTCACCCTCCCCATCTGCCCTCCCTGCTTCTCTGCTGCACACCCCTCATTCCTGAGGGAGCTCTGCACTTGGCCGTGCCCTCTGCCTGCATTGTTCTGCCCAGACAACCTTGTATGGCTAGTTCATCATCATTCAAGTTATCGCCCTACATTTTATTCCTCAGAGAAGTATTTTCTATTTCTAGTCACTCTCTATCGTAACCTACTGCTGCAATATCTTCTCATCTACATCTCTATCTCACATTCTCTTTCCAATTCATCTGCTTCCTTGTTTTTATCTGTTACCTCCCTGTATGGTATCAATTCTGGGGGAGCAGGGACTTTCTCTGTGGTGTCCCCAGCACTCAGAATAGTACCTGGAATTTAGGTGAAACAATAAATTTGTGACGTGCATGAAAGAATTCAAACAGTCCCTTACAATTTACCAATTGCCTTCAAAACATCTAGAACTGGAAGCTGGTTTCGCCTTTGGAAGATTCAAAAAGGCGCATGAGTTCGGCCACCAGGTGGCAGTATTACTTTAAATTTGGGTCTACATAGTGTTGGTGCAGTTCTGGTCAATCAAGAACCTGGGGTGTCATGGGCACAACTCAGATGTAGCGGAAGGTATTTCTGGTGAAATTAAACACACATCACACATACCATCACATACCATTCTTTTCGTTCTTATACACTTTCTGCCTCCCCCTCCCCCTTTCCCATTTTACTTCCCTTCAGTTTACTTTCTTCACTTGGTTCCTCCAATGCTAGAACTAGCATCTACTGAATGCTTACTGTGTGTCAGGCACTGTGTTAGATGCTCTATATTCATTGTCTCCCTTAATCCTTATACTCTTATGGAAGAAGAATTGTTGCTTTACTTTATAGCCAGAGAAACTGAGGTCCAGAGAGCTCAGCTAACTTGCACCAGGTCACAGAAGTTATAAGGGGTTGAGCTAGGATTTGAACCTACATTGGTCTGTCTCCATAGCCCCGCTCTTTTCACTCTATCACCTGCTTCTCAAGCTGAGAATGGCACCCAGGGGACCTGCTGGTGCCTGGTAATTTGTGATAAATTATTTTCTAAAAATTCTATCAAATAAAAGACTCTTACAACTTGATCTCTGTGTATTCTAGAAATCAGGGATGGAGCACTTCTACGTCAGGACCTACCACCATTCAAAGAATGTTAGGACAGAAAGGAACCCTAGAGAAGACTGCATCACCACCCCCATTTTCCTGATGTGTACAATTTACTAGCTGTGAGTGAAGCCCATACCCTTTGGCTTTATTCCAGGCTGAATAGGAGAGTGTGTTTGAGTGAGTGGGGTGAGGGGGGCCTAAATATGATTGAGTGTGTGTGTGTGTGTAAAAGACACACACATACAGCACCTCCTGGACTGATGCCTGAGATTCAACTTTGCTCCTAAGAGAAGCATCAGTGATAGTGAAGAAATACAGGAATGATTAAAAAAAAAAAAACAATCACAGGAACTGGCTTGCCTTTTTCTAGGACTCTGGCTATGGAGATCTGTTAAATTTTCCCACCAGGGACCAAGGACTAATTATTGAAAAAAGTTCCTGAGCTAGGAAGGCAGCCTTGAAGGTCGGATCCACTGAGGAAACGAATCTTCACGTAGCTCTGCTTGGCCTTCCTCCCCTGTGTTCCCAGCCAAGGACTCCTGTGCTGTGTCCCACTGCTGGATGTATCCGAGTAGAAGCAGCCGCAGGTTCCCTCAGTTATCCCAGCAGAAGCAAATGTTCCTCTTGGGATACAGAGAATCAGAACAAGCTCCCTGATTCCCTCTTCTGAGATCTCTGTGACGCTGAAGTAGCTCAGTTGTGATTCAAAGGGAAAACATATTGCTTGAGAAATATAAAGGTGTACGCTTTTAGCAAATAAAAAAAGAGAACGATAGGAGGATGCTCACAAACACAGAATCATTTATAGGCCGACAGCTGTGACTGATGCTATGGCAAAATTTAGTTATCCCCCATTATGTGCTCTGCCCTTCTGCTGTATGCCATAGTAACACACTTTTTTTGGGGGGGGGTTCAAGGCCTCCCAGAATAAAGACTATATAGTTCCCAGTCTTCCTTGATGTTCAGTTCTGACTAATCATGTATAAGAGAAAGTGCAATGTGGTAGCTTCTGGAAATCTTCCTTAAAAGATAGTGCATTTGCACACTTTGCCCTCTCTTCGTCTTCTATTTGCTACCAGCAAAGTAGATTCTGCCACGTTGGCCAATGAGGCTAAGGCGTGTTTACCAGGGAGGAGCAACAAAACACAGTGTCATGGATTGTCTGCATAAACTTTCACTTGAGAGGGATACAAATTGTGTCTTATTTTATCTACTGTCAGTTTGAGGTTGTCATCAGTTGAACTGAATCCAATTCTAAGGTGTTACTAAATTAATTACTAAATAATGTAAATTACCCACATTATTTCATTGATTTCTCATAATAACACTTATTATGATTTCTCATAATAAGTAGTTATCTTTAACTTATAAATGAGGAAATTAAGGCTCAGAGAGGCCACATAACTAGGCTGGGGCTCTCCGATGCCAATGCCAGTGCTCATCCCACTGGGACACGCTATTTGTTGGGGAATCGTTCATTCACTGGCAGATCATTAGAGAGGGCCACACAAGGCCCAGTTCCATGCCAGTCAGCTGGGAGGCCTGTTAGTAACTGAAGACAGAGGAAGACTTCTCTGGCCCCTTTCACTGTCTCGGACACCCCTGGGAGAGTCTCACTGGGGCGATACATCAAGGAGTTCAGAACTCCCAAAAAAGGGCACCTGAGTGGCTCAGTCAGTTAAGCGTCTGCCTTCGGCTCAGGTCATGATCGCAGGGTCCTGGGATTGAGCGCCACATTGGGCTCCCTGCTCAGTGGGGACTCTGCTTCTCCCTCTCCCTCCGCCTGCTCATGATCTCTCTCTCTCTCTCCCTCTGTTTCTCAAATAAAGAAATAAAATCTTAAAAAAAAAAAAAAAGAACTCCCCAAAGAGGATGTGGCTCAGAGAAAAATGTAGCTAACTGGCTTTGTGTGTGTGTGTGCACGCACGCATGCATGCACATGTATGCATGCAAGCATGTGTATGCATGTTGGTTACACAGCATGTAGCAAACATCTTAATTAGGTTGTTAACAAGTGTGCAAATACATATGCATTTGAAGGGACACTACATTGTTTACAATGGAAAACACTGAAAACTCACATGTTCAATGAGAGGTTAAACAAATTAAATGAAACAGTGGGATAGTATGCAGACATTAAAAGTGATGAGATATATATATTTATTGAGATGAACATATGTTCATGATATGTTTCTAAGTGAAAATAGCAGGTTTAAAGATAGCGTTTTGAATATAATCCTGTTTGGATAAAAAGCAAATGTTATTGGTTATTTCCAATTACAGGATGATTTCTTTTCTTCTGACTTAACTGTATTTTCTAATTTTTCTGTAACAAGCATACATGACTTGTATATATATATATTTTTTTTTTTAATGCTTTTTAAAAAAAGATTTTATTTATTTGTCAGAGGGAGAGAGAGCACAAGCAGGGGGAGCAGCAGGCAGAGGGAGAAGCAGGTTCCCTGCTAAGAAAGGAGCCCGATGCAGGACTCAATCCCAGAACCCTGGGATCATGACCTGAGGTAAAGGTAGATGCTTAACCTACTGAGCTACCCAGGTGTCCCGACTTGTATAGTTTTTCAATGTTTAAAATTTTTTTTTATTATTAGACTGAAGAGGGAGTGCCTGGTGGAAAATGGAGCTACTAGTTGAGACAGCGCCCTTTAGTATGCCCCTCTGAGAGGGCTTGAGCACTCCTCTGACCCCTCCCTCAGCTCTCAGTTTGAAATGTTAGTTGGCTAGAAACTCAGGAGGCACAGTGCTGTCACAGGCAGACTCGGGGCCCCTGGCTTCCCATGGAGGGTGGAGGTACCTGAGGTGGTGGGAGCCCCCCTGCGCCCTCGGGGCACTCAGGGAGCATGGTGAGCCTCTCTCTGGTGCTGCACATGCAGGAGGGTGAGGGGTCCTCTGGCGTCCATTTCTGCTTCTGGAACAGGTGAGTGATGTTCGGGGACACAGAAGGAGTCTTCCAGGGGGTTGAATTGCCACAGGGGTACTCCCTCATGGAAGGTAAGAAAATATTTCACAAGTAGCTCCAGTTGATAAAAACCCCTAAAAATGAGAAATAGTGCCCAACCTTCTCCTTAGCCTTTCCTCTATCTCCACAGACCCACGCATTTTCTTCTTCTATTCTTGGAGGTTAGTTTCTGCTCAAAAAAATCAAGACTAGAATTTTGTTGATTGACTAGGCATGGGGCTGGGCAATAACTATCTACTTTGTGGACTGTTTTATCTCCCTTCTTCCTCCTGGCACTTCTAGCTGTTGAGAAACAGAATAAAAGAGGAGTTGGAGCTTCGTCTATTTGGGTCCTTACCTACAGCACTGAAAACTACTGAACGAGAGAAGCCATTAAAATTATACTAAAATTTTAGGATTCTTGGATTTCAATTGCCCTCTATAACTCCCTTCTCTGTATTTACAGCAATTGAAAATTAGGTAATTGATGCCATTCTAGGTTCAATTAAACAATAGCACATCCCCCATCTCCCTCCTTTCCCTGTTCAGATTCCTTCCAAATACGTTGTGGGAAGCATCTGTCAACTTAGTATGGAACTTTCTATATTGGGAATTCTAGAAATACAGAGCTGCCCGGTGGCGCTTCCTAAGAGGTGGTGACACCCTTGCACTGGGTGTTAAGGAGAGGCGGGTGATGGTTAGGGATGTGGAAGCACCTGTATAACGGAGAGCAGGATGGAGGTGGGGTCTCTCCTGACCTGCCGGCCCGGGACCCTGCCCTCAGGACTCCCCCGGGGCAGCCCCTGATGGGAGGACAGGGTGCACAGGAACTTACGGAAGCCACTCTTCCTTCAGGCAGCGGTTGCCAAAGCCCGGCTTGTTCAGGAGGATGTCTGCAAGTGCTGCAAGCTGTTCACTGCCCGGCTGGTCCAAACTAGACAGAGTGAGAGGGGCTTACTTGACAGATACATGACTGGGACAAAGGGACAAAGCAGCCAACACGCAACTCGACGGGTGTGCTCTGAATGGCTGCTCCATGCTGGGCATGTACGCAAGCCACAGAATGCTGCCTAGCAGTGGCTGTAGGGTGCTGGGAAGGGAGTGTGCTACTCCCACATGCCCGGTAATCTGCTGGCATATCATGTCTGCGCCTCAAAAAGATGGAGTTCAACCTACTCACCCAACCTTTATTTTCTCTTTCCTTACTCCTGGCAGTCCTGGTTGTCCACTTGGGGTCACCTTTCCCAAGTGACAGGTACATTAACTTCCTTTTGGAGGGCAGTCCAGGCCCCCTACCACATTGGCTGCTGCGGAAAGGGGAAGGTCCCACCAGGCTGACCTGGGAGCCTCACAACCCATGGGGATGAATGATATCCTTTAGGGATGAGTCTACACACCTGAAGAAAGTGTACTGCTGCCCATACATCCAGGGGTGCAGGATCAAAGCCGGATATTCACCAAAGGGAGGGACGATGATGGAAAGCATCAGAGCCAAAAACACAAAAGTGGCTGGGAGCACAATCTATCGGAAAATAAACATGGCAACGTGAGCTGTCGTATGCTAAAGACACACACACACACACACACACACACACACACACACACACACACTCATTCTTCTAAGCATTTATCTTGCAGAAGGTCAGTTTTCTGGGGAATATTATAAGGAAAGATGTGCAAAGGCAAGTTGTGTAGGAGAAAACAGAATGTTCTGTTTTCAACATTGAGCCAATACTGAGCACTGAGGTAGCCAATCAGGTAGTGTTCAGCCAGAAGTGAACCAGAGTTTCTGTATCCGAATAAAAAAAATTTTTTAAAAAAGTGCCCAAAAAGAGTGCCCAAAGCAATCTATAGATTGAATGCAATCCCTATCAAAATACCAACAGCACTTTTCACAGAGCTAGAATAAACAATCCTAAAATTTGTATAGAACTACAAAAGACCCTGAACAGCCAAAGCAATTTTGAAAAAGAAAAACAAAACTGGAGGTATCACAATTCCAGACTTTAAGCTATATTACAAAGCTGTAGTAATCAAAAGTTTATGGTACTGTCACAAAAACAGAAAAATAGATCAACAGACCACAATAGAGAACTCATAAATAAACCCTCTACTAATCTTTGACAAAAGAGGAAACAGTAAGCCATGGGAAAAAGACAGTCTTTTCAAAAAATGGTGCTGGGAAAACTATACGGCTACATGCAAAAGAATGACACTGGACCACTTTCTTACACCATACACAGATATAACTCAAAATGGATAAAAGACCTAAATGTGGGACCTGACACCATAAAAATCCTAGAAGAGAGAACAGGAAGTAATTTCTCTGACATTGGCCACAGCAACATTTTTCTAGATATGTCTCCTGAGGCAAGAGAGATAAAAACAAAAATAAACTATTGAAACTACATCAGAATAAAAAGCTTCTGCACAGCAAAGGAAGTAATCAACAAAACTAAAAGCAACCTATGGAGTGGGAGAAGATATTTGCAAGTGACATATCTGATAGAGGGTTAGAATTCAAAATATATAAAGAACTGATACAACTCAACACCCCAAAAACAAATAATCCAATTTAAAAATGGGCAGAAGACAAGACAAACATTTCTCCAAAGAAGACATACAGATGGCCAACAGACACATGAAAAGATGCTCAACAGCACTCATCAGAGAAATGCAAATCAAAACCACAATGAGATATCACCTCACACCTGTCAGATGGCTACAATCAAAAACACAAGAAACAAGTGTTGGCAAGGATGTGGAGGAAAAGGAATCCTTGGTGGGAATGCAAACTGGTGCAGCCTCTGTGGAAAACAGTCTGGAGGTTCCTCAAAAAATTAAAAATAGAACTACCCTATGATTCAGTAATTGCAGTACTGGACATTTACCCCCAAAATACAAAAACACTAATTCAAAGGGACACATGTCCCCCTGTGTTTATTGCAGTATTATTTACAATATCCAAACTATGGAAGCTGCCCAAGTGTCCATGGATAGATGAATGGATAAAGAAGACTTGAGGTATATATAATAGAATATTACTCAGTCAAAAAAAAGAATGAAATCTTGCCATTTGCAATGACATGGATGGAGCTAAAGAATGTAATGCTAAGTGAAATAAGTAAAAAACAAATACCATATGATTTCACTCATGTGTGGAATTTAAGAAACAAAACAAATGAGCAAAGGGAAGAAAGAGAAAGACAAACCAAGAAACAGACTCTTAACTATGGGAACAAAGTGATGGTTACCAGAGTGGGGGGTGAAATAGGTGATGGGGACTGAGGAGTGCACTGGTCATGATGAGCACTGAGTAACATACAGAATTGCTGAATCACTCACCATATTGTACACCTGAAACTAATATAAAACTGTTGGTTAATAATACTGGAATTAAAATTAAGAAGTTAATTTAAGAAGAGTAAAAAGAAAAAAGAGGCCAATGACCTTGATATGTAGGGTCACTGCAAAAGTGAATGCAAATATGACTTTACCCTTCACTGTAAAAATGAAAACAGTCTTAACATAGTCACAATCTTAACATATTCACTATTATTTTTTTTCTCTGGTAAGTGAGGTCAAACACTTATGAAGAATCTTTAAGTTACTAAGAATCAAAATCAAGGTTGGCAAGGAGCAAGCAAAGCCCACAGGACCTAAAGAGGGTGCTCATCACTGTGTTTGAAGTGTGGGCAGGAGAAAGCCCAGGAGAGGAGGGAAAGGCCAGGAGAGCGCAAGCAGGCCTTGGCCACCAGGGGCCAAGCGCAGGCAAGGACCGACAGTAATACCTGTGCTAGGAAGTCCTTGTGGCTGCGCACAGTGTGGTGGAACCGCTTGACCAGCAACGCCTGCACATGTTGGAAGAGCAGCGGCGCCCCTGTGTTGAGCCTGCGGCACTGCTTGGGCTCAGACGAGGGCTGGCCCCCCGGAGGAGGAGGTGGCTCCGCAGAGCAGCCATTGGAGCCCTGGGGAATCTGTTTGCCCTTCTCTTGAGGACCCAGCCAGGGGTGTCGGAGACTGACATCTTCTCTTTTCTGTTGAGTGCCACCTGATTTGGAAAACTGAATTAATAAATTTAGAAAAATACTTGCAGGGTATGGCTTTCATGTGCCCTTTTTTTTCTTACTGCACTGGTTTTCCCCTTCATTTAAATTAGCAACAAAGTATCAGGCCAGGTAGGTTAATACGCTTTTAAACAGTCTATTTTGGGGGGCACCTAGCTGGCTCAGTCAGCAGAGCATATGACTTAAATTAAGGGGTCATGAGTTTAAGCCCCACAATGGGTGTGGAGCCTACTAAAAAGAAAATAAATAAAAATAAAATGACGATTCCATTGTTTAGTGTAAATTATCTATAGACAGAATCACCTGAAATCCTTTAAAAATTCTCTACAGTAGCTAAAGAGAAGAGCATATAAATGCATTGACAGAGAGGTCTAAAACATATAGCTAAGTAAAAAAAAAATCGACATTACAGAGCAATATGTGTAGTAAGATCACATTTATGTTAGAAAGCACGTATATCACATACAACAAATTATATGTTATACATATATACACACATACAGATGGAAGAGCAAAGCTCTCATGGAATACCCACCAACTATTAAAAGAAGTTACCACTGCAAGGGGAGAGCTGGATAAGGGGTGGGGATGAAGGGGGAGGGTAATTTTAGCCTTTTTTGTATTAGTTGAATTTTTAAAAAGTAAAATATATTCATGTGTAACCTGTGGACTTAAGTAAAAGTCAGAGTTGATTTGTTTTTTTCTAAATTCTTAGAGGCCACTGAGAAGTGGTGGAAAGGCTAGGAATTAGGTGACCTGGGTTTGAATTCTGACTCTTACTAGATGCATAAATTGGACTCTGTCTGAATCTGAGATTTCTCCTCTGTAAAATGAAAACAAAAACATTTCATAGAGTTGTTATGAGGATTAAACGAGCCAACATGTAAATGTGCTTTAAGAACTACTCACTGCAACTCATTAGTTATGTTGAAGCTATAGTTCATCATCATTGATTAATGTTAATTTTATAGAAAGTGTTGTTGGACATAAAGGGAGAGCCTAGAGGACCGCTGGTTGGTACCCAGCTGCTTTCTTAATCCGTCCTAAAGTCCCCCGGCACAAGGGCAGCTGCAAAGGGAGTTGGGTCACCCCAGTCATCCTTCCAGCTAACACTCACAGGCACCTGCAATGCAGCGACCTGGCTTCTGCAAGCTCACTCATGAACTAGTGCCAGAGCCCCAGTTTTCCTGCCTCCTTTCCCTGATCTGGGCTCAGATTTTTTTTTTTTTTTAAGATTTATTTATTTATTAAAGATTTTATTTCTTTGAGAGAGAGAGCATGAGAGGGGGTAGGGTCAGAAGGAGAAGCAGACTCCCTGCTGAGCAGGGAGGCTGACTCGGGACTCGATTCTGGGACTCCAGGATCACGACCTGGGCTGAAGGCAGTCGCTTAACCAACTGAGCCACCCAGGCGCCCCAAGATTTATTTATTTTAAAGAGAGAATGAGAGAGTGCGAGCAGGAGGAATGGCAGAAGGAAAGGGAGAGAAGAAGCAGACTCCCTGCCAAGTGGGCAGCCCAACGTGGCGCTCTAGATCCCACCACCCCAGCTGAAACCAAGAGTGAGATCATCACCCCAGCTGAAACCAAGAGTAGGGTGTTTAACTGACTGAGTCACTAAGGTGCCCCGTGGGCTCAGATGTGTTGTGTGCTGTGGCTGGCCCTCCCTCTGGTAGGATCCCTGCTGCCTTTCCTCATGTCTATTCCATGAACTTTGCCCTTTGATGGCCCATCCAGACTGGAGCCCACCGTGGAGGCAAGAGCTGAGGGCGCCAGTGGAGGGCTGTCAGAACGTGTTTGTTCCTGGCTTTCTGCTGCCCTCTAATGGCTACTGGCTGTGAGCCACACCTTTAGAGGCCACACTGAGCCTTTCGGTACCTTGCAACTTGGTACCCCAGGATAGCTACAAGTTCCTTCAGACTTTGGAGATAAGATCAGAAAGTGTCATCCTCTAAAAACTGAGCCAATTAAAAAATGCATTTAACCATCTGAAAAATGGGAGGCAGTGAGAGTGTGGACTTGGTCCTAGTTTGAGAGCTAAAACCAGGGAGTAAGACTCAGAAGCCTGTTTGACTTTAAGGCAAGTCATCCAATCTGTGTGAGCTCAGTTTTCCCCAGATGGGGCTAATCCCTGTCTTAGCAGCCTCATGTGATATAGTGACAATCAAAACAATGGATGTTACGTCCTCCATGAAGTATAAAGGGCTAAAAAGTTTGAGGTAAAAGATGATTTGTAAATAAGGATGTTGCTAAATCTTAATCAGAAATCATATACTGTGTTAAAACTTGGCATGTATTAACACATTCAATTCAACAATCCTAAAAGTTGGGTACTATTATTTGCCCCATTTTTCAGATGAGGAATCTGAGGTACAAAGAGGCTAAGTATTTACCCAAAGCCACTCAGTTACCATATTGTGGAACCAATTATAGAGATCTGCCTTACTCTAGCAGCTCCACTCTTAACCTTGATCCCTGCATGTCTCTTTGGAACACCCTATTCTATGCCCAAGCTGACCAGTCTTCTGATGTCCAATTTATTCTCCTGAGAATGATCTAATTATTCTCAGATCTAAGAGATCTAATTATAAGAAGATCTAATTATTAAGGAGTATTTTGGGTTGATGAAAGCCCCACCTCTTGAAAACATCATAGCTTCTGATAAAAATTTGTATATGTCATCCTGTTCTTGGTTAATGTAAGTCTTTGTCTTTGGGTGACCTGGGAAAATTCCATTTCTGTGTCTTTAAAGCTGGAAAGAACACTGGGACCTGGTGGCAAGCTGCTCCTGCCCTCCAGCAGATTGCCCTTCCCTCCCCACTCTGCCAGGATGCCCACCTCTTCTGGCCACCACACGACTCACCTGGGCCAGGCAGCACATTTGGGCTGGTGGATTTGACTACTGGTAGTTCAAGGCATAGCTGATAAACAGACTTCTGGGACCACTTACAAAGCAAGATAAAAACCATATACCTTAAGAGTTGGCATCAGAAACTTCACAGTGAAGAAACTGTCTTTGCACAGGAAAATACTGTGATATTACTATACTGGGTAGAAAAAGGTAACCAGTAGCGGGAGCCCAAGGCCTTGAAGGAGAATGGCATGCAGCTTTGCCCATGAGCAGGAGAGAGGAAAACAGAATGGAGAGAGAGGAGCCAGATAGAGGACTTTATCAGTGTGGATGCCTATTATTCTATTAAAAGTGGCCTGTGTCATGGCAGGTAATCCTGCCTGCATGTCCCTCTCCCTATACCCTATCCTTCACAGTAAACTCACTCATGAACGCTTTGTGTGGCTCTGGGGTTTTGGTAGAAATCACAGAAGGGGCTAGTTGGGGCCCAGGCTCACACATGTAGAAGAGAGACCCCCAAATCCACGGAAATTATGGCTTCCACAGTGGCAAAGTTCCACAGGGCACTAAATGAAGGCTCAGAATAATTTTATCTCTTTCTCAAAGAGGCCAGAAGATCCCAGCTGGCATCTGGGTTGTATTCGCTGTCACCATTATCTCTATGGACTCTGTGGGCTGTCACTCATGCAGACAGGAGTGGATCAGAGGCCTGGCGGAGATAAGAGGAGCAGATGAGGACGGTGATGTGGCAGGTAGAGGAGACCGGAAAGTGGGATGAGAAGCTTGGGGGTGGTGAAGCTCCCAGCCTGACCTCCTTAAGAATCCTGATTCATCTAGAGTCTTTCCACCCAGACCTAATTCCATATGTCATTCCTCTGTCATTTAAAGGAACTAAGAATGCAAAATATGTGTTATTTGGGGGGTCAGATAAATACAATGGAGGAGAATTTCCTGCTTTGTTGTTTCATGAAATTTTCCTTAGATTTTCAATACAGAGCTTGGGGAGTGTGGTGAGGGAACACACTTTGGAACCATACCAGCAAACAGAGGTCCTGAATCAGAATCCTCCGTGACCTTCAGAAAAATCTGTCAAAAAAGGAAAAAGAGAACATTTGGTTTAGGCATTCCATTCTCAGGAAAAAATCTAACCCAAGCTCAGTTTTGTTGGGTACTACTTCATAATGGAAGGAAACGTTGTGATTTATCTAAGAACACAGTCTTCTATAAATATAAAAGTGTATGCACACAGTGACCTCAGCCACGTGAAATCTGTTTCTGTGTGGTCAGAGGCATGAGGGAGTGAGCTAAAAGTGAAGCTAATTGCTATACTTGGGTGCGGAGTTAAGGCTTTTGGGCTTTATGAAATATCTCCTTAGTATTTGACTTCTGCAAAGAAGCTCCTTTTCTGCTACCTGATGGAAACCAGCTGGAATCTCTGCCTTACCTCTTCCAGGGGAGTGTCAGAAATTCCAAAACTGCTGAGCCCCAGGTCGGCTAGTGTGTCCTCTAGCTCTCTGAAAAGGCTGGCATATGCTCTCTGCTTGAAATTCTTATTTGGAAGAAGGAAGATAAGTTCTTGACCAATGCATTCCACCAGCTTTGCCTCTGGAACATGGTGTTGTACCATATCTATCAGCTCATTCACATCTCCTAGGACAAAAAAAAAAAAAAAGAGAGAGAGACTGATATCAACTCTGTATTGCAGAACTGAACCTGGGAGACTGTGAGCTTGCTCACATCCCCTACTTTCTTCCACTGCCCATTTGAGGAAGGGGCATTTCATTCCTCAGTAGTGACTCCTGCGGAGGACTAATGCTGCCTCCTATCCGTTTTGGCTTAGTTGGCCCCAAGAAGGGTAGTGAGAGGGAGAGGGAAAGGGAAGCCACAGGACTCCCCACTGACCAGCCAGGCAAACTTGGGGAGGTCATGTAATGCTCCCCTGCCAGTTTTCTCATTTGTGCAATCAAATGGTCAGTCCCTTGCAAGCTATGTAACATCATGCAGTTTTTTCATCTGTTCAAAGGTGAAAATAATGACACTCACCCACTTTACTCTTATTTATTATTTATGAGGACTGGATGAGTTAATACCCACACAACACTTAGAATGACATGTCTGGTGCCTAGGTGAGTATTAGCTACTACCCATATCATGAACATCATCTCTAGTGAGAAAGCTCTTATCGTTACTGTTGCTCATTCTTATTCAACACAGGCTTGAAGGTTAAGTCAAAGTTGCTTTCATTTTCCTTGTCTGGCCCAAGCTATAGGTGACTTGCCTGAGATGCATACCTGGGACTGGTGCCCAAGCTGGAGAAGAAATCGCCTTCCTAAATCACACACCAGTGCGTGGTCTAATTCTTCGAAGGAATGTGCCATTTCCCTTGGGACTGCATCTGCCTCCTCCAATGAACAAATTAACCAACCTTAACACCCTGATCCAGGAAACACTGAAAGGGATCAGGAAGCTATGGCGTCAGACTGGGGTGGGGGAGATGGAGTGTGGGGTGTACAATGTGGGGTGTGAGGAAATGTCCAGTAACAAGTATTTACCCGACACAGTAATAAGTATTTACCTGACACACTCATACAGTCAGAATTGAATTTTATGCACAAGCATGTACTACTTTGAAATTAAAAATCTAATTAAAAAAT
>CM052900.1:95380109-95469343 GCA_028534135.1 Potos flavus | reverse complement strand
GGGAGAGGGAGAAGAGGCTTCCTGCTGAGCAAGGAGCCCAATGTGGGGCTTGATTCTAGGACTCCAGGATCATGACCTGAGCCAAAGGCAGATGCTTAACTGACACAGCCACCCAGGTGTCCCATATAGCACTTTTTAAATAATAAATAAAAGTTCGGGGGAAAAGCAACTGAAAAGCCTCCTGAAAAGTCAGTTTTTAGTGCCTGGCTTAAGAGAGAAAAAGGAACAATGGTCTCCTCTCTTGGTCCCTGAGAGGGAATATTTCAAGGCCGAGCGAGGGGCCCCAGGATGGGCCACCCTGTTAGAAAGGAGGGGGAATTACTCTTCTGAGGGGGTAGACCTCCGCTCCCAGTGCCAGAGGCATAGTGTGACTTTCTGAAGGACACCTCCCATAGCAAGCAGGACCAAGGACCTTGAACAGGGGGAAACCAAACAAGAATACTGCCTCCTGCCCTCAGTACTGGCATCCTTGAGCTCAGCCCTAGAGAACATGTGCGTTGGGGGGCGGGGGACAGGGTGGGAATAAGGTATGGAGAGGGTCTCAGTTCCTGTTCTACTTACTGGTGGAACAGGATGTTGTGCTGTGGACACATGCCAAGACTCTGCCGGACTGCATCCAGGCTGGTTTCAATGTCCTTTCCCCCAATGAGCACCGTCCCTGATGTTGGTGGCAACAGACCCGTCAGGATGGACCTGCCAAATGCAGGAGTCAGTGGCAGAAAAGATGAGCTTTAGCAGCCCCCCCCAACTCCAGGGTTGCTGAGGACTCTCACAGTGACTCCTGCCTTGGCTCCCAATTGAACCCAAACCATGATCAGCTGTGGGGACCACCAGTTTTCCAGACAGGCCTTAGAAGCAGTGTGTATATTGAGCCCCTACTGCAGATGTCCACATCTGCCCTCTCTGCTTCTATTTAGTTCCTAGGGCCCCAGGCAGGCACTGATGGGTCCTCGGGGTTCCCAGCTGCCGAACATTCACTACGGAACCACCCTCTCCAGCTCAGTCATCACAGCTCCTGGTGCTGTAGGGCTCAATGGAAGGTGTGCAGTGCATAGGTCACTATAGTGCCTGATACCATTATTACGAAGCATAGGGGAGGATCTTAATGAGAGCTCAGGCATTCAATACGTATTTGTTGATGAAGTGACTGAAGGCAGGCAGAGGAATTACCACCAACAATATCATTTCTGGATTCAATACAAAGAGCTTGATATCCACGTTGGCCTTTTTTTGGTAAAATGAGAAATAATGATGCCCACCTCATGGGTTTGTTGTGAGGATTAAATAAGTTTATGCTTGTAAAGCACTTAGAACCGTGCCAGCATAAAGTAAAACTCAAAAGTATTATGACTATTCTTACTGAACAGTGTGTTTCAAGCCCCAGGGGAAGCTGCATCTCAGCAGTGGATGAAGTCATGTGTTGAGAAGCCCCGAGGTCTTGGGTGGTGCTCCGGGCCTTCTGACCATTTTAGCTAACAAGGTGAGCAATCAGCTGGATATAGTGCTGCCTGGCCCCGCCAGCTCAGCCCCTGAGTTCAGATACAATCTCAGGTTATCTGAACTTGTACTTAGAAGCTGAAATCTCTGTTGATCAACCGCTAGAGGGAAACAGAACCAAATATAATGGCACCAGCCCCACATTCCATTCACACTGAACCTCCCTCAGAGAACATTCCAACGTAGGGTGTAGACTGCTGTTCCTTCCTGGAGCTCTGTAAGAGGTCAAAGGACTTGAAGACCGTGTATCACAGGACTTCCCTGCCCCTTGAGAGGGCTGCCTCTAACGCTCCTTAGGAAACCTTAGCTAGCCACGTTCTCCTTCCCAGCAGATGGCGCTCTGGTCCCTTAGAAAGCGAGAGGGAGCTTCCTGACCTTTCTGTGCAGAGCTTGCATCTTCCCTGAACTTTATCTTCAGTTGCCAGGTGGTTACCTCACAGGCCCCTCTAGTGAGCACACCCTTTGTACTTTCTCCAAAACAGATAGGTAAAGGGATCCTCTTTGAAAATAAGTAGTACTCCATGGACCAAGGGCATGTGATGGTGATGGCCATGACTTTAGCACCATCACTGGTGGAAGTAACTCTGGAGAGGGTGGGGATGGGCAGACAGGCTTACATTGTGAGAGACTAGACAACTGAAAAAACCTGGCTCTTGCCCTCAAGTCGATGACCTCAGAAAGTCAGTTCAACTCTAGATGTCCACTTTTCCAGCACACAAAGGGGTCAGTAAACTTACTTCAACTTCCTCTCCCACTTCTTGTGAGGATCAAATAAAACAACGTACATGAATGAGCTCTGAATACTGCAGTGTGCTTTACACATTCTTGGGACCCAAATACATAGTACATTTTTGTCACTAATACTCAATGGGAAAGAATAGACTGCAGCTAATGGGTCAGAATAGAGCCAGAAAATGGAAGGATAGAAGAGCAATTCAGGCTCTTTGCTCGAAAACTCACAAGGTGGTGGTTTTCCCTGCTCCATTGTGACCTAAGAACGCTGTGATCTGGTTCTCGTAGAAGGTAATGTTAAGACGGTCCACGGCTGGTCTGCTGTAGGGTTCAAAAATCTTCACCAGATTTTTCACACATACCCCAGGAACCAAGCCTGGAAGTTCACGTTCAAAGAAGGTATCTTGGAGGAAAAAAATGAACATGATGTAAGTATAATGCTTTAATGTACACATCCCCTAAGGCTCGATCTTCAGACCACTGTCTTTTGCCCCCATGACTTTAGCTGTGACCTCTGTAAGGATGACTACAAAATAATCATGGTAATAATCGTACCTAACATTTATTGAGCAGTTACTATGTGCCAGGCATTGTTTAAGTGCTTTATATGGGTTACCTCATTTTACCCTTATAACAGCTCTATGGGGATAGATGTTATTATGCCCACCTTTATAGATGGGGAAACCTAAGGCACAGAGACATCAAATATCCAATCAAGGTCACACAGCTCATGAATGGCAGAGCTGGAATTCAAACCCAAAGTGCACTCACCGTATATATGGAGAGTTAGCCCGAAGCTCAACCTTCAGCCCAGGCTGTCATTTCCAACAGTCTGTGGGGCATTTCCTCATGGGCTTCTGGTAGCAGCCCAGGCTCATCTTCCTCCCAAAACAACTTTCCCTCAGACTCTCCCATGTCCATTCCTGTAACTGCCCTTCTCCTGGTTACCTTGGCTCAAGTTTTTATGTTAATTTTGTCTAAAGTGGACTTCTTGCTCCTTAGAACTTGAGAGTTTCTCAGTTACTGAGTAGGATGGTCCACTCTTTCTCATCACTGCCCCTCAAACTCCAAACCTCCATTCATCCACACCTTTAGTGCAGACCCTCATGAACGTGCTGTACACTTCTCCCAACCTCCAGTCCCCCTCTGCTTGAGTTCAATCTGTATAGTACCACTTACTTTGTTAACATCGTAGCTCTGAACATTGACTCCCTTGCAAAACAACATCCTTCTCCTATGTGTGCCTTCTGGTCTTTCCTGTAACTAAGATGGGACCAGCCCTCTGATTTTGGCCTTGGAATTCCACTCTGGGAGGAGGTCCATCCCAGAGGCACTGTTGACTGCAGACCAGCTCTCCAAGGAGCCAGAGGTCATTGATCTCAGCTTTGTGAAATGGCACCAGGTTGGGCCAGAGGCCTGGAGGCTGGGCCCTCTCACACAGTGGCAGGCTAAGTCCAGAGATGTGGATAGCAAGGGCATTTTAGCATTTACCGAGAAGTACATATGCTTAGGGAAGGAAGAACATGGGGAGAAGTACAGAACTGGTCTAAGAGAAGGTAAGGAAGGCAAAGCCAGGGAATACTTGCAAACCTAATTCATTACTTCAGGGATTATTAGGTAACTTCCACAGTCAGGAAAGGCTTTTGATGGTTTGAATGAATGGGCTTGTAGATTTGTAAACTACGAATGAAGTGTAGTCAGCTCCCCTAGACTCCTTCCTCCTGTGCACAGAAGCATTTATTTTTGTCTTTCCTTATAGCTCATATCCGCTTTAAGTCCCAGTGACCCAAGTTATTGTTCTTGCTAAATCCTCGGAAGTCAGCACATTTGTGCAATTCACTTGGGATTTGCCTAACAAGGGCACAAACACACCACATACTTGGGATTTGCTTTCTCCAGGAAATATGTGTTAATGTCTGGCTGGACCATTCATTCCACACACGTGCAGCTCGGCCCTTGAGAAGCTATCAGGTTTAACCCCTGTGAACAGAGTCAGTTTCCTGGGGTCCACTGCACCTAGTCGTGAAGTGTATTGCTCCATCCTTTACATCCTTTACAGTACTTTACAGTACTCTGCACCTTCTCCTTGCCTCTGCTCTGCATTCTTTATTGAAGTTTTGTTGTTGTTGTTGTTGTTGTTGTTGTTGTTGTTGTCTTACCATTTATTCCTTCTGGGTGTTCCGGATCCTCCATTTCCTCTGTTACGGGTTCTGTCTTTTCCAGGGCCCTTTCTTCTCTGGTTGAACACCCTGCACCAACCAGAAGCCACCGTTACTCTTGGTGAGAGCTAACAATCAGTAAAGGCAGGAAAAGGAGGGGAGAAGGAAGGGGTGGCAGAGTTTCCTATCACAGCTGGAAAGCACAGTTCTCTCACAAGGCCAAGTCAGCATTCTGGGGGACCAGCCCTGAGAATGGTCCTGCCGCCCACTGATCTGTGCGCCTGTAAAGTCCCGAAAATGGCTGCCAGTGCCTCCTGGCTGGCTGGCTTGTCAAGCTCTGCTGAGCCCAGATGGAGTTTTATAAAAGGTGTTTCACCTCATCCTCTTAACATGCCAGCAAAGGCCCACAATGTCAGAAATTACAATTAAAAAAAAATATTCACAAAACCAGGACTGAGTTCGCAATGGGTTAATTTTCTTTACCTCACCAACAGTACTTCTCACTCTAATCAAAAACATGTCAAAGTCATGGTGAACCTCGAGAAAAGCTCATTCAAGGTGATATGATGGATGGCCAGCTTAAATTACCGATGGAAACAAAATTTACCTGATCATTTTTATGGGCTTTTAAGTCTTTTGCAACTAATACCAGAATTGAGCCTGGTTGAGGTATAGGCTTATATAAATTGTGAAGTGTGGCGTAAACACACACACGTACATTCTCATACTGACGCATACACACATACTCTCTCACATACATCACACATGCAAAGCACACACACACACACACACACACACACACACAAAGGCTTTTTTTTTTGTGTGTGTGTGTGTGTAAACTTGGCATTTGGTTTAAAAGGACATCAGGACATCCTGGAAGGGGAAGAGAAGCAGAGGAGCGAGCCAGCAAGAGAGGAAAGCAGGGGCAGGAGGAAACCACTGTCGCCACACATCTAAAGGCTCTGGCCTCCAGAGCACAGATGTGGGCAGGGGGAGTTTTTTAATGCAGCAGCCCACCAGGGCCTCCCGCACCCCTGGCTGCCCTCTGTAGATCTGCAGGCTGAAGGTGGAGCAGCAAGGAATAGGCCTCATGGTCAGGGACCTGCCACCTCCAGCACTTCTATTTCTGCCTCCTGAAGGATTTTCAACTCTACTGCTCACAATGCCTTGGATCACTTTACTAGCTCTCCTACTGCATGAACATGCAACAAAATAGCAGGGGAAAATATAAACTTCTACATAGTTTAGTCATGGGATGAGCTCCTTGCCAGGAAATGTGTTTCCCAGTTCCAGGTTTTTGTCCCAAGTGATCAGCAGGAACATGGGCAAGACACTGGTCCTCTTGGGCTCCATTTCTTCATCTGTGAGAGGAGGGGGTTAGGTGAGGAAACTCAGCTGTTTTCTGATTTTATTTATTTTTTTAGAAAGAGAGTGCATGTGCATGCAAGTGTCAGGGAGGGGCCAGGGGGGCAGAGGGAGAGGGAGAGAGAGAATCTTATGAGGCTCCATGCTCAGTGTGGAGCCTGACGTAGCATTCCATCTCAGGACCCTTGAGATCACGACCTGAGCCGAAACCAAGAGTCAGACACCTAACCCACTGAGCCACCCAGGTGCCACTCTTTTCTGATTTTAGAGAGTTTAGGATTCTATTTCAGTCTAGCCTGTGAGGCAGGTGAAAAATATTTGAAATATATTTGGCTTCTTTTGGCAAAAATATATGTGATTCATTTTTGAAAGAGCACATTTGTCTTAAGAATTTCTTTTTTGAGAGGCAGATTATCTGCTGAGATTATAGAGGGAAAAAAATGTCCACAGGTCCTGTGGATATTCACTGAAATTAGAAATATTCCAAAAACATATTCCTGTGTTGAAAATCCCCATTGGATTATAACCTCACTGTAGTTGAAATTTAAAAGTTCATAGACAAGACAGACAAACCAACATAATGGAAAAATACTGAGCTGTCGAAGTGCTATTTGTTTGAACCATAAATACAAAACAAACAAACTGCCCAAGCCTTTTAAAGGCCCTAGGCTAACCCCCTAGAGAAAACAAATCTCTATCTTAGTGCTTAAAGGATAAATCCTGGCCCAGATCCAAAAATACAAAGTAAAGGGCAGATAGGTGAGGAAAAAACAGATTGGAAAGTATTTCATTTGCTTCCAGAAACTCCCAGCTCCAAGGAAGTCCCCAGCTCTCAGGTCAGGAATTTCTTGCCTTCTCATACCTCACAATAGAGTCTATGGAACTTCTAGAACTCTCCCTGGGCCTCCTGTCCTGTTCAGTAGGAAAGGTAAATTTTATCTAAGAAGCATTCTGGGCAAATGCCCCTTGGCCCTCTTCCCTAATCACAAAGTAAGATGAATTTTAGGAGAGTCTAGGAGTGTTTGCCTTGAAGGTCATAGCTCTGCCCCAGCCTCTGGATGGGCCGTCACCTTAGGAAAATGAATTAATTTATATTTTGGAAAGGAATAAAAAAGCAGGAAAGGAGGCAGAAGATCAGTGCAAAGGTTCCTTCAGGATTCTGTTGATCTCTGTGTTTTAAATTGAGGAGTTGCAAAAGTCATTTATACCCTAAAGTGCTTTGGCCTTCTTTCACAAGGGCAATTTCATCCACTGGGCTCAAGTTGTATGGGAAACAAGGGTTTGTCAGTGCTCAGCCATTCACCCTGGCCCAGTGACTCACAAAAGGTGGGTTCCCAGAGGTTATGATGCTGTACCACAGTGGCAGGAATCACACACTTGACATCAGGAGCCCCCTCTACAGCCCACACATATCCAGGACATAGCCAAAGGAACGAGTTTCAAACACTAAGGTTTTTTTTTTTGGGGGGGGGGGCGTTGTTTTTAATTGAAAATTTTTAAATAACTTACCTTCACCGCCAAGCCAATAGGACTCTTGTAGAAGGAAGTACCAAGGAAGTGGGGTTCCATAGTCCCCTAGAAATGACAAGGAAATAAGGGAAAAGCTTTGGTAGTCCTACCACAGCTCTACAAAATCAAGAATTTATCTATCTGAACTTCAGAGTATAGCTATAGATATCCATAGGTCATAAGCATTACACAGCTATCCATGAGCTATGACACAAAGACTACTCCTTCCAACATGTTTTAATTTAAGAAGTCACTTTTTTTGGGTGCAACCAGTGACACTAAGACTGATGAACTTGGTTGATAATAGCTTTCCAAAAAAACATTTTATTAAAGAATTTAATCATGCCCTTTCTCAACAATTACCAGATAATGATAATGATGATGATTGTCACTAACATTTCTTGGATCCTCTTTCCATGGGAGGCATTATATTGTAAGCATTTCTTATGAGTTAAAAATTTAATCCTCAAAACAACCCTAAGAGATAGGTAGTGGTATTCTTGTGGATAAGGAAACAGAGACACATTGACTTTGAATCATCTGCCCAAGGTCACAGCTAATTAAACAGAGATGTGGGAATTTTAATATGGGTATTCTCGTTCTAATATCCCTGATCTCAACCACCCCATTCTACTGGATTCCAAGGTAAAGACTCCCAAATTTCTTGTCCAGTTCTCTTAGCTGACTTTGCTCCCTATAAAATGTTAATTTTGTGAGAACACACTGTCTTTGCTTATTTAATATTATCCCATGTTCCATGGCCACTAGACTATCAGACCTTCAAGGGCAGGTGTGGGTCTGTCTTTTCCATCCTTTTTTCCCCCCAAATTAGTGCTGAGCCTAACATATAGGTGTTGCTCAGTAAATAGTTACTGGACAAATTAAAGCTTTAGCTTGGCTAAAATAAAGCTCTTGAATTATGGACAAATTGCATTTTCAATCCGGCTAATTTTAACTTATTATATGTCCTTCTAGTGGCACAGTAAGGTAGAAAAGCTGATGCAGGGCAAGGTGAAATGTATTGCTCAAAGTCCCCATTATGGGTTGAATTGTGTCCTCCCCCAACCCGTCAAAAAGATACATTGAGGCCCATGGTAGAATACCAATAATATGTGGTCTTGTCCCCAGTTCCCAGCACACAGCTTATAAAACAGCTTATGACATTAAAAAAATGTCTTTTGTTGTTCACAAGGAGCTGAGCCCCTTTCTCAACCACACCTGAATTAATGCTAATGAGATGACTTACAGAAGGGCCTCTAGATAGCATCAGGATGGGGCTGGTCACCAGAAGGACCAGGCCTGGGAAAAGAGGATGGACACTTTCAGCCCCACTCTCCATCTTGAGGGAGGAGAAGGGGGCTGGAGATTGAGCTACAAAAATCCTGAAATAAGATTCAAGGAGCTTCCAGGTCGCTGAGCACATCAAGGTGCTGGGAGCGTGTGTACTTGGACAGTGTATGGAAGCTCCATGCACCACTCCTCCTGTCCCTCCCTTTATGCATCTCTTCCATTTGGCTTCTCCTGAGCTGTATTCTTTATTATAAACTGTAATTGCAGGTAGACTATTTTCCTGAGTTCTGTGAGTCGTTCTAGTGAATTACTAAATCAGGGGTGGTGGTTGTGAGAACTTCTGAATTTGTAGTGAGTTGGACAAAAGTATGGGTGGCCCAGGCACTGCATTTGCACCTGACCTCTGAAGTGGGAACAGTTTTGTAGGACTGAATCTTTTTGGGGTCTGTGCTAATTCTGGGGAGTTACTGAACTGGGTAGAACTGAATTGATTGTTGGACACCTGGTTCCTATTAGAGAAATAGCTGATGTTGGGGAAAAGAAATGACACATTTGGTATCAGAAAAAAAAGACACCAGAGTCCTAACCCTTGGCCTTGTTTGCAAATAGTTATTGCTAATGTGCTTAGTTGAGATTAAGTCAATCCAGACTATATGGGAGCCTAATCCAATCTGACTGGTGTCCTTATAAAAAGATGGCCACGTGCGGACAGACACACACACATAGGGAGAACACCATGTGAAGACAGAGATTGTTGAAAAACCACCAGAAGCTGGAAGAGGCAGGAAAGGCTCCTTCCCCTGCAGATTTCAGAAGGAGCATGGCCCTGCCAACACCTTGATTTTCTACTGCTAGCCTCCAGAACTGTTGAGATAAAAAAAAAAAAAAAATGTGTTGTTTTAAGCTACCCAGTTTGTGGTGCTTTGTTATGGCAGCCCTAGGAAACTAATATAATCACACGGCTAGGATCCAAACCCAGGCCTCCTGGCTCAGCCTAGCAATCTTTCTCCTATTCCAGGGTTGCTGCCTATGTATTTCTCCCAACAAAGGCTGCCCCAAGATGATGTGAGTTCGTCCCTCCCCAGGGACTGGGCCCAGCCTCACTTTCCCCTGCCTGCTCCTGGCCATGGCTGCCACAGCACAAGGCAGCCGTTGGTTGACTTGGAGCCCATTCAAATGGAAGTGGGGCTTCTCTAGCTACCAGGAAATACTAATCCGAAGGAAAATCTGATTTCTACAAAGCAAATATGAAACTGTGCAAACATCCAATTTTGATTCAGGAGTTGCTTTTCCATGCTGCAGATTAATCAGGTATTTATTCAATGTCCACCAAAGTCAGGCACTACTTGTGGCATCGAGCCTATAATATTAAACAAAACAGACTGTGGGCCTGCTCTCATGGGACAGAGAGTGAATAAGCGAACAAGTAAAGATACGTCATGTCAGACAGTGATGTCGCAAAAATAAAGTTGGATAAAGGGGACAGAAGCACTGAAGGAATGTGATTTATATAGGGGTAGCTATTACGTATTTTCAATCTGGAAATATCCCAGTGATGAGGTGACATCTGAACTTAGACCTGAACAAAAGTGAGGAAGTAAGCCTGCAGATACGGGGGCTGCAGAAACATGCTGCAGGCAGTGAGAACGGGTACAAAGGTCCTGAGGAGGAAATGTACTGAGTGTATTGAAGAATAGTCAGTAAGGAGGTGGATGTAGCTGGGGCAGAGAACATGAGGGAGAAGGGAAAGACATGAAATGAGGAAGATAGTTGGCTGCTGATAATGAAGCATCTTATAGGCCAGGACTGGAACACTGGATTTTACTCTGAACAAGAGGAAAAGCCACTGGAGGGATGTGAACAGAAGACAGATATCATCTGACCTAGGTTCTGAAAGGATCACTGAACACAGTGTGGAGAACAAACTGGCAGGCCATGATTATGGAAGGAGGCTTAGACTGGGATGGTAGTGGTGGGGGTGGTAACAAGGGATCAGATTCTGGACCTATTTCTAAACTAGAGCCACGAGCACTCACTGAGTGAGTGGATGGATTTTTGACTTAAGTTTCAAACGCTGGCTCTAAAGGCCCAAACTGAAAGAGCTTAGAAAGGATAAGATCTAAACTAGATGAAAGGTGGGGGAAGTCTGGGGATCTGAAGAACCCAGTATCAGTACCTTTACTCTACGGGAGTTGACCCTTACCTGGAAACACCTGGTCAAGGTACCAGGCAAGCAGGCCATACAGAGCAGCATCGAGGAGCATCATCTTCATGGACATCAGGAAACTGAATTCATCCCCTTCCATGGGACTGTTCCCGATATTGCTCCACTGCAGCCCCAGGCCTTGCTCCTCAAAGCGAGCCAGGTACTCAGTGCCAAACCCAAATGCCACAGGAGACAGCAGGCTCTGCAGTGAGGCAAAGAGGGCACACTAGATGAGCGGCGGTCTTTCACTCCACCCAACAGCACCCAGCTGCCCACAAGGTAAGGATGAGGGCCAAAAGAGTGGTCCAGCTTGTGTCCAGGTATAAGGATAACCCAGAGAAGGCATAAGGCAGTCTTCCCATAAGAAAGGGAATTCTGGAAATGCCTCAGGGACCTCACACAATACTCACTGAGCCACCTCTCATCTGTTCAATGGAGTATAGTTGTGTAATGGGAAAGACAAACACCACAAAGCACAACAAACCAAAGGACCAAAGGTGCTTAGGTTTACCTTCCCACCTTTTCACCCTTCTTCCTACCTCTTTCTTGAGATCGCACAGTTCTTAATAGAACAAAGAAGATAACTTGAGCTGTTTTGTGTGAATTCCATTAGAAGGACAGTCTAGGGCACTAGGCAAGGGATGGTCCTGTGACCTCCCCTAAGGTCTATCAGTGAGGCTAGAAGAACCTCAGATTCCACTGATGTCATCTTTTCTCCTCTCCATACTGAGGACAATCATTTCCTTAGGTTCTCTGTAGACAGAACAAGTCAACTAAACAGGTGGTATGCAAAACGAGGTTGAAGAGGAGGGTCTCCAGCCAAGTCCCCACAGGTAGTCGTGGGCATGGCAGAAAGAGCGATGGGCTATTCTCATTTCCTCTGCTCAGAGGTCTCTCTGCACTTTGTAGGACCCAGGGTGGGGTTCAAAATGTCTCTCTATAGAAGGAAGAGATTCCCCAGCTATATGTTCACAAAAGCCATTTAAAAAATCTCAGCTCAGCTGCGGACCGCACACTGCCAGAACTATAGTTTTTTGGCGGATCCACACACCCATGAAGCTAGCTATGGCCTCAAAGTACTGATGTCTACCCAGGATATTAAGATAGCCCAACTCTGCCCATAGGCTGAGTCATAAGGATTTTTTGCTACCAGCCCAATGTCATCATTTTAGAAAATTGGTGCTATAAATAGCAGCAATTAATTTCTTGTTTAACATGAGAAATAAAAGGCAGATGCCCTGGCAGCTCTGTAGTCAAATCAGTTTGGGTTATTAGAGCAACTTATATCTTAGATCTTCCTCAATAAAAAGCAGGTGGTAGTCTTTCCTTGACTCCACTGCATAGAGAACTGTGAAGGGAAGTTCTGGAGGACAAAGAAAGCTGCACCCTAGAGAACCCAGAAGCCAGTTAAGCCTGGTTAATGAGAGGGTGGAAATGACCCATTTGAGACTGATTAGAGAAAAAGACAGTGCTGTTAGTTTGGGAATTGTGAACCAAGATGTCTGTCTCTCAAGCAATCAAGTCAATTTCTAGAGTCCTCTCCTGGCAAGAGGGCTTGGCTCTTAACTGGCTCATTTCTGCACTCCTTTCTGCATGCAGTGGTAGAGCATGACAAAGACCCCTTGTAAACTACTGGATTCAAGTTTTTATAGAGAGAAATAAATGCTTTTAATGAATGGAAACCTCTCTCTGCGCAGAATAGTTAGGGGGCAGGCTCCCTTCCTTCTGCATCTTCTCACATGCTGCAAAAAGAAAAGTGAGTGAAATGGCCCAGGTTGTTCCCCTCTTGCGGACACACAAAGGACCCGTGAGTTAAACTGGTTTTTGATTGCTTCCCAGGGCAGACTCATCAGGCAGGTTTGGTAAGGAGGGACTGCTGGGTAGCTCAGGATGAAGACTGTCCCAACTTTTGCCCCTGTGCCTTTACACCTTATGTCCCTTGGGCCCAAAAGGCAAAGTGGATCCCTGCAAAGGGCAGGCCAGTTTTCCAGAATGACTACAGACGCCTTTGTGAAAATGTTTCACGTATTAGGGGTAAGCCCAAGGTCCCTTACCACAGCCATCTTGAGGTCAGCCGTCATCTGGTCCTGCCAGGCGAAGCAGAGAATGTGGGGCAAGTAGAGGGTGAAGTAGATGACGCCACTGCAGGCTGCTGCCAGGCTGGCCCTGGAGAAGAAGGTGCTGAGCAGGAAGCACTGCATGATCGTAGCCATGGAGAAAGCCAACAGGAACAGGAAGAGGATGAATGGATTGCTGTAATGCAGGATCCTTCCATGCTGAAACCAAAGAGGCCATCTGAGTCAGTACCTTCCACCCATGTCCAGGGCACCATCCCTCCCAGGGGGCAACCTCCGTGCCGTGATTCTGGGCCTTCAGAAACCCTCTACTCCAGAGTGATCTCTCCCACTGTCTCTCGTGGCTGCCAAATTTCCATAGTTGAGACTCAATGCTGTTGAATTCCTTTAATCCTCTGAGTGCTGTTCTCCCTGGGAGGGCAACACATTAGGCTGTCTATCAGTATGAGTAATCATTATGTATTAAGTAAGCAAATCTTTGGTGGGAAGGGAGAAATAAGCCTAGAGGGACTAGGGCTAGGGGAAGGGGAAGATCTTAGAGCATCAACAGCTCCAAGGTATACTGAGAGATGAAAGACAAAAAGGGAGGTAGGAGACCCCCTAACAACCTGTAACATTTTGCTTAGGGCCTGGCGTGCTGACTCAATCATGTGTAGTTGTATTCTGAGATTTACCACTCACACTGGTGAAAATATCAGCTGATCCATATCACTTAGAAGTAGATTAATCTTCCCCCTTTATCACTATCACACAAATATATTGAACCTGACAGCAACTCATGAGTCAATCACTTTGGCTATGTAGAAAATAGGACCAAATTAGCAATTTTCACTAAGTGAGCTGCTGCCCACTTCCATTATAGGATACATTGAAATGTTCAAATTTATTAGGCCTTCTTGGTTCTCCTTTACTATAGATCTCCTATGAGGAATTTTACGCTTTGCACAGAACTCCAAATACATATACATCATCTTGTTCTTTTCTTAGGAACATAAAGGTACACAAAGATTCATCTCTTGAATGGGTTCTAATCTATTGTTAGCAGTGCCCTAAAGCACTGGGTTCTTAATAGAAAAGAGAGACAATGAGCAATATCTGTCATGGGTATGCAAGAACTGAGAGGAACAAATGTATCACCTGTCTGCCATTGCTACTATTTCTCCCTCATTCACACTCTTGTGCCTGCCAGGCACCGACGGAACAGATTGAAAAATAGAATAAAACAAATGGCAAAGGAGGGTGGAAGAGGGCTATGCTTAACTAGAACCAAACTCTGAGGAACTCTAAATGAAAATCAAAATTAGGACTCAGAACTCCTGACTTTGTGTGTCAAAGAGCTCTCCACATCACCCTGGAAAGCTCACTCCTTTTCCTTAATCACACAGCCCAGTAAAAGTAAGCCCACCGCTGAACACATGACTATGGCTGGAAGAACTTTAAGATGGTTGTTGGTATTCTCAGAAGAATAAAATCAATTTCTTATCCCAGCTCAAAACAAAGTCCCACAAACTTCTAGGCTCATACAGTCTCTCAATGACTTTAGGCAGAGATGAAAGAAAGTCACTGGGCTGACCCAATAACCTCGCAGGCCTTGGCTTCCTCTAATGACCACTTTTCTTTTCTGTTCCTAATAGCTTGAATAACTGGAACCTTCCCATTGTCCTAGTTTCCAGCTTCTTTCCTGCATAGTTGAGGTGGGAAGGAAGGACAAGGCAAAGATGGGAGCGTCATTCTAAGGAATCCTATTTTGTGTGCAAAGCTCTGTTTCCGTCATCCCTGGAACAATATTCTGGTTCCCACAAGGAGAAACCCCTTTGTGCAAGAAACTCTTGGTGAACATTCTTTACCTCACGTCCTAAAAGCTTTGAAGTCTTAATGCCCATTCTTAGGAAGGCAGATCTCAATGTTACTTAAAAGACATTGCAGGATATCATACATGTTTATGCACTTTGCATAAGTCAAACACATAGCATTTTGACTCTTTTAATTCGGAGGACACAAAACATCTTGGAAATGGGAAAAGGGGCAGACTGAAGGATGGGAAGGATTAAGGGACCACTAGAAGAAGACAAGGAACGTAGCTTCTCCCCCCATCTTTGTGGATCTCAAGGACCCTGCAAATTTAAAGCCATAAATTTAAAGCTAGGTTGCTTGAGCAGAATGATCTCTATATCAGCATTGGTTTTGATAGGGCTCTAGCACAGAGTTTGACTAAGGCCGAAAATAAAGCCCTTCAGAATTAGTACATTTTATTGCAAAGAGATGGGGTAGGATCTGGTTTAACTGAATATCTGCTGGATGGACAGGATATGTGATGGAACATTCCTGGCACTAGTATGGTCCAGCATGGGATGGGACACGCACTTAGCGACAGTCTATGGTTCAGCACACATACTGCTTAGTGTAGAGGGGCACTTAATATGATTATGGTAGAAAAACAAAACAAGCTTGATAACCATAACAGGAGCTTGCAAAGCCTAAAGTCTGAAGTTTATACCAAATCCCATCAAATAAATATAAAAAACTACCCAAATTTATGAACTTATCATCGACAACTATAAAAGATCATCTACTGTGGAGGAACTAAAAATGGAGGGAAAGAACATATTATGAAATAATGTTTTATTTCCACGTCTAGCTTGTGAGGGAGCTGCAGGTTTGCAGATGATGGACCTATGTGTGCTGCCTGCAGCTATAAAAATTCCTACCACTGAGAAAAGACAGACTCTCAGTTCTATTCTTTAAGATGCTTTGGACACTTTTCAGGCAGCAGAACGTCCTTTGGTCAAGCCATGAATGGTGTGACCATGATGGTAATGAATAAACAGTCTAGTTCTGCTCTCCTAATACAATGAAAAGGCTCTTCACATTCCAACCTCAGCTGCAGGTTGAGACAGTAATCCCAGGAAAACACTCTTTGTACTCATTTCTTTTATGTCTGGAAAGAGAAAACCCTTTGCACATACAGTCATGCTGCGTTGGGCTCTCCTAAAAGCAGCTTCTCCAGATAGTCCACGGAATAGGGCTAATCTATGTGGACTGCGGCTCTCTGGGCAGGCAGTGGGAGTGGGGAACACGCCATGATACCGGGGTTCCTGGTGGTGGGGGGACACTGAGTATTTTTCACTTTGGCTGAAATGACTGGGCAGCTGCATGTGGCCACATTGGCTGAAATGGCTGGGCTAACTACATGTCAGGCTATCCTTGGTGGCCAGATGACTAATGCAGGCATGAGTTCATTAACAGGAGGAAAGGTGGGAGGTACAACATTATTCAAGATTTTCTGGGCCTTCTCCATCTGGCTTACCATGATGAATATGGTCAGAAGGAAGATGCTCATTGACATGATAGAGAAGCTGTCCAGGAACCAGGTACACCAAATCACTGCATTGGAGACACCCTGATTTTTCAAGGTCTCCTTCAGTCTCAACTCCTTCTCCAAGACGATGCTCTTTACAGTCATGGAGACAGAGTAGATCCAGGCCAGCACCATGAAGATAGGGAAACAGCGGTTCAGGATGATCATAAAACTGAAGCAAGAGGAGAGAAGCAGAATGGTAGAATGCCCTGCACCTGGTAGAGGTGGAGTAAATGTTGGTTGATTGGATGTGTTGAGAACAAAGCCCAGATGGAGTGAAAGGCAGAAAATCGCCATGGGGCATTCAATGGGCTTGACTCTTTTAATACACTGCACTTCGCCCTGAAGGATTACTTTTTCCTTAGAGCAAGATGGTAGCTTTTTGGTTAGTCCAGATGAATGCTCTACAAGTTATATGTGCAAAATAAAATTGTACTCTGTATGTTACACAATATAGACCTTCTTGCAAGACCTCTTCGGAAAGAACTGCAAACTTGATGATATGGTTGTGACTACCACAGATACATGTTAACTGACACTGAAGTTCTAGAAGGTGAACCACAAACAAAGGGAACTGGTGTTGGTGGTAAGAGCAACAATCGGGCTCCGAAGGGGCGTCAGCCACCTTAGCACTATCTATCCCAGAGGATCAAACTGCAATTGTGCAGGAAGAGGCATAAAATAACTATTCAGTGTGGCACTTTCAGAAGACAACTGACCCATCAATAAATCAATCAGTGATCCAATAGCGACTAACTCCACCAACCATGTACCAGTAGAGTAATTCCATGGACATTCATTCTAGCAAGCAGGATAGATTTGATATTCTGGAATTACTTTATTGTGAACTTTACACATATTTCCCCTGTGTTTGATGTGCCAGTAAAGCCCTTGGGATTATTATGTAGTGAAAATTGTTGGTTGTCACAGGAAGGGCTGATTCCAGTGTGGGAGGGTTCTCAAGATGGCCTTAAGGAGAGAACCAGAAATTCATAAGGCCTGCACTTCTGGGACCTGCCACCAGAGGGCTCTCCCAGTCTAAATGCCTAGACTCCCCACTGCCTCCTTATTGTGTACCCCACTACCCTGCCAGACACTCCCATTCTGATCCTAAATGTGGGACTGGGCTTTTGCCCTTGGCTCCACATCCCATTTCTATCGTCCAAACCCAAACTGACTGAAGAACGGCCGTTGTTATCTCTAGTCTTCGGTAGACTTGAAGAAGGGAACCAATTGGACTAGGGTGTGGAGGGAGGGTTTCCTGTGCGCATACTGGGCTTTATCTTAATTGTTTGTCAGGGGGCAATTTGACTTTTCCTTTCTTCAGGCTGTGAGTGTTTCTCTCCTCCCTGAACCCTACTGACACAATGTGCACTATGGTGAACTTCCCAGTTTTTTTCTAGAAGTTGAACCTAAGCCAGTTGTAGGTCTCTGCTCCTGCCCTGGGAGTATTCCCACCCCCATCCACCATGGTAAATGAGCCTACCTAATCCTCTCTTTTTCTCTGTCCCTCTCTCTATCATCCCCCAAATACACGTTGAAAAAATAGTAGGCTACTTGCTTAGCTTGCTATTGGCCAACAGATATATGGGGCCTGGGGGTGGGGGTGGGCAGGAAGGGAGGGTTCCAGCTCATCCAACACATTCCCTACCTTCTCATTAAGCATGCACCATGGGAATGTTAATTAGGGAAGGAGCTGCATTATTCTGAGGCTCCTAGGAACCAGACCTACTTGCAATGCAGAGTCCTAATTTGCTGATTTGGCAATCATTGGGCAAACACTCTGACCAGAACTCTTCCACATACCAAACATACTACGTAGTGGAAACTTAAAAAGCCTTTGTCCTCTTTCCCAACCTCACTTCCATTGCTTTTATTTTCACCTTCCCTTTCCCACCCACAACACCAACTCCTTTCTCCCTGACACTTCCCTTGCCCATCTGGCCCTGCCTGTGGTCTGGGAGAAGCGGCTTGTCATTCAGAGCTCCATTCTCTTCAAGCTGGCCCCACTCCCTGGGTTTCTCTCCAAAGAGACTGAAGCCTGGGGAGTACTCCCATCCCACCCAGCAACCTGATTAGTGTGTCTGGGAGGGAGATTGGAAGCCTCTGACTCACGAGTCATCCACGAAGCAGGGGTAAGGCATCTGCTGGAGATAGATTCCAACTGGAACCTCAACCTGGGCCTGACTCCTTGTGATGCCCTGTTCAATCATGTCCTGCAGATAGGCAAACCCTCCCCAGATGTATCGGAAATCTTCCACGGGATCAGCTCTGGGACCAGAATCCCAGTACCTAAAAGAAACCAGAGGGTGGGACAATGGTTGTGAATGAGAATGGGCAGCTTACTGACACTTCACAAGCACATGGGGACTGGAAACTCACTCTCTTGAAATCTCTCCCCTAAAATATTCTAAACCAATTCTATTTTCTAGTCACAGTTTAAATCTCAATTATGAATAATAGCCACTGTCACTTGTAATGGCTTTAATTCAAGGACTCTACAATGAGCTTTATAAAATATCTTATCTTTTTTTAACTTAATCTTACTGATTTTTAGGCTGAGTCCTGTCTCAATCCCTCACTCTGTACCAAATGTAATTTTGGAGAAATTACAAATGGAGAAACCTTGTTTGCAGAACATCTATGTGAAGATAATTCAATACCTAGAGGTTTCCATCTCCAAATTGCCCAAAGGCCAGCCAGGGACAAGTGCTAAATTGAGAATGTGACGACAAGGTAACCAAGCTCTCCTGGTTCCACCAACTAACAGGGCCAACTGGCTAATGAGATTAGTTCTCTGATACCCAAGTGTTTCTGTGCCTTTCCAAGTAACCCTCCTCTCCCTACAAGGAGATGGAGACTTGAGCCCAGAGGAGCCCCTGCTCCTTGCCACATACATTCCTGGGGATGCACAGGGCCTTTGAGATTGCCTGAGATATCACCTGTCTTTGATCTTATTAGTTTTCTCCACCACATCGATGTCCATCCGGATCTTGTACTTCACGTGGGGCGGTAAGGCACTGGTCCAGGGATACATGTCAGGGAACACGACACCAGCCCAGAACCTGTTTTCCTCCAGCAGAGACAGGGCTCGTTGAGTGAGCTGAATTTCATCATCATAGCTTTCAAACTTATCCAGGATCAAGCACTACGGATAATCACAAAGGTTGAGAGCATGTGAAGAACATCAACAGCAAAGATGCAACTGCAAAAAAAGGGCAGGGGATAAGGGCTGCTGCCCTGAGGGAATGGGTCAAATGCAAGGAGATCTAGAAACTTACTGTTTGCTCAACTGTGGGATCTGGTGTCAATCTGTCCCTATGTCTAGATTTGGGGGTAAAGGGGGCTTACAAACGCTGACTTGCTCTCATCCCTGCAGATTTAGTGAGGGCTGTCGGAGGTTGTCCAAATATGCAAGTCTTCAAAATGACAAAAAGACTCCCAGCTCTCACTCCCTAGCATGGGGAGGCAAAGGAGTGGGGTCACACTGGATACAGGCTGCTTTGAAGATCAGAAAGCAAGCTGATAAGAGTTTTAAAGAGAGAGAGAGAAGCAGTCATAGCAGTGAACCTTCCTGCCTCTCTGCAAACACACAATGATGGCCAGCTGAGGGAAGGACAAGGAGGAAGAAAGAAAACAGAAAGCCAAAACAATTTAGTCAGAGAAATCATTTCCAGTTACAGTTCTGACAGGTAATGTGGGTGAGTGAGGAATTTCCTAATAGGTCTTCTTTCTCCCCACTGGAAGAGAAAAAAATCATTACCTACAGAAAAGCAAAACTAAGATTTTCTTTTAATTTGAATATTGAGGGTTGTCCAATAAATCTATAGATTTGTTGAAGTATTAGACTATCTGGGATCTGGTTTTTCCTTAACCTCTTGATCCTATAATACACTAGGGTTATTGTGTCAATGTTTCTTTCTTAGAATGTAACTCACAAGAGGTCAGATGGCCTTATTTTGATTAATTAGTTCACCCAATACTTACTGAAGGCCTGTAATGTGCCAGAGCCTGCTTGGCTCCAGGGATACAAGGAGGAAAGATAAAATCTCTTCCTGAAAAAAACTCTAGACCTAATGAGGGAGAGGTGTGGAGGAACCAACAATCATAATGCAAAATGACAGGGCTCTGATGAAAGCAAGCCCAGAGTAGTCTGGGAGCCCATTAGTAGCTAAGTCTACCTGAAGGGGCGCAGGAGGAAGGGACTCACGAGTAGGACAAGGATGAGAAGAAATTAGCCAAGGGAAGAGAGCAAGGGGAAGGTCAGCTCCAGCATCGAGAATAACACATGGGGTTTCTGGAGACCTGTAAGAAGAGACCAGTGGTTCCCATCCTTGGCTGTGCTTAGAACCACGGGGGACTTAAACCTTAAAAACACACCTACTCTCAGAGCCCACTCCAAACAATGAAATCAGACTCTCAAAAGGCAGGGCCAGGGCATCAGCACTGTGTTGAATGCTCCTTAGGTCTTTGTACTGTGTGGAGAAGTAGAAGTAACCAGAGGTGAGCAGTGAGAGGTGAGCACTAGGAAGGTGGGTGGGGACCTCATCAGTTGCCCTGCTGGACTTGCAGTGTGACCAATCGACAAGGGGCTTCCTAGGACATGAGGCTTTCCATGCTAAAACCAGGAGCCTTCCAGGAAAATTCTAAAGGCCCTAAGAAACCAGTGGAGGGTTTTGAGCAAGGGGAGGACATGTGAGATCCAATTGTGTTTCCAAACAATCACTGGTTGGGGCGAGAGGGGAAGCAGGAAGCTTGGTTAGAAGACTGTTGTAACACAGACTTAAAGGAACACATTATCTCACACAGAGCCTGTGAGTTACCTGGAATCCTCAGTTTACTGAAGAGGAAACTGAACTCTAGGAGATCTGCCAGAGATCATACAGCTAGCAAGTGGCTGGCCCTGGATTGCCTCCCCAGTTGCCAGAGGCCCAGACTTCTCCCCCTCTCCTTTTCCATATCAGGAACACGGGTACAGCCTGCTCGACTGCCCTCCACATGCTCCCAACTGTCCTGTAGAGTGGGAGAGCACAGTTATTATTTCTCCTCCTCCCTTTGCAGCCCAGGGAACTTAGGCTCCAAGAGGCTGAGTCACTTCCCGAAAGTGGTGGATTAGGGGTCAAAGCCTAGTTCATTTGATTCCACAACTCATACCAGGAGAAGCAGAGAAGTGAGGAAGGTGCACAGGTCACAAGGAGCTGATTAGAGGGCCGAGTTCCGCCACCTACCCCCCACCTGGTAAGAAGCAAGCAAGCCCAATTCCTTCACTCACCCCCTCCCTGCTAAATCCCCCTCAGGCAACCTCAGAGGATGAGCCAGAAGCCTCATTATGGAGAAGATGAATCTGAACAACAAAGGATTGCAAACCCCACCCTCTTTGGGCCTCCTGCACTAAACTGTCCCACCTCAGGCTCCATATCCTGAGAGAAGGTCCCTTGTAATGTTCTCAGTCTTCTAGATAAAAAGAAAGAAAACAAAAGAAACTGTTAACGTTCCAGCTGATATGGGAAAGAGGAACACAGGTAATGAGAAAATAACAGAGGGCCAAGGCTTAAGTGATACCATATTAAGAAGATTGATATTCTAAGTGGAAGTGGAATTTCTTTAAAAAATACCAGTAAGTGTAGTCACATATCAAAGAACTAAGAAAAATAGGAAATTCTCTTTACTCAGCTCTTCTTTTGCAAACAGACATCACCCAGCCTTACACTAGTTAGTCCTTTAATGAGATAAAGGACTTAAGTACCTCTTGACACCAAAAGTCCTTATACATGTTTATTTCTTCCTCAGAATAACAGAGGGTTTGCTATTTCATGGTTTTTGGTTTTGGGTTTTGTTTTTTGTTTTTTTTTGGTGGGGAATATAGACTTTCACCACAGTTGAAGACCAAGGGCCCAGCTCCCAGCATTTGTCAGTACTTCATAGCACACTATGGGGACAGAGAATTGGCAACCTGCTTGGGCAAGGATGCATCAAAACTAAACTGCTAGAGTACATTAAAAAAAGAAAGAAAGAAAAAGAAACATGTTTAAGTTTCCTCTGGGGAGACCTTATTCTACAAAAATTAGTAATAGAAGAATCTCCTTTAAAAAAAAGAATCAGTTTGGGAACACCTGGCTGGCTCAGTTGATAGAGCATGGGACTCCTGATTTTGGGGTTGTGAGTTCAAGCCCCGTGTTGGGTGTAGAGATTACTTAAAAATAAAATCTTAAAATAAATAAATAAATCAGTTTAGCAAGTTTAGGCCTGCATACATAGAATTTTAGTATTTAATTTGAATTTAAAATGAATTTGAAATTAAATTTCTAAAATAAAAAATTATTTTGGAGATAGAAATTCTTCTTTGTGGTTTCTTTTAGGTGTGGTAAGTTATGACACACACAAGGAGTATTCTACCAATACACTCACAGCATCACAGAGCATTTAGACAGGAATCAGAGAGGTTTTGTGATCCGCTGTCCTTGCTTCAGAGGGAGAAACAGCCTTGCCCAAGGTCAGTATAGGTCAGGAACAGAATCTGAATCCATGTCCTCAAATGTCATGTCTGAAGGGTGGTGCTGTTTCCACATGTTAGTCTAAGAGTAAGCCACACTCCAACTACAAAGTCAGAGCAACCGATTTCCTGAACAAGAAGATCTCTTGACCCTTGTTCTATATCTCCGTTATCCAATATGGTAGCCAGGGACCCAAAAAAGCTGTTGAGCACTTGAAATGTGTCTAGTGTATCTGAGGTACTGAATTTTTCTAATCAAAATTTAAATGGTCACAGGTGGCCACTGGTTACTATGCAGGTCATCACAGCTCCAGAGACAGTAAGTTCCTGGAAGTCGGGAGCCATTCTTGTTCATTGTGGTCTCTGGAAGAGTATTTTCTCATGAAAAGGACTCAATGAGTGTTTACTGAATTGAATTGATTTTAATTTAGAAGTCTTGATCACTGTAAGAAATACAGCTTTACTACTATGTTTTGAACATAATCCTGTGCACCCTGGATTCAGAGGATTAACTAGGATTAATTAGTGAAAAGTGAGTTTTTGGTATGATGTTAATGAGAGTATAATTCTCACTGAAGCAAAAAGGCTAATAAAAACAAATATATTTTAATAATGTGGCTTTCTGAGCCATCGAGCTCATTCTCTTTGAACTCTCCTTTCATGTCTTAAAGGGAAATCCATACTGGAATAAGCAGCTGATGTTTTCAATGACACTGTTGAGCCCCACAATAACGTGGGCCCTATCCTGGCTGTTTTATCAGGCAGCTGATTCATAGTCATGTTTCCTGCTGTGTCCCCCTAGATTGGTACCCTGATACTCTGTGAAAAAACAAAACTTAAAAAGGTTCTCAAACACTCATTTCTATCCTGAAACATCTGACCCATTTTCAAAGTTGGGTTATTTTCCCCATCTTGGCAAATGGTATGGTAGAGTTGAAGAGACAGACAGCCCTGAACGCCATCCCCACTCCGCTGTTTTCTAACTGTATGATCTGTTTCCCTATCTGCAGAACTGAGATATACCCTACCTCATAGGTGTGTTCTAAGAATCATACGATGGTGTTTGGGAAGGGCCAGTCAGTGCCTCCCAGTAAGAATAAGAGCTGGGGTTTACTGGAGGCTCACTATGCACCCAAACTGGCCCAAGGGCTCTGCTCACATAAACCCTTGAGCCCTCACCACCACTTTATGAGGCCAGTTACAGTGATCACTCCAAGCTCGCTGAGGAGGCAAAACAGGGCAACCTTCCTCTGGAGGATATTAAACTGTCTCACAAATAATGAGAACTTGATAAATACCATTTTTATTACTGTTTTTGCAAAATATCTTAAAAGTCAACAGAGTCTAATGGCTTTTATGCCCTTGCCAGGTTACCTTTCATTTGCAACAGCTGGTTGGGAGGAAGGCAGTTATTTTCTTTAAATAATATGGCTGGGAACACAACCTATCCCAAGCTGATCTCCAGCATCTCATCTGGTTAGAACAATGCTATAGACTGAAGTCAAAGCCCCATGTCCCACCTGGACGATAGGGATGGGGGTGAGTCCTAAACCACTGGTGTTCACTAGCTGCTGACTGGCCATTAAGTGAAAGTGAGACAACTCTACCCAGAGGAAGGCTTACGAAGATCATCTAGAATGCCATCCTCAACAAATCTCCCTGAAGTAAAGGCACAGCAATTATGGAAGCTGCTTTGGACATGACTCAGAAGTTCCTGGGTCATCCTCTGAGGTATAACTCATAATGTACCCTTGCATTCTCATGGGGAGGTCACCTGCCTCAGAGAAGGTGGCCTCATTCTCTATTGGTATATGCTCTGGTCCCTGAAGTTAAAATTTTGGTTGATGGGCATGTATATTTATGTAAGTATGTGCATGAGTGTGTTTGGGAGGCAAAGATGAATGACTAAACCCATAGCCAGGGTCACAGATTTTGACATATTTGGTCTGGTCTTATTAGCTTACAAATGAAAACACAATAGGTTCTAACAAGGCTGATGCTATGGAGTCTATCTATAAAAGCTGTTTGGTTCTATTCAGAGAGAAACCGTATAGTCATGGGTGTTAGGGAAGAATGATGTAGGTAGATAAGAAGGCTAGTTTAAGGGGCTTAACATAAAGATAGCACTGCTAATGGGAAAAAATTCAAAGGGCATCTTCAGTGAATAAAAAGACACCATCTTTTTATCCTGGGCAAATTTTCCAGCTAGAGTTCAGAATCTGAAAACGAACCACCACAATGCCCTATGCTAGCAAAGGGCAGAAAAGAGAGAGGTTTCCTTGTTCCCCTCATTTTCCAACTGCTGTAGCCAAACACTGGTGGCAGGGCCACTACTATTTGAAGTCCACACAAGTCCTACATTTCCTTGTTGGTTGTTTTGCTGGTACTCCCCAGGAAGCAGAGTTCACCCTAGCGGAAGAGGTTTGCGCTCTCTCCAGGGCAGGCAGCTGTGCTCAAGACCTCTTGAGAATGCAGTCATTTGTTTACACCGCTAAATCAACCACCACCTTGGGAGGAGAAGCTGCAGTAGCAGCAGGCTTCCTTTTTCAACTCTGACCTGCCAGACTCTAAATTCAAACACATTAAGTAACAGATGAATTAAATTATATATTAAGTGGGAAAGACTGCCCAGTGGAGGCAAAGAAAGAAAGAATCTCCCTTTTTGTTTGAACTTGATAATCAAAGGGGAATGGCACCCTGTGCTGACATTTTCTGACTAATACACCCAGGACGTGTCAGGGGTGAGTCCAGGGATAAGGGAGGGGCTGCGCCCTTAGAAATGTTGGCTCTAAAATCATGCCTCTTAAATCTTTAATTTCCATACTTAGGCTGAGAACACAGCAGCTGATGAATGCCCATGGAGGCCTGAAGTGGTCCTGCTGGTGTTAATGTAGACACCTGGGGTTCCTTTTGAAAAATGCCAGTGGATGTGGGCAAACATCCCAGAGTGAATTTCCTGGCAGATCTAGGCTCTAACACTCAAGATTCATTTTCAACCACATGGAAAAAGCCACTAAATAAAATAGCTCTGGGCTGTTTGAGTTGGTTGGGATGGTGAGACAGAGGCCAAAGGCACTACCATAAATTTTATCTAACACACTAGGCACTGTGAAACAGACATCTGAAACCTTCTACCACAAAGAGTGAGGAAATGCACCACGACTGGAAAACAAAGGGACAGGAAATGCACAGCTGTTAAAATATGTCTGTTTCTAAAATAAATAAATAATGAAACAAAAAGTCAACTTGGATCGCCAAGATGTACACTGGGCAAAGCCACCAGGTAATGCTTCTTATCTAATTCAGTCTTAGGGAGGATGCAATAACCTGGCTGGTAACTGCAGAAGACACTAGCTCTTAAAGCTTTCGGGTTTAATCATTCCACCAGCTCTGGGAGGTCAGTGTTACTGTATTAAAGATATTTCATAATCAACAGTCAGGCACTGACCAATGAGAACACAGTCTGGTTGCAAATAGCCAGTTCTGCCATAGCGGTGAACACTCCCCAAACGGCAGCACAAGATGTCGTCCTCACTTTTCAGACAGTGGATCAGCACTGTCACCCCAAATCACAGAACCCATAAGTAAGTGCTGGAGATGGCATCCCATAGCCTGCAGGGTAAAGCTGACCTTTCTAGTCACATCTCCAGACCCTACTGCTCCTCCCCACACCCACCTACCACCTACTCCCCTGATGCTACAGCCACACCTCTGCACTGGTCCTACACTCTTCCTTCAGTCTGAAATTGTCTTTCTGCCTTGCTTAGCCAGCAATTTCAGTCCTTAAGACCCAGCATAAATGTACTTTCAGTTTTAATTTGGCACACATGGGTGTCTACTTTATGTCACTGCAGTTCCACTAACCTAAAATGGGAAATCAAAAGATAAATAAGACAGAGCTTTAGCCCTTAAGTGGCTCAGGTCTATAGGGATGGGGAGGTATATGAACAAATAATTATCAAGGGCTACGATGGAGGAATATGGTGTGTGGAGGAATATGGTGTGTATAGGAAGGCCTGAAACACAGGAGCTGAGCTCTGAAGGGAAGCCAGGGGGTGCAGGAGGCAAGGAGTTTGCCTGCACAGGTTGGAGGCCTGCAGCATGCCAGCCCACACAATGTAGAAGACCCATGAAGGGGCTAGACTGGGAGTGACTTCATCTTTACAGCAACCAGGCGTCACTAAGGAGCTTTAAGCAAGAATGTCATGGCAAGATGGGTTTTAGAAAGATCCCACTGGAGGCAATGTGGGAGCTGAGCAGAAGCAGCAGAGAATGGAGGTCCAATGACCAGCTAGGAGAGATGGTACAAACTCTGTAAAGAGGCCATCCATGGAGAGGAAGAGGAACCAGGGATTTCAGAGATAATTTGGAGGAAGAATTGACAGTTTTTAGACAATGTGTGACACTTGAATTTGGATTTGTGTAATTTGTTTCTACTCCATCAGATTGAATTATTGTTCTAGTAGTCCTTTGAGAGACCATTAATATGGCATTATTTAATAACATGCTTTATTTTCCCAATAAAATGTGAGCTTCTAGGGGTCAGGGATCACTGGTATTTATTCAGATGTAGATAGTTCAATGCATACAAATATATGCATGACCAAATCAGCTAAAATCTTTCTGGTTTCCTACTCTAAATCTAGTTATTTTCATGAAGAAAAGACCCAATCAGAATAGTGTCTGTTATTCAGAGTATTACAAAATAACTGCTGTCTTCATCCAACTCATCATATAATTTATCTAAACAATACATACTGAGCCTCCACTAATGCGCCCCTCATATTACAGGAGAAAGAACTTCCTCCTTAGAGCCAGACAGGTCTGGATTCTAATTTTGGATCCCCTACTTAACTGCTGTACTGTTGGGCAAGTTAGTCAACTTCTTTGAAGCTCCATTTTTAATTCTGTAAAATGAAAACAATTACGCCTATAGGCAGGCAGTTAGGAGGGTTGCATGAGAGGGCACGTAAGCCTCAGATACAAGTCCCTTCTCTCCACCCACAACCCCAGCCCACCCCTCATCCGCATTCTCCTGCCTCAGTCCCATTCTATGCTTCTGAGACTGAAGAAGAATAAAATAAGGTCACTGCATATGATCCAGTTCATGGCCCTTGAAATAACACTTCTCTTGTGGTGTAGACTTCTGCACTCTTTCTACCTCTCCCCTGATTTCTCTGTAACTTCCCAATGCCTATCTGGAGCCAATGAATCAACAGAAGAAAGCAGTAGACAGTACATAAATATCTATATATCTGACTCTAAAGATATTACGTGATCAGTGGCTTTGTCTTCCTAATCCTGCTTTTTCTTGGGCTAGCCTGAAAACTATACTCCCTGAGCACATTTTGGTTAGGTCATGGCATGTCACCAGAAGCATGCAAGTTACAGAGGAAAACAAATCCAAAAAATCCCACCCACTACTGCTAATTCATCAACAAGATAATCACCATGAAGATAATAAATATTAGCCATGCACATATATTGACTATGGGGACAGCAGAGGCTAAAGTAGTTAATGAATACATGTTCTTTCAAACCTTAGGGAAAGGTAGTTGTGACGGGTTAAAGTACAATTTTATGCCTTAATCAGAGGTATTTTCATATTGAAATTTCACTGAATTCAGCTTCCTGATGTGAAATTCAAGACCTGAAATTCAAATAAACTATGTAATTTAAATACATTGTGAACTCTAAATAGTATTCCATTTGTTCCAGGCCTAACCTTTCACTAAACAAAGAAATCAAAGGGGAGGGGTGTGTATGTTTGTTTTAACTAAAAGGTAATCAGAGGAATAATTTGTTAATATTTCTATTTTTTTCAAGAAGAAAAATGTGAATAAGAAACATATATGTGGGGGCGCCTGGGTGGCTCAGTGGGTTAAAGCCTCTGCCTTCGGCTCAGGTCATGATCTCAGGGTCCTGGGATCAAGCCCCGCATCGGGCTCTCTGCTCAGCAGGGAGCCTGCTTCCTCCTCTCTCTCTGCCTGCCTCTCTGCCTACTTATGATCTCTCTCTCTCTGTGTCAAATAAATAAATAAAATCTTAAAAAAAAAAAAAATATATGTGAATATATGTGAATAAGAAACATATAAATTATGACTATAAAAGTTTACATATACCAGTTTAAGAGATTAACCTACATGAAGACTCAATTGCCTTCAGTCTCCTTAAATTTGGGGAAGAGGATGATCTGAATGCCCGCAGAAATTAATCTCTCCACGTGTTGGAGATGTGGGGTTCCCCAAATATCACCATCACCCCTTTCCCTCCCTCACTGCCCACCTTCTCAGTAGGAGGGTTGCCTTGTGTCCATTTCTTTATTTTTCCCCGCTAAGGGCAGGCAATAGAGGTAAAGACAGAATGTGATAATGGAATGAATGAAATTACAGACACCCCTTATTGAGCTGGTGCTCTGAGGACAGCAAAAGTTCTAGAGCCACTAGACCCCTGTCCACAGAAGTTACAAAATGGCGCTCAGGGCAGGGCCATCCTGTTGGGCCTTTAGGAATGGTCTAACAGTCTTGATTCTAAGCCAATTCACTAAGGTTAATATACAGAGTAATTTCAAAGTGTCTGGTTAATGTTTACATAAAGTTTTTCAGTCTGAGAAAGACCTTACTTAGTCTATGGTTCAGGGGAAGACACTCATGTAGTTCAGGGCAAGAGCTGCCATGTATGGAACATCTCTACTATGCATCTGGCCATTCTCCCATTTCACCTTCACAGGCACCTGGAAAGGAGGTCATTACCACCCCCGCTTAACAGCCAAGGAACCCCAGGTTGAAAATTTACACACATGCGTATCAATGGCATGAAGTGTGTGCTCTGCACACTTCTCTCATTTTGTCCTGATAACAACTCTATGAGGTCTGTTGTGTTATCTGGATTTTACACCTGAGAAAATCGAGCCTTAGCAGGTAAAGTGAATTTCTTAGAGTGACATAGCTCATAAGAAGCTGAGATTCAGGTCCATTTGTCCTCACTGGACAGGTGAGAAGATTCTACACTCAGTGGCCTAACATAGCATATAAGTGACTCAGCAGCAGCTCCAGGGGAATGGGAACTCTCCAGGCTACTAAATGGAATGTGCAATAAATAAGGCCTCATTCAAGTAGAAAGGAAAGGGATTTAGCTCTTCTATTAGTTGAAGAGGAAACCTACTGTATCATTCCCTTTTCCTATAAAGACAAAGGCTTAAAGTTCTTTGCTCTAAGTTCTCAGAGCTTCTGTTACTGTTCAATATCACATCTGAGTGCCACATTGACCTAGATCAACATAATCTTTATTTAAATGACTGTTTTTGCTTTAATTGTCCTGAAATGATTTTTTTTCTTTCTTGGAATACAGAGGGAAGTAAGCAACAAGACTGGCCCAGGAAGAAGCTTGCAATCCTCTTTAGTCCAAGACATATTCCTGAAAAGGAGAGCTTCAGTCAGGTCTTAAACAAGCCTGTGAAGGAATATACTTGCTGCCCTGTCCTGGAGAGACCCTTAGAGCCACCTGGGAAGAGTTTTCCTCCCGGTCTGCTATTGAGCAGTCCTCAGGATAGGAGCTGGAGGGTCTCCAAGGCTCTTCCAGACTTCCAGAAGCACAAGAATAAAAGCAGAACATTCCAGGACCAAATGAATAATGATTGGTTTCTTCCTCATTGCACATTTCCCCCTCCGTATTCTCCTTTCAGTTCAGTACCCCCTTGCTTTCCTCCTCCCTCTGACCCCTGCAAGAGCAGGAAGACCAGAAACCTCATCATAATCACCTGCTGGGCTTCTGCCTCCATCGAAACCCCTCTTAGGAACCCCTGGGGGAGGCCACTGACCTGTGGCCACCATGGCCTTTGCTTAGGAGTACTTAGCTCGGTTAATGGGATTGCAAGGCCCTTGGAAGCCTTGGTAGCTAAGGCAGGATGTAATTAGCTGCTCATAATCCTTAGAGGGGCACCAGGAACAGCTCAGTGGCTGGGTCTGTTTTCACTAATGCCACCGTCCTCCTCCTAAACAGTATTTTTGGTTGGTTTGTATTTTGTTAAAAGTTAGTATTACAGTGCTTACTATATTCCAGGCATTGTTCCAAGTCCTTTGCATAAATTAACTCAGTTAATTCTCACATCAAATCTATTAGCTAACTACTATTAAATCTCCATTTTACAGATTCAGAAACTGAGGCACAAGAAGGAGAGATTTGAACCCAGGCAGTCTGGTTCTAGAAACTGAATTCTTATCCATCAAAGCAGTTGGTATATATTAAGTACCTGTTGGGTACCTGGCACTACATGAAACACAAGCTACATGGGAAAAATCATCCTACAAGAAATGAGACCCTACGTCACCAAGCAAATGTCAAGTCAAACCAAAGACAAGAGGTATTCTTAGTACTGATGTACCCAGCAAAAACACTGTGAAAACTACTGAACTCCATTCTGCAAGAGTAAAGGAATAGAGCTCTTCTCTCCCATCTACACCCTCTCCCAGAGCCCTGCCTGTGTTATAACCACAGCAGGTGGATGGTGGTGACATGGCCAGGGATGGGAACACATGTGGTAGAGAATGCTCAGAAGCATGAATGGCTAAACTTATGTTGAAGCAGAAGTGACATTTGAGAGCTGAGTCTCAAAGAATGAATGAATGGAAGCTCAACAGATGGGGAAGGAAAAGTCATTTCAGGATTCTCTGCCTTATGTTTCTTCTCTTGGGGGAAATAACCTCCCCCACTTCACAATAATCTTGCTCAGTCCTGGAGATTCAGATTAAGCTAACTTGGCTTTCCTTACTTCATGGTGGGTGTATGACCCACACCTCCCTATCATAGTACATGGTCCCCCCAGAGACTCAGAGATAGGTGGAGCCAAGCCGATCAGAAAACTGTCCAGGAGTATAGCTTATGCTATGGGAAAGCCACTCCCTCTTTCTGCAGACTTTCTGGGGGTAACATTGACCACTGAGGGCTGTGAACAGCTGATACACCACCAAATGGAGAGGGCCCGGCTGAGATCGAAGCCGGGCAGAAGCAAGCACAATCACTAATGGCCATGATTTACTCAACCATGCCTAAGTAATGAAGCCTTCATGAAAACTCAAAAGGATGGGGTTTGGAGAGCTTCTGGTTTGTCAACATGTGGAGATCTGGGAAGAGTGGTGTGCCCAGAGAGGACACAGAAGCTCCACACCCTTTTCTCATCCCTTGCCCTATGTATCTCTTCCACTTGGCTGCTCCTAAGTTACATCCTTTTATAATAAACCAGTGATCTAATGAGTAAAAAGTTTCTGAGTCCTGTGAGCCACTCTAGCAAATTAATTGAATCCAAGAAGGGGTCATGGGAACCTGCCAGCTAAATCTGTGGGCAGAAGTAGGGGGTGGGTGCCAGTGTCATGGGACTGAGCCCTTAACCTAGGGGATCTGATGCAATCTCCGGGTGGCATCAGCATTGAGTCGAACTGCAGGACATCCAGCTAGTGCTGAAGAATCTCTTGGTGGTGTGGGAAGAACTGTCATGTGTTGGAACTGGTGCATAACTGTCCTCAGTGACCAGACACGAAAGAGGCAGTAGGGGGTCAGAAGGGCAGGCTCTGAATTCAGGCACACCCAGATCTGGATGTAATCTGCTACACATAACAGCTATGGAATGGGATCTTATTTAACCTCTTTAAGCCTCAGCTTCTGCATCTGTTAAAATAAGAATGATAACAGCGCACACTTTATGGAGCTCTGGTAAGGATGAAATGAGCTACCGTGTACAAAAGCAGAGCCCAGTGCTTGGCATAAAGAAACCCTCAATAAATAATAGCTGTTGTGTGGAAGGCGAGGAAGAAAGGTAACTAAGGATGACCCCAAAATCTCTGGCTTGATCATTTGGAATAATGCTGAGGACAGGGATCAGGTTGGAAATGCCATAGGAAGACAGGTTCTATGGGGAGGAGAACACAAATCTATTTTGAGCTATATTGAGCATGATATGCCTGTAAAAGCTGTGGGTGAGAGTTTCCAGCAAGCAGTGGGACCTGAGAACTTGTGATTTTTGGCCAATGATGATGGAATCTATGGCAGACAAGAGAGGGTGGAGGACAGACACAACTACTTCACAGGCTACAAGGGAAGAGGACCAGCCCAGGAGGAGTCAGGGAGCCATGAGGGGGGCGGAGATGTGGAAAGGGAACTGTTTTATGTGTGGATAAGCTATTAGGGTACAGGATCCACCTCTGTTTGGGAGCTGTGAGAATTCCTGGTTCATCAGCAGGGGAAAAGGAGATGCCTCACCTCCAGGTATCTGCTAGCCAGGCGCAGGGTGCGATCCGTGATGTTAAATACATCCCTCCAGTTGAAGTTGGCCACGTCATCGGCCTGGCTCTCTCGAGGACCCCTATCCAGGAAGTTCAGCACGGCTTCTACAGTGATACCTTCCTCACCAAGCTGACTATTCAAAAAGCCTTTCACTGTTGGGTTCTCCAGGGTGTCCTTGGGAGGAAGCAAGACAATCGTAGTATCTAGAAATTCCACAGTATCTCTGGTCTTGTTTTCAGGCCATTTCCAATTTTTAATGAAAAGGGGTAGACGTTAAGCCTCCCTAAAAAAGCAAGTGGGTTTTATTCCATGATAAGGCATGCCTTTCTATATCCCATTTCCCCTGAACACACAGTTCTCTCTAGAAAGAAAATGTGCATGTTGGGGGTTGGGGAAGGACAGGGAAAATGGTAATACAGGAAGCTTTCTTTTTTTTTAATGGTTCTTTGTTGTTCTCTTTTAATTATCTCTGCTATATAAGACTCTAATCCCCTGGCTTTGCAAAGCTGGAAATGACAGCAGACATACTCAACCACTTTTGCAGTTACAGAGCTGGCCGCCTGGGGAGATGTCCCTTTGAGTCTGGGGCCCTCAAGTGAATTGAAAAAAGCAAGAAACTGCAGGAAGCCATTGATCAGTTTTTACATTTCCCCCAGAATTCAAGGAACATTTCCCACCTGAAGTCAGTGACTCCACTTAGTGCCTCCAGAACTGTGCCTTAGGCCCCTGCTTATTAAATTTTGATCCAACTCCAGCAGATCAACCCTTTACTGAGAAAAGGAAGTTTATGAAACTTTCTTGGCCCTTCTCCTCCCCTCCCCCGCCATCCGTACTCTGATCGTGGTCATCTGTGTGCTCTTGTCAAAGAAGTACCAGATCTGGGGGCCTACTTCTTCCCAGGCTTTGACCAACTTCCTAAAGCGCTCCAGCTCTTCAAAAGTTGAGTTGGCCTAAAACCAGACAGAGACAGACAGAGACAAGAACAGGGAGGAAAAACGTGAGAGAGCAGTTTTGATTGTACCTTCCCTGCTCCTGTCACAAACCCTCAGTGTTTGGGAAAGTCTTTTCAAGGAAATGTCTTTACTTTCTAGTCTACTGATATTTCCCAGAACAATCTGCTATTTCCTATCCTCCACACTGCCAGAATCTAGTTTCTTAATATCTCAGAGACACATGTAACACTGACGATGTCATTGTCCCAGAGCCTCATTTAAACTAGATTTGGACTCCCTGTAAGGAAATGCTCTTCCTCCCTTCCTGCCTTTGTCTCTTCCGGGTAGCCAGGGTTCAGAGAACTGTGAGCCCTTCCATCAGGGATAAAATTCAGGCGCTGGGGAAGAAAACCTCATAGAAGGTTTTGTAGAGAAGGGAGGGCCCAGGCAGGACACGGGCACAAAGCATTTCCAATGATGACTGTGGGTGGGGGAGGAACCCAGGACTCCACTAAGCACAAAACAAACATAAGGCTTGCTACCAGGAGACTATGAGCGCTTGAGCAGCCACGTGCGCATGCGTGCTCTCTCTCTCTCGTTCTCTCTCTCTCTCTCTCTCTCATTCTTCTGGGAGGTCCAAGGTAAAAAGGACAAGACCAGCTGGAACCTTACATTCTGCAGTATTCTGCGTGCTGCCGGAGAATCTGGAGTAAAGAGGATTTTTCCCATCAACAAAGGCTTTGCTGCCCTCCAGGCTATTTTGGTGAGAGGGTTTGACTCCAGGATCTGGATCAATGCATTACAAAAGGTCGCTGCCAGGAGAGAAGGACAGATTTTATAGAAACTCCTCCGTGGCTCAGAGCTAAACATAGTCATTAGTGTGTTCAAATCACATGTCTCATTCAACTCTATGCTGGAGGATTTGACAAATAACCTGAATTAATAGGCTGTACCCCCACCAATAACAAGCTCATCATTAGTAAGTAACAAAATGCCACAGTGCATCTCAATAAGGGCCTCATCAGAGAAACAAAGAACGGGGCTTGCCCTGTGGTTTATTCTGCTTTAGAAGGAGGCTAAGAAGCCTGCCTGGGATTACTGCAAGGAACAGATGCCATTCTCACATGAAAGGGACAAGAGGCCAAATAAGGCCTTCCCTTGGAATCTCAGCTTTAGCCTCGATAATTTCCCTTCACATAGTTGCTTAATTTCTTTGTCATGTGGGCTATCTTAGGGCCCAACTACTTTTGGTGCCTGCCTTGCTGCCTCTTTTTAATTTTTAACTCAAAGTTCACCCAGTTGTATTTCTTCCCCACCCCACCTTCCTTTACCCCACAGAAGCCTCCCCTCCCCAAATAATAAAAGGTAGGAAAGATGGCTTGCCAGGGACTTGCCATTTGGAATGTAACTCAGTACAGCACACAGAAATTTTCACTCCACTGTGTTTGTAAAAACATCCCACAGCCGTGTTTACTTGCCAGGGCCCTTCTGACCTGAGCTTTGCTTGCAACTCTGGGTTGTCTCCTCATTTATCTTTCTTCCCTTCCTCTAGAATGTTGAACCCTACTTCAATCAGATCAGTAGGAAATGTCCCCTCTGTTCCCTTTCCAAGTGGGTCTCAGTTCTTTCCATGGCTCATATCCAGAATTCTTTATGAGCACTGCCCCTTTCTTACAAGGGGAAATGAACTTTCTGGGAGAAGTCTCTCTGCTCAAGGCCCCTCAACAAAACCAATTTAACCCCAGGACTGGGTTTCCCTGGAAGTGTTAAACCATCAGCTTCACTAACATCAGATGCCGTTTTATATATATGACTCAGAAAACTTACTTGTTCTTTTGTCATAAGAATAGATAGGATCCTTCCTTGTGGAATCAATCCCTAGGAAGGCCTTATAGTTATTGTCTTCATACCAGTTGAAGGAGAACACTCGAGAGCCTCCTCCCTCTGGGTAGCCACATAAGAGATCAGACAGGATGTTCATCAGCTGTGTGAAGGTCTCTGGACCACCAGTCTGCATGAGAGGCCTGGCCACCCACAGCAAGTCTTGAACACTCGGTCGATGGATGAACTAGGAAGGGCAAGGCAAAGGCTTCCGGTTATTTTAAGGCAGTTAGAATCATAATCACTGTGATACCAGAGCTCCAAAGTATGGGGAGACCTCCACATATGCATTTGACTTCCACATTTGAAAGAAAACAGGCATATTCTCAGCAGTTCTTAATCCAGCTGTGAAATAAAAACCTATTGCCATCTACTCAAGGCCTAAAACAAGACTAGAATGAGCCTTAAATAAAATCAAAGAGTGGATCCCAACATATCTTAATATCACTTCTTCCTTCTAGTCCCCTTTATCTGAATTCCTCAGGAATGTGTCCTTGGACAAATGTAGGGAATATTTCTTTATAAACCAGTTCTTGGGTTCTGTTATCCCATCAAGATGGGAATACTGGGGGAAAAAAATGGGAAATAAAATGATGGAGGAATGGCTCTGTCCTAGAAAAGCAAGATCATAGCAAATTTCTTTGGCCAAGTCTTTTAGAATTTAGTTTCTTATATTTAGAGAATTATCTTCTTATTAGCTTAACTTTACTAAACTTGAGTTCTTCCTTTTCCTTGAAATGTGTGGTTTGTTGTTCCTTTCTGTGTGTGTGGGTGTTTGTGTGTGTTAAGATCCAAGCAAATAAAGGACAGATGAAGTCTCCATTCTTAGAAGAACACTTTATTTTTTAATTTTTATTTTTTTAAAAATATTTTATTTATTTATTGGAGAGAGAGAGACAGAGATAGCAAGAGAGAGCAGCAGCAGGGAGGAGAGGGAGAAGCAGGCTCCCCGAGGTAGGGTTCGATCCCAGGACCCTGGGATCTTGACCTGAGCCAAAAGCAGGTGCTTAACTGACTGAGCCACCCACACACCCCTGGAAGAACTCTTTAAATTCTGCACCAAACTAAGAAGAGGCTGGTGGTCTTCTCCTCTCCATATGAGTACCTATGGCCCTTGCTGGACTCATCCTTTGAAGGCAGATCTGTAATGCTGAGAACTAAGTTGAGGGCTGCCAGAGTCACCAGGGTCTCAGCACCCACATGTCATCTGGCTTTCCTTTAGGGGAATATGCAAAATAAAAACAGTGCTGCTTTTATTCCTCAAACACACTTATTAGTAATTTTCAAAGGCACTCGGGAATTTAAAAAAGCATTAGGATTTAGTCAGGTGAGACTGAAAACAGTTCCCCTACTTCAATAAGTGATGTTTACCTGTCATCCCTGTCTTTGTCCACATGCCAACACTTGTCCTCTGAAACTCTTGAATGCTCTGTAGGATCCACACTGTGAGTCATGCCTATAATCACAGTCGAGGCTTCAATAATAAACTTGGAATCTCAAATTGCTTCGACAACAGGTCTTATGACAGTCTTGTAAGGGGTTATTATCATTATTATGTTGCTCATTTAAGCAAAGCACTTGGAGATGAAGAGGCTGTTCTGGGGTCAAATGGTCTAGTATCAGTTAATATAAATGAAGCCATCTGCTACAACCTAGTTCATGAACGCTTACACTTGCTATCTAGACAGGCAAGAAACCTTCTGGAACTCCCACACAGACTGAGGAGTGTTGATATGCTTTGGGGACTTTTTTCACATTCTCTATCATTTTCAGCCCTCTTATACTGATAAGAATTCCTTAAATGCTCATGAAGAAAAGAATGTTAAATAGAGACTCCCACTAGAGCAGGTGGCCATCAGTACAATGGGCCCTTCTCTAACTTCCCTGCACAGCAGCACTCACACTCTGCCCAGGCTGAACTTAGTTTTATGAACACAGATTCCACAATGCAATTTTCTAGGTTGGCTAAGCCCAAGTCAGCTGAGAATATTGGAGGGGAAAATGTTTGGGGAAAATTACGCTTCACTTTTTGCCTCCCTTTCATAATACACATTGCACTTGAAGATAATTGTTTCTTTCACATTACTCTTCCCCATTAGATTGTATGTTTTACTAGGGAAGTGACCATACCGGCCTCTTCATCATTACACCCCCAGCACCTCTCATCTATTGACTGGAGCATCAATTTCTATACAGGTAAAGGCTTGTGCGACCAGATGTTAATTAAAACATGCACATTCTTCACAAAACAACACAAAAATGTCAGGGTTTTCTTTTGTGTGTGTGTATGTGATGGAATGAGTCAATATATTTAAGACACTTTAAAATGATGCCTGTAAGCACTTTATAAGTGTATGCTATTGTTCTTAGCAGTATAGATTTAAGTGGATTGTAAGAGCATCATAGGATGGGCCACATCAATACTGGAAGGACTTGGATTCAGTATAAGTCCACTGATACTCTGCCACACAAGACATGGTGGCATTTCTTCCTAGGCATGAAATCAGAAGGATGGTTCCCTTCCTCTTGTCTCCAACCCAGAAGCACAGATAATTTAGGATATGAACAGGTGCTTTGAAACTGCTAGATAGATAGTTCAAATGTATTACTCCTTGAACAGGTCTGAGGTACAATTAAATTGTTTGACATAGTAAGTGTGGTAAAATGGCAGAAAGATATAATAACGTTATCATTAGCATCATTTGGCCACTTACCTCTTGAATTCTTGGCGACATATCAGATAATATTCTTCCCCAGGATCTCAGATTGATACCTTGAGAACTGCTGTCTAAGAGTGTAGGAAGCTGTAATTGATAGGACAAAAATATAAAATGTATATGCGTGTATATACATACATGTATTAAGTTATACATATACACATGGGTGCTATGCTATCTGATCTCCTGTATGCTTGAAAAAAATTTCCTCCCTTTTTTTCAGATAACAGAACCTCTTCTGCTAGATTACTTTCAAAAACAGACTTGTTTTATCTAATTGAGAAAATCAAAGGCTCTTATTCCAAGTCTGATTCTAGGCTCAGCTCCCTGCTGAGCTAGTCAATCACAAATAATTTCACAGTGATATTAAATATGCCAAGGTGATTCTGATTGCTGCATTAGCAACACCAAACAAGCCTCCTGGAGGAAGGAAACCAATGCAGCTGCTGGACTGTAAAGGAACGCTGCATGCTGAGGTGCCCATCTAAGCACCTCGGGCTCTGCAGACATACTCAGGCTTCCTCACTGTTCACATCTTTGCTCCCTTTGAGGCTTTTTCAGGTAGGTTGTGGTTCTTCCTCTGTTCAGCACTACTTTCTTATATGGAAGATTTGGCTAGTTATGTCATCTTTCTTTTAAAGCTGCTGCTGGCCACTTTGAAGAGACATTTCCTTGCAGATTATCCAGTAGACAGCAGTGTTCTGGTGACCCCAGGCCCATGAGACAACACAGAACTATTCATGCACTTTCCACCTACACAGGGAACATGGAAGCCCACAAGTTTGCTAGCTGCAAACCTGAGCCCAATGTGAACAACTTGTTTTCTGGAAACCAAGTTCAAGTCCTAAACGAATGACTTCATTCTCGAGAGTTTCAAAACTGATTGACTCACTGATCCTGTGTCTTTTAGGACTGAATTCTAAATCTTAAGATGGTGGTTTTCTTTTTCTTTTTTTTGTTTTTTTAGATTTTATTTATTTATTTGACACAGAGAGAAAGATCACAAGTAGGCAGAGAGGCAGGCAGAGAGAGAGGGGGAAGCAGGCTCCCCGCTGAGCAGAGAGTCCGATGCGGGGCTCGATCCAGGGACCCCGAGATCATGACCTGAGCTGAAGGCAGAGACTCTAACCCATTGAGCCACCCAGGCGCCCCAAGATGGTGGTTTTCAAACTCAAGTGTGCATCTTGAGTATGTCTGCAAGGGCTCTGCATTTTTCACAAGATCAATGTGTAATTCTGACTTAAGGATTGCGGACCACAAGCCACAAGCCTCAGCTTTCTATTTGCCAGGGTAGTTCTCCTAAATGACGGGTGGGCTGACCAGGCTGCAGCCCAGCTGAGAAGCAGGTGGAGTTAGGTTTTGAGCAGCCCAGCCTCCCATTTCTAGCAGTGCTCCTGCCCTCCCTTCTCCCTGCCGTAAGGGCAGGGGCCCTCGCAGTCTCTCTGGCCCTGATACTGAAGAATTAATACAAGAACACTTCATGGAACATCTGCATTTCTGGTTCATTTCCTAACTGTAAAATGAAAGGCTTTGTTATGAGGGCCACAAAGCAGACAGGAGAACAATTTACCAGAGGAAGTAGCAGCAAAACCACCCTTGCAACTACACCATTGAGAAGCATCTTCTCTTCTTAACCTTCACACTGGTCCTAGACATTGGTCTCGCCAAGACTTCTTTTCAAACTCCTTGAAAATAGTTTCAGGGAACGCTGGGCAAAGCACTTTAATTCCTGCTTTAATTCCATGAGAGGGTGGGGCTGAGAACTGTAGGTAGGGAGGAAGCCAGCAGGTAAAAATGTGTGCCAGCGGCAAGTTATCACCAACTCCTGTGATTCACCTCCTGACTACTCCAATAAGATCTAGTAGAGATGAAAGGAGATCTAAGAGATACAGCAATAAAATGCCATGTGTGGACTTTATTTTGATCTGAACAAATCAGCTGTAACAATCAGAGGAAAGTGAACATGAATGGGTATTAGATAATATTAAGGAATTATTATTAATTTTGTTGGGTGTGATGGTAGAATTGTGGTTTTGTTAAAACGAGTAAGTTTCCAGGTGCTACATACATAGGGAAGTATGTAAGGGTAAAAGAATATGTTGTCTGTGATTTGCTTTAAAAGATTTTAGGAAAAAAAAGTGAGGGGCATATTAAACAATAATGGCCAAATGTTGAAAACAGCCGACTGTGTGATGGACCTATGGGAGTTCATTACATTATTCTCTCTTTTATACTTATGTCTATAATAGAAAAATTTTAAAATAAAAAAGAGGCTTTTTGCATGCAAGAATAAATAAATAGCTGAATGAATGAATACTAAATAAATACTCTCTCCTCTCGTTTTTCTCTTCCTCACTAGGACTGCCTTTGCTCATGTTCTTCTTGCCTCTCTCCCAGAACATTTTCATCAGAATAACGTTCTTACTGGCCCCTTGTCTCTAGATTCCTCCATTCCAATGCACTCCCCACACTGTAGCCTTAGTTACCTAACAGACCAATCCAACCACATCACCTCTCCTGCTCAAAAATCTTACATGGTTCCCTACTGCCTCCAGAAGAGAAGGTCAGTACCAGCGCTAGACACACATGGCTCCCCCTCTAACCTTCTCTCTTGCTTCTCTTCCATCAGGCTGGACTTCTCTCTACATTTCCTAATATGTATGTCTATCTAATTTTGCTAATGATGATAATGCCTGGCTAAAAAACTACATTTCTCTGCCTCCATTGTACATGGGATGGTCATGTGACAAAATCCTGACCAATAAGATATCAGGAGAAGTCACACGGTGGGGATTTGGGGGAAGGCCTATTAAAGGAGGACCCCCTGCCTGCCTGGAACATCGATGTGCTGGGGGAGGTAGAGCAGACATCTCAGGATCACCAGATGACAACCACATGCTAGGGATGAGTGATGGAAAAGAAGAGGAGCCTGGGTTCTTGAGAAAATCTGTGGAGCCTCCACACCACTCCTGAATGACCCACCACAGGACTTGGCTTTGGGAGGAATATGAAAGCCACTCTTTTTCAGCATTCTGTTGCAGCCAATTGTAGTTTCTAAATGACATAATTACACATTTGACAAATATGTATAGACTGTCTGCCGTGTGCCAGTGGCTGGGGGGGTATAGCAATGATGAAAACAAAGTCCTCCCTTTATGAAGTTTACCTTCAAGAATCTCACTGATGTATCTTCAGCTTTCCCTTCACTATTATCACATATATGTGCTCAAGATCCTCCCATGTGAAAGAAGGAATTACTTCTGGTGCTTTATTCCCCTGTAGCTGCAGTCTAACTGCCTTCCTCCACCCTTTATTCCCACACTTCTTGGAAGAGCAGTCCATGTGCAATGACTTCAATTTCTCACCAACACTCCCGTCTTCCACTCTCACACCCCAATGAAGACACTTTAACATTCTAGTGAAATCCCCAGTTTCCTCCTAGTTTTTAAGTCTAATGGATACTTTTGGTGCTTGTCTTTTCAGACCTCTCTGCTTCTCTTAGCACTTAAAAAAAAAAAAAAAAAAGATTTTATTTATTTATTTGACAGAGAGAGAGAGATCACAAATAGGCAGAGAGGCAGGCAGAGAGAGAGGGGGAAGCAGGCTCCCTGCTGAGCAGAGAGCCCATTGCAGGGCTCGATTCCAGGACCCTGAGATCATGACCTGAGCTGAAGGCAGAGGCTTTAACTCACTGAGCCACCCAGGCGCCCCTCTCTCAGCACTTTTGATTATGTCCTTTTCACCCCTTGATGTCTGTGACACTGCTCTTGTCTAGTTTGCTCTGATCCTTCTCGGCTTTTCCCATGAGCTCCTCTGCCTCCACATTCTCCTTCAGTGCTGAGGTTCCTGAGGGGCTCCATGGCCTTGCTCCTCTCACTCTGCATACTCTCCCTGGATAGTCTCAATCCCTTTATCATTTAATCTGCTACCTTCTTGTTGGTGACTTCTAAATCTGTACCTCTAACCCCCAGCTGTCTGCTGGACCTTTGCCCAGATCCAACTCATCCTAAACTGATCATGTCACCTTTCCCAAACCGGTTTCTGTCCTGTGCACACTTCTTTAGCTGGTGGCATCAACTTCTCCCCTGTCACCAAAGCTAAAAGTCTGAAAGTCATCACTGATTCTTCCCCATCCCCATCCCCTTGTCAAAATCCCCAGCCTGGAGACCTAGGAACTGGTACCGGATCTGAGTGTGGGGCAGGATGAGCCCCCTTTCTGCAAAGAGGGTAGCCAAGGGGTATCTGAAAAACTGGAGGAAGCTGGAATTGGGACCGGAGTCCTAAGAGCTGTGCAGAGAAAAAAAATCACCAAGTCCTACATAATGGGAAGGGACCTAAGAGGAGCTAGAAACTCAGAGCATGGAACATAAAGAAATGTCACATTCATGTGCCCAAAGAGATTGGACATCAGTTAGTCACCAGCTCCAATTGCTTTTAATTACTTCCCCTTCTTTGTGAGCTTGTCTGTTTTCCTCACATGGGTTTGAACTGGAGATGATCTGTGGCTGTGTTCTGCCTCAGTGGGCATCTTCTCTCCATCCTCTTTCCTTTACCTCCATAGGTTCTAGGCACATTCTGGTCTTAAAACTCTGCCCTCCATCAAATTCAACACATTGAAAAGCACCTGTGTCTCTGTCATATCTATATGTACTTATATCCACATATCAATATAGATAGATTTCTGTGTATTTTTAAAGGCTTCTAATTTTGCTTTTGAAATTATTTGGCTTTGAGTAACTCCTTTAATGAATGATCTGATTTCTCAGCAATCACTGTAAATACTTAGGAATGTTTGCAAAGTGGGAAAACCTGAACTATAAACTAGTTTTTTGAATTTCAAATTTTATGAACACTAAATTTAACAATAAAGTTGAACAATATTACCTTCCTAAAACATTCAATGTAATGCTTATTAATTTCAGTTTTAAATATTTTCTTTGTATTTCAGAGCCATAATTCTCTTATTTTCAGGTCTTAAACATTCTCATAGTCCTCTGCAAAGCTACTACACCCATTACTTTAGAGCCAAGTAAATAAGACGGGCAACTCACCCCATTCCACTTCATCCTCATCACCACCCCTAGTGGCCAGAGTCAACTCATCTGAAACTTCTCCAGAAAGCCTTCCTTCTCCATGAGTTAGGTGCTCCTCCTAGCCCCTACTAGAATTCAGTGCATCCATTTATCACTTTTGTATTGGTTTGCTATGATTTTCTGTCTTTCCACTCTACTATAAACTCGGTAAGCATAAAGATAGGCTTTATTTTGTTTTATATCTTCAGGACATGGTACACAGTAGATGCTCAATAAGTATTTTATATTAATTAATGAGCAAATTAAAATCTAGTAGGAAAAAGACAGAGCCTATTGAGGTTTTAGTTCCATGAGGTATGTCTCTACAGATATGATGGTGACTTATAGGAAGGGAGTGGTCAGTTCCACCTTGGGATGGGGAAGGTAACCCTCGAGCTGTTGTTTGAAAGAAGAAAAGGCGATGATCCTGAGGGTAAGGGCAGTGTTTGTGGGTGGAAGGGGAGGGCCAGGAATTCCAGGTGAAGAGAGGAATGTGAAGAGAGAGTTACTAGAGAGAGCCAGATAAGAACAAGACCAGGAATTTGGGGGAGAGGGAATAGGAGAAACAACAGCTTGAGATTCATTTTTGGGTCTAGTTAACACTTTCTTTTTTGATATTGTTAATAACTTAATGATATTTGTTATTCAAATGTTTACTAAGCTTTAGCTATGTGCTTGGTACCATAGTTCCAATTCTTTTTCTGGCTCTTTCCGGTGGAGACAGTAAATGATGAGGGTCTTGGATTCATATCTCTGTTACCACTTACATCTCAGAACAGTGCCTGGTCCCCCTAGGGAAACCTCCATATACATCTAGCTACCAACCATCTGACTGATGTTGCCATAAATTATAAAATAACTTTCCCAGGGCTCTCCTCTTCCTTTAGTTCCCTTCTCCATTATCTATTCAAATTCACATGGATTGTTCCTGCCAAAAGAACCGGAAGAAACTGTAAGTTTATTTGAATGGAAATGTAAAAATATTTCTGGATAAAAGGTCATAAACGAAAATGGCAAATATCATCTCTCTCTCTCTCTCTCTCTCTCTCTCTCTCTCACACACACACACACACACCCCAGTGCTTCCTATGTCAACAAATTTTCTTGATTTCCCTGAATAACAAGTAACCCTTCCATGTCACAACTGGACTGAGCCTTGTCAACCCAATTTCAAGGTCTGATTAGGCCTCTGAAGAAAGACTGGATATATAAGTAGGGCTATGGAAAGGGTATGTCTCTATCATTTCCCATCAGCTATGGTTGGTCTTTGGGGGCAGGGGAATCCCTGAGCCTTGATCTATACTCAAAGAAATTGACAGAAGGCCATAGCTGGCAATCAAGAAGATTCTGACTATACTAGATCTCCGCTGGGGTTCTTAAGCGACAAGAAATATGTCTGTCCTATGGGACTATGTAATTTTTTTTCTTAGGGCAGAATAAAGCATATTGGCTACAAAAAAAAAAAAATCTTGTTTGAGCAATATTTGATGATGCTTTAAACCCAGTAGATTAATCAAACATATGCCACTCTGCCAGCACACAAAAGAATGTTTTGTAAGTTGAAATGTTTGTGTTTTACTTTCTCTGGTTCAAGAAGACCATCCAGAAGATAGTGTCATTTCTAAGCTGAGGATGTACCTAACACAAGGGTAAATGGGTAGCTTTTGGTTTAAAAGTCTGTTTCCATGGATGACATGGCCATTGGGAGCTGGTGGAAGAATTGCTGTCTTAAAAGCACCCAAACCAAGTCAAAAATTAGACGAAGCAGTGGACAGACAGTACAGGCTTGCTGTGTTCAGTCCTGGGCTGCTGCTACAGGAAATCCAGATTTATCCAGGAGGGAAGTTGTTGCTAGGCAACTGGGAGAACATGGATTTGAAGTTATGTTTGTTGCAACCTGACAGTTGTTAAGATTCAGATGAAAAGAGAGGAAGCCGGCTTCAGTAGTGAGGGGGCAACCAGAAGGGGACACCCTGAGTACCAGGAAATGCGTCATGAGTGGAGAATTCAGACTAAATCACTCGGGTTGGGGGAAATGCCAAACTGTCTCTACCAAGAGAGGTCACAGAGACGTGCCGTCTCCCAGGACTGAAGGGGACAGAGCGTCTGGATGAGAGGGTGGGCTCTGGAGTATGTGAACAGACAAGTGATGGGACTTTCTTTGGCTCAAAAGAAACTAGGCCTTTTTTTTTTTCTCTGCTGTGACTCCAGTCCTGATATTTGTGGTTGATGAAAGCAGAACAGAGTTTGGAATCTAGGGGCAGCCAAAAGGTCAATGCACGCGACAGACTTCATGCTAGTCTGAGGGGTCTGAGAAAGAAGAACGTCCCACCTAAGTATTTGAGAAGAACATTTCCGGGAGTGTAGCAATGACAAGGGAACAATGGGGCCTCTGCAAAGCAGCTGCATTCTTGCTTTGGTAAGAGCAAAAATGCTTTTTGTTTCCAAGTACTTTTCCATCTCTTCTCTAATGTGAATTTCTGCTATCATCTTCTGAGACAGGTAGCATAGATCTTGCTAACTTGATTTTACAGATGGGGAGTATAGCAAGTGTAGCAAGTAAGCAAGGGTCACTTAAATGACAGCAAGTTAGGGGCCAACCCAGAGCCAGAACCCAGTGTCCTGACCACCAGATCTCTGTGTGCTCCAGCGGGCTGCCCAGCCTCTGGTCCTCCCACCGTTGGGTCCCATGCTCATGGGGAGAAGCTGATTACTTCATAAGTAGAGTTAAGGAAGAATCTGTGGCTATACTGAGTGAGACACTTTAGGAAAGAGCATATATTAATGGTAGGCAGGAAAGAGATTTTAACGCGAAGTTCTTAACCGGGGCCTGGCTTCAGAGGCTCCATGAGCCCCTACCCTTTGTGTGTTTGTGTGAACTTATATTTCTTTAGAGAAAAGGTTTAAAGCTGTTACCAGATTCTCAAAGGTAGTCCTAGTTCATAAAAAGGTTAAGAAGTACTGTTCTGACAAACTATCAGAGGCCAAAATCCTTCTCAAAACCAGTTTACTCTGGAGAGAAACCGATCCCCAAAACATTGGTTCTCAATCTGTATCAGCTAAATAAAGGCCAGGACCCAGGACCCATTATCGAAACAGCAGGCTTCACAGGGCTCTTCTTGTGTCTGAAGTGATTTTAATTTTGACTTCTCAATATTTTTCTTTTTAAATTCATAAAAACAACATCTAATCTATCACAAAATAAACTGTGGCCTCCTGTGTGTCTGGAGCCCACAGAAATCAAAGCAGGCCAATGACAATCGTGCCCACAGGCCTAAGGCACATTTAATGCACATTAATGTTTCTCTTTCCTATTTCCTTTTTATTTCTTCTTACTGAAATTCATTCACCCAGGGGAGATTTTGATTGTAACAGACACATAGTTTTATAGATATAAGCAAAATAAATACTAATGCTGAAAATCAAATATACTTGCTGTGGGCTTCATAATTTTCAAAAAAACAAAAAACCTATCTTCTGACTTAATTTTATTTTCACCCAACAGCCCTGCTGCCCCCACCCCCAACCCCACCCCTCACCTCATACTGTTGCACTTTAGACCCAATAGTTTTAGACTTTAGACCCAGTGTTGGCACTGGGTATCACTCCTTTCCCTCCTCCCCTCTCAAAACCCTCACACAGAAGTGGGAGAAAGTTGACAGTCCAAAGATTCAGAATCAGAAGGGAGAGGAGATCATGAGGTTAAGTCATTAATGGGACCTCATTATAAATTCCTGGAGATGTGGGGCTTTTCCAGAGAATTATGACATGGCAATATTATCCGAAAATTGAAATGCATAAGTTGAATTTAACAAACTGCAATGAAAGATCCCGGAGAAGAGAAACCATGGCCAGCTAACCCTGGGCAGCAAGCAGTCTACCCACATTTATTCCCAACGATTCAGCAATTTAGGGAGCAGAGCCAAGAGCAAAGCAGGACATTGAAAGGCACATGTAGTCAGGGCCCTGAAGACTCGGTCCCTTGGCCCCTCCCAAATCAATGTTCGGCCACCCCACAGTCAAAGAGAAACGGGTGAAATGAAGTCTGAAAAGTAAAAACTGCGACAGAACAGTGGTTGAGGGCAAGTAAAGAAAACTGAATCATGTCACACTGGAAGCGACTGCAAAGGGGAAAACCGGGGGCCAAAATGCCGGGGAGGCCAAATTTCCTCTATCAACATCCATTGAGAAGGGGGAAGGGAGGGAAATTCAGATTTCCCAGCAGTGTAGCAGGTCTTGGCACAGCCTCCGTTCCCCTGCCGAACTTCCACAAATAAACATTCAGAGCAGAAGGGACAGATTTGCTTCTCAGCAAGATTTCAAAGCTGTGCTCCAGAGTCAGAGAGAAAACAGGAAGGACCGTAGAGGGAGGAGGGGGAGGGGCATTCATGCCTTGGGCCAAATCAGATGGGAAACGTCCCAACCCCTCACCCGAAACTGACATACCATTTTTACGAGGTGTGAAATGTTTCAGGTAGTGTTGGACGGCATGATACATGATACCGATACCGTGGGCCCCCGGGCTGCGCTGCTGGTTTTCCAGCTGGCGACGTCAAGTCCGATAGGACCACAGGTGAAGGCAAGCTCAGCTGCGCCGAAACCAAGAGTGCCTAAAGCTCCTGAGAAAAAAGGCCAGCTACCTGACAGCCCACCTGGATTCCCGGCAGCCAGTGCGCGTGCGCATGCGCACCTGCCTGCCTGTGCGCATGCTCCTGCAGGCACGTGCGCTGGGTGTGCGTGAGTGTTCGCCTGGGGACGGGTGGGGTGGAGTGAGGCTACGGTGACTTCGCTGGGATTATTTGAGAATGAGAACACTGGTTTCTGATCTCCATGGGGCCGAGGGAAAACACAGCTGGCCCCAGTTGGTGCTAACAGCCAAACCTCTTCTCAGATCCCCTCAGCTCGGAGGGCCGGGTCTGGAGTTTGCACTCCCACCCACCTGGGACCCAGCTCCTTCCACAGCAGGGGCTGGGGGACCATCACTCCGACTTACTGACATTGCCCCTCTTTCTTTGTTAATGAGCACTGCCTTGGCATTTAATAAAACCTTATTTGCACACTGGTGTACATGCGTATGAGAAACAGCCCAAGAGAACAGAAGGCACAGCATTCCGCGGTGCTGGAGCTAAGCGTGGCTGCCCGCCAACCAGCTGCAATAACAGCCTCGTCCCAGAGAGGCCCCCACCCCTGGCTTCAGAACAGCTGATGCTTCCCCGATGTCCCCTCTATGTCCCTCTCTGAGGGTCTGAGGGTCTTCCCTGAGCCTTTCTGTACTGCCTCAGGGTTGTTCTGAAAATGCGGATAAGATGGGTACAGGAGTAATAAAAGCAAAAATCTTATCTTCATGCCTGCAGTTTCTTTTGGGTTTCCTTATTAGTAATTAAAAAAAAAAAAAAGTGGTCTAGCCACTCTGTCCACCTGTCAAATGAAGAAGCACATTTCAAGGGCACCAGACAGGGTGTCCATCTTCCTTGCTTGCGTTCCATGTATCCTGTCTTGGTCTGGTCTTGCCCCACAGAGATGAGGAGGAGCAAGAAGAGGTCAGGTAGGGGTAGTCCTGGGGACCCACCTCCTGCTGGGTTTTCCCCTCCAGGCTATCTCTGGGGCTATACACTGTCTTTATTAAGAGAATGGCAGGAAGGATGGGTCCACAGCACCCTGGTCTCATGGGTGATCAAATGAAAGTGCTTTGAAGCCTTAGTGGCATTTGGGGTATTATTATTATGCTTGGTCTACAGAAACTGAGACTGTAAATCAAACTCCTATGTTCTAGGTCACTGAATCCAACCCGGATGGACATTGGAATGATCTGGGAAGCTTTTAAAAATACTTAAGGCCCATGGAATTAAAATCTCTGGAGATGGGGCCAGGCATTGCTAGTTTTTAAAAGCTCTCTAGGTGGTTCAGTGTGCAGCCAGGCTGGGAACCTCTGCTCCAGGACCCAAATGTTGTCGGTGTTGGGTGTTTCTAACACCAACGGCCGTGACATGGCCTTTTCACTTTTCTCAGGCTAAGAGTTCAGTGACGGTGGTAGGGTCATGGTTGGAGCCTCGGCCTCAGCACAGGGCCTGGCCCCTTGAAGGCACCCGGGTCAGATTTGAGGGTGCAAACTCATGAACAGAGGTGGTGAGCAAGCACACAAGATATGTCTTAGGTCAGTAAAGGCTATCAGCCGAAGTTCTCTTCTGGTTCCTGAAGTCTAGCACTTGTAGGAGGAAAGATTTTCTGGTCTTCTGTGATAAGCATTCTGAAGCCAGTGATCTGAGCTTGGTTCCAGCCCCTAATGAAAAGTTTTGCCCAGGTTTCCCTTGATCCTGCTACAGCCAGAAGTGTCTTCCCAGTATTGCTGATCATGCTCCAAGGGTACATTTTCCTGTACCACCAGCCAAGGTACTTCAAAAAGAGATGCATAACCCTGCCTTTTTTCTATTGTCCAGAGGATTGCATGATCCTGGGTGCCCAGGGACATTAACACCTCTGCAAACACAGGTTCTGGTCCCTAGCTTTGCTGGTGTTCAGCAGCCCAGCATAAGGGAAATTTATTACCTTACTCACTCTTATGATTCTGAAAACAAACCAAGGAGTACATCTAAAATTGACTTCCTTTTGGAATTTTGGACAAAGAAGTCTGAACCACACGCCTTTTTATTCTCCCTATAGCATGGGGAGCCAAGGGTCCTTTTCTGGGGTCCTGGGCTCTCAATTGTGATGGCTTACATAAGTATTAACCCCTTTTACCATTCTGGAGACCCACCCTGATGAGCTGGGAACGTTGTAATGTTCCGAGGGAAAGTCACATTTTGAAAGGAATCAGATGTGGCCTCTGCCAGAAACTGAGGGATCTTGTTTTATTTTTGTTGTTGTTGTTGCTTTTAAAAGCCTTCAACTTGCTTTTTAAGACGAGCTGAGAGTGGGTTTTCTGGGACTTGAGAGAGTAACCATAAAAAAGGCAAAACACAAATTCCTGAACCAAGTTCTCATGATTGACATATCCTATGACAGTTTTAGAAATTAAAATGCAGGCACAAGAAAAAAACACAATTGGGTCCTAGAAACATTTTATAATTATAGAAACAATATGTATATTTTTATATATGTCACCTTCTTTGAAGGATTCTAATTTTGAGTGTTTCTTAAAACATGGCCTACAACAACCTCCATCGGAACCACCTAAGGTTAACAGGGCAGATGCTGGGCCCAGCCCAGACCTTCTGAATCAGTCTCTGGAGATGGCAATTTGGAATTTGCATCTTTTACCAGCTTCCCTCATGATGTTCACATACTCTGAAGTGTAAGAACTGCTGTTGTTCACCTTCTTTTTATAATTCTCTCTCATCCTTCTAGCAAAAGAGGAAGTATTATCAGGTCCCAAGAAGTATGTTTGAGATGCAGTTCTAGAACAGACGGTTGAGCTAGATGAGGGCTTTCCAAATGTTTGAAACTATGAAATTTTCTGTTATTCTTTTCTACCCAGAAACAGCAACCTTTGTGGTCAAGAGTAGACCCAGTGTGAAGCTCTGCTTTATTGAAATGTATTTAATGATTTGCATCTCTTTTTTCATGTATCTTTTCCTGCCATTCTATAAAGTATTTTATTTGTTATATAGAAGAGCGATGGGGCCAGCAAAGGTCAACTACCTTAGGATATAGTAGGGCAGGCAGTCAAACCAGGCCTCCTCCTTTCCACACTGCTAGAGGTGGTAGAGAGGATTTATCCCACACTGGGAAGGACTCGGACCTGCCACAACCATATAACTAATGGTGAACCTAACAGTGACTCCTGGGTGCCTGGGCCACCGCTCTAAAAATATTATCGGTCAAGATTCCTTGGGTCTTTGGAACCTGGAGCTTCCTCGAGGACTGTCTTGAACACCAGGCTCATGCCCTCCTGACCGTCAATTCACGAGTCCCAGATGACCTGTCACCAGGCCCCATTGCACCCAAGAATTACCTTCCAAGGGGTCAGCAGCTAAATAGCTCCCTTACCACACGGAAGAGCTTGAAGAAGTCCACGTTGGCATACAGAGTGTCTTCCACCCACTGCAGCGTGCCCTGGGAGAGGGAGCACATGGCATCGCGCACTGTCTGTGCCCCGTGGCGCTGGCTGAAGATTATGAAGCGTCTCAGGAGAGTCTCGCTGCAGGCAATGTCCTTCAGCATCAGGTCTGGGACTCCGTGAGCAAACTGCAAGGAGAAGAAGCAACACTGGAAACCTCCCTGTGGTAGGAGAATCCCAGCCATCCCAAAGATAGCCACATCCTAACCCACAGACCCTGTGAATGCATTGTGTTGGAGGGCAAGGGGAATTCGGATTGCAAATGAAATTGAGGGTCCGAATCAGCTGACTTAAAGATAAAGAGGTTATTTTGGATTATCTAGGTGGGCCCAGTGTGATTACGAGGGTTTTTTAAAAGCTTGGTGGAAGAGGGAGTTACAAGAAAAAATGTCAAAGTAACGTGAGATGAGAAAGATTTGATTGGCCACTGAGGGCCTTGAAGATGAAAGGAAGCCACCAGCCAAAGACAGTGGAGAGACTCTGGAAACTGGAAATGGATTTCCCTCTCGATCCCCCAGTAAGAAATGAAGCTCTGCTAACACCTGGATTTTCAGGCTTCTGATCTCCAGAACCGTAGATAATAAATACATTTGTGTTGTGTTAAGCCACTAAGTTTGTGGTGGTTTGTTGCAGCAGTCACAGGAAACTAACATACTCCCAAGCCTCATTTTATCAGAGAGCCACTTGAAATGTGAGCCTTCTGTTCTCTGCATGATGACAAGGTACCATCAGGATCTTCTCCCCTGAAGCTGAGGACAGGATGTGGCTAGAATGTATTTGGAGTGATGGCAAATGACCAGCCCCTATTCTCCTTTCTCAACAGATTTAGTCAATGAAAATCCTGGACACCCAGTTAAATTTAAATTTCAGATAAACAATGAACAGTTTTTAGTACAGGTATGTCCCCAATAGGGTCCATATTAGACATACTTATGCTAAAAAATTATTCATTTATCTGAAATGCAAACTAAAGTGGGTATCCTGTATTTTACCTGGTGACCCCCAATTGCCGGATAGCCCACAACCTCTAGCTTCTGTGAAGCTCATGGACGATGACTCTTGGACAGTGAATCACAATCCCCGTGATGGCCTCAGAGACCAAGGAGGCCATAACCCTAGCCAGAGACTCTTGGCCACCTAGTACAGTAACCGGCCTCCTAGAGTCTTGGCCCCTCCACCCCCAAGTACCATGAATAGGTTCATGGGCTTCCCTGGCCTCTGTAGTCTCCCCAGGGCTTCCAATGACACAGTTCTCAGGGTAGGAGAGCAGAGCAGGCTCAGGCTCTACTTACACCCCACCCCACCCCCACCTCCCACTAAATGAGGTCATGGCTAACAATGGGTTGGTGTGGACTCCATCAATCTCAGGGGACTGTAACCGGGTGCACATTCCAACAGAGCCTTCCTGTTTTGCCCACACATTGCTTCATAGCCCCAACCCTAATCCTGGCATCTAAAACATTCTGAGGTAGAGGGAATCAATGAGCTCACTTTGTCCAAACCTTGAATATTCTAGGGGAGAAAAGTGATGGAGGAGAAATTACACAGCAGGCTAGTGGGAAATCTGGAACACCATGAAGGTCCCAGCTCCTTCTTTCCCACAGTGACTCATTCATTCAAGGCCATTCACGGAGTCTCATTCTGCAGGGACTAGAACAGTTACTGGGGATACAGAGAATAAGGTGAGTTTCTGCTCTCCAAGGAGCTTACGGGCTAGCTGGACATGCAGGCATTTAAAGAGCAGTAAGTGCTAAATTGAACATAGTGAAACCAGAGCACAGAAGAGGGAGTGTTAAGAACAGCCAGGGTTTTTTGAGTGTTTACCATGTGCCAGGCACTGTTCTTAGTGCTTTACATATATTAATTTTTTTGACCCCCATAACAATCATAGGCACTTTTACTGTTTCCATTTTATAAATGAGGACACAGAGGCACAGAGTGGTTATTTAACTTGCTCAAGGTCACACAGTTAACTGTGCAGCCTTACTGAGATTTGAACCCAGAGCTTGAGCTTCATCACTACCCATTAGTTCTTTGCTGAGTAGGGAAATGGGAGAGGGCAAAACAAAGAAGGGAGGGTTTATGAATGATTTCACCGGGGAGGCAACACTTGAGCTGGGCCTTGAAACAAGTCCAGGAGTTTACACGGCTGGGGTTGGGGGTGGAGTGAGTGATGAGCCAAACAACTATTCCACTCTCATCGTCTAACAATTTCGTAGATGGGGAGAGAGTTACTTGGCTACCAGGCAGAGAGGACCCCGGGGGGCACGCAGTCCCGATGAAGAACAAAATCCCACGTTTGCCGAGATTGACCAATCAGAGAGCTGTAAGCCCCATGTGGCTATTTAAGTTTAAACTAATCAACATTAAATAATATTTAAAATTCAGTTCCTCAGCAGCACTAGCCCCATCTCAAGTGTCTACCAGCCACTTGTGGCTGGTGACTACCCTCTTGGAGGGCACAGAGAGAGAACTCTGACATCGTGGAAGAAAAGTGGTGGTGGATGGTGCTGGTAAGGAGTGGCGCAGCTGGATGGAGGCCCGAGACAGAGATGGGGAGGCAGGTGCCACTGGCGACCATGCTGAGAAGCAGGGAGGGCCCAGGGCCCGGAGGGAGCTGGGACAACAGGACCAGCCTCTTCCAGCAGCAGGAGCTCTGTGCTTCCTTGTAAGCTCTGATGTTTGCTAATCGGGGAAGCACCGGCTAATCAGAGCAAGCAACATTACACGAAAGCACAACCCAGGGACACTGGCCCCTTCCTCCCACATGAAAGGCTCAGCTCTGATGCCAACAGCACAGCAACTAGAGACCCAAATGTCAGGTCAGTGAGGAGCTGGAAAGAAATTTCCCCTAAATTCCTGCCTTTATCTCCATCTCCCTTTTATTACCAACTGGAAGTCATCACAGGCATTTCCAGGACTTGAGTTTTATGAGCTAAGAGAAAGCAAAGGGGAGAATGAGCCATGGATGCTGCCACCTCCACCCCCACTCCCAGCCCCGCCCCCATCCAGGTGGGGGTGGGAGGGAGAGTGGAGCAGGGGAGCCAGGTCTGAGTTCAAGGGCCCCGGGCAGTGCAGCCCCTGCGCTCCAAGGGCCCTGACACACCGTCTCAGGGCTGACCCTCAGTTCTCCTCAGTTTCAGGGAAAACCTCTGGGTCTGAGAAGCCAGAAAAGCAGGTATGGGCTTCTTCACCGCGGTGCAGGGAACCAGCCCGAAAACCCCTTTAGACAGAGCCAGCCCTGCCCAGGCGTCTGGGGTCCCCCCTCCCTCCTCTGGGCGCAGACTTTTATCTCAGTACTGACACAGGCCCTGAAATTCTCTGTTTATGTCTCAGTCTCCCCTGGAGTCTGGAGGAGGTGCAGACCTGGCCAGGAGAGGCGGGAGGGGTGTCTGCACTATCGGGCCCCTGCTTATCTTGCATTCTCACTGTGTTCATCACGCCAGGAACCCGCAGGCCCAGGACGCTGGGCAGGAGCCCGCGAGGCCCGGAACTTCCACAGACGGGACAGTCATGTGTCAGGGGTAAAAACGCTCTGGATACATATAGGAGATTATGAAATGCATGAGACAGATTTTGGGGGCATGGGTCAGAGTGTGCACTGGGGACAGAAGAAGGAGCTTGCATGGCACCGAGAAGAAAACATGCAGGCAATCAGACGTCTGCAGCCCGGGGAAGGTTAGCTCCGTGCGTGCAGACACTGCGCATGCGTGGCCCGTTCATTTCTCACCCCGGAACTCTCTCCCAGCGCTTCCCAGCGTTGCCTTCTGCTTAGGCAGGTCCGCTCAGATACCATCTCAGCAGGAAGGTCTTCCCTGACCATCTCATTTCAGTCTGCCCCCATCCCATGCCTCCTAGCCCTTCCCTAACACCCAGCCCTGCCAGATTTCCCTCTCAGCACCTATCTTGACCCGGAAACGCTCCGTATCTTTGCTTATTTGATGATCACCTTTTGTCCCCGCGCAACTGTAAGCTCCCAGAGTCAGGGGTTTGCCTATATTGTTCACACTGTATTCTGGTATCTAGAATGTCCCTAAATATTTGATGAATATGAGAGTAAACCTCAGTTTCCTCAACTCTAAGAGGATTCTGGGCCATGTGTTCTCCAAGGTTCTTTCCAGTTATACAAATCTGAGCTGTTTGAAGCACTGCCAGGTTTGGGGCTGCTTTGGAATCCTATGCCAGGAAGGCTCATTATTTCAAGTCACACACATACACACACACACACACACACACCCAGGTATTTTTCTGAATATTTGGAACAAATCATGGATTCTGAATGTGAAAGCAAGAAGGAAAAATAATGCAAGGTCTCTCTTGTTTCTTACTCAGGCTCTGGGCTCACCCCTTCCCTCCAGGGACCAGTGATATCCACCTACCTGTTCTGGACGAACTTGGGAATTGACCAAAAGGTAGACAACTGAGTCAGACAGGCCAATGTTTTTCATGAGAAATAGTGTCAGTGTTTCTTCATCTTTTAGGACATCCCGAATTCGTATTCCTCTTCCTGTATACAAATGAAAGAACACGGTGTCGAATGGGGAATAAGTCAGAAAAGGGGAACATGTAGAACTGATTGGAAACATTTCTAATCGGCTCTCAGCAGAAGGCTATGTCCTTGGGTTCCCTGGGAGCTTGCAGGTCAGGGCTCCTGGCTGTAGGCTGTCGCCAACACAGTCACAGCATTTACTGATGACGCAGCCAGGCAAAACTTAGTGAGGAGGCACAGAAGGTGGAAGAGGTTAGCTCAGGACAGGGGAGGGGTCATCAGCCGCGATGTGGAGCTGGTCTAGAACAGCGACTCTCAACCAGATGGGGGCGAGGAGCTAGAGTGGGTCAATTTTGTCTCCCCTGGGAACATTTGACAATGTCCGGAGACATTTTTGGGTGCTGCAGCTGAGGAGGTGCTACTGGATAGAGGCCAGGGATGCTGGTAACACATCCACAATGGACAGGATAACCTCCCTCCCCACTACAAAACAAAGAACCATCTAGTCCAAAATATCATTAGCGTTAAGGCTGAAAAAGCCTAGTCTAGAATGAGAAGACATACATGCTGAGTCCACACTGTTGTCAACGGGTAGAGGGCTCTTCCTGGCATTTCTGTCATCTCAGCTAAGACTCTAAACTTGGGGTGCTGACATGGACTAGGAGAGAGGGGCCTGTTTGGGGCAAGAAAAGCTTTAGGAGGGAAAGAGGGGATGGTCTATTGCCTGGACTTAGAATTTCGTGCCCTGATCAGCCCCAGTCACAGTGTCTCTGGCTTCCCTCAGGATCTACTAAAAGCAGAAAATTTTTACTAGGAGGCATAAAGGACTCCTAACTATTAAGGTAACCCCACAGCAAGTGATTGAACGCTTTGTGTCTGTACTTTGCACACCTCACAGGGATATTGTGAGGGTGACTCGGGCTAAGGACTGGGAAGTGGCTAACTCCCAGGCCTGAAAACAGTGAGCCCCCTCCACAGATGCTTTTTCTGATTGTATTACTATTTTGACGCCTCCCGGGGCTTCACCCCCAGGGTACCCACCCCTGCTGCCTGCTTCCAGGGCCAACACTTAGCCTCAAGTGGGCCACGGTCACAGTTCACAGGGCGCTGGCCAGCAAAGAAGGTTACAGGCCTATATACTTCGGAAATCATTTCAACATTAAGGGAAAACGTCTGGGTTTCATGAAAGTGCCTGTGTCCCCATCCCAACTCCCCCGGGAGCCTGGTTGACTACTTATCTCTTAGTTTTTCTTTAACTAACTCTAATTATCCAATGCCCCTGCTCCTTCCTGGTCCTAACACCCCAGCACCCCATCTTCTCTCCCCCAAATTCTCCCTTCACCAGGCGACCAAGAGGTCTACCTACTCCCCTGAGTGCTTGACAGCCTTCCCTTCTGTTTTCAGGTTGTGCGTTTCACTGAAGGGCCTGGTCCAGATAGAGGTTGCTGCTAATTTCCTCCTCAAAGGGGATGGGTCAAGCCCACAGGCCTGCCCACGTAGCTAGGGCAGGGACAACCAGTTCTAAGACTCCACTCCATGACAGACTCTCGGGAGTTGGGCCACCAGCCAGTGTCACTGCCTTTCCCACAGGAAAAGCCCAAAGGCTTCTGGGAAACTGGAATATAGGAGGGGGCCCAGGAGCAAGAGGGGGTCTGAAAGGAGCTGCTCTATTTTATTCTTGCCTTCCCCTTTTCCTGATAACATAAGTCATGTCATCTTCCAAACCCAGCTTCCTTTCTTCCTTCCCCTGGACCCCAGCTCGATTGTTCTTCTGTCTCCCAATCACTTCTTCATAGTTAGCATTATGTCATACACTGGCCTCAGCGGCACCCTGGACACACACACACACACACACACACACACACACACACACACAGTCTCTAGAGAGGAGGGCTAAGGACCCTGCCTTCATTATACCCCTCATCATACCTAGCAATGCTGGGTGCACAGAGGTAAGCCCTTGAGGACACCTCTCTCTGACACCCAGCATGAGAGCCTGACATGAATCGGGGCCTCAACAAATGCCTGTGGAATGACAGGAGGCACCCAATAAATACTTGCTGTTGTGACCTGAGAGTTGGCAACCCATTTGACTGTTTATCAATTTGTTATTCTTTAACTCACTCGCCTGACCTTACCTACCAATATCTTGCTGGAGAGGGGAGCCATTCCCCCCCTTTCGCCCAGGTGACTGGGCTGCCGTGGCCCTAGGGGGAAGGGGCAAGAGCGTGCTGGTTCCACACACCTGCAGAGGGGTGGGGGGCTGCCCTGTAGCGAGGGTGTGGGGCCCGAGATGTAAGAGGTGGCTGATACCAGACAGAAGCTCCACTAGACTCCCGAGGGAGAAATGTGAACTGGGGGCCCGAGGAAAGAAAAATAAATTTTGTTTAAAATGTGGTTCTTCTTGTTTGCTTCCCTGGGAAGAGGCTGGGGGAGGGGGCTGCTGAGGCCCGCAGAGCTGAGGGGAGCTGAGCGATTGGGGTGGGAGAGAAGCCAGGAGAACGTGTGGGGCTCGTGGGAAGAAGGTGTTTGAAGATGATTGAGAGACCACAGTGCTTGCTTGGGGGTGAGAGGGGAGGGGGCTTCATGTCTGGTGTTTTACCATTAATCCTCCCCAGGGGAGAATGCTGTACAACAGGTTTGCTAGGAAAAGAAAAGGCCACCTGGGTCAGCCATCGGCATACTTTCCCAGGTGACTGAAAACTAACAGGCAAAAGCACATACCAATGACAGCCGCCCACCTCACTCTCCAAGGCTTTACCCTCCACTGGGCCTTTGGGCCGAGGAGTCAATGTTCACAGTGAGCAAGGTCCCCAAGTGACCCTGGGATGGACCCTGAAATAGTCTGCCATCCTGATGGTAGACCGGCCTGGAATCCTTCAGAGACTTTGAGGATGGCCCCTTGTCCCCTCTTATGGCCACCAAGGTCAGAGGTCCTATGGAATTTTTGTTCCCAGCCCCCAGATTCCTTTGGGGAGTCTTGGCTGACCTTTTCCCACCCTGTCTCCCCAGACCTCTAAAGCTGCTCTCATTTAGAGAATTTCCCCCCACAGCCTGAAGGCCAGCGGAAGGAACCACCTGTATGCCAATTCATAACTAGTCCTGTGTTGGGGCTGGGAAGCAGTGACTTCGGTTCTCATATACACACTGTAAAGACCGCAGAGAAATTGTGGTTTGAAATGACTTCCTTTATATGTCCTCCCAGCTGGACTCCATCTGACAATGAGACAACAAAACAAAATGCCTGCCTCATTCCAGATCCCACTGGATGAATGGGGTAGGCAATTGCTCCAGGAGTTAGACAGCCCATGTTCTCATCTGCTTCTTTAATCCTGGAAAACAGCGCTTTCTTGTTGCTGCTTCTCCCCTGTTTCTCTTACAAAATGCTATTTGTGCTCACGCCTTAGAAAGTCCTCCAAGCTTGAGCTGAGTAGACCCTTCCATCCAGGGCAGCAAAAAAGATCGTGTTTATAATCTGGTTTGTAGAATATTACTACCTAAAGTCCATGTGTTACTATTGTGGAGAGAATTAAAATGTAAGGAAGTCATCTCAATGTGCTTTTTTGAACCTACTCCTGTCCTTCATTGCTCCCATAGGGAGAGAAGGGAGAAGGTGGCCAGGTGGGAAGAGGATAATATTCTCCTAAGGATAATTTCCCCTCCAGAATGTTCTGCGCTCTTGAAGCCCCCCCCCCCCCCACTTCCCTCCACCGCCCTCCCCAAGGTGTGGTCACTGTTCTTTCGGTCCTTCTATTTCTGCTCTGGGAGCCCTCGGTGTGGGCATCTGCTCTGACCCGTCTCTCCAGCTGCATGGGTGAGGACCCCCGGAGGGCTGATTCCTACCATTCTCCCACTTCTCTTGTTCAGAACCCTGAACAGGAGTCATTCTATCCAGCCCCTCCCATCCCCTTGGTAGACCCCTTGCTCATCCCTGTCATCCTCTGAGGCCATCCCGAGAGTCACCACCACCCATCCCTCTCCTAGGAACATAGGGTACATGCAGGATCTTCGAACCTCTTCCTTCACAGCCTCTGAGCCTTGAGCCTTCACAATCTTCCCCCACTGGTAGTCTTGTCTCCCCCTGCAGGACTGCAGAGACCCCTAGATTTCTGGCAGGGCTTTCTCCCTCCAGGTTGCTCATCTGCCCTCCTGGGGATGGTTGGGGGTAGTAGGGGAGGCTTCCAGTGGGTGCCCAGGCCTCTGCCACATCCAGCCCTCACTGTTCCTGAGCCCAAGTGGCTATCCTACCCTGGTGCCCATCTCTTCTACCTGCCCGCCCAAACAGTGACCCAACAGCCTGGCTTCTTGTCCCCTCAGTGTCCTCATCAGCTCCACCTTTGCCTCCGCCCCCCTTCAGCCACACTGGCCACACCCAGGGGCTCCTTCTCGCTGCTCCTGCCTCCCTTCAAAATCCTGAATCTGCAGAGCTCACTCTTTGACCACAGTCATCAAGCCCTCCATCCTGCTCAGCACCCCAGTCCTTACACAGGACTGTGGAACTCCCAGGAGTCTCTGTTCCCTTGTCCCCCCATCTTCCCCAGGCCATTTCAGTACTTCGGTTTCCCATCCATCCTTCCGCAGCCTGGACCCGATGCCTGTTTTCCAGTCATCACCCTCAAGCCCTTGCCTCCTGGACCTTCTGCAGCACCTCCCTAAAACTCCCAGGCCTGGGATGCTGAATATCCCTGGAAGAAATGGAAAGGTCGTACATATTTACACCATGATAAACATATGCACTCTGACCTCTCCAGCCTCTTACTTGGCATTGCTTCCACATGGTCCTGGTTAGCTCTCTCTCTAGTGCTCCATGAAAATGCTCCCACACCTTTCCCTTTACCCATTTCCTCCTGCTTCCAGAATTAACCTAGCCTCATCCTTCCCAAAATGCAACCTCTCTTGGCATTCTCCTTTCTGCGTCTAGACTTGCCTGGAATGAGAACTTTCCTGACCTCCTCAACTTCCTAACTTTTAAGTTTGTGGAAAGGGGAGTCCTCACCAAGGTGAGCCTCATGCCACCTCTAGAGCCATTCCTTCTTGCCACCTCTAGTATCTTTCCTCACCAAATCTTCTGCTCTTTCCTGCGCCTTTAGTCTCTCTGACGGGTGAGGCAAGGGAGAGGCAAGTGATGGGTAAGAACACGCAAGCCCAGCGTACCCGCGACTCTCTCGGGGTGAGTCCGGAGGGTGTCCACGAGTTGAGACAAGGTTTGAAGTTCCTCCCAAACATGGCCAAGGTGCTGCATCTCTGGTGCCTTCATGAGGAGTTCTTGAAAATCTCGAAATACCCTCGCCAAGCTGTAAGAAAGACAAAGCTTTGTCAGCAAAGATGGCATTGTCATTTTCATAATATTGAAAATGATGTTATTCGTATATTATTCTTATATTATATATAATAATATAATATTTAACATAATATAGTAATTGTTATATTATGTTACATATTATAATATGATTATATGTTATATTATATATTATATCATTATATTATATTATTAACATATTATATTATTCATATATTATTTCATAATAGTGATGACACTGCTTGCTAGTTTTGGAGACCCCATATGCTTGCGCTAGCTACGATATTATGTATCCTTATAATACTGCCAAGGCCAAAGGAGAAAAGGCTATTTCAACTTCATTGTACATACAGGCTAATAGGGCTGGTGAGCAATTTGTACAGTTTCCCAGCTTCGGCAGGGCCGAGTCACCTCTTAACTCCATGCTCTGTGTCTCTCCCTCCCAGAGAAGCCTTCAGCAGGATGACATTCGAAGATGGTGCTGGAGGTTCTTCCCAGCTGTTGCCATTTCTCTGAGACCTTACCTGCCAGCCATTCATAGGCATGGACAGCCATGCTTAATCCACAAGTTCCTCCCTGTAAGTGGGCACGCGCATGCGTGTGTGCGCGGGCGCGTGCGCGCGCACACACACGCACACGCCCTCTGCCGTGACTGACTGGATGATGAAAATGAAGTTGAACCAATCAGCTATGTTCCCAGGAATTTGAATGGTATTGAATGATGCCCTTCCAGTTGCCCAAGGCAAGGTGCTCTGAACTAGGCAACCAGAGCCAGGGTGGGCATTGAGAAGCAGGGACATTGGCCAGTGGAGAGAGGTAAATATAGCAGCTGCCCAGAGAAAAGGACAGAGGCTGAACCCTGCAGGCCCAGAGAGGAGACAGCAGGTCTGCAGCCATCCAGCTCCTGTCTCGCCCCTCCTGGGGCCTGCCTGGCTTCCCCTGGCTTTGCAAGAAGGTTTAGTGTCCACATCGTATATTTCCCTCTAGAGCTTCAGCTTATTGGAATGAGCTTCTGTGCCTTGCAGGCAAAAGAGCCTTGAATAAGCCAGTATTTCACCTATAATGAGGGTGTGAAATGTGAAACCTGGATTTCCTGGTTCGAATGCTGAGTACAGCTGGACTCGGAGCCGTCCTTCCCCAACTCCCTCAGGTTCTAGACACCGCCAGTGCCAGCCCCACCAAGGCCCCAGCTAGCCCCCACTGAGGTGTCTCCCAGGCTCCCTGATCCTACTGGGCGACCCCACACCATCTCTATGGATGGGGATGTTCCTTCTCAGGCACCTCAAGGGGACTCAATCTGAAGTTATAGATTGCAAGTTAGAGCCTCCAGGCTGTGTTTGCAACCCTACATGCCCGGCTAAAATGTCACCTCCCTGACGTTCTCAGGAAGACAGATGTTCTCTCTTCTATCTTTCTATATTCCAAGGATTGGCAAATAGATACGTATTAGAAGCTTGCAGGCCATAAGTCTCTATCATGAGTACCCTACTCTGCCGTGATAGGGCAAAAGCAACCACAGTTTGCTCCCAGTGGGGAAGGCTACCTCTGAGCACGAGGTTGACTTGCCAAATGTCCCTTTTCTTGAGTCAAAATGCAGGTTTGTCCCAGAGGAATTATATGCAGAGCTACTTTAAGGAAAAAAACTGGAGTAACCAAATCTCTTGTTTCCATCTGACCTGGTGTTTATATTAGTATAGTGAAGCCCGCTCCCCAACAAGCCCTCATCGGTGTCCCTCGGGTAAACTCAATATCAACCTGGTGGGTGACTCTCTGCACATCCTTGAGCCTCTGTCTCTAAGACATGCTCACATCATGTTCTCCCACCTCCTCCTCTGAAAGGGAATTCCAAAGGTAGACTCTCTTCCTATGGGATTTGCCTTAAAATTAGACCCCAGAGGAGAGAGGTCATTAACCGGGAGTCCACAAGTCTCCTGAAATCTTATGCCTAATGTAATGCTTTATGTGTGTGTGTGTGTGTGTGTGTGTGTCCATTTTGGGGTGAAGAGGGGCCATCGGTTTTCATCAGCTTCTAGGAACGGTCTTTAGTCCCCCAGGTTAAGAACCAATGTCCTCAAGCCCTATCCTAAGATTTTGAGCTTCTCAATACTTACACGGAGTTGTTATAGTTTGACACAATTCCAGGAGATTCTCCCGGGGTGGGACTTTGAAAACAAGGATTGTTCACATTGCAGAACATCCCCTGGAGCCACGGCAACATTCCCGCTGAGGGCATCGCCTTGTTGGGAAAATGGCCTTGAAGACAGGAAATGAAGACAAGGAGTTACTTATGGAAACCATGCGGGATGCCGCTTCTAGTGTTGGGCCTCTGCAGGAAGGAGCCCAGCCCTCTGGGGTTTTCCTTCATTCATCAACATTCAAGAAGCAGGAGCGTCTAATATATGCCAGGCCCTGTGCTGAGTGCCGGAGACAGGGTCTGTCCTCTCAAGCTCCCAGGGCAGTGGGGTGATGGACAAATGACGGAGGCATGGAGGGCAGTGCGGAGGGGGAGTAGAGGGGGGGGACGGTGGAGGGATGTTAGCTCAAGATGGCTCCACAGCGCTGCGCATGCTTTAGGAGAGTAGTTCATCTACTCCTTCCACAACTGTTTTCATGAGCATCTACCCCAAGCATGCAAGAAGGTTGCAAGTTATGGGCTCCTTTGGCAGTTAGGGGGAGGGGATGATGGGTTGGGGGAAAGAGGGAGAACAAGGTAAATGAGCAAGAGTTTGATGGACAGGAGACTGATCCAGAACTTGGGGCTTAAAACTCACGAACAAGAGGGAGAGGAGTAAAAATAGGGGACTAAGAAGTTTCGTTATTACTCCTGAGGTCTGCGCATCAGCTACCTAGAGGGAGAAGATGTCATCCTGGCTGGAAACCAGGAGCAGAGAATAAAAGAGGCATTCACAGACTCATCCCAGGTCCCAGGACACCTCTGGGATCCAAGAAATAATATGTTACTACACATGGCTGCACACTATCCTTTCTCATTTTTGTCTAGCACTGTATATATCAGTTCCCTAAACTGGTCTCCAGGATATTTTAGGGAACCCATTTATAATCTGCTCCCTTTAAAACTAGTAAGAGTTTAAGTATAGAAAAAAAAAAAACCAACAAAAACAAAAACTAATTTCACAATTCTTCAGTAACCACATACAAGTATTTGCAAAGATGTAGGATTAAAAAGTTCATTTGTATCATGCTGATGAATCTGTTTTTTGCACTGGAGGCATGAAATGATGATAAGTAGATCCAATTCTGGCACCCCGAATCCCCAAGACCTTTCTAAATGAAAAGTTTGCCAGGGCTCCCCCCTTTTCCCCCCTTCATGCTTACATTCATGTTGGCTGTAGAGTGGGTTGATATTCCTTAACCAGATCAAGATCAGAAATAAAGATAAAGGCCATACAAGTTCCACCACAAAGCGGATCTGGAAAAACAAGACAAAAAGAGAGAAAGACCAGTGATGCTAAGAAATCACGGGAGACACACCCAGAGTAGACACACAACTCAGCACGTGTCTGCGCCATAGGGCTTGGTTGTGGTATATTTCCTAAAAGACTTTCTTTTCTCTCTCTCTCTCTCTCTCTCTTTTTTAGAGGAAGAGAGTGCCGGGGGCAGGGGGAGGGGCCAGAGGGAGAGAGAATCTAAGAGAATCTTAAGCAGGCTCCATGCCCCAACACGGGGCTTGATCTCATGACCCTGAGATTATGACCTGAGTCAAAATCAAGAGTCAGATACTTAACCGACTGAGCCACCCAAGCACCCCAGATTTCCTTCTCTCGTCCCCTTTCCTTCACTATCTCTACCCTGATATATTATACTCACAAGACTTTGTGTCCATCTGGGTTCTACTCTGCCTCTATTTCAGGAAACTGAATTAACATAGGACTTTCATCAAGGACTAAGATGTGTGCTTCAGTACTTCTCAGATGTCGCTGTGCACACGAATGCAGGTTCTGCTCTGTAGGGCCCCACCAGCTCTCACGTGTCTCACGTGCCCTTTCTGCCCTTCCCCACTGCCCTGCCTTCTTCTAGTGCACACCAGATCTTGCATACGTGGTCACTGAATGAATGAGCCAAGGACTCTGAAACACTGTGATCCATAGCAAAGTCAACAAAAATCTGGGTTTACCAATATCTTTGCTTCCACAGTTTCTTGTTGCTTAAAAGAAGAAAGCAGGGCATACTGCTGTCAGTTTTTACAGGACTGACAGAGGCTGCTGATAACGACCTATAGTTGAAAGCCAGTACTTAAATTTAGGTTCGACTCAAGAGTTTTAAGGACTTTTGACTCCAAAGGAGGAAACACTTGGTTGTTGTAGCCAGACTCCGTGGCATTGCACGTAAGGGCGTGGGTTGCAGGTGTAGGATGGTTGCGGGGGAGGGCAAGGAGGAGGGGATGTGATTCGGGGAATGGAATAGCTCTTCTACCCAACCCCCACTCCAGAGACCATAGGAAGGAAATTCCTGAGATCTGAAGGAGAACTTGTGCTGGTGGCTAAGAGAGAGACTTAAATATACATAGACCTGCTAGGGGCTATGTGCATGATCTTTAACCCTTTGTCAGTCCTTTCAAAGAAATGTACATAAATGCTCAGCAAAGTGGTAGACTCCATAGCAGGTACTCAGTAAATGTCTATTCCTTTCCTGCTAGTATGGTCTGCTGGCTACAGAATTATTGCAAATTGTAACGTAAAGTAGTGGCGGGGGGGGGGGCACGTGGGGTGGGTGGGGGAAGATAATGCATTGAAGAAAAAACAAAAAATGTTTAGGGCAGCTGGTGATTATGCAGTTATAACTTTTTACTCAATGTTTTATTCAAAATATGTCTACGGAAGATGTGTTAGAGGAAACCAAAATATTATTATATATCATACATGATGTAGATTTTCCTTAAGGCACTCATTTTTCAGGGTTCCCCCTACACATGCTCCTACAAGATGGCAAACATCAGCATGCACAATCCCCTCCAGTGCTACAGGGACTGACCCCAAGCACCCTTGATAGCTGCTGGAATGTTGGCCCTTCCCCGGGGCCAGCAAACCAAAGGAGGAGGAGGGGCTGAGCCTCTTCCCCAGGGACCCTACCCCACTGTTAACACTCTCGCCCTTACCAGACCCACACAGCTGTTCCCACAGCACCCTGCACTTCCCTTGTCTTATCGCTCATCACAAATCAGGGTCATTACTCCTACATGAAAATGGAACCCTCACAGGTTGTGAGCTGCCTGAGGGCAGAGACTATGTCTCTCCTTGTCACTACTGTGATTCTAGTAGTGACACCCGACACAGGGCCGGTTTCACAGCAGGTGCCCCATAAATATGGAATGAGTGAGCCTTTGTCAAGGACCGGTCTAGGAGGCTCCTTGGGAAGCTGGAGGTGACACTCAGGTCACCGACGGATTTAACAAACCGCACCCCCAGACGCATGTTCTGTACACTGGTTTCATGCCTTCCATCCCAGGTCCTTCTGTCCACGAGTAAGACCGGGGAGCCGGTGTGGCAAGATCACAGGGTGAGGGATAGGAACAAGCGCTGCAGCCGGAAGTCGTTCGTGCTGTCTTCACCTAGGAAGTGAGGCAACCAGTCCAGATTCCACACATCTGATTCTTCCCCTTAAGACAATTGCGTGCAACCTTGGCTTTCTCCCAAGTCAGTCCACTTCCTTCCATGTAGCAATGTCTGTCTGGGAGTAGTCTGGTATGTCAGACATTTGGGAATGGGAAGATCTGGGTTAAGAATCACTTTCGGGCTTGTTTCATCACCCAGGCTCAGTTTTCCTATCTGTGAAATGAGACTATTTTGTCCTTCAGTATCCCCTAAGGGTTGACTGTGTCAGTCCTGTGGGTTTTATCCGGCTCTGCTCCCTATTAGCTGTATGACCTTGGTTAGCCCCGTCCAGTCGCTCCATGCCTCAGGACCTCGTCTGTAAAACGGGGGCTGGTACCAGAACTACCTCCCAATATGTGTTCAATAAACACAAACCCTTTATTCCTGACCCTCACTTCCCACAAAGACCGCAGGGGACGCTGTAGGTCACAACACACTTTAAAGGCTGGAGAGCAAGGGGGTATCATTAAAATGACCTGCAAGCTCTTAGGCCTGCCCCCCACTCGCATTCAGGTTTCCTCCCCTTCTCCCTTTCCACATTCAGAACTGCTCATTTGCCAGTTTGGAAACACAAGGATTCCTGAGACACTGACCATCCACTGTCCCCTGCTCCATCTGTTCAAGGGGCTTGGACCGGGGTAGGATTCCACGGATAAAACACCCGAACCCAAGCTGGTCTGCCCCCACCCTCTTTGCCGTGTTCATCACACGCTCTCTCCTCTACTCACTCATTCGTTCTTGTATTTTTGAAGCATCTGGTCTTTGCAAGGCATTGTGATTGGAAGCCCCCCTCAGTGGCAGACCAGATCAGAATTCTCGTTCCCTCCTTCATTCTTCGGCAGGGCCCAGGACGAGTGGGGCCTTGCAGGTGTTTGCCTTCCCCTAATCTCTGAGTTAGGGCTGCTGTTTTCTGCCCTGCATCCCTGCTCCTCATTTGACCACCTTCTCTGAAGGCAGCTCCCAGATGACTGCCGGCTGGAAGCAGGTGGGGGGAGCTCAGGCCATGCCCCACATCAATTACTGGGGTTTCTCTGGGCATGGGACATCAGGTTACTTTCTGTTTGTTTCTAACACTTCCCAGGTAATTCCAACGTGCAGCCGGGGCTGAGACCCACCCATGTAGGTAGTCTTGGTAATCTTGACAAACGTTTGCTGAGAGGTCAGTGTTATTGTTCTAACTCTGCAAGGGTTTGTTTTGGAGGGGCTGCATTTCACACTCCCTCCTGCACAAAGATCACCGTTCCTCTCCAGCCAGGCAGGTCCTCACAACAACCTCTCCCTGTGGCCCCCGCCCCAGTCATGCTCCGCAGCCCCACCCCAAAGCGGCATCCTTGTCCTTGATGCTCAACTGTGCACAGGCATACCCCAGGGAGAAATTCCACAGCGTAATTAAAAACATGTTTTCAGGGCGGCTCTGAATCCCCCCACCCTTTCCCTTTAAACATGTCTGTAACTTTAATTAAGCCCAGCCAAGGCTCAGAAGGGGCCGATGGAAATTTTTTTTCCCCAAACTGGTATTTCCTTGTTCCCTCTCTCTCTCTCATTCTCTCTCTCTCTCTCTCTCTTTTTTTTTTTTTTTGCTTTCCCTCCCCCTCTCTTTACCACTCAATCTACATGGGGGAGGAGGGATTGCTGGGAAGGGCAGAGTTGTGCTTGTTGTTTTAAATTTCGGCTAGCTAGATTTCCTTCCCTCCTCGTCTGTTTCCAATTTAAAAGCGGGTAGCTGAGGCTCGAAAGGAGCTGTTTAATTCTCCCTTCTGCACCTACAGCCCAGTGAGGATTCTTGCCTGGATGAATGCAGACCCAGGACCTGGGTACGCTTGAAGTGGGCTGCTCAACCTCCCTGCACCCTGCCAGCTTCTCCTCGCCTAATGCTGGACCCCAGCCCAGAGCCTGCAGCCGCACCAGCTGTCCAGGACATGATACGCCCCCTACTCCATGAGTCCTCAGGCCTCCCCAAACATCCTGCTCTAGCATGGAAGCTGGGACAAGGGGATGACACCAGGGAGGCCCGACACTGGGAGCTTTCAGGGAAAGGAGGCACACCCAATGAGCTTTATAATCCCTCCCTGGCACAGGGCCGGGCCCATAGCAAATACGGGACAGGGTGTATTTGTCCAGGACGGTGGGGAGAGTTCTTGTCATTGGAAGTGCCCGTCCTATGCTGAACTCCCTGAGAAGTCTTCTCTCATGCTCTCCAAACCCCATTTCTCTTCTGAGCCCCCAGAGATCATCCTCGCCTCGCACCCTGTGCTTTCTTCTCTCCACTGCCGAGTTCCCACCTGGCTCCGAGTTCTCTGAGAGCGGGGGCTGCGTCTAACTCAGCAGTCTCCTGTATGGGGTGACCATACAGCCCAGTTCGGTAGGTCAAGTGTTAGCTTATGTGTTTTGCCCCAGTGCCATTGTTCCTAGTACCTCCTTTCACTTTCAAAACAGCCCTGGTTTGGATGATAAATTAAACAGTCATCCCGTCTTTGTAGTCTCCATGACCCCAGTGTGGGGTAATGGCCATGCCTGCCGGCCCCACCGGTCACTAACCTTTGCCGCAGCCTCACTGACCTCATCAGTCCCCACAGGGACACTAGTGGCAGCTCTCTCATGGACCTGAGGTGATGGTTCAGTGCCAGACATTTAGTAATACTTGACAAGTGTTAACGGAGGAAAAGAAAAAGGAAGGAGGAATGCGGAGATCTAAAGATTTTCATCTTCTGCCCTCGGGGATTGGGAGAGGAGGAACGGGGAAATTTGGTATCTGTTTTGCCCTTGTTCACAACAGTGAACACCCAAAACCATGGAAGTTTGAGAAGTTAAACACCTAGGAGTTGACTTATGGGTTAAGCATGTTGTACTTTCTTGAGAGTCAACATTTTGTTGAGGCAAAACCTTCCAGAATGAACCAAAAGCTTAGGGAAGGAGCCACAGACCCCTGTCAGAGCTGCTGGGGGCTGTGGAAGATGCGCCATCTTTCCTCGGACATCCTGGTTATTTCCGGAATATGGTGGCAATGGGCAAGTCGGCTGGAGGTACACCAGACAGAGATCTCAAATTGCAAGCCAGCAGGATGGCATCAAATGAATGTCAGCCCAGACCAGGTCTAGTCCTAGGAGCTTCCCCCAGCCAGGGTTCTCAGCCCGAGCGGTCCCATCTCAGCACAGAGAGACTGGCAAGTGTCCCCCCTGGGAGCCCACTCCAGGAAAGACGGAGTTCCTGAACAGAGGACACCGGCCAACATCAGGGAAAGCGAGCAGAGGCGGTGAGGGCCTCTGAGCCAAACCCTGTCTTTGAAAATAGCGTTATTCTCTGTTAAAGCAACGTGCTTGCCACAGAAATCGAATCATTTCGTCAGGTGAAGTCCTCAAGGATATTGTTTGAGGGCTGCAAAGAGCGCATTGAGAGTAGAACTAAGTGAGAATCTTAATTTCTTATGGGAAAGAGAGAGAAAGAAACAGTTGCAGATTAGATTTTCCTTGGCATTTCAGACTGTAAACACCATGTGGACAAAGATCAAGCCTGTCTTGTTTGCCCTTGGGTACCCAGCACCTGGCACAGTGCCTAGTGATTATTAAGAATTTGTTGACTGAAGGGACACATTAATAAATACATGAACTTAGTAGTGAATCTTACTTAACTTTTGTCTGTTTTCATTCTGGAAGGGAAGCTCTTGGAAGCAAGGGATTGAGACTCTGATTACTGTTAGCACTTGGCTCCTGAGGGCAACAAATAGCTTCAACACTAATTTGAAAATCAGAGTAGCTTAGACGAGGAAAACAGCATTAGGACAGCGATGTTTCCCATGTCCTAACTTGACTTCCCTCTGTAGCCTCCCTGAGTCCTGTCCCAGCGACGCACAGCAGAAAGGACCAACCATCTGTGCACATGGTTGGATTATGTCCTTTGCTATTTGCTCTTTTCTGAGCTAAATATTAAGCTATTGTCCCTTCGCTCCAAACCTAGCCAGGTCCCTCTTCGTGGGTCTGGGTGGGAGACCCAACAGCAGCCTCACTGTGCCCCTCCCCCCCAGGTCCAAGTTACGGCTCCACCAACATCTCCTCTGTGTTTTCAAGTGCTAGGAGTTCCATGTTCTTGCCTGGGTTCCCTCAACACTGGGGGTGGAAGCTACATCCTATAATGGCTGCCTCCATGATACCTTGTCCTCTTTCACAGTGACTAGCCTCGTACTTAGCTAACACCTTTTTATATTCCCGATTCTCTGACTGAACCCGGACAGAGATACTCCATCACAGGCCTTCAGATGCTCTACCCCTTGGCCCCCTTCTTCCCTAACATTTTTTGCAACGCCCAGGAAAACCCTGTCCCGCCTGCATAAACCCATCTCAAATCTAGGCTTTGAACAAATCCATTCTCCTCGTCCTCACAGCCAATCTTCCTCCCTGTCCTCCTTCTAAAATCTCCCGGCCTTGCCTGCCTCCTGTCTATCTAAACTCAGCTCTAGTCAGCCCTAATTCCTTCTACTCCCCCTACCTTTCCCCCCCTTCAGTATCTTTAGTCATTCGACGTCATTTGGTGTTTGCAAGACTGCAAGGCTGTAGCAAAGTGCATGTTTCCTTATAGTTACATATTCACTCTTCTCCCCTTTCCAGAAAAAAATTAGAAGCCAATGGGCATTTGTATGTACACTCTTGGGGTCCTCTGATCGCCTGTGGCTCTTGCTGGAACTTCTCGGGGGATATTTGGCCAGTGCTACTTTTATTGCTCTTGGTCTCAAAACCCTTCAGGTTTCCCAGCCAGTCTAGAAATGAATCCAGGGTAGAATCTAGGTCTTTTGCTTTTACATCTGTGGCCTGGCCCAGCCCTTATATCTGCTCCCTGAAAGGGCTCCGTTAAATGTCTGTGCTGGTTGATAAGTTATTGTAGCTCACTGAATCTGAGACACCATCAATTGCAATTTTTTTTGTACACTAAGAAAGGAACAGATGTGTCTAGTTAAACTGTCACTTGATTGCAAGCTGCATACCCATGTCAGAAATGTGAAAATGTGGAAAGCCAGTGTACCTCACAGAATGAATGAAACATAGTGTCGTTGGTCTGGGAGGCTCTTAGTGTTGTTTTCCTTTGAGCCTGTTCTTCGGGGCTTAGGATCTTCCCATAGCACCGTACGGATGACCGTAAGGATGCTCAAGGGCTTGTGGGCTGGACTGGCAGGTTTCAAAACCAAGGGGTGGTGAGAAGGGGGGGCAGGCAATGGGTTCACATGCAGGAAGGGCGAAAGGAGACTATACACTGTGGCCGTGCTGGGCTGCAGGTGGAAAGTGTCCATCTCTGGACAGAGAAACAGGTCTTCCGGTGAAGGACACTTGTCGGAGCGGTTCACGGAGCAGCCACCTAACCTTTGCTTCGGTGCTAAATGGCAATGAGCCCATTGAGAAAGCTCGCCTTCCCCACCCCCACCCCACCCTTGCCCACCCCCTCCACTGCTGATCTGCTCCACACCTCACTTTGAGACCGCAGACTGCACCTGTTACCTTTTGCCTTTTCCTCAGGGTCCAGTTCTTCCAGAGCAAGAGCTGGATCTGTCTCACAAAGCCCATGCTTGGTGGCCACACGAGCAGGAGATCCCTCGGAGCCCTCTGCCTGTGGAGGGACAACGACGGACATAAATGGCGCTCAGGGCACCTCTGGCTCGGGCTGCTGTGTCCTTCCCTGGGTGATTAAAGGCTAGTTTCCCCCTTCAAAGCATAATCCCTTTTAATTCACGTAAGCCCTTTGTTGAGGAAAGCAGGCTGCCACTGTTAGCTCCTTCTCAGGAAGGGAAAGAGAAAGTGAAGATATGAGTGGCTGGGCACTTGGCAAACAGAGGTGGGGGCATTTCATGGGGAACCGAGGGAAGCATGAGCCCCCTTACACAGAGACAGGAGCTATGAGAAATTCGAGCCGTGCCGGGACTCTAGCTTCAATGGGTCCTCAGGCAAAGGCGCCCAGGTGAGGAGCAGAGAGTGGGCTGAAATCTCAATTGCTTCTGCCCACCGAACCTTGGGCCCTGCTAGAGGACTGCATCCCAGAAAAAGAGTGCCTTTTTCTTTTCACAAAGTGGCCTTCTGCTCGTCAAATGATGCGAGTGTGAGGTGACCTCCACCCAGAGCAGCGCCATAGGGGTGGGCAGAGCCCCAAGGCTGCGAACCCCACCGCTGGAGAAATCTGATCTGTAGTAAAAGGGAATGAAGGGAATGCACAGAGAGGCCGAGGCAGCGGCATGAGTCCCAGATGCGGCCTTGTCCCCATTTCCAGCTGTCGTTGGGACACAGCTGCTCCCCTGCTCTTCTTTCAGGCAATTTAGATGTAAGTTACCCCCAATCCTTCCAGTAAAATCCCCCTTTGCCCAAATTAGCTCATCCGGCTCCTATCAACTGCAACCAAAAGATTCCTGACTATTGTGAGTTATCTTACTCAAGGAGAGGATCTGATCTGGACCAACTGACTTCGGGCCCCCCAAAATTATCTGCAGCCTATTGGAATGTAGCTGAATACAATTCTTCGGTAGGGACATGACTGCAATATTAATACAAGTAGTAAACTCAAAAGCGTTGCAGCAAAGTTTAAAAGAGAAGAACTATACCGTCATGAGCATCTTTTAAGGAAGTCAAAGAACTCCAAAATATTCAATATTGTCAGTCCCTGTATCTATTAGAAAAAGGTTGACAATGTTTTAAAACATGTGATGCCCTGTGAAGGCAGAACAAGTGGGAAGATGCGTGGCTGGTTTAAAACACATCAGTCATTAGACATTATTAGCTGGGACTAAACCACTTTCTAATTGACCCAAACATTGAGAATTATATTGACTGATTTTCCAAACACTTTGGTGGCCAATGAGTCAAGTGGGATATTGATATTTGTTCCCAGTTTTGAACCACTTTTTGTCTAAAATTTATTTACCACTCCCTGTTAAAAGAATTTTCTCTAAAGAGCCTCAAAGTGAAACTGTAAACACATTTTTCCCTTTGTTTTTAAAAGTGGAAGCAACACCACAGTTTATCACCAGAGAGAAATGACTATTTCGAAACCAGTTGGCACCGAGTAGAGGAATTTCTCCAGAAAAATAATCTCAAGAAGTCCCATATTTAAAAATATCTTTGGAAGAGAAAAAATTAGAAATCATGAGAATTGAGGTAGCGCACGTTTCCCTACCTCCTCAGGATAGTATAAAATTAATATCTATTACTATGAAGTACTAATTGCTAGATTTAAATGTATATTTTTTCTGAGAATGATTATACCAAAACCAAAATAATTTCTGAGTTACTAAACAATAACAAAACGCAAATAAATTCTTTATAGACTTGATGTGAGTGTAACCCAGAACTTTGCTTTTACCTAAAATATTCTACAGTTTGATTTCATGTATTAATCAGTCTCGATTCTTATTTGACATGGGATCATTGGTGAGTCTTGGGGCCTGGAGCTATTGCATGTCACTGTGACATGGCCACTCAAGGCAGCAAGAAAGGCATGCCCATCTTCTTTGCCTTGCTAAGATCATTTACACAGTGTCATAGAAGAGGTCCAGGTCCCATCACTAATTATTGTGGAGTAGAAATTAAGACCAAACTAATAGAACTTAAGCATTTTTCAGTGGCATTACAGAATCGTTGGCTCCATAGACTGAGAAATAAATTATATTTTACTAATTTAATCTCTCCTCCGAGACTCTTGCACATAGCTGGCACTAATTTAATCTTTCCTGTAAGAATTTTGGACTTCAGGTTGTTATTATCATTCGACTGGTGTACAGACACTAAATTTTAGTGTACGAAAAGAGTACTATTTGAAAACATATTCACCTGGAACATTCCCACAGGCTTTCTTTCTCACTTAGTGAGAGGAGAGGGACACTGCTCTCATGTCTAAGCAATCTTTGCTTCCAAAATATTCCAGAGCCACTCTGAGAGACCACATAGAACAGTCTAGAATGGAAATCTCAGGAGCACGCCACTTAAGAAGCAGGCACATGAGTGTTTTATCGTGGCACACCTTCTAGTAGCAAAATGTGGAAACTCCCCCAATGCCCATCACAGCAGAACAAATACATGAATTGTGAGGTATTGTCCCCGTCAAAGCTCCTATAGCCTACAGTAGTAAGCGTGAACAAACTACACCTACAAAAATATGGATAATTCTCCCATCCACAATGCTGAGAAAAAAAAAAAAAGCCCGACACAAAGCATTTGTAGTCCACATTTACATAAAGTTCAAGCACAGGCAAAACACATCTCTGACGTTCAAAATCAAGATGGTAGTTACACTTTGGGAGGGCAGGTGGCTGTAAGTGGGTGCAAGGGGTATTTCTGGGGGTGCTAGAAACCGTTTTTCTTTTGATCTGAGCGTCAGTTACTTGGGTGTGTTCAGCTGGTAAAAATCAGTCTGTAAACTTAGGATTTGTACACTTCTCTGTATGTATGTCATACTTTAATAATCATCAGTTTTTTAAAGAGCAGGAAAAGGACCAGAACTCAGTGAAGGAGCCTGGGCTAGATGAGCTAGAGATGATGGGGAAAGGTCTGGAAAGAGGGGTGCCCTGGAAGCCATGGGAAGGAGGAATTATTCCTCAGTTGCAAATGAGGAGAGCTCGAGGAGAGCAGGTAGCATAAAGACCGCTGGATTTGAGGACTGGCCCCTGTGAGAATGGCTTTAAGTAGAGAGCTGAAGAGAGAGATGGGAGCGGGCAGCTGCCGTCACGTCGCTTGACTGTGTGGGCAGATGCTGAAGACAGTAGCCAGAGGGGACATCAGGTCAACCAGGTCTTCATTTCCCTGAAGACAGGAGAGATTTGGCCATGTTAGTGTGCGGGAAAGAGCCAGTTGAAAGAAAGATGCTGAAGTGAGTGAGGGATGATTGATGGGGTCCCCAGGAAGGAGAGGGGGTGGAATTAGCCTTGGGCAGGGGAAGGGGCACTCTACATTCCACGGACACCACAGGGAAGGACGCCAGGGAGGTGCAGGTGCAGATTCACTCAGAGAGCTGAGGCTGGGAGACGAGGGAGCTCACCCAGCGGCTCTCGTCTTCACTGTGGCAGAGGAAGAATAAAGAGATTAAGTGAGATAATGTGAAAATGCTTTTGTGAATTAGAAATCATAACACACAAGCCAACTTATAGGGAGGGTATATAATGGGAGAGTAATTTATAGACAATGTGTAGAGATCTCGGGAGCCAAATTAGTTGTGGATAACGCCCCTCCCACCACAGACAACCCACCCCCCCACTATTATATTTATCTAGCTGGCAAATCACAGGTAGAATCTTGTTATTCGGTTCAGCTGAACAGTTTAAACCAATAATCAGCATCAACAGGAATGTTTTCTGGAGATTCTTTTCCCAATTACAGTTAATTCTGCTCCAGGAGAACTGGTCCCTTTCAAATGTCTGCTGTTTTCAAAGGAAGACAAGGTCCTAGTTTCTAGATCTCACCTTCCACCTCACCTATGCTGCACCCCACAAGGCGCCCTGTTGCTTTCACTGTATTTCTCTCTTTCCTGGATACCTAGCCCAGCTCACATCCCTGGAATCGGTTCCACTTTTTTCTCATTCTTTAAACTGCATGAGGTGTCTACGGGCACCCAGGCACCCCCACCTCCAAAGGCAGATGACTTTCGGGAAATTGCTCATATGGAAATTAAAGGTCTAGCAATGCCTCTGTGTAAACTATCTTGCCTGGTACCTCTGGAAAGGCTTTGTGGACTTTGGGGGTTGGGGAGAGCAGTGCACATACCCTAGTGTAAAGAACATTGCTCTAGCAGAAAACACAGTCAAGCCGTTACCGAAAGCAGAGGCAAATTGCTATTCCAAGCACATTTTATACACTCGCTTCAAAAGCTGCTTAGAGTTTTGCTGACTAGATATTCAGAAAACCCACCAGAGCCCAGAGATTTTATATTTTCTGGGTATTAAGTGCAAAATATTTAGCAGATAAGAGAGCTTTGGAGGATGCTGGTGAGTGTTTCATAGCAGACCATTAGTCTGGGCTGTTATCACGTGAGCTATCGCGGGGTTTTGAGCCGAGGGCAGAGCTCGGCGCATGACAACACCTGAGTAACCTGCCTCCCGGGGCCAGGCCTGCCGCTCTGCAATCTCAGGGCATCGTGGACTCAACTGCAGGAGTCAGGCATTCCAAAGCGCTCTGGCTCGAGGCAAGCAGCACAACCAAAGACAAACTTAGAGAACAGAGGAAAAGAGCCATTTGGGGGCCAAAAATAATTTTTGAAACCAGGGACCTGGACTAATTCAGAACCAATTCCCGCCCTCGGGAATTTGCCATCAGGAGGTGGGCAATGGCAGTCTCTGCAGACCTGGGCCACACACGTCTGCCTAACTTTCCGCAAGTGCGGAGCCCGCCCGCGCCCCCGGGCAACCCCACAGCAGGGGAATGGTCTGGGGGCGCTCCCGTCCATTCACCGGCTAAGTGGCAAAACCAAGCAACAAGCAAGGGCGACATACTCTTGCAGTTACTGTTTGACCTTGAGCATGGCGGCAACAGAAGGAAAATGGAAATTACTCAGGCAGTAGCCTGCGAGGTGGTGGAAGCAGCGTGGGAAAATACTTCACATGGCTCTTGCCTGCTCAGCCCAAAAAGAAATCTTGCGGTTTGTTGTCGGATTCCTTCAGCTAAATTTGTCAGAGGGGAAAAAAAACCTCTCTTGGGTGAGGAAATCTCTCCCTTCAGACAGTGCCCTATCGCTCCTCTCCTCAATGACTCACAGCACCGCTGGCCCTCTGCTTCCTTCTCTCTTTACACCTTTGGGAGGGTGGTGAGGAGGAACGGGGAAGAGGTGCGTCAGCCTTTGTTCCCGGCCTAGACTCCTCTCCCGCTCAGCCCCGGTGGAAGCTGCTCCTGCTCCGGGGTTTTAGTGAACACAGAGCCACAGCCGCGCTGGGGACCAAGCAGCCCCCCCCTTAGCGACCATCCCGGACACCCCGTGAATGGTGTGCACGCACCCGGCTTCTGTCCCCAAGGCTTCATCAAATTCTGATTCTCTTTACTCCTTAATGAAATGAAATTCTTTAAAAAGCGCTATGCCTTGCTATCACTCAGTAAAGAGCTGAGTGTGAGTACTGTGGTATGGTGCAATGGGCGTGGTCTTTGCAACCGGACAGAACTAGGCTCAGATCTCTGATCTGCCCCTTAGCTGTGGGCTGCCGGCGAATCCCTACACTTCCCTCCGTCTTAAAAATCCGGATGTTGCTATTAAGATGATGAGAGAAAATGTCTGCATTAAACCAGGAGCTCCTCGACAAAATGCATGAAGCTTTCTATTTCTTAATGATGATTCTTTGTTTTTCCCTCAGCCACTGTTTAAATAATTAGAGTATATCTGGAGAAAGATGGCATGGTCCACAGAAGTTACTTAATACAAAAAACCACACTGCCTTTTTAAGAGGCCATATGGGGTCAATATTGTTCTCTCAACAAGGCCTAGAGAAGCCGTCTTAAGTGAAATCCTGTCATCAAAGACAAAGCAAAACTTGTAGTAAAATAGTTACCACTGGCGTCCAACCTTCAGCAGCTAAATTGCAGCTAGAGAATGGCAAACACTCAGGGCCTAAGCTGAGGAGATAATCCCAGCAGGGCTGTTATAAACTTTTTCCAGAGCACTTGGGCTTTCTCTCTGAAACGCGTTGAATCAGGACTTTGAGGATATCAAAAGTACATTTTTAAACTTGACTCATGCTCTTTGTGGAGGGTACATCTGGGTTTGGATCCCCTCAGTAATGCAGGATAAAAAGCCTGTTTCTTAGAGAAGGAATAAGCAGTCTTTGGCCTCGAATTTCCTTCTTTATGGTGTGCGTGGGGCCAGAGCAGGGGAGGTGGGCGCGGGGTGAGCTCTGGGAAGTATGTCCAGGGGCCTCCTTACTGTTACAATAATGGCTGGTGAACATACGAAGCGATCAATAGAGATTAAGCAGAGAGAACCCGGAAAAACTCCTCCAAGAGAAGTCTGTTTCCAAACGCACAAGCCTTATCAGTGCTTCCTAAAGGTACCTGCCTTCTACGTTGAGCTTTTTTTCCATGTTTTACTCTCATCATCACGCACCCATTTAAAAGACAGGAACTTAAGTCAAGGCCAGCTTGTCACAGAGATAGGACTTCTCTTCCAATTCAGTGGAAAACAGTGTGGCTTCTATTCTCTTCAAGATTTGGGTGGTTAAGCACACGTACCTCTGAGTCAGACACACTTGGTTCTGAAACTCCGTTCTACTGTCTAATAGTGTGTGACCCTGGGAAAGTCTGTAAAAGTTTAATTTTGATGAGTTTCATCATCCATAAAGTGGGAATAATAATACTTGATGCACAGGGCTGTCAGTGAGAGCAGCTGTTGAGAACTCCTACCTCACAGGGCCGTGATTAAGTGAGATAATCTGAAAAAAGAGCTTCTCACTGTGCTGGGTCTAAAGGGAGTATTAAGTATTATTACTTTCGTCAGAAAGGTCTACTGTTGATGCATTGGCTACCCAACGTTTTGAAATCAATGATGGACATGATTGAGGTTTTATAATGGAGGCCCATCTTCATACATAGGAAAACATAGCTGTGATAATGGGGATGCCCATTCAAATGTTTACCATTTCCCCTCAAACCATCATAGCGCGCTCTCTTCTCTCTTGCCTCATTTCTGTGACCCAGTGACCACGGTCATTCCTCCAAACACCTTCATGGCTGCAAAGATACTTTACATTTTTATAGGGCTTAAAAATGGGCACTGACTCAGGTATATACTAACTCACTTACCCTTCACAGCTGCCCTGCGATGCCGATACCATTCTCATTTCACGGATGAGAAAGGTTGCATGACCTGCCAAGGTCACATAGCATGTAAATAGAAAAGTTGGGACAGAAAATGCATGCCTTCTCATTCTTTCCAACCACATGAGTCTCCAACAAAGCAGGAAATAAATACATGGTTGAATCTTCCTTTGACTTGCATCTCCTCTTCCTGGTACAGAATATCATAAGCTTCTGCAAAAAGTTACCCAGTGCACTCGGGAGCGGATAGCATCCCCTCTTCGACGGACACCGATGCAGGAAGTTGTCCTTAACTCAGACCTGGACTGCCATTGGCTGGTCATAGTTTTATCCCTTTTATTCGAACAGGGAATTCAGGCCGCTGGAAGTGAGCATTTTCTAAAAAGGAAAACTGAGTCATTTGTTTTTTGCTGATTTCTATTCTAACCTCCTTCTGCGTTGATAGATGGCAAATAGCTCCCAGACCTTTCGGTGACTCATCCACACATTGGCAGCTTGTCTGAGGTTCCAATTCAGTTTCAGGATACTAATTTCCTATTTCCTCCTCATTTCAGAAAGCATCACGATAGACTTTAACTACCACCGTGAGCATGCAAAAGGAGGAAAAGATGGCTTGGTTTTCCAAGCTACTGTGCCCCTTCAATCGTGAAGATGAGAACTCAGACTGAGATCCTGCGTGTAAATGTTATCACCGCCATCTTTTTCAAAGATGCCAAGTAACACCCTTGGAAAGGCTCTGGGTCTCAGACTTCACTACACCTCTGAGAAAAAGTAAGGGAAACAAAGGCAGGAGAGTGAGGAGGTAAATGGGGAGAAAGGAGCAGACAGGGAGGTGGGGGAAGGGTGTTACCTTAGGTCCATGTCCCAGTACCTCAGCCCAGAGTAGGGAAGAGCTCAGTGATATGGAAGCCAATGGAAAGGTCCTTCTCCTCTCTCCTCTCCTCCCACAGAGACCCCACAGCCAGAACCACCATTTGAGTTGAGCATTTTTGCAACACCGTTTACCAACTTGCTGCCCACTACAGAGAACTGTTATGTTGTCAGATGAACTTAGCTGTATTCTCTCTTGATTAGATGATGAGCTCCATTTGAAGTTGTTTTAGTGGAGTCTATATTTTATTTTCATTCAGATTAAAGGGTAGAACTTGTAAAAACCCTCCCAATAGCTTTGATAAGACAGTTTAATTCACTGGGTTTGAAAACATTGGCTCCAAGACTGAATTTCAACCAAGAATAAATGTCTCCGAGGGGCAGATGAGGTTCTTTGGTGTATAAATACATTTGTTAGAAAAGAGGTTAGAAAAACAGTCGAATACACGCCTAGCTTGGGAACACTCCCATGCGAGCCTAGGTTGTTAAGCCCTTCCGTCGTAAGTTTCCTTCAGATACCGGAAGCAAAAAACAAAACAAAACGAAACAAAGCACAACCCAGCACGATCTTCCTGTAGGTGTCACATCCCCTGCCTCAGAATCACAGTGGAGTGGCCGTGGAGCATGAAGATTCCCAGGCTTTGGGGCTGAGCCATTTCATGAAATCTCTAGGGGTGAGGTCTAGGAATTGTTGGTTTAACCAGCTTTCCAGATGATTCTAATGCACCTAGCATTTGTGAAGCACCACAGAGATCAGAAAGACAGGCCATTCTTCCACTGGGGGACAAGGGCTGCCTTCGGGCCCCATCACCTAAGTCCAGTTAATTCTCATGGCTTTAGGATTGCTACGAACAGACGACTGTTGTAGGAGCCACCAAGGGTGGAACTGATTTATACCAAGAAAATGTAACACTGACTTCCATTATATCACTGGTAAATCTTTGGGAATTTTTTTTTAAAGATTTATTTATTTATTTGCAGGGGAGGGGCAGAGGGGGAGAGAATCTGAAGCAGACTCCGCAATGAGCTCGAGCCCTACAGACAGCTCGATCTCATGACCCTGAGATTACAACCTGAGCCAAAATCAAGAGTCAGACACTTAATCAACTGCACCACCCAGGTGCCCCAATCTCTGGGAACTTTAACTTACTGGGTCATATACCTCAACTCTGGGATCTTATATGTGAACCTCTTATTGGAATAGATGGTTATTTATCCATTTTTAAGTCAAGGAAAAGGACTCCATAAATATAAAGAATGTTTTATGACAACAAAAGCCTATTCTTTCTGCAATCTTAGATTGTTAGCAACCACAATCTTTTAATTAAAAAAAATTTTTTTTAAGATTTTATTTTTTTAAAGTAATCTCTATACCCAACGCAAGGCTTGAACTCACAACCCTTACATCAAGAGTTGCATGCTCCACCAACTGAGCCAGCCAGGCACCCCACAAAAATTTTTTTAATTACAAAAGAGGTTCTGCCTATTCGGGTTAAATCAATAATCTGGTGGGCTCAGGTGACACAAGTGAAGCAAGTGCAGTTGTGACTTTGTCAACATTCTAGACCCTTCAGAATCTCTGGACTTAAGCAAACACTGCCAGTGCCCCTTGAGTGAGGCCCCATCTCAAACCAGCTCACCAAATTACGGAACCAGTTTTTGAGGGTTGTCTATGTGCCAGGCCTGTACGCTGGGTAGTATGGATAAAATTAGACATAATAGTAAAAAGAGGGCCTCTTAACTCTTAGCTGCACATCAGAATTACCGGTAAAGCTTTTCCAAAATATTGCAGAATGGGCCCACCCCACATCTATTGAATCAGAATCTTTGGGGGCAACATCCACGTTTGAATGCACAAACCGCCCCAAGTGGGTTTAATGCAAGGCTCGAGGCCTTGGTGCTAAATCAAGGCCAAGGCTCAAGACCATGGTGCTAAAAATCCCACCTTCTGAGAATTTTTAGTCTACACTGGATGATGCTGATATAAATACATCTGGTAGGGGACATGTATTAAGAACACATTATAGGGGCACCTGGGTGGCTCAGTGGGTTAAAGCCTCTGCCTTCGGCTCAGGTCATGATCTCAGGGTCCTGGGATCGGGCCCCGCATCGGGCTCTCTGCTCAGCGGGGAGCCTCCTTCCCCCTCTCTCTCTGCCTGCCTCTCTGCCTACTTGTGATCTCTCTGTATCAAATAAATAAATAAAAATCTTTAAAAAAAAAAAAAGAACACATTATAGACAAAACACTGTAGTGACAGATAACATCTAATTCAACATAGAAAGCAATGCATAGATGGAAGGATAAATGCAGAATTGGCAGCAGTTAGGGAAAGCACATATAGATTTCTGGGCAGATTCTGTCACATCTGGTTGATGGGAGGAGCAATAGGTTCTGCTGTTGGTTTTTTTTGAATTTCAAATTAAAAGCTTATAGTCAAAAACCGGTTCTAGTTTAAAAGGCAATGCTTTAAATTTTTCATAATTCTGATGTATTGGAGGTTATATAAAAATCACACAAAGGAAGTAGCCAGAGCATATACAATTTGTATTAAAATTATATGGCCCTTTAATTTTTATTGTAGGGTAGAGCTATAAATAACTGAGTTCTGCATAAGACTGAATATATTGTCCAGGAGAAATGAAAGACCAAAACAAATATGCTCTGAACATGTATGAACACATATTACACCCATGTTTAAACAAAATCCAGGCAGTCGCATAGCAAGTGAAAAGAAATCGAAGCCTTGCAGTCTGGCTAACGAGAGGTTCTCTGAAGGGCATTCTGTGGCACGCATTTCTCTTGGCAGTTGCTCCAATGGACTCAGTTCAATTCTAAGCAGATTTCTTTAATCCTTAGCTCGAACTGGGTCAGCGTCATCTGATTTTAAGTATTATTACAGGAGACATATGCACAATGATTACTGAAATAGCTACAACCACCTTGCCCGGGGAGTTACTTTTTCTTCGAAAATGCTCAAAAGACCCAATTCACATATGTGGATAATTCTCCAGGGGTACTACCACTATGATAGGGGCAGGACCAAAGTGGGGTGGCCCTCAGATGATTAACATGCTGAAACTTCAATTGAGGTTTCTTTTTTGTTTTTGTTTTTTTTAATAGGCTGCTTAGGAAAAATGCTTAATTAGCTTACCTTATTCTCTGTATTGGTTCTGGAAGATTCTGTTGAGTACTTTGAGGACACGACTTGAAGAGTTGGGAAGATAAACATTTTGTTTCTGAATCAGAAAACCTAAACAAAACAGTCAATTGTAGAGACAATTGTCAACAGGTGGGTCAGTGACACCATTTCAAGATAGCTGTTAGGTGCTACTCATTAACTTCGGATCCTTTCCCTATACCGGATCATCTTACCGGATTCTCTTACTCTTTGTACTTTGTCGGTGGTTCTCTTGGAAGTTTCAGGTTTACAATCAGATTTCATCCACAAATAGTGATCATTTTATCTCGTCCTTGTCGAATTTTTTACCTCTACCTTCTTTCTCTTGCTTAATTCTATTAGCCGATATTTCTAGTACAATGTTCAATGGGAAATAGTAGTAGTGACAGGCATTCTTATTATGTTTCTCTATATCGGGACACCTTTGGTGTTGTTCATCCATTAAGTATGATGCAGACATTTAGGTTGCCACCCTACTCCATCCCCAAATACAATTACATGAATAGAGGGATCATCCATACATTCCTGAAATATATTCCAGAGTTTACAAACGTAAGAGGCATTCTACTGGCTGGGCCTAAGGAAGCCATAGGACCATTTTTCAAGTAAATATCTACAGAAGAGAGGGTCTTATTCTCTTTGTTTTTGAGGTCTCCAGATCGAAAATTCATCACAGGAAACACGCTATATCCATCTTGGTATTCCTAAATATGCATTATCCAAACGTGCACCATAAGGAATATCTGTAAATGGCCTCCCATCTTTGTAATAAAGTCTTCAGGTTCTGAAGCCAGATTACTCAGAATTCCCCAACCCCGCAGATACCTGTTTCATGCACCCGCACAGTTCAGTAGCCATGAGGCCTGCTGTAGTCAGTGGGCTTCTAAGCTTCACACCATTGCTCTTTTTCATCGGGCAGATGGCCCTGCCCATTTGTAACAAGTCGCCTTCCAGCTAGTGATTTTCACAGTAGAAAAAGCAGCATCTCTTCTCCTTCAATGGCCTTCAGAAGCTGGCGAGTATAGACAGGTTGAGGATTATAAGTAGGATGAGACGCCAGGGACCCTGAAGGCAGGATTTCCCTGCTTGTCTCAGATTATATAGGTTAGGGTACAGGGAGTAGATGGGGAGACGAGACAAAAAGGAAGGAATGAGAGCAAGGAATGATTCTCCCATTGATATTTACCAGTGAGAGGAGAAAAAGATGTCCATTTCTAGGTAATTCCATTATATTCTCTGGCTTGGTTGCATTGACATGTTAGAAGACGCATGAAGGTATATTAAAATGCAGAAATACTCACACCTATTATTTAATGGAAAGATTAAGAACCCCAACTTTATAATCTGACAATTCTGTGTATGAGTCCTAGCTGTGTCGATTAACGGGTTATGTGATCTTGGGCAAGTGTTTTAACTAAGCCTTAGTTTCCTGTTTTGTAAAATGGGGATAACACACCAACCTGTTTCTTATGCACGTGTGGATAAAATGAGAGAATGTATATAGAGTACTTACCAGTGCCTGGTATGGAATGGAGGTTCAGTAAATGTTAGCTACCATGATTTTTCTATTTAGGTTTCCTTAAGTAATATGACTTATATTTCACACTATGAGGACTAAAAACTCCAGAGCAAAGAGGGTGGGCTATTTTTTTCCCTCCAGTTCTTGATGCCATTTATAACTATAATATAACTTCCCATGAGATGTATTTCATCTCACAGCCAAAGGAAGTGTGATTTGAAATGTTGAAAACCAATGTGTGGCTCACAGACTTGAAAAAAACCTAGGAGACCATGATTTCAGTGGAGCCACGAGTCCTTGAAATAGGTTGCAAAAGTGCAATATGCATATATATATACAATATATATATGCAAAATATATATATGCAAAATATATATATGCAATATGTGTGTGTGTATATATACACACACACACATACATACATACATAGGTATGACTATACCAAGGTCATAAAAAACATTTACTACAGTAAATATGGTATGAATGGACTACTGTGGACATTTAGGCTATTTTAGCTATCATTTGGACACCTTAGTCAAAAGCCAGAAGACAGAATTCCTGTAGGTAAAAACAGCACTTACTAGAATAGCAACTGAAATATTCAATTCACAGTCAAACCCATTCATCATATTCAGGGGTCAGCAAACTGTTTTCTGTAAAGGGACAGATAGGAAATATTTTAGGCCTTGCAGGCCATGGGGCTCTGTCCTAACAAACTCAACTCTCACATTGCAGCCACAGACACTACGTAAATGAATGGCATGACTGTGTTCTAATAAAATTTTATTTACAAAAACAGGTGGCAGACCAGATGTGGTCTGTGGGCCACACTTGCTGCTCTGCTTTAAACCATATATCATACTCTAAATAAGATACCTTACTCAACTATTCAGAAACAAGCTTAAATTAATCTGATCTCTGTACTAGTTAACAATTTGTGCGCTGTTCACATATGAAGACATAAAATTGTATATTACATATACTATATATAATTGACATAAATATATAAGAAAGTTCTAAATGTTTTGTATAATTGTGAAAAAGCTTAAGGCTGTATTATATTTGCTTTTGTGCCCATATTTCAGTTGTTGACAGCTTTGTGTTCCTTGACAATAAAAAAAAAAAATACAGTTAATCAGGTCTTTGAATTGTGAGGTTCAAAGAAGTCACACTCTTCAGAATAAGGCTTTAAAACGCTAGGAGTTCATCCTCTCCCAATATTTCTGCTTTGCTGTACATGCAGTTTGATTTTTTAATCTGTAATCTAGTTCTGAACTTTTTCACCATTATATAAAATACTTCAGTTGTGACCACTGAATTTGATTGGAAATTTAAAATTTACATGTGTCAAAGACCAAGTGCGGAAAGACAAACTATGAACATATTTTAAAATTCAACTAAAGAGATTTAACTAAACCACATGATTCAGAAACGGGCTTAGATACATCTTTATGTAATCCAGATGACTGACACTGATAACTATTATAATTCTGGTATAAAGATATATAAGGGGGCGCCTGAGTGGCTCAGTGGGTTAAGCCTCTGCCTTCAGCTCAGGTCATGATCTCAGGGTCCTGGGATCGAGCCCCACATCGGGCTCTCTTCTCAGCGGGGAGCCTGCTTCCGCCTCTCTCTCTGCCTGCCTCTCTGCCTACTTGTGATCTCTCTCTCTGTCAAATAAATAAATAAAATCTTTAAAAAAAAAGATATATAAGTATATTTGCTAGCTATTATAGAAAATATTTGAAAATGAAGTTGTCAATTATCATTTAGAGGATAGAAGCTTACGTTTAACAGGGGACAGCTATTTAAAAAAATCCTGTCTTCTCTTTTTACAAGTACATAATTTATATGGGAGATTTTTTTTTTAACCACTGTAGTCAGAAACATTATTTCTATAAATATGCACTTAGTTCCACTCTAGAAGGTAAAACTGTAATGATTGTACTGATCGATTTGATAGCTGTACTTTATTGAAAATAGATTAAAAGAGAACATTTTATGGGAGCAAAATAATTCATGGAATTAAAAAGTTTTTAAATTGGCATGTTGTATTTAAGTTTCAAATCATAAAATATAATGATGTCACTCAAGAAGCAGATAGAATGTCATTGTATGTTTTGATGGCAATGTTCTCAGTGCTCTGAAAGGAATTCAAGAATTTGAAGTTGAGCAAGATCTAGATATTTACTGATTTTTTTTTTTAAAGAACATCTTGGTCGAAGGCCAAAAACCTGTTGTTTTCTGAAAAAAGGAATGAATGTCAATTAATTTTTTACAAACCCAACTTGAAGGGCATTTAATTAATAGCCATGTTTGACTGAGTTCAAAGACATATAACTTCATAAATCCATGGAGAGCTCACTAATGTTTGTTGAGAGGTAGAGGCAAAGTAAGTGGAACAGTTACCTAATAAATTCTGAATTTATTTTAGCTATGTATTCTTTTTTTTTTTTAAGATTTTATTTTATTTATTTGACAGAGAGAGAGATCACAAGTAGGAAGAGGCAGGCAGAGAGAGAGGGGGAAGCAGGCTTCCCGCTGAGCAGAGAGCCCAATGAGGGGCTCGACCCCAGGACCCTGAGATCATGACCTGGGCCGAAGGCAGACGCTTAACCATCTGAGCCACCCGGGTGCCCCTTAGCTATGTATACTGATCAACATTTCTTGTAGTGTACACTCTATTATGGGATAGCAGAACTACCATAGTCTTAGAAGTCAGATTGGCCTGGGTTTACATCATGATAAAATTTAATTACTTAACCTCCCTTGGATGATTTCATCATGGGCAACATGGTGATATTCCAGATTCATAGAAGAATACTTGTAAAACTGGTCTTAATTTACATCTCTGGTGTCTGCATTTACATTTCTCTCATCAAAAGGCCTTGCAAGAACTAGTCTATCTACAGGCAGAATTACAGTCTAATTAGATTTTAGAAGAAGTTAATCAGGGGTTTTTCAGACATTTTTCATCTTGAGGGAGGGATGAAATTTTGAGTTCTCGGTCTGCAAACAGGTATATAATGTCATAAAGAAAAGAAGGGAAGAGAAAAGAAAAAACAAAAGAAAAGAAAAGAAAAGGAAAGAAAAGGAAAGGGTTGTCACTTCAAATATCAAAATCAAATTTGGGTAGCCCTTGACAAAAAAACCCGAGTTGACAGATGGACTCACTCTCAGAACAATGAAGAAATTACATAATTTTTTTTAAACAAGTTATTCTCAGTCTAAAAGATGCATAGGAATTAGTGAATACTCCTCTATGCTTTAGAAAAAACTGTTACCTACTCAATAGAAATACCTATCCCTAAAATTATATTAAGTTTAAAGTTACACTTTGAACGAAATGCTAAAGTTATAACATGAATACGCATCTAAATTAATGTAATAAACAACTGCAAAACACACTAGTTTTTGTTTTGGTTCTTTTTAAAAACACATTTAGTTAAAAAAAAAAAAACTTGTTTCTGTGAAATTACTTTTATGAAAATTTCAGCAAGTATTTCCAAAAGACAAATTCAGAGGAGTGAAACTGTTGGATCAAAGAGTTGTCATGATTTCAATAGGCAGATACTGATAAATGAACCTCAGAAAAGCTACACCAATTTACACACCAACCAAATGCAGGTGTGCCCTGAATCCAAAGGCTTTTGCCAACTCATTCAATCTGCTGTTTCCAGTTATATCCAACACACAGTGAGAATATATCCCATTAAATGCCTCAGATGCCTTCTTATCTGATCAACTCATCAATGCGCTATAACATTCATTCATCCTGTCCAATTCAGGTTGAAGAGTTCAGTTTTAAGTAAAAAACACCATTCTCCCCATTGGTTGTTTCCTCCCAGTCTTACTTTCTTACTTTCTATTCTTTCTTTCAAGTCTGGACCC
>CM052900.1:95311435-95379609 GCA_028534135.1 Potos flavus | reverse complement strand
CCTCCCCAGGTCTTCACCATTTATCATGTAACTAGTTTTCAAATTTTTGTCTTTATCACATGAAGTCTTATGGGATTCCAAATAACTTAGGGCTTGCTCTAGAATGGGTCTTAATTTCTGGGGATAGCTACAACCATCTTGTTTTCACAAAGTTAATTACAAATACTCAGCTAAGTATTATTTAGGCTCACATCTTCATGGTGTCACTTGCACAGAACTAGTTTTAAAGGACGACACAAAGTAAGCCTATAAACCCCAATGCTGCATGGAAGTTATTTCCCACTTTAAATTTCAAGAGACTTATTTATATGAATAAAATTTCTGTAATATATAGAACACTATTAAAAAATGCCTTGGACTTTTGAGTTAAATCTTTTTTTTGTTTGTTTTTTTGTTTTGTTTTGTTTTTAAAGATTTTATTTATTTGACAGAGAGAGATCGCAAGTAGGCAGAGAGGCAGGCAGAGAGAGAGGGGGAAGCAGGCTGCCTGCTGAGCAGAGAGCCTGATGCGGGGCTTGATCCCAGGACCCTTAGATCATAACCTGAGCCAAAGGCAGAGGCTTTAACCCACTGAGCCACCCAGGTGCCCCTTGAGTTAAATCTTATAACATATATCCCACAGTGCCAAGGATCCTAGGAGAAGGGCCAGGAAGAATAGGACTGGAGCAGTCTTTGGTAGAAGAGTGGAGGAGAAAGAATGTCTAAGTAAGAATCTCATGGGTTCAAATGCTACCTTCTTTCCCTGCTAGCTGTATTACCTATGGCAAGTTATCCTCTTTGAAGCCACGAAGGGAGAATTCAACACATCTATCCTGCCTCTCTAAGGAGCACTGGACTCTATCAAAGTGCCTTTTAAGGTATATTTAAAAAACTAAGTAAGTAATCACAGGCACAAAATTGGTGTTAACTGTATTGTTCACCACAGGAATTAACTACAAAACAATCTAAAACGTACAGTTATGTTCACAGAATGGAATACTATATAGAATATAAGTATAAAAGACATATAAAGACAGCTATTCGCATCAATATGAATCTAAAAAAACATGAAAGAAGTCACACAAAAAATGGTATAATTCCATCTGTATAACATTCCAAAGAGGGCAAACATTTGTAATGTTTGTACAGGTAGTAAAACATTTAAAATGTTTTTATGACTCAATGACTGAAAAAAATCCAGGATGATGGTCTGTTCTGGGGGGCAGCGGGGCAAGGTTTTCAAGGAGGTGTCCGCAGGGCCCTGCTAATATACTCATAATGTTTTATTTCTTATAGGCTGGGTGGTGAATATATGAGGGCTTGTCTTATTATTTTTCTTTAAACTGCACGTGTATATGTACATACTCCTTTCTAGGAGACAGTTCATTAAAAAATCAGGTAGTTAAAATACATCCTCCAAAAGGAATATTTCATTGAATTTTCTCTACTAGACTTAAATGCTTATGTACCTGGACTTATAGATTCAGAATCCAGAGATCTAGATTCACTGCTTCCTCCAGTGCTCTCAGAGTCACTAAACATCCCAAATGTCCATGACCTTATAGGACCTTTAAGAAAAGAATATTTAAAGTCAAACTTGGCTACAGATTTCATGAGGCGAAATACTGACATTACATAAAATGAGACAAGTCAAATTTCTTTACAGTGATCAGTCAACTTTAAGATAGGCACAGTGCTTACAACTGTGAACGAGGCCTCATGAAGTTTTAATTCAAGGCCTGATTTTTAAATTCCAGAGTTGCAACTCATTTAATAATCACATTTAAACAACTTGATCTTTCATAAATCAGTGCTCTCTTTAATGTGAAACTCTACCTGTTACATCAGCACTATTGGAGCATCTGTCCTCTTCAATCTTACTAGAACTGTCAGGAAGGCGCGCTACGTCCTCTAACGAGTCGGTAGGTCTGTATCCAGAAGTGTGGGGACTATTTGTTAATGGTTTATTTACATTCCTAAGAAAAGCCCAAATAAAACTCATCATTTAGAAGAATGACTAATACCTAGCCTATTTTATTCTATTTTCAGTAAAATCTGTTACTTTAATGAACAGAGTAATTAAATATTAAAAGTAAACCTTATATGGTTCAACTTCTTAGAGGAGATGTGAACAAAATTTATTAGTCATTTGAACTTATCACAGCTGAAACATGGAAAAGAGTAGCAAAAGTATGGTCAATAATTCATGTCATGGTTAAACTTTTCTAGTAAAACGTCTAGGGAAATGTAGGTTGTTAAATCTGTGGACATTCAAAATAGATATGATTTGCCATTCTCAAAGGATTTCTAAATCTCAAAGAACTGAGCTCTGTGTCAAAGCAAAAAGCTTTACTATTAAGTGAGGTACATCCGAATATAAAAAGGATTCAGAAAGTTTTAAAGACAATTCTGCCAATGTGAGAAAAGACACCACCTACTACCAGATAGGAACTTAGCAATAAAGGTTTTATCTTTTGAGATAATTTCATCCACACATTAATTCTTACCCATCAACTTTTTCTTCTTCGGTTGAATTTGTGGCCTTGACAAATTCACTGTACTCTTGGCCTGGGTCATAGAGTTTGGCACTATCGCAGAGAGACTGTAAGTTGTTTGCAAGGGAGGCTGCCTGAAGGTGTTGCATCTGGAAGAGGTTAACCGTCACCTATGGTCACAGACAGAGACAAAAGGCAAAATAACTTCTGCTATAGAGAACGCTATGTAAATATACATTGGTTTCAAAAGGAAAAAAGGCCATACAGTGAAGCACAGAACACTGAGTATCACCATGAGCATACTAGGTTGCCTGACTTTGTGCAAGGTCTACATCGGGTCTAGATCTAGGAAAAAAAAACACAAAACAGTTGAAATCCACTATCTAGGAGTAATCGTTGCCAGCAAAACTGACCGTAAACTGAAAAGTTCAAAAATACATCCCCTTGTCCCTACTGGTTCATAATTTTGGGAGACAGATGTGTTTTTGAGGATCCCCAGCTCCATATGCTGATGGTCTGACCGCAACTATCTAAACTCTTAAGCGAGAAACATAAAGGAAATAGTTTTAATCAGAGCACAATTATTTTGACGTTTACTTTTTCAATCCTATTAAAAAAAATGCTTTACATTTATAATGTATCCTATAGTACTCAGCTTTAATACTTAGGCATTACCTTGAATCTGTCCAAAATATATTATCCCACTGAGTTTCTACAAATGCCTACATATACTATTATTCCTACTACTTGTAGTAATAGTAGCAATAGCAGCTAACAAGTGCCTGCAACGATGCCAAATCCATTCTGAGAGTTGCACATGAATGAACTAATTTAGTGTTCCCAAAAACCTAGGCTTTGAGTATACTATGGCAAATAAACAGGCAAGATCCCAGTCCTCACAGAATTTATATTCTCCTGAAGGTGGTGTAAGAGAGAAGGTGAATAAATTTTGCAGATAAGATAACTTCTGGTATTGAAAACTTCTATAAATATTATATAAGACTGTCAAGTTATGGAATATGACCCGGTATGCATTTGCAGAGTGGCACTTCTGATATGGTAGGTTAGCCAAGCCTCTCTGAGGAGGTCACGCCTGAACTGAGATCTGATGTAAGAAAGAGCCAATGCAAAGTTTCAGGGAGAAGCGCAATCCAGAAAAAAGGAAGAAGTAGCACAGAGACCCTAGAGCAAAAGTGAGTGAGAAAGAGCTTGCCATGCTCAAGAAACACTTGAAAGGTCAATATGGCTGAAGCCCGTCCAAAGAGGTGAAGTTTCGGTTTGAGATGATGCCAGAAAGAGAAGAGTCACTTAAACCGCAGTAAGGAGTCTGAATTTAAGTACAATGGGAAGCCAGTGGAGGGTTTTAAAGGGTGTTAAGAGCTATCACAGAATATATGTTATAAAATGCCACTCTGGCTTCCAGGTGAGTAATGTGAATAAATGCCAAATTTCAATAGGCTTAATATTATTTCAAAGACTGCCATGTTTCTCTCTTGTTACACCAGAGGATCTGCTGAACTTCTGATTAGCCTCTGACTCCTTTCCAAGGTAGACAGGCATTCCCGAAGGATAAGTAAGACTCGGCATAAATAGTATTTGAAAAATGCACATTAAAGAATAGCTTATTTGTGTTCTAACTCTCTCAAGGAACAAAGGAAATTCAAATGGCGGATGGTAAAGTTTAAGTCCTGCAACTGGCTATGATGAGAAAATTCCCGAGTTAATGGTAAACTGAACTTACTCTCTTGATCCTAAAGGTAACTATACATTTTTTGTACTTTTTAATAAGCTTTATGAATCTAGTTAAAAATACCAATAATTTAAAAACCCAATGTACTGGCATAATTCACCTGCTGAATGTTTGTTTCTGGGTATTTATTAATAATAAAGACTTAAGCAGTAATATATACAGGTAGCCCAATCTTAAAATCTGTTTTCCCTAAATTATTCAGCCTTCTCACTTACTTAACAGAAACAGTAAAGAGTGAACCCCCATGGGGTAGATCCTGCAGGACTTGCTGGGGATCTTACCTGGGGTGGCTCACAGGTACCTCAAAAATCATCCTGCTTCTAAATTTTTTTGTGCCCGAATCTGCAACCCGAGTCAGGAACTTGGGACTTTTCTTCTAGGTCCTCTATTTATCACACTGACCTAAGTGCCTCCTAAAGGGGAAATGACCAAATGTATAGTAATAGAAAGTGTTACTAGCCAAGGTCATACTGTAATTCTGTTCGTTTTCTGGGACTGCTCCCTCGAGCATACAGGACTTTGAACTACATCTATGCCCAGCTTTCATCACATACAGCAAATTTTTAGTTCCTCCACCAGTACTTGGATTAGTGCAAATATTTATGATAGCTGTTCAAAGAGAATTTTAATTTCAAATAATGGGGAAAGTTTCTTTCATATAAAATAGCAATAATCTAAAATAAATTTGGTTCAGTATAATTCTCTATCCTATATTATTTTATTTTTTTTTAAAGATCTTATTTTTATTTATTTGACAGAGAGGAGAGAGATCACAAGTAGGCAGAGAGGCAGGCAAAGAGAGAGGGGGAAGCAGGCTCCCTGCTGAGCAGAGAGCCCAACGCGGGGCTCGATCCCAGGACCTTGAGATCATGACCTGAGCTGAAGGCAGAGGCTTTAACCCACTGAGCCACCCAGGCGCCCCTCTATATTAAGGATAAATTTTTCCTGAATGTATTTTAAAACAAAACAAAACTCTTGCTCTAATTCTTCCCATTCTTCAAAGCCCATTGATTTGGTTAGGTCTTTAGTGACTGGCCTAGTCATTTCTCCTTCCTCTCAGTAATGTAATTACGATCTTTATCCCTTACCCTTCAATACTTCATAATTCAAGACAATTTTAGATATTCAGAAGTAATCCTCGATGTCCATGATATAACTTATAATTTTTCTGGGTATAAATGTGATTTGTGTATCTTCCCTAAAATAGTGAGAGAACCTGAGTGTCTAGAATCTTTGCATCTCAAATAATTTTGTACTCTCTGCAATCACATATGTGATATGTGCTAGAGTGAAAATAAAAAAAATTTAAAAACAATTTGAGATGATGTTGAAAAATAAGTCACCAAAACCCCCAAGTTCTGCTCTTGATGGAGGAGAAGAAAACATAAAGAAGGGCACCTGGCCACAATCGCCAAACTGTGGAAAGAGCCAAGATGCCCTTCGACAGATGAACGGATAAAGAAGATATGGTCCATATATACAATGGAATATTATGCCTCCATCAGAAAGGATGAATACCCAACTTTTGTTTCAACATGGACTGGACTGGAAGAGATTATGCTGAGTGAAATAAGTCAAGCAGAGAGAGTCAATTATCATATGGTCTCACTTATGTGTGGAGCATAAGGAAAAACATGGAGGACATTGTGAGAAGGAAAGGATGAGTGAATTGGGGGAATTCGGAGGAGGAGATGAACCATGACAGACTGTGGACTCTGAGCAACAGACTGGGGGTTTTGGAGGGGTAGGGGTGAGGGGTTGGGTGAGCCTGGTGGTGGGTATTGAGAAGGGCACGTATTGCATGGAGCACTGAGTGTGGTACATAAACAATGAATCTTGTAACACTGAAAAAATAAAGTAAAAGCATTTGGGGGAAAAAAAAAAAAGAAGGGCGCCTGGGTGGCTCAGTTAGTTAAACGTCTGCCTTCAGCTCAGGTTATGATCTTAGGGTCCTGGAATTGAGCCCCACATCGGGTTCCCTGCTCAGCGGGGAGTCTGCTTCTCACTCTCCTCTGCCTGCCGCTCCCCCTGCTTTTGCTCTCTCTCAAATAAATAAATAAATGAAATCTTATATAAAAAGAAAGAAAACCTAAAGAAATCTGAGAAAATCATTGTTCTTACCTAGAAAATAATATCTATATTCAAGAAATGAATGTTGGATTTGGTATCTGCTTGGATCTGCATGTGAATAAATGCTAGACAGAACAACTAAACTTAATTAAATTGGTTCAAAAGAACTTTAGCTAATATGAAATTTTATCCACAAATATATACACAGAGCACCTCTATTAGCAGTCACTATACATTACATGCTGTAGAGATTTTCATGTTTGGGCATTTGTCCAAGTTTGAGAGACCTTAACCTCAAAGTCTATTTCATACACTGATAAGTATTGCTCTTCAATTTTTCAGATGTGTTCATTCTCTCTTCCCAAATATATGCTAAACTCCTTGAAAGCAGGTATCTGTCTTACATTTCTTTTATCTATATAGTCGGCATTAATAAATATATATATGTTATATACAAAATTAAGTAACCCCTTATTTATATCACATCAAATTAAAGGAAATTATAATTGCTGGGTCACCAAACAGCATCATTTTTAAGAAGTATGTAGACAAGATTATACCTTGTAAGAGAGCTTAAAACCATGTTATATGAAAAAAAATATCAGATGTGGGGGGTGTGTAGTCTGGAAAAAACATTCAGGAAAGGAAGGTAATGATTATCTTTAAACATTTAAAGTGTTATTTTGTAGAAGAGGGATATGGTATAACTTGAAAGGTCCACAAAAAACAGATTTTCTTTTAGCTCAATATAAAAATTATATTAATTTTGGAGTTGTCACACCCAGGCTAAATAATCATTCAGCAAGACAGCACAGTATTTAAGAGCACAGGTTCTAAAGTCATTCAACCAAGTTCTACCCTAGCTTTACAATTTACATGCTGGGTGACCTTGATCAAGTCATTTGTAACTTCTCTAAGCAAATGCTTCCTAAAAAGCTAATGTGCAAATGAATCATGTGGGGGATTATTGTTCAAAATGCGGATTCTGATTCCAAAAGTCTGAGTTGAAACCCAAGATTCTGCATTCCTCATAGGCTGCCAAAGTAAGGACAATGTGATGGGCCCAACCTTTGAGAAGAAAGGTTTTCTAAACTTCAGTTTCTTTACCAATAAGATGGAGCTAAAAACAGTTGTATTTACCTAATGGGATTGTGTGAGAATTAAATGAGTTAATGTAGGCAAAGAACTTAACACACTGGCAGGTACATATCAATCTTAGATCTCATGAGCTATTATCTGAGGTGAAAAGGACTTGTCAAGTGTAAAGGCTGGCCTAAGTAACTCATAATGTAATTTTGAATTCTGGGATTTTTACAATTCTTTTAAATCATTTTGTTAAAATTGGCTCTCTAAATTAATCACACATTAATCGGAACTTGGTAAACAAATGAGATACAATTTTAAATATTCAGGAACATTTTATGGAGACTTTCTGATTCAAATGAAATAGGCTTGCTACCCGCCCCCCCGCCCCCCGCCCCGTTTCCCACTGAATTGTCAACTTTCTGAGAACTCTGAAAAGTAAATGGTAGCAGGCAGATTGTGGAAAGAAACAACAAATCAAGGTATGAGCAGTCTAGGGGTATGCTTCCTGTTATTTCTTTTGCTACTGTTTCCCAGCCAATACTGAACTCTTATTCAAAAACATGTGACTGAAAGAGTGTGGGGGGGGACCCTCTGGTTTCTTTTGTCTGTTTCTTTTGTTCCCTAGCCCCAAAGCAAGTCCCAGGCACTAAACTGTGGTGCTGTGGCACTGACGGCAACAGTAGCCAAACAGACATCTACAACTTTGAGGGGAATTCTTCTCTAGGACCAGATAAACTGGAACTGAAGAGTGAGGGGTCTGAAATCCCTATTGTTTTATGTCTTTATACTTTCCTTATTTGGCCCTCAATAGCAGCAGAGTAGGTTAGCTAAGTTTCACAGCTAGAAGACTTGGAAGGGACTTCTTAGGAGCTGTAGAGTGAACATAACTAGATCAAATGCCTGCTAAAAATTTTTAAAAATCAACATTCAATATAGGTTAGAAGGACGACCCTGAGTCACATAAGGTAATACTGAAAAGTCCAGAATATCATCCAAAATTACTTGTTACATGAAGGACCAGGCAATCTCATCAACACGCAAGAGAAAACACAATAAACAGACACTAAGCCTGAGATGACTCACCTGTTTGGATTATCAGATAAAGACTTAAAGCAGCTATTAGGACAGTTTAAATACGTAAGGGCAAATAATCTTAAAACATGGGAAGACTGAAGTCGAAGCACAGAAATGGAAGATATAAAAAAGAAACAGGAAAATAAAATATCTCAAGCAAAAAAATTTACTGTTTTGACTGTATAGGAAAATAGAGATAACAAAGGAAAGACAATGAACTTGAAGGTAGATCAAGAGAACAACAATCAAGAGAAAAGATTAGGGGGGAAAAAAAAGACACCCCCCTCACCAACCCATAGGATAAAAACAAAGGTCTAAAATTTGAGTCACTGGAGTCTTAGAGGAAGAAGACAGAGTGCTATAAAAAATTTTTGAAGAAACAATAGCTGAAAACATCCCAAATATTACAAGAATCAAATCTTCAGATTTAAGAAGCTCAGGGAACCTCGAACAATAAATTCAACAAAATTCACATCCAAGTAAACTGTAATCAAAATGCTGAAAACCAAAGACAAAGAAAAAATATTGCAAGCAAAAAACAAAACAAAAAACTCACAACACATTCCACACTGAGGAAGCAATAATTCAAATGACTATGGATTTCTCATTAGAAACACAGAGGCCAGAAGGCAGTGGAAGGACATTTGAAAGAAAAGACATGTTGAAAGAAAAGAATGAAATTCTTTATCAAATGAAAATGTCCTTCAGGAATAAAGATGAAATAAAGACATTCTCAGATGAAATACAGAATTCACCACCAGAAGACCTGCTATAAACGAAATGCTAAAGGAAGTTCTTTAGAAAAGAGAGAAATGATATCAAAGGGAAAGAACCTTAGAAATAGAAGAGTAGAAACAGCAATGGTAAATATCTGGATAATTAAAAATGATGACTTCTCTAAAACATGTGACTTTTGAAAACAAAAATTATAAGATTGTCTGGTGAGGTTTTCAAAGTATATAGACATAACATACACATATCAACTATAACCCAAAACGAGTAAAAGGGATTTATATGGTTAGACTATGTGGTTTCTACGTTCCACCTGAAGGGGTAAAATATTAGTTCTAAATAGGCCAGTGAAAAGTTTTTATAAATATAGCCTTAGTGCAATCATTAAAAAAAAAAACAACTGTAAAAGACATATAGTCAAAAGCCCAGTAAATTAAAATGTAGATAATAAAATGCAAATAAGCATTTTAGGTAAATTAAAATGTAACTCTAATACATAAATAAAAATAGATTACATTAAATCTGTAATATAAATTATATATAATGCTAAAAAATTATCAAATTATCCAATATAAGGAAGCAAAGGGGAAACAAATAAAGGAAAACATAAGGTACAAACAGAAAAAGAGAAAAATAGGCCTAATTCTGAACATACATTTGCATTAAATATAAACTCTAAATATTTCATTTAAAAGATAGAGATTATCAAAACAGACTTTTTATTTTTTTTTTATTTTTTATTTTTTCTTTAAAGATTTTATTTGTTTATTTGACAGAGAGAGATCACAAGTAGGCAGAGGGGCAGGCAGAGAGAGAGGGGGAAGCAGGCTCCTTGCTGAGCAGAGAGCCCGATGTGGGGCTCGATCCCAGGACCCTGAGATCATGACCTGAGCCGAAGGCAGAGGCTTTAACCCACTGAGCCACCCAGGTGCCCCCAAAACAGACTTTTTAAAAAAATCAAAACTGAACTATATGCTATATAAGAAATTCATTTTAAATATGATGATAAAACTCAAAGTAGAAGAATGGAAAAAATACACCATGATAAAAAATAATCGAAAGAAAACTGAAATAGCTACATCAGTATCAAATAAAGACTAAAAAGCAATAAAAATTACCAGGATAAAAAAAGACATTTCATAAGGCTAGAAGGATTAATTCACGAAGAATATATAGCAATTATTAATGCACAAGCAAATGAGTTTCAAAATTCATAAAGCAAAAACTGATAGAACTAAAAATATACAATATGTTGAAGACTTTAGAACTCCTTTCTCTGAATAAACTGGTTACCAGAGGGGAAATGGGTAGGGGGTGGGTTAAATAGGTAAATGGGATTAAGGAGTACACTTTTTTTTTTTTTAAGATTTTATTTATTTATTTGACAGAGAGAGAAGGAATACAAGCAGGAAGAGTGGGAGAGGGAGAAAGAAGCAGGCTTCCTGCTGGGCGGGGAGCCTGATGGGGGGCTCAATCCCAGGACCCTGGGATCATGACCTAAGCCAAAGGCAGACGCTTAACAACTGAGCCACCCAGGCGCCCCAGGAGTACACTTGTTGTGATGAGCACTGGGTGTTGTATGGAAGTGTTGAATCACTATATGTACACCTGAAACTGATATAACACTGTATGTTAATTAACTGGAATTTAAATAAAAACTTAAAAAAACTCATTTCTCTGTAGTTGATAGAAGAAAAAAGTAAACTAAACCATCGAAGATACGGAAGAAATAAACAGCATCATAAACCAACAATAATCAATTGCCATTTACAAAATACCCCAGCCAACAAGAGCAGAACACACATTTTTAAAAGTATATGCATGGAACGTTCACCATGATAGACCATATGCTGAATGATAAAACAAACCAAAACAAATCTAAGAAAATTGAAATTATGCAAAATATTTCTCTCATCATAACAGAATTAAACTAGAAATCAGTATCAGGAATTTATCCAGAAAATTCTCAAATACTTGGAAATTGAATAACCAGTTTCTATACTATCCATAGGTCAAAGATGAAGTCTCAAGGGAAATTAGGAAATATTTTATACTGTACAAAAATAGAAATAGAACAAAAATAGAAATAGAACAAAAATAGAAATAGAACAAAAATTCAAAATTTGTGGGATATAGATAAGCAGTGGTTAGAGAGAAATTTAAATGATTAAATATTTATATTAAAAAAGCAGGTAGGTCTTGGGGTACCTGGGTGGCTCAGTCAGTGAAGCATCTGCCTTCAGCTCAGGTCATGATCCCAGGGCCCTAGGATGAAGCCCCACATCACACTCCCTGCTCAGCAGGAGAGTCTGCTTCTCCCTCTCCCTCTGCCCCTGCTCATGTTCTCTCTCTCTTGCTCACTCTCTCAAATAAATAAATAAAATCTTAAAAAAAAAAAAAAAAGGCAGGGCGATCTTAATGAACAATCTAAGCTTCCACTATCAAGAAACTAAAAAGAAAAGCAAAATAAACCCAAAGCAAGCAGAAATAAACAAAAATTTAAAAATAACAATAGAGAAACCAATGAAAATTAAAAGCTAGTTCTTTGAAAAGGTCAGTAAAATTGATAAATCTCTACCTAGCCAGACTCACCAGAGTGAGAAAGAGAGAAAGCACAAATTACCAATATCAGCAATCAAAGAGAGGAAATCATTACAGCCTAATGAGTCACTGAAAGGATAAAGAAAAACTATAAACAACTCTGTGCACATAAATTAGACAACTGGGATGGAAGGGACTGATCCCATGAAAGCCACGACCTACCAAAATTCACCCAAAAAGAAATAATTAACTCAATAGGCTTATTCTCAAAAGAAATTCAATACATACTAAAAAAATCTTTCAAAAATGAAAACCCCAAGCCCAGATACTTTCACCAGGAAATGTCATCAAACAACTGAAGAAATAACACCAATTCTACACAATCTCTTCCAGAATACAGACAGAAAGGGACACCTCCCCACTCATTTTATAAGGTCAGAATTACCCTGATATTAAACTAGATAAAGACAGTATAAGGAAAAAAAAAAAAAACAATAACATACCAATGTCTTTTATTAACAGAGAAGAAAAAGAAAAAAATACTCAACAAAATATTAGCAAAGTGAATCCAGCAATATATTAAAGGAACAATGCATCACAACCAAAGCAGCTTATCCAGGAATGCAAAACCAGATAAACACTCAAACATCAGTGTAATCCATCATATTAATAGACTACAAAAGAAAAACCTGTATTATCACATCAATCAAATGATGTGGAAAAAAATCATTTGACAAAATCTAACATTTTTTAAAAAAAGCAGACACAATTATAAATGTTTATAATAATTTAATTAGTAAAAATTGCATCTTAAGTCCCATAAATTGTAGTTATATATTATTTGTTCTAAAGATGTTCCTCTATCATATTTAGGTATACATGATATAGTATATAGTATGTAAAGGTATATATAAAAGAATAAAGAATATATGTACATATATATTCAATATATACTGAAGCAGACAGTTTTGTTAACTTGTGCTGCAATAACAAACAACCCCCAAATTCTCGGCAGTGGAAAAAAAAAATCCAACATCTTCATCATAAAACTGTCACCAAATTAGAAAAAGGGGAAATTCCTTACCTGATAAAGGGCATCATCAAAAAACCTATAGTTATCATCATATGTAATGGTAAAAGACTAAGTGCTTTGCTCTTAAAGTCCAGAAAAGAACGAACATATCTTCTCTCACCCAATCCTATTCAATAATGAACTGGAAGCTCTAGCCAGTGCAGAAATAAAAAGAAATAGGAGGAATACAGATTGGAAAGGAAGAAATAAAACTGTCCCTATTTGTAGATAACATGACTTTCTATGTAGAAAACCCCAATGATTCTACAAAAAAAGTTCTAGAACTATTTAGTTTTAGCAAGTTTGCAAGATACAAGATCAACATACAAAAATCACTTGTATTTCTAAATACTAATAATGAACAATTGAAATTTGAAATTAAAGAAATGTGTGTGCACAGATACATACACATAAATTATGTGTGGTATTTATCTATTGATTTATCTGTATGTCACATTCACAATAGCTGTCCAAATAAATACATACATACATAGGTTTAAATCTAACAAAACATGTGAAAAACTTTTACGTTGAAAACTGCAGAATGCTGATTTTTTAAAAATATCATGTATCTAAATAAATGGAAAAACATACTGTCTTCATGGATTGAACAACTTTCTCTATAGAGTTAAGATGCTACATATGTAGTCAATTCTTCCCATCTGATCTAAGATTTAACACAATTTCAACTAGAATCTTTGCAGGATTTGTTTGTAGATACTACAAGTGACTCCAATGTTTTTACAGGCAAAGGATCTTACTTAAATACTCAAAACAATTCTGAAAAAAAATAAAGTTGAAGAGTCACGCTATCTGATTTGAAGACTTGCTATAAAACAGTAATCAACACAGTAGTAGAATTTGGACCAAATGACAAGCATATATATCTATGAAACAGAATAGAAAATCTAGAAATTGACCTATAAAAATATGGTCAATTGATTTTTGACCAAGATGCAAAGACAAATCAATGGAGATGGCACAATGTTTTCAACAAATGGTACTGGAACAAGTGGACATCTATATTAATAGTATTTTTTGTATTTTATAATGTTTTGACATCTTAAAAAGTTTTCTGGCTGGGGAGAGTCTGCTCCTCCCAGGGCTAACCAATTCTTTAGCACAAGGGTGGGGAGTAGTGGGGTAATGTCTTTCATATGCATCCCGAACAACCTCATTATCTAATTCTCACATACCAAGTTGTTATTGTCTCCTGCTCTGAATCATCCCAGGGCCAGGTACCAAGCAAAGAGAGACCATCAAACCAGCCAATCCTATACTGTTTATCCTGCCCCACCTTGTCTTTCCCTTGGAAACCCAATAAAGGCTCTGTACTCAGTTTTCCCCTCACTCCTGTCTCTTCTTCACCAAACCTGGTACTTCTGTGGCCCTACATGGTACAGCACATCCCCTTCTCTCGGGAAATAAAAGTAAGCAATTCATTTTTCAGTAACATTGACCTCTCCATGTCAGCATTCAGTCACCTCCATAAATTAAAATCCCACAGGCATAATTTTAACACAACATCTATATGCAAAAAATGAACCTCAACCTATACTTCACACCTTACATAAAAATTACATCAAAACAGATCATACATCAAAGGCAAACTATAAATATTTTGGTACAAAACACAGAAGTCTTTGTGACTCTGAAACTCTCCTAGATATAATGTGAAAAGCATGACCCATAAAAGAAGAAACTGATAAGTTAGATAGCATCAAAATTATAACCTTTTGTTCCCTGAAACAAACTGCTACAAGAATAAAAAGAAGTTTCAGACTGGAAGACAAAATATGCAAGCACAATAATAAGGAAACAACTCAATTTTAAAAAATTCGCAAAATACAGACTGCAAATAAGTCCTTGAAAAAGATGCTCAATATCATTAGTCACTCCAGAAACACAAATTAAAACAACTACCACTACACACATATTAAAACAGTTAAAATTTAACAACAACCGACAAGTACTGTCAAGGATGCAGAACAATCGGAACTCTCATATATTACTGGTTAGAATGAAAATGTTATAGCCATTCTGGAAAACAATTTGGCAATTTCTTATGAAGTTAAACAGACATTTACCATAACATCCAGTAATCTCCTTCCTAGGTGCTTACCCTAGAAATATGAAAACTTATGTTCACACAAAAACCTAGGGACAAATACTCATAGCAGCTGAATTATATTCACAATATGTGAATTATATTCACAATCACCCAAAATTGGAAGCGACTGATGATATACATTCATACAAATGTACATTCATATAATGGAATACTGTTCAGCAATAAAAAGAAATGAACTATTGATACAGGCATAACATTGAAGAATCTCAAAGACATTATGCTGAGTAAAAGAAGTCAGTCTCCAAGTCACATATTATAGGATTCCATTTATATGACACTCTGGAAAAGATCAAGCTATAAAGACAGAGAACATATCAATACTTGCCAGGGGCTAGGGGTGGGGAGAGAGTTTGACTACAAAGGGGTGGCATAAGTAAAATTTTTTGGAGTGATGGAAGTCTTCTGAATCCTGATTGTGATGGTGCTGGCTACACAAATTTTTACATGTGTTAAAATTTGGGAAATGTACATCAAAAAAAGGTATTTTATATACAAACTTTTTATACAAGTCATTTTAAAGAGGCAAATGAAAACCCTTGAGGGCAGAATGCTTTTTTTTCCCCAAATAAATTCCTGGGTTCAATTTTAATATTTAGTTTACTCGAATTTTGAAGAATAGATCTCATAGTGTTGACAGAAGTTTGAACAGTCAAATCCATTTTGTCAACCAAGCCAAGAAAGACAGTGGCTTAGAGGCAATTTCAAACTCTCGGACTTCAATTTTAATTGGACAAATCATCGATCCACTGGGTGGGGGACCAGAAAAAAAATGTAACTCAAACCATTTACCACTACTAAAAGCTGAAAGTAAATTTTCCAAACTCCAAATGTTTCATTAATTTCAGAAATTAAATCCCTTAAGAATCATGACTCATCAAGCATCCTTCTTCCTTCTGCAGTTATTTAAACCCTTTTTTGTCCCCGGCCTTCAAAATACTGAACAAAATACTTACAGCTTTAAGGGTAAGATCACACTGAAACACAAGTTTCTGGAGTTGTGTTAAAATTTCTCTTTTGGTATTTTCCAGATCATTTCGTCTCTCTTCAACATTTGTCACACAAACTTTGTAGAGTTCATTTGCTTCTTCTACCTTTAAGAATATCACAGAAAAAAAAATAACACTGATCGCTAGAATTTATATTTTAAAACAAATACTTATTATAATAAAACTCAATGGAAATAATTGAAAAGACTTTTAGCATAAAAATTATGAAATAGTCTGCTTGAAATAGAATATTTCTAAAGATAACAGACAATCTGTTCTGGTCAGTGACTCAAAGGCACTTGACTTTAATGGATAGTCAAGTAGGATTTACAATTAGTATACTGTCTACAAAATAAATGCCTACTTCTATTTAACAGCCTTTTCTATTTATATTTACCATTTTCTATATAATCTTACAGGTTTCATCAAATTATATTTTATAAGCAATATAAAACTCCAGCCTAGCTTTGCTATCAGGTACTAGAACTAGCACACATATATGCCCAGTTGCCTAAAAGGTGAACTTCCTCAACAATGAAGTAAAAAACATTAAACTACTGCCTTCTCTAAGATACTTTTTCAGAAACAAAACCAAAGATCTGAAAGATAAGCAAAAATCTCTTAGCATACTGGTTCTCAAAGTGTGCGTCCCCACCACCAACAGCAGCAGCACCACCTGGGAAGCTGTCAGAAGCGCAGGTTGTTTGCAGCGAGCCCTGGAGCTACTGAATCAGACACTCCGGATGTGGGGCCCAGGAGCCTGTTTTAACAAGCCTTCCAGGCAATCCCGATGCCTACTACCATTTGAGAACGAAAGCCTTAGCAGATTATTGCTAATTCGACTTGCAAATAACAACAAAGATGATTACTTTTTGAAGAGCCTCCTCTTCCAACCTTCGCTTTTTTTCTAGCTGCTTGTTGAGATTTTTTACCGATCCACCACTTGAGCACAGATGCTCCTCTTCTGCACGGAACATGGAAGATTTTGCCTTTTCATACTCATCTTGACGTTGCATACATAACAATTTTGCCTTTTTAAGAGCAGTCTCTGTTTCCAGCTATATAGGGAAAAAAAGTATTAAATACAGAATAAGAAACAAACCCTAATGTGTAAGTTTTATTAGCATATGCAACAAAATAGTTAATAGCATTTTAGAAAAACTACAGAGTAAGGTATGCAACTTCCAAGGTAGATGCTTATATACTACAGATAATTTCAGATGTTCACAAGTAGGTAGATGAAACTCCATTATAATACTCACCATTTTATTTTGTTCCTGTTTCCAAAGTTCTTTTATTTCTTTCCTTTGTTTTTCCATTTCATTTTTCCTCCCAAGTAGAGGCTGTCAAGGGTATTTTAAAACAAGAAAGAAAAAAAAAAAGCTGTTTTCTAAAGGTATGCTGTTATTTAAAAAAAAAAAGTGTATTATACATAGAAATTTTTACCTGCACAAATTTGTTGGCTTGGAGAGCTGCAATTGTTTGTTGTAAAAGGCGACTGTTCTTTATATCATTAAGAAGAGCATTGGTAAACAGACTCTGCAGTGGCATAAACTCCTAGAATTTAAAATTGAAAAGTAAATTATCCAATGGAAATAGCACTAGAGTTCTAGACCCCCAACTATTCTTCTTCAGAGGGAGAACTTTCAAGTTTAGACATTTTTCTGTAGACAGATGACTAGTCATAAAGATGATTATGTGAGAAAGATACGGAAGAATATTAATTATAAAACTAGGTAACCAAGACTAGTGGCTAACAAAACAATTAACATTTGTATAAAATTGTGAATTTCCCAGTTTTTTTACATAATGGGTCTCCACGTTAAGTTTAAAAGGCTTTTATTTTGCCCAGCCTTAGCATTTCACTTCTTTCCTATATTTAGCATACACGTTTCTGACTTCACAAGGCACTATCATGAGCTCATCCAGATAATCTCTTGGTCCAATACCCTAGGAGGTCACTGAATACTTACCTGCATTCCAATGTTACTTCTAGTTGCCTCTGCCAACTTGACAATGTTTCTAGTGGACTCCAATTCTGAAAAGGTCAAAGAAAGCATCAGAAGGTAAATTAACTTCTTTTTCCCCTCCATATTCTAAAATTTTATCTGTGATTCCCAAATTAAGAGTGAGCACACATACTAGCCTGCATCATATGATACTATGATTCTCATCCAGAGTGTTCATCAAAACCAACTAGGAAACTTTCAAAATACTTTGGCCTCACTTCTCTTGATGGGACTTAGGCCTGTATATTGCCCTTTTATAAGGCTAGTCAGGTGATTCTGAAGGGCATCTCAATTTAAAGCAAATAATTTTGGTAGAAAGAACATAGGATTTGGGCAAATCCTATATTCTTCCAGTTAGTGCCATATAATCCTACGCAAATCTGCTATCTGACCTTAAGCAAATCACCTGTCTGGTTTGTCTGAGCTGTAAAATGGTAATAATTCTTTTCTTGCCTTCTTCCCAGGGTTTTGGTTAAGGATTAAATGAGGTACAGGATATGAAAGTATTTTGTCAACTGTAAAACACTGGGAAAATACTAGCTATTAAAATGTTTCCATGGCCGGTGCTCATACACCTATTGTTGCTTTTATTTCTTTTTAACCATATTATCTGATTGCATTTCTTTTTGCCCAATGGAGTATGACTTCCTTAAAGGCAAAGACAGTATACTATTTGTCTTTGTGTCCCCAGATCAAGTGGTTGGCCCACAGTAATGTTCAGTAAGTACATTTATTGTAAGTAGAGTCTTTCCTATTTCAAGAGGAGAAAATGGACAATGATTTTATTCACTACAATGAAGCAGCTACTAATTTGGAATCATATTAGACATCGTCTGTAGAAAATGAATTGCAAACAATTTAGTTCTTACACTCCAAAGTTAATCAGATGCCCCAAAGGGCAACTCACCCAAGTTAAGCTTCTTTTCAACCCATGAAACTATGTTCTTGGTATATTTTGACCATGTTTTGGCATAGGACAAAGCCAATTCTACAGAATCAGTGTTCTTCAATAGCACACTGTCTAGTTCTATAGGAGAAAAATTTCCTGAAAATAAAAATATCAAATATATATTAAATATCAGCACCTAACTCTAAACAAAGAAGCATTCAAATCAGAAGATGTTCTTCAATGAAAACGGTTTAAAAAAAATACAAGTGACAAATTTAGAACCAAAGGTCACAGTTTAAACTTAAAATGGTTTCAAATTATATTTTTTATCTTAATATATATTTCTATTATTCATCAAGTTATAAACCCTATATAATTCTTGATCGGTCTCTATATTACCTATCTACTCTAGTAGGGTTTTATTCTGAAGTTTTTATGCAAAATTTTACACAACATTTTGTGTTAAAAATGAATACTTTAGGTTCCTGAGTAAGAAGAGATTAAGTAATCCAAAACATGTACTGAAAGTAACTGCAGGAGGTTGGGGAGTGGTTAAAAAAAAAGAGAGAGAAGAAAGAAAGAAAGGAAGGAACTGCAAAAAATTTGACTAAGATTGTAAGTACCTCAAGCATTACCTTTTTCGTTGGATGAGTCCACTGATTCCACGGAAACATTTTCAAAAGACTTACAACATGGAAGAAAACAAATTTCAGATTAGAGCAGAAGATAACAAATCTTTGCTTCAGAAATTTTTCACTCTAATTTGTTACTGTGACATAATTCCTGTTAAAGAATTTCAAGTTTTAACTCAAAGGGCCTAAGAAATCTATTTAAATGATACATCTTATAAGAATTACATACCTTTTTACAATTGCAGTTCTCAAGATCCAAGAATAACCTCATTGCTTACTAACAGCATTAGTTAACATTAATAAATCCATTCAAAACTTTAAATTCCACAGATGTCAAAAATATTAGTCAGGAAGTTATAGAAACAATCTAAATAGATTCTCCCTTAAACTGAAGACAAAGACCTGTTTCTACCACCCATCTTTTACCATTTTATCATATGATAAGCATTTCTCTGAAAGTCTAGTGGACAACTTAGTGCAGAACTTTCTATGATGATGGAAATGTACTGTATCTGCACTGTCCAGCTATCTGAGCATATGAAAAGTGGCTAATGTAATGATGAGTATAAAATGAAAAGTATATTTTCAATATTTATTTATTTATTTAATTTATTTGACACAGAGAGAGAGACAGTAAGAGAGGGAACACAAGCAGGGGGAGTGGGAGAGGGAGAAGCAGGCTTCCCGCCAAGCAGTGAGCCTGATGCGGGACTTGATCCTCGGACCCTGGGATCATGACCTAAGTTGAAGGCAGATGCTTAATGACTGAGCCACCCAGGAGTCCCAATTTTATTTATTTTAATTAATTTAAATTTAAAGAGCTACATGTGGTAAGTGGCTACCTTACTGGACAGTGCAGGAAAACATATCTACCAAAATCATGATATCTTAAACAAATGTGATCTGTTTGGTTGGGCAATACAGACTACACAGGGACTCAATGCAAAAGAGATCAAAGAGACCTGAAGTCCAGCTCTATCGCTTAGTAGCTATATGACACTGGACTATATATTTAGGCTTACTTAACTCTGGTTTGCCCTTCTGTAAAATGGGGATATGAACACTACTTTCATAAGGCTACTTTAAGGCTTAAGATGATATAGGCTTAGCACAGGGCATGGTACACAATAAACACTATTAAATAAATGGCAATTATTATTTAAAGTATTTTTCAAAACTCTTCACACGAAAGCAGCATTATATCATCATGGACTTTTAAAGCTCAGTCTCTAGGGTTAATTAAAAACTGCAAAAAGGAAAATAAGGTGCAAAAGAAAAAAAAGAAAAAGTATTTTCCTATTAGGAATTAGTGTAATATGTGCACACAATAGAGCCAACGGGAACAGGAAATATGATTCACACCTAAAATTTTAGTTCTTCAGAGCCTTGTCACACAGATATGTTATCCTATCTTCTGAATTAGTAGTATGTTTAAAAAGAAAAAATTGAAGAAAAATTATAAACAATAGCAAAATATTTAAGGATCTTAAAATTCTTAAGATTTATACACTATCCTTGATTCATCAATGGATAACTTCAGAAATAGTCAATTGTTTTCTCAATATTATAGTACATATAACAAATGCTTCAATTAGTCATTTATATTTTATATCATTTTAAGAAAGACCTACAATTTTTATATTATTTTGATATAACACAAATACTTGGCACATTTTCAAATATTTGTTGAACTCCTTTTGGATTTGGAACATCCTTGAAAAGAAATTATTAACGTATGTCCCTACTGCAGTTTTTAAAAATAGCTTGCATTTAGTGAAAAAATTTTAGTCAAATAAAAATATTACTACTATAAATCTTTAAAGCAATATTCTATAAACATTCTTCATGTTCTATTATTTCAGAACAATTTTTCTTTAAATTGGGAATTGGGGGGCACCTGGCTGGCTAAGATGGTTAAGTGACTGCCTTTGGCTCAGGTCATGATCCCCGTGTCCTGGGATAGAGCCCCTCTTCAGGCTATGTGCTCAGCGGGGAGCCTGCTTCTGCCTCTCCCTCTGCCCATCCCACCTCCCCCCATCCCTCCCGCCCCACCCCCACTCGTGCTCACTCTCTCGCTCTTTCTCTCTCTCAAATAATTAAACAAATCTTTAAAAAAAAATAACAAATTGGGAACTGGAACTGCAATCCTCTGACATACTGCTCTTAGGGAGAATTAAGACCTACAGCCTATTAGTAAGTATGTCACAGTAATGAACTATAGGATGTGTAAAAAGATTAACACCCTCTTTACTTCTTGTGTAATTTTTCTAAGTTTCCACCAGTCTTTAAAAACTGTGACAATGTCAGGAGAGAAAAATGATTAAGAATTGCTTACTAAAATTTTGGACCCTATGACATATAGATTCATTACAGAGGACACCATAAAACTATCAGATATATTTTTTTTAAATGATAGCTCCACTTAGAAAGTATAAATTTTTGCTCCAGAAACTGACCATAAATTATCATATTTAAGATGAACTGATCTGTTTTTCTTGCTCAACTCAAAAACTATCAAAGACTAATGTTGAAACTAAGATCAGGAAATTACTGAAATATTAAGTTAAAAACATTAAAATCTCTGCTTTCACACAAACTTGGCCTACCTTACTTTCCCGAGAAACAGGCAGTCGCAATAATGAATCATTGCCTACATCTCCCATAAGGAAGTTTGTCAAGCTATCCAGGGAAGTTAAAAAAAAAGAAATACAAATAGAAACAAAAAGACAAGTCATTACATTGCTCGGTCACAGGCTTCACATTCAACATGTCATCCAGAATAAAATTTTTTTAAGCAAGAACCTTAGAAATAAACTCCTAGGAAACTATTCACATAAACCACACAGTCACTTGCAAATGGATGTTGCTTCTGAACACCTATACAGACACTGTCAAATACAGGAACAAAACAACAATGAAATACTGAACATATTTTTTCCAGTGTTGTGATATTTTGTATTTTAATACTTTACTTTCCATGTATCTACTGAATTATGTAACCTATCCTGAGAAATCCAGGCCCAAATTTCTTTAAATGACAGTCCTCTACTTACATATTCCCAAAGGTAAAGGCCAAGGTCTCAATGGAAGAAAACACTTCTCTGAAGAGATCGTTTTTATTTTCTTCATTAACTTCTGTGAAGTTCACAGCTACAGGGAAAAGTTGGTTACAATAAGTGAGTAAGAAAATATTTTAAAATAGATTTATACAAAGTCATTTCATCTCTCAAAAATTCACCATTACTTCTACAAGCATTAGAAGATTAGGAAACTGAAAAGCCCAACACACAAAACGAATATGATGTTTGAGTTCTTCATTAAAGAAATCATATAAAAGAATCGGCTTACATACAAATGGCTGGCATTCCAAACTTACTACTCTGTGCATTACATAATTTGACACATCTAAAAAGTGATGCAACGTGAAACCAATCTGTCTCAGAGTCACAGAGTCCATGTTACATCAGACCTCTCATTAGGAGCACTCGGTGCTATTTTCTCTTGCTTATGGCTTTACGGCATTTGTAAAAATAGCTAAATGCACTATGGCCTACTTTGGTCAAATGAAGTATATTTTTCACTATGAATTACCAATAACTGAAGTCATATACATTTGACATAGCATAAATCCTATATACAAAACATATCACATATCACATAAACACCCAGTGCTTTAGAAAATTTAAGTTCCTATTTATTTATAGCCTTATTTCTTACAAGCTTTTGAGCTCCGAGGTCCATGTTAATTGATATATTGCTGTCTCCTGTTTTGCCATAGGGATATTCTAACATTTTGCTAAAGCAAATTGTGAAATATAACTGAAAAAGTTTTCTTATTTTAATTTCTTCTTTATGCATCTTTGTTAAAAGCCCAGATACAATTTACCAACAAAAAAACTGAAGGTGGAATCGGCAATTTTTTTCAAAGTAACCCCTTCTACTCAGGGTGAATTTAAGGAGCAATTGGCTCCCTGTATCCCATCCTCCCTAGAATCCTTGCCAATAAAGGAAAGGTAAAGAGACCAAGGGAAGAGGAAGCCTCCTTTGCTTTAAAATAAGCTGTTCTGAAGTTTAGCTGCACAGCAGAATTACCTAGGGAGTTTTAAAAACAAAAATCTGGGTCCTACCACCAAAAATTCAGATTTCACAAGTCTGGTGGAGCATAGGTTTTTGTTCAAAAGCTCTCCCAGGTGATTCTAGTGTACAACCAGGGTTGAAAATGCTTGCTGGAAAGCAAGAACTCCTAAGCCAGGATGAAGGAAGCCTCAAGCCTCTAAACCTCATAAAATTACAATCAAGCTTTTACATCGATAAGCGTTTGTAGGTATGAGTGGCTAAGAGCGCCATCTTTCATCAGATTCTTCTAAATATCACTGATACAAACAAAAAGAAAAACTTTAAGAACCACCATAAGTAATTTTTTTTTTTTTAAGATTTTTATTTATTTATTTGACAGAGAGAGAGAGATCACAAGTAGGCAGAGAGGCAGGCAGAGAGAGGGGGAAGCAGGCTTCCTGCTGAGCAGAGAGCCCGACGTGGGGCTTGATCTCAGGACCCTGAGATCATGACCTGAGCTGCAGGCAGAGGCTTTAACCCACTGAGCCACCCAGGTGCCCCCACCATAAGTAATTTTAAAGCTAGTTTTGGACTTCGGCTCTGGCCAAGATGGAACAACAGGTTTACACTTCTGCCTGAGACTACCAAAAGAAACTCAAACAAAATATATGAAACAAACATTTTCAAGACATTGGCTATAAGGCAACAAAAGACAAGAACCTTGACAGATAAGAAACGAATATGGTAAGCTCACAAGAGCCCCAGCTTTGTGCCTAACATCACACAGAGTAGATTCCCCAGTAAAAGAAACCACTATGGATAAAAGTCAATTTGTAATAATGAAGGAGTCAATTTACCAAGAGGACATAACAATTCTATACATTTATGCACCTAATAAACTTCAAAATGCACGAAGCAAAACCTAATAGAACCACAATGAGAAATAGACAAATTCACAGCTATAGCCAGAGATTTCGATAACCCTCTCTCAATAACTGACAGAACATATATATGGATAATCACTAAGGCTATGGAAGACTTCAACAATACTATCAGCCTCCTCTGCCAAACGGACATTTGTAGAACACTCCATCCAGTAACAAGAGAATGCCTGTCTTTTCAAGTACACACTCAATATTTGCCAAGATAGACCATATTATAAAACAAGTCAAAATGAGTTTAAAAGGATTCAAATCAGGCAAAGTATGTTCTGTGACTAGATGGAAGTAAATTAGAAATAACGGAAAGATCTCTGGAAAATCCCCAGATACCAGGAAACTAAATAACACACTTCTAAATAACCCATGGGTCAAAGAAGAAAAAGGGAAATTAGAAAATGTTTTGAACACAATGAAAATGAAAACACCACCTATCAAAACTGATGAAAGGGGGCTGCAGGAAGGTGCAGAAAGCAAGGAGTACCAAGGGGCACCCATTATCTGGATTGGGAGAGTTTCACAAGGGTTTTTATGTCAAAATTGATCAAACTGTATCCTTTAAATATATGTACTTTATTGAATATCAATTATACCTCAACGAAGCTGTTTTAAAAATCTCACTGGAAAGTCAACTTTAAATAGTAATTTATAATGTCTATTTACAATAACTTATAACCAGCAAAAATGTAAAGCCTACTTATATTTCCTAACCTTAACCTGTTAGACTTAAAAGAAAAAAAAAAAACACCTTATAACACTACCGCAAATTCTAAAATTATTCTTTCTCTTTCTTACCTATATCTTCCGTAGCACTAAACATGACTGGGAGATTTAAAAAGCAGTAATTGTGAATCCCAAAAAGACAATTATTTGAACCATCTTCCTTATCTTTATCCTTACTTGAATGAGGTTACAGCCATTGAATAAAAATTACTATTATTGCCCGTGCCTCCAATTCAAAACAGCCCTATGTTCCTAATATCTTTTCTCTTTTTTGCTTCTGCTCAGTGTTTCAAAGAAGAGTCTTTGGCTCCTTCCCAGTAAGAAATCTTTCCACTCTCTCCTGCATTCTCCAAATCCTATGCCACCTCCCTCCATAGCTTTATTATCTCCCACTCAATTGACATTTTTTCTTACGCTACTAGTAACATACTCAAATCTTTCCTCTGTGAAGAAAAATTTTCATTTTACCATATTTCCTCTTAAAGCTATCATCCAATTTAACTTTTCCTTTTACTGCCAAACCTCTATAAATAAGTTATGACTAAATTCACCAGGATTTGGCTTTTCATCCAGTCTAATGGTTATCAGAGGCTGAAAAACTTTGTGTAAAGGGCTAGATAGCAAATATTCTAGACTTTTCAAGACATACAGTATGTTGCAACTATTCCTAAAGGAGCCACACATAAATGAGATATGGTGATACATAAATGAGTAAAAGCAGCTGTGCTCTGATAAAACTTCATTTACAAAAACAGGCAGCAGGCCAGATTTGGCCCACCAGAAATAGTCTGCTCCAGCCTGGTTAAGAGGATGGGTTCTGAAGCCAGTCTGCCTAGGTTAAATCGTAAACTCTGTGCCCTACTAAGAACTTAATGTAACTGCTCTGTGCCTCCGTCTCCTCATTATAAAATGGGGACAACAATATGTATTTTGAGAACACTTATAAAAATTGAATGAACGTAGAACAAAGCCTGTTACAAAGAAAATGCTCAATAAAAATAAATGTTAGTTGTTATTTTCACTCAAAACCACTCAACAGCACTGCCAACAAAAACCTCTTAGTCAAACTTGGAGACCTTTTTTCTTCTTCTGAGTTTTCATCCTACTTGTCCACTCCACAACTCTCAACAGCTCTACCACTTAATACATATGCAAACTTGGACAAATCTCTCTATGTCCCAGCTTCCTTATCTGCAAAATGGGGTTAATAAATAACAGTATTGACCTGAAAAATTTGCTGTGAGGAATAATGGGATAATCCATGCAGAGTTTAACAGTGTCTGGCGTATAACATCTGCTATTATTATTGCAGATATTAACCACTTTCTTCCATCTTGAAGTATTCTGCACTCTTAGAAGCAATGTGTTATAGTAACTAGAAGAAGTGGGGCTTCAGAGTTTCAGACCTGAGTTCGAATCTAACCTCCAACACTTCCGGTGTTATTCTGAATACATCACCTCACTGCAATTTCTTCATCTGTAAAATAGAGTATCATTGAAAGAAATGACTGAGAAAACAAATGTAAAGCACCTAGAGTACAGTGCTTGGTAGTTAGTAACATGAGTGCTCTCATGTTGTGTGTATCTATCTATTGACAATTTTACTTTATACAGTCATCCCCATCCAGCTTGCAGTTCTTTTTGGCTTTCTTCTCTATACATTATCCCCACTGAACTGTATCCACTTTATCATACCTTTGAAGGAAATGAATCCTTAAACTACCTGTCTAGTTCTCACCTCTGAGCTCCAGATCCACATTTCCAATGGTCTGTTTGATATATTCTTTCTCCTACTTCCCAGGCTTTACCCACGAGCATAATAACCTCAACCTCAACCTACCTGAACCCTATCCTCCCTTCTCTTCTGCCCTGCAAGCCTACCCTTTTCTCTACATTCCTTAGCTTATATTTTTGCTTTCAAAATACCTCTAAAATATTTCTTCTTCATTCCATTCCCACTGCCATTTAGTTCAAAAGGCCACATTTTACCTGTAGTCTGGATTATTTAACAACCTGCTAATTGGTGTCGCTGTCTCCACTCCCTTCTCCCCATTAGCCATTCTTCAAAATGGTATCAAAATTTTGTTCAAGGTTGAAATAACTGTCTCCCTTGCGCTCCCTATTAAGTCACAACAATAAGCACTAAGACACATTTAGTATCTCTTTAAGAAATCACATGAGTAGCTTTCAAACATACCATCTATTAGTGACTTTCAAACTTTTTTGACCACAACCTTCAGTAAGAAATACATATTATATCATGACCAAGTATACCATACACATATATAGTTATTAGTTATATAACACCTACGAAGTTTCAAAACATCCTTAAGTCTTATAAAATGAGTGTTGCATTCTGATTTTTCTTTTCTATTCTCTTTTGTATTTTAAAAACACTGGTCACAATCCACTAACTTGATGTCATAAATCAGGGCCCACAGTTTGCAAACCAATGAATTAAAAGATATAATGTAGGCAAATTTTCATCATACGCATAGGGGGAAAATCAAAAAGCAGTAAGGGTTAAAAATGAAAACTTTAAGTTGCTTCTGAGAAACACAAAAGACAACCTGAAGAAATGAAATGCATACTAGTCTCAAAAATGCTAAATATGTAACTTCTCCTTAATTTATAAATTTAATTATAAGTCTATAAATTTATAAATTTTACTCATCATCCTCAAAATACCGATAGATATTTTTTGCAATTAGATAAGCCAATTCAAAAGTCCTGATGGAAAAATAAAATCCTGAACAAAAAGAGTAACGGGAAGAGGAGTTACCCCGACCAGATACTAAAACATACTATACAACTACAATAAAGATAGTGTGGTATTGGCATATGACTAAACAGATCAATGGGACATAAAATAAGTTCCAAAAATAGATGTAAATATATATGACAGTTTAGTGTATTTATGATAAAAATGGCATCTCAGATCAGTGGGGAAAATATGAATTATTTGATAAATAAGCTAGACATGTAGACAATCTAGAATGTATCAAGGACTTAAATTTAATAAATGACACCAGGAAAACATTAAATGAAAACAAACTGGAGAATGCTATTATAATCTCAGAGTGGGGAAATCCTTCCTAATACCTAAAACCCAAGAACCATAGAAAAGATAGATAAATTTAAATGCAAAAATAAAATATCAAAAAATAATAATAATAATAAATAAAAAAATAAAATATCAGCAAATCAAAAGATAAAGAAAATACGCAATTTATATCAAAGATTAAGGGTTAATTTCACTTACACAGCGTTTCTACAAATCAGTATTAGAAAAAAAGACCATCGGAAAAAAAAAAAGGGTAAAGGGTCAACTCACATAAAAGGATGTACAAATGGCTCTAAAACATATGAAAACATTCTCAACTGCACTCAAAATGAGGGAAATGCATATCAATCTACACTGAGATGCCAATTTTTACTATCAGACTGGGTAACAAAGCTTGGTAACCAGCTCTGTTGGCAAAGGTGCAGTAAATCAGTCTTTTCAGCACTGCTATGAACCACCGCAGAGGTTATTTAGTAATATAAAGAAAATAAATACAAATGAACATGGCTATTCATTGAAGCATTATTTTTAACAGAAAAAAAAAATGGAAACAATCCAAATATCCATTAGCGAATTGGTTAAATAAATTATAGCACATGAGCATAAAAGATCACCATGCGGCTTTGAAAAAAAAAAAAACAGAATAAATCTCAACAAAAGAATTAGGGAACCCTTTATGTATAGAACATAACTCAGAACAATGAGCAAGGAGCAGAATGCTACCATTTGTGTAAAAAGGAGAGTAAAAAAAACATATTGTATTGCTTACATAAAATGTCTCTAGAAAGATACACAAAAATCCAGTAATAGTTGCTGCTTATCTAGGTAAAGGAAACGGTAGCTAAGCATCTGAGGTAGGAAAGACACTTCACTGCTGAATACTCTTTTATGCCATTTGCATTATGAACCATTTCAATGTATTGCCTATCAAAAAATTAAGTTTTCAAAACAGAAAGAAGACACAAAGCTGCTACAATTTCAGATGCATAATTAAAGCTCGTTTTTCTCTTTTGTTTCTTAATTTTTAAATATAGGGCAAAATACACATCATGAAAAACCTAAATAAACGGTCATATCAATTTAAATTACAAATAAGATTGACCAAAATAAATGAAATAATGAAAACACAAATACTTAAGTACATAATAAATTACTGAGTGCTAAAGATGTCTTTTATCTACTTCAAAAATAAGCTGTATCTCTCTTACCATATTGCAAATATTTTGTCAGACTTAACTTCCTGCTTGGAAACAGGAGGAGACACAGGAAATACAAATCACTACTAGAATGAATGAGGAAAAGCTTTTTCCTTTAAAGTTTTTAATTTAATTTAAAGCCTTAAATTTTTCTTTTAAAGTTATCAAAAAGGTAAAATCCATACTTAAAATAAAAAATAAGAGGAGTCAAAGATTCCAATTTTATTCCAGTGCATTCATGACGCATAGGAAGTGGACAGACTTTACATATCCACACCTGTAGTAGCACAAACAAAATTATACCTCCCTGATTCTAAAGTCATTCTGTATATGTTTTTTTTTTAATGTCTTGCTATATTTGCCAATTGCACCTACAGTTAAGATGTCCACAGCAAGTCATGTCATTTTTGTTTTTTAAATGTAATCAGGGATTTAAGAAAAATGATCTCCACATTCCGGACAGCTTTCTGATCCTAATGTGTGACAGCTTTTTTAATTTGAGTCTCCCTCATTTAAAGTAGAAAAATGTACTTTAACCGGTTTTTTGAAAATATTAAAATAGACAGCATATGCAAAACATCTAGATTGCCACAGAATAGAGATTCAAAAATGGTTTCTACCTCCCCCTTGCCTTTCCAGGGTTTGAAAATTATCATTAAAAGAAAAAATTAAGTAAGCTCTAATTTGACCTCAATTTTTCAGGTCATTGAATATTTTTCATTTTTAAACTCCCTTCACTTAGATGGCCTCAACAATAAGAGCGAGGAGGAAAAGTTTTATTTAAAAACATAAACTTACACCAAGGAAAAGACAATTTTTAACATTTTCTGGTCTCATGCAGCCTTACTAAAACAGAATAAGGTTAGGAACAAGCAAAGTAATCTTTTAAATTTCACCCAATACAAAAGTAAAATGGTAACAATAATCCCAAAGGTAAAGACAGTCCTAGTGGGAGATAATATTCAAAAGATAGCTTTACCTCAAAGGAAAAAAGATCTCCAAGGCAGCTGAGAGGCCACTTTCTTCAAGTCTGTTTCTGGAATGTGGACACCAACTATACACAGGCACACTCCTTCCCCAGGACATCCTGACTGCACACAATAGCTACTGACAACAATTGAATGAACTGTGGTCGCTATTTCCAAGCATGGAAATTTTACTATCTATAGACGCAAATTTCCCTATCTAAGTTAAGTTAAATTGCACTTATAAACAGTCTATTTAAAAACAAATTTGGTTACTAAGCACATTTTTAAAAGTCACAACAAACTACTCATTTTTCCCATTTAAAGCCCTCTACATGTTTTTCAATGCTTGAAACACAGAAAAAGAAAGAAAGAAACAAGGAAAAAGATCCACTCAAGCACAATAAATCTATGTCAAAAAGCAGAGGAAGTGGTTCTCAGGTATATGGACTATATTTTATTGACAAGGTTTTTATTTTCTCCTCCTGCCTCATCCCTTGACACTTACTTGCCCTTTGCCTTCTCTAGATAGGAGTGTGTGTTCCCCAACTGCATTAAGTTCTTCACATCCAGATTTCTTACAAAAGTGCTCTATATCACCGTCCCCAACCTCTACCCACCCTAACCCAGGAAATGCCCACCTGACCTTTGAGACTCAAAACAGGTAATTCCCTCCCCAAAGAATCCTTTCCTTTCCTTATTCAAAACCTATAGTGAGTCACCTTCTATAGTTACTTTGCTTGAATTCAGATTACTTATCAGTGACATTTAACGCTGACAATCCCTTCCTAGAACCTCACACTTTTTAAATTCCATGACATCTTTCTCTAGACCATCTCCCTATTTCTTAGGTGTTTCTCTGGCTCCTCTATTTTCTCTCTGTCCCTGGGATCTCATACTCAGCCTACACTTACTCTGCATACTCTGAGTTGGGGCCGCCCTCTTCCACTACCACCGACACACTAACAGCTCTCAAGTCCCTGTCTTCAACTCCAAACTTCACATTAATCCTCAACATTCCACCTGTCCTGTTTCATCAAACCAGCACCCATCTCCTCTTCTGTAACAAAAACACTCCACCTCTAGCACACTCTAGCTTCTTTGATCAGACTGGCAGCCCACACCCAGCCCCTTATTTCTAACGATCTCCTAACTGAACCCCCTGCCTCATTCTTCTCAAATACTCGCTTCACCCTCAATCCTTAAACACTACAGCCTGGAATAATAGATTCTAATAAAATATTTTTGGTGGTAAGTCATTTCATTAGAGGATAAATCCCAATTCTCGATTCTTTAGCACACGTAATATACATATGTGTGTGTGTGTGTACATCCATACATAATTTTAGTTTCATTTTTTTTACCTTAAAAAAAAATAGATCCCAATTGTCTTTTTCTCCGTTTGGCTCCGTTTGACCATTTTCGAGCAACAATTGTCCTTACAAAACTAAGACTTTTGTACACTAATAACCTACTTCAAAAAAGCATGCACTTTTTCAAAAAACTCAAAAATTTTAAATATCAGTTGTTTTGTTTATTTCAGTTATTATTTTCAAACTGCTTCCTGCCAAATGCAGTTTTAATTTTTGAAAGGAAGAGAATTTTAGGTGTGACTTAGTGGGAATATCTACATATTGAAGTATACATAATTCCTATTGATATACATACCGATGCCATGTGGGGAGGTGGCACTATAGTCATTATGGACTAAAATGTATTACTTAGATGCTTTTTGCTTACACCAACCGACTTTTAATACATTTTTCTTACCTTTAACTTTTGCAGTAAGCTCTTCTGCAGCATTTTGAAGATCAACAGAATTGAGGTTCTGATGTTTATTCATTACAGATTTTAGAACACGGAGAAGTTCGTCCAGACGTATATGAATGACTTCTTTAAAACAGTCTTAAAGAAAAAAAAAAATTATTTGTTTCCCAGACCAAGTTTCAGGAATGCAAACCACGAAAGACCATTTTGAAGCACACTTCAAATAGAAGCAGCGGCCCCACAATGTTTGTCTACTAATATGCTCACTTGTATTTTCACCATCGCAATTAGTATATTCAATTTATACAGCCTTCAAAAACTCTATAATCATTTTAAGTCAGTAAGGATTTCACAGTTATGGTCAATTTGGCCCTACCTTTTCCAGTTTTCCCAGTCTAAATATGCTTTCCAAATTGTGCCTTCCTTCCCAGCCCCTACCTGTCTATCCCCAGCCTGCTCTACTCATTTACAGCAACTCTGGTAGCCATAGAACTTATCATCCAAACAAAAAAACTCTACGCAAGTGAAAAGGGGAGTGCTACTCCTCCTGCCAGCACCAAGAGGCATATTCCTGGATGGCCATCCTAGGTAAACAAGAAAGAATAATCACCCTAACTTTAAAACCCCTCAAGTAATCTTCAAAAGTCTGGAAAGTCCACTACTTTAAATGCAATACTCTGATGTAATTTTCCTTTCTGTAACCTTAACAGCACTAGTGTTTAAAAATAGTTAACATTTTTTTGTATGCTTCGTATGTGGTAGGTACTGTTAAAAGCACTTAAAAGATATCTCATTAACTTTCACATCCATCTTATTAGGTAGATAATTTAAAAATATCCATTGTACGGATGAGAAAATTGAGGCACACTTAAGTTTACCAAGTTACTAAACCGTGGGGCCAGAATTTGAACTCAGGGAATATAATTCTAGAAGCCATGCTCTTAATGTTAGACTGCCTCCCCCTGAAATAGCTTAGAAAACAAACAAAAACCATTTTTTAAGTAGTGTCATAATTATACAATTAACTTTTTCAGAAATGTTGAAAAGATAACCATTAGAAATAAAAACTGTCTTTAGAATAAAAAACCAAAATGAAAAATTTTTGAATGAAAAAAACCATCATCCGTCAAATATGCCGTTCCTTAACTGTATTATCAAGAGAAAAAAAAGTGCAGGCAAGATAGGGAGCTGAATACATCAGGGCAAAGAGTATTCCAGGAAGAGGCAAAGAAGAATAGTTCAGGGTGTGATGGAAGCAGAGAGAATATAAGTGCTTTCAGGAGAAAATGTGACTCATTCATCCAACAAATTTTAATGACAGAAATATAGGAGAATAGGTGCTGGCTGAAGTAACCTGGGAAACGAGTAAGTCTATAAAGACTAAAAGCAAAGGAAGTGCACATAAGTACTATACTCTAGGTGATAAAGCATTTTCTTTCTTTTTTTTTTTTTTTGATAAAGGATTTTCAATGAGGGTTCAGGTTAACAATTCTGACATTGCTATACATATACACTGGAATTGAAAAGCTGTGTAAATGGATGGTGAATGTTGGGAGCCAGGTATCTCGCTGTTGGAGCAGAAATTTACAAATAAATGTAATGATCCATACTGCGGTAGATTACAGTGGGACACTTTAGTAAGAATTCATGTTTAGCTTAACACAGACACAGGTGGTTACATATAGAAACATTTACAGATATGTGTATTTACACAGGTTCATACACACACATATATTTTTTTGCTCTGTCTGCTGAAAGGGCCTGAAAGAAATGACACCCAGTAGGAACAAGCACACCTACCACCCCGAGCTTGGTTTCTACTATCATTCGCTAAAAAAAGATATCAGGGCTCCTTAGAGAAATGGATGATTCTAGGACTGGGGCAGAAAACATGCAGGATGAGTTAGGTACATCTAGTACAGCCAGAAAGTAAGAGCTTAGGAAAAACTAACCCTCACACTAAGGATGTCAAGGGTACACAGGAGCCAACTGAGAGAGCTCCTACCTAATGGCCAAAGCTAGAACAATATTAAGCAACAAATAAAGTAGTACTGGATTATAACTCAAAGTATAAAGTAAATATCCATGAGTTCGCACTGACATAAATAAATGATTGAACAAATTAGTGAGTGTAGGAAAAGAGAAAAATCCTTGGATAGAAGAATGCCAAATAATTTATATAGATATTTTGTCCTCAAGGAGGTGGAGCATGCATATCGTGACTTCCTTTCAAAGAGTAAAGTAGAGAAAGGGGGACAAAATGAGCAACTTTAAAGTAAAGAACTTTATTACTAAGACAGGTGATCAAGGTTGACATTAACAGTGATAAATCATGTTTCTAGTAATTATTCTTGATATGACCCGTGATGAAATTATATCCGTTCCTCCCGATATCCCAATCTAATCATGAGAAAAACATCAGATAAATTCTAATCAGGATGCATCCCATGAAATACCTAACCAGTATCCCTTAAAACTGTCAGAGTCATCAAAAATGAGGTAAGTATGAGAAACTATCACAACCAAGGAGAGCCTGAGGAGACATGAGAATTAAATGTAATATGATAGGATCCTAGAAGAGAAGAGGGACATTAGGAATAATTTATGGAAATATGAACAAAACTATGGGCTTTAATCAATAATAATGTATCATTATTATCAAATATTGGTTCATTAACTAACAGATGCACCCTACTAATGTTAAGATGTTAATAAATAAGAAAAATTGGGTATAAGATGTATGGGAACTCTCTGTAGTATCTTCTTAATTTTTCCGTAAATCAAAAACTGTTCTAAGACTAAAGTCTATTTATTTATGTATTTATTTTTAAAAATTAACATATATTATTTGTTTCAGGGGTACAGGTCTGTGATTCATCAGTTTTACACAATTCACAGCACTCACTATAGCACATACCCTCCCCAATGTCCATCACCCAGCCACCCCATCCCTCCCACCCCCTCCCCTCCAACAACCCTCAGTTTGTTTCCCCGAGATTAAGAGTCTCTTATGGTTTGTCTCCCTCCCGGGTTTTGTCTTGTTTCATTTTTCCCTCCCAAATAAAGTCTATTTAAAAAATAAAATACAGGGGCGCCTGGGTGGCTCAGTGGGTTAAAGCCTCTGCCTTCGGCTCAGGTCATGATCTCAGGGTCCTGGGATCGAGCCCTGCATCGGGCTCTCTGCTCAGCGGGGAGCCTGCGTCCCCCTCTCTCTCTGCCTGCCTCTCTGCCTACTTGTGATCTCTCTCTCTGTCAAATAAATAAATAAAATCTTAAAAAAAAATAAAAATAATAAAAAATAAAAATAAAATACAGATGGGCAAGAGATAATAGGAATTTTATGTACTTTTGGAATTTTCCTTGTAAATATATAGTACTTTTATAATTAAAAAATTCATTTATAATTTTTCAAATCCTAGGGAATATATGCTATGCAGTTTAAAGAATTATCTTAAATGCTCATTATATATTTCATCTGTTTTAGAACTGTGGATGTTATTTCATTCAGTAGGTTTACTTAGTTGAGACAATATAGCTTAGTGGATGGTTAAAAGCATTATCTCTAGAACCAGATTGACTGAATTTGAATTTCAGCTCCATGGTTTATAAACCTTGGGTGAGATACTTAACAACCTCTGTGTGCCTCAGTTTCTTCACCTGTAAAAGGAAGATAATGGTAATTACTTCATAAGATTGTTTGATTCAATGACTTAAAACACATGCACTTGGAACAGTGGCCAAAACATACTAAACCTACCATAAATGTTTACAGCTATTTTTATTAGTTAAGGCAATAGTAGAAATAGGCTAATAACATAGGTTAGGTCTGAAATGGAACGAAGTAGCTTTGAAATAAAATAAACTTCTGGAAAACAATATAGTTTGAATAGTTATAAAAATAACGTAATTGCATTTTTTCCCAGTTTTGCATTGCAAAGCCTATTGTTTTACATATACATATCTGCATATGCAATTACTATAATGTTCAGCCAAAATCTTAACACTAGTTATCTAGAAAAGTAAAACTCCGGTATCCCAGTGTTTACTTGTTTATCTACCATCCCTGTAATATGGTAATCTGAATTTTAATTTATTGTTTCACTCATTTGTGCCATTTATTTTCTGCTTCATTTAGCTTATCAAGTGAAAACAGATTAGCCAGCTCCACTTTTTGGTTCTCATGCATTAACACAATACCACAGTGTTTATACTGCAAACACTTCATGGAAATGCTTAAGTAAATAAATTAAAAAACCATGGTGTTTTCCTTGATTTAAAAAAACTGACAATAATTTTTAAAACAACTCTTATTAATTCAGCTTAACCTCTCTGGGAAAGCAATGAAAACAAGGAGGAAAGTTAAGTTTCAAAAGTTATCACTAGGAAACTCCCTTTTTATGTGGTAATGCCTTCTGAATTCACAGGATAAAAGCAAAGTCTGAACAGCAGCATTCTTTATTCAGCCACTTGGGGACTGTAAAAATAATTATAGCTGACATTTTAAAACACTTATTCTAAGAGCTTTACATATACGAACTCTAATCTGCACAACATCCCAGTGATGTAGATACTATTTTTCCTTCCAACAGATGTAGAAACTGAGGCACTGAAAAGATAACTTGCTCACGGCTACATATAACCAGCAAGTGTCAGAATGAGGATTCCACCTTAGTTGTTCTAGCTCTAGAATTTGTGCTCTTAATCACTATGATATGGTAACATGATTAAAGAAGTTATAGCTTAATGACAGGTACACTGCAGTCAGTGACTTAACAGGCTCTACCTTCTAATCAAATATGCTAGTTACTATTATAAATGGTGTTATGTAAACCATTCCAGGCAAGCGCAAAAAAAAAAAAAAAAGCAGTCTCCTAAGAGTTGGCACAGATGTCATAAAGAAGCTACCTGTATTTCATACTTTATTCTTCAAAGATTCATTTCAAAGTCATAACCTACCAGCATTTACCTGAACTCCTCCTAAGTGATATCCATTAAAAATAACTTCTGGAGAGATTTACTTCTAAAAGAACATGGCAGAAGGACATATCTGAGACTAGCAACCTAACCTTTCTAATATTTCACAAAATTTCTGGCACAATATGGAGGAGATGAAAGTTAATTAATATTCATCAGTGGTAAAATTGACTCTATTGAAATTTTTCTGAAATAAATTTGAACATCCTCCTGTATACTCATTTGGGGAAAATTGAGTTAATCAACAAAACAGGATTTCAATTAAGACTTTGAAAATTTATGCGGAACTTCCCTCTTACAATAGAACATATTATTTAATAGCATTAAACTTTTTATTTAACTTCTTCTATCTAAAAAAATTTGCCTAACAAAGTTAACATACCTCTTCTGACTATAGTTCAGCCAAATTTAGGACCTAGACAGAATTCATCAGAAGCTATAACTTATAAGATTCAGTTATGTTTTTACAAAATAAAGTGATACACTCTTAAATCAGAAAGCTTTTTTTTAATATTAGAGAACTTTATCTGCAACTGATGATAAAGTTTTATCTTCCTTTCTAGCCTATTTAAAGAGCAAAACAAAAACAAGGCACTATTGTCACAATAGTAAACTTTTATTAAATTTCAGTTTTAAAATAGTATATTAGACAAACTACCAATTTCCCTTCAAATGCATTTTACAACGGCAATGGATACTTCCAAGCACTGAGGAGCAGAAAAATTAAGTAATTTGCACTATTCTTCTTTAGCCCAATTAAAAAGCCTTGCACCTTTCACATGCCCAAATGTTAAGCCTCCTTGAATGGTGTTCTACCTGAAACGAGGAAGTATGTTGCAGAGTTTAAGATTATTGTATGAACTAGAAGAACACTTAAGAATCTGTTCTTTGGAATTAAGAACACATTATTCCGCAGGGGGACAACCATAAACCTGAAGTGGTATTTACACAGCACATATGTTAACTGCTAGTGTTGTATTTAAACACAGAGAGTACATGTATAATAGAGTGTCTTTAGCATTTTAAAATAAAATGTAAAATCTAGCCCTATAATTATTAATAACGCATCTTAATGACACTGGATAGAAACCTAAAACTTCAAATTCCACATGTGCTACTTATATAAGACTACAGGGTAACCTACTCCTGGAAATAAACAGTGGACAGAGAATCAACGAACTCTATCAGTTACCTTATCGAACCATGAGTTTTCACAGTCTTCTGATGTCCCACATTAAACTCTTCATTTTTATTTGTAAATAAAAAGAGCAGAGACTAACTGTATACCTACCTTACCTGTTCCCACAGAGGTCTTTGGTTGACACTTATTTTCTCTAATCAGTTCCTCAAAAACTATGGCAACATGAGCTTCACATTCTCACTTTTCACAAATTTCACAAATACCACATTTAAGAGAGTTATCATAAAACTCACATTTAAAAAATCCTATAGTGGCGCCTGGGTGGCTCAGTGGGTTAAAGCCTCTGCCTTCGGCTCAGGTCATGATCTCAGGGTCCTGGGATCGAGCCCTGCATCGGGTTCTCTGCTCAGCGGGGAGCCTGCTTCCCTCTCTCCTTGCCTGCCTCTATGCCTACTTATGATCTCTCTCCTCTCTGTCAAATAAATAAATAAAATCTTTAAAAAATAAAATAAAATAAAAATAAAAAATCCTATAGACTGGTGGGAGGCAGATGTCCTCTAAAATGCATTACGGGGGGGGGGGCGGTCCTTGGGTGGTTGAGTTGCCCAACTCTTGATTTTGGCTCAGGTCATGATCTCAGAGTCCTTAGATCCAGCCCTGGGTGGGGCTCTGCACTCAGCAGGGAGTCTGCTTGAAATTCTCTCTCTCCCTCTCCATCTGCCCCCTGCCTCCACTTGTATGTGTATGCTCTCTCTCCCTCTCCCTCTTAAATAAATAAATCTTTAAAAAAATGCATTATATAGTTGGAAAACAAATATTTAGTTGTCTTCTCCAGCTCTGAACTCTCAATATTCAGAACAATGTACAATCTCCAACTCCAATCAAATTCTGAATCATAGAATTATGAAACTGGTAGCATCTGGTATAGTACCTCATTCTTAAATCATTAAAAGACTGAGGCCATATTCCAAAACTAGTCAGTAGCAAAACAAGGCCTGGAACCTAGATAATGTGATTCTCTTTTCAGAGCTCTTTCTGCTGTCCATTACTACCAATTTCATCAATTTGTATAGCCCAGCTGGAAACCAATCTATTGATTCAAAGCAAAGAATAGCATTAAAGCTATGCACTCCAAAGACAACTTAAAGGGATTCTAAATAGACCTCAAGAGTACCTATTTCTAAATAACATTTTCTTAAATTTGCTCCAGTAACAAGTATTTCTAGGTTTCTTTAAATGCAATAGAAAGAAAAAAATGTTTATAACTCAAGAATTCACCTCAGTAGTCTTGAGACTGATAAAGGCCAAATGTCTATGTCAGCACTGTCCAACAGAAATTTCTACAATGATGTAAATATTTATATTTTCACTGTCCAAAATGGTAGCCACTAGCCACATACGGCTAATAAGCACTTGAAATGTGGGTACTACAACTGAAGAGCTAAATTTTTTATTTTAACTAAGTTTAAATAGCCACATGTCTAGAGGTTACCATATTGGATAGTGCAGGTCTACATAGTCCCCATCAAAAACAGAATTGGCTGATGAAATAATGAAGACTGAGTAGTATTTTTTTTAAAGTACCTGCCATGTGAAGCAGTTGAGATAGCATGGAAAGAACACAGACCATTCTGCATTTCTGACCTCTGGATGCCAAATGAAACCACTACATATCAGCAATAAGAGGTTGATGAAATCACACAATCTATGTTATATATACAACTCATCTGTGAAATGGGGCTAAAAGTACTGGTCTTTGTGGGTACTCTTGATTAAATGCTGTTTATATGTAAAAGTACTCTATAAAATGCAAAGCACCATATATAATTATGTATCATTCCTATAACAAGTTCAAGGAAAGGAAAATGTGGCTATAAATCAATCACAAAGCTATTAATCTAAGCATAGCCTCAAAAATATGACTGAACACCTGAAGCAATAGTCAAGTGATTTTGCACATCATTGCCTCACAAAAGGTAACATATACAAAGAAAACAGTATTAAGATTATACCAAAAGGTGATTTAACTGTATATTTACACTCTTTATTTTTAAAAGCTAACTTTTTCGCTTTTTAACCGCCAACTGCCATGGTAATGAACAATGCCAAAAATCTGGCATCCTTCCTCTTAAGGAAGCAAAAGACAAAATATTGGCAAGGCCACTGACAAGGCTCCCTCACTCCAAAAGAAAAACAGTGAAACAGCTTTTTTCTGTCTGGACAGTTTATGAGTAAGGTGGTAGTAAAGAACAGCAGAAGTGCAGGGAAAGTTCTCAATACCCAGAAGACAAAACCATGGCCCATGTCTAGTCTATAGGAACATATATAACAATACCATCTCAAGTAATTACAGGATTTTAAGCTTTCTACTTGCTTTCCTGAAGATTATATCTTGTGTGATTCTTGTAATAAAATTATTACAAGGAATAGTCTGATACTCTAACAAGCTGAAAATCATGATCAAAATTAAACATAAGCATATTATTTATAATATTATTTATGAGGTTAATTTATATTTTTATATATACTCCCTTGTTTAAGAAAAACAAAAAAGTTTCTATCAACTCAAAATTAGTGTATTTCCAGATTTTAATAACAATGATCCAAAGATAGAAAACAAATTCTTATTAAATCCAAGATTTATTTTGAGATAGCATACATATATCCTTTTAACTCTGATTGAAGAAACAAACATTAAAATCAATCCAAAGGTAAATAATGAAAATTCTCTGGCCATGGCTTACTAATGAGAGTTGGTTATCCAAAAGAGTTTTTACATTTTTAAAATTAATTTACCAGCCATAAATGGCAAACTTTTTTACTATTAGCAATAAAATCAAGTATTTAAATTTTGAAGTACTGATTTTCTTTAAAAGACAATATCTTATCTACTGTGTAGCTCAGTTGGTTAAGTACCTGACTCTTGATTTTGGCTCAGGTCGTGATCTCGGGGTCTTGAGATTGAGCCTTGAGTGGTGCTCTGTGCTCAGCGGGGAATCTGCTTGAGACTGTCTGTCTCTCTCTCCCTCTGTTCTCCCCTACCCTGGGTGTGCATGCGTGTTCTCTCTCTCTCTCCAATAAATAAATCTTTTTTTAAGAAGGGATAATATCTTTATAAATTTTTAATATTAAATTTTCTTGAAAACTATATTTCCATATGCATACTTTTATCTCAAGGGGCAGTCTCCTTTTGCCATCTTACTTAGAAATTTTCTCTTTTCTCAATTAGGATCAGCTTTCAATTCTCTGAATTACCTATTCACAAATTAAAATTCACATAAAAAAACTGAAGATAAAGAGTTGTCCCACTTGTTTTAAATTACCATCATTTTAAATCTGTGAGACAAGGGATAAATATGCAAGATCAGGATTTATAAATGATATAAATCTCCTGAGGAAAACAAAAACAAATAAAAATCCTAATTAAAAATCTTATTTATATTAATGAACACTTAAATTGATAATTAAAGAAAATTGGATTTTACCCTAAATGGAGGTAAATGATCTGTCAACCAAGGCATCATTTTAAATTTCACTTTCAAAATTAACCCAGTTTATGAACTCACACCCAAAAGAATGACCTTTACTATATGTAAATTTAAAAACAAATTTAAAACAATTAACCCAGTTAAGAAAAGGGCTTATTTAAAATTATGCTTCTTTAAATAAATGGCAGATGGTGTCATTTTGTTAAGAAATTTATTACCAGTGTAATGCTTAATGTATTTAGAATACGTTTCCACAATAAAAAGAAAACTTTATTACCATTTAATCAACCATAATTCGATTTCAAAATCAAGCTATTAAAATGATCAGACGTATAGGTAACTCCTTTTTTTAATAATATTACATATAGTCTCAAAAACATGATTTATGTGATTTTTTTAAAAAGATTTTATTTATTTATTTGACAGAGAGAGAGAAAGATCACAAGTAGGCAGAGAGGCAGGCAGAGAGAGGGGGAAGCAGGCTCCCCACCGAGCAGAGAGCCCAAAGCGGGGCTCGATCCCAGGACCCTGAGATCATGACCTGAGCTGAAGGCAGAGGCTTTAACCCACTGAGCCACCCAGGCACCCCTATGTGATTGTTTTAAGGAAAATTCAAATACTAAAATTTTGAGGCTATAATTCAAGTCCAGTCATTTTGGGCATTTCAAATTAAAAATCAGGTTAGAAATAAACTCTTAAAAGCAGCATTTAGTATAAGATGTGATTTTAGTCTCCTTTCTAGAACATATATCAGAAAGAGAGTATTTATCTTATATACATAGAAAATATTTATTAACTCTCATGTCTATGAAGATGAAAGAGGTCTCCTATAAATAAAACTAGGAATATTAATTTTCTACATCCAGACCTACCATTATGAATATAGAAACGAACAACTATTTATCACAAAAGAATAGGGGCTGTATCTTTATTATCATTGCCATCAAATCGGAATATAAAACAGGCATTAAAAGTTAAAAGACTTAGGGGCTAAGATCAAGTTGGGGAATGCAGATGTATGTAGCTCTTTACTTTAGGAGAATGAAGTGTTGTGCTCCATTATCCATTTCTAACTAGACAGAATAAATTCTATGATTATCCCTTAATTGAAGAATAGGTCACAGAACACCAAAACAGAATTAAGTGTGATTTTTGAGAGAAAAAAAAAATTCACTCAAATGCAGTGATTCTAGATTAAGTTTTAGGAACAATATAGAAAACTGAATGAAGGCAGAAGGATCAAAAATATAAATGATAAACAGTAGTCTGCTTATTAAAGACTAATCAAGGCACTGGATTATCATTAAGAAGGTTAAAATTCCAACAATCTAAAATTTTCCCATGTCAAACGGGCCTAACTGCTAAGAACCATTTGTATGCTTGTTCCCTCACACTTACCAACGTTTCTATTATGTATTGTACTGTATCTGATAATAAATAGCTTACACCATAACATCAAACATTTTTGGGGAAAAAGGTCATAAAGTACCTAAAGCAGAATACCCTGTTCCTACCACTGTGTAGGTGTTTATCTGTGGCTAGGCTGGCATTTACAATTTAACAAACTATCCAGTAAGAATGCTAAGAGAAAATAGTTGACAAACCTGAAAGAATAGCTTCTTTCAAATACAGTAACATATGCGAGAACTTCCTGATATCATTCACCAACTCCTTGATGTAATCCGGATCAAAAATGGAATTGGAACTTATGGACTTGAGCCCCATTTCAGGAGTTGTAACATCAGTAGAGAGTTGGCCTGATGACAAAACACGTTTTTTCTTTGTCTTTTTCTGTTTGTGAGCAATCATCCTTCCATAGAACAGTCAGAAAAACTGAAATCCTTAGGTGGAAGGGAAAAAAAAAACAAAAGAGAGAAACACAAATACCACATCAACCAGGGGAAACATTAGACTAGGGTTCCACAAACAGCCATAGCCCACCTCAGTATTTTATTAACAACAACAACACTGAACTAATAATTTATTTATTGCCAGTCATCTTGACAACTCTATGATATGGAAACTACTAGTCTCTTCATTTCACAAATAAGCAACCTAAGCTTTGTCTAAGCTCTCAGCTAAAAGATGATGAACTGGTACTTAAAACCCAGATCTGCCTTGTTGCCAAAATCCATTCTTTTAATAACTTCCTCTTAACTCCTAGGGTACAGAATTCTTTTAATTGTAAAAGTTGTTCTGAAAAGTCACTTGGCAGAAGAACATCCTCTACCTCTATGACATCAGGTTCAAAAATAAAGATGCAAAATGAGCTCTAACAAAAGAAAAGACCTGCTTTCAAAATCCCCTCTATCATTTACTATGTCTGTCCTGACAAGCTGTTACATCTCTTCATTTTGGTATACTCATTTATAAAATAGGAATAACATTCTGACGATACCTACCTCATGAGATTATTGTAAGCATTAAAAGAGACAAAGGTATAGAAGTGTCTGACACATAAAAGAAGTTCAATTATAGTTAGTTCTCAATAATAATGCCTACATACACACACATACATACACATTCTAGGTTATCAAGTTTCAGCAAGAATAATTTTCTGTTGAAAACAAGTTCTAAGGGTGCCCACTAATCTGATATATCCTGATTGGTTGAACGAATAAGTGTATGAATATCAGAGCAATATTTTTGGCAATTTAAAGATGGTATAGTAAAAACACAATCTTTTGAAATGACAAAGATTTAGACTTGACTTCTGGCTCAATACTTTCTAAATGTGTGACCTGTATAATTTTGCTTACAGGCTGTTTGAGAATTAAAAGGGGACAGAAAATTAAAAGGCCTCATATGTGAAACATTTAACCCTGGCACACAGTTGAAACTCAGAAAATCTTAGTTTTTTTCTGCTCTATCCTCACATTTTACCTTTCCAGAATTGAAAGTCCTAATTTTGTTTGCATTTCTTGAATCAAAAAAGTTAGCTCAAGCATCATGATTAAAACATTTTTAAAATATTTCGTCTTCAATATTTTGATACTTTCAAAATGGTAGAATTACTAAGAACTATGAAATTTACAGGAGGAAGTTTTACATAATATTCACTTCCAGGTCATGTGTAAGATATATTATTGTATCATTTACTCTTTCCTATACCTCACCCAACTCTACAGATTTTTTCCATCCTAATCTACAGTATCTTTAATCTATCTACTTCTATCTGTACTTTCATACTAGGTGAATTACTGCCATTTCTTGTCTAAGCTATTGTTATTAATTTCCTAATGATCTCTCCACAACCATTCTTATCCTGTTCCAAATGTAGTGAGTACACTTTTCAAAACATGAATCCCAACATGTCATTTCTCTACTCAAAACTCTTCCAAAGGACGAGTGAGAATCTATTGAGAACTGTAAGGCACAACATGAGATGGGGCTCCTACTTACCTCTGCAATATCATCTGGAGCCATAATTCCTACTGGACACTCTCAACACTCCTGCCACACACACTCCCTTCTCATTTTCCAACAGTATTTGTTTACTATGACCCACGGTAGGAAATAATTTCACATCATGAGCCAGTACACACATTAAGTATGTTATGTTTGTGCGTGGTGTGTGTGTGTTGGAAAGCATAAAACATAAAACAGATTCTGGCTAAGGACAGGTGATGTACCCAGATGTTTTCTATCCTATACCATTTCATTTTTTAAAATGCTGGTTGCAGCCCATCAGATTGGTTTCATACTCATAATGGGTCATGGACCTACAACTAGAAAAACACTATTTGACTCAGGGTCCTGTCTATATACAATTCCACTTGCCTGCACTACTCTTTCCCCTTTGTTTACTCATTCTGACCTCAACTCAAAGATCACTTCCTCAAAGAAATCTTCCTGGACCACCCGTGCCCCTGTAACAACTACCACCAAAGTAGAGCAGAATCTTCTGTTAGATGCATTATAGCATCTTATACTTTTCATCACTGCACTTATCAAAGTTCAAATAGATGATTCATGTTTTCCTATCTAGATTATAATCCCAAGGAAATCAAGACTGTGTCAGTTTGCTAACCACATGTTCCCTGCTCACAGCATAGTGTGTGGCATGGGAGGGAAGAACTACTCAAAACTATCTGCAGAGTAAATGAATTTGCAGAATGAACACTGGGCTTATAAAGTTGTAAAGCTGCAATTAATGTTTACAGAAACAAAAAAGATTAACTTTGGATTATTGCTTTGTTTTTAACGGAAAATATATACGGGTTTTCAAGAAACCTTTCCATAAAACGGTATCTTTCAAAAAAGAAAAAAAAACAAGTCTATAAAACTGATAAAGGCAAGATTACATAAAATTGGAATCAAAATTGGATTTCTATTCTTGTTTCTCTACTTCTGACAAGATTTCTCTACTTCTCTAATAGCTTTCAATGCTGCTTTATTCAATATTTTGTTAATCTCAAAATATTTCTGAGAATGTAATTTCTACATTTAAGCTAGTTCCAAACCTATCTAACATTAATCCTTAAATGTGTAGATAATTTCTAAAATGAGCCCAGGACAATTTTTTTAGTACAATTATTATACCTTGGTCTCCCCGCCAACAATAAAAACAAAACACTCAAATAATTTATTTGGGCAGCTCTTTTACAAATCACTCATTGAGAAGACTATTCCTAACTTAACACTTTTGCAGCTTACTTATTAAAGTTACTCTGATTAATTTTGACAGCTTTCAGTTTAGTAAATTAGATCACTGGTCATTGTCACTGGTAAAAAGATGGTTATTAAAAACCTGTGTCATAAGTTTCAAATAAAACAATTCACCTAGCTAAGCAATTCACCTATTTCACCATCTTCACAATGTCAAATTAGTAACCCAAAGCTGTAAGAAGTATTTCAAAAATGCTTAAACATTTTTACTCAAGACTAAGAAAATCTATAAGCAAACAAAACGTGAAGCGGGGAGGGAGGAACTAAAAAGGGTTATAGTCTACCTCTAGTCAGCATTATGGTGAGTAATGTACTAACTTTGTTATACATACTTTACTATTTTTCCTACTGTAAACTGAAAAAGGGAAATATGACAATTGAAAAACATTTTTAAATAACAAAGTTAATCCAAGTTTTCATAAAATTGAACTATGATAGCGGAAAATTTGGAGGATATACACTTTCCAAGATCATCCACACTACCTTCCCGTGTCCCTTTGGGGGAATATCCTCTATCCTCTAATCTGGTAATGTAAAATGTAGTTACTAACATATTGCAACCGGCAATTTAATTAAATGAGGTAATAATATGGAAAGCACATAACACTGTGCCTGGTTCATCATGAAGACTCAATAATTTAGCCATTATTATTAGCAGTACTTTATTGTGAAAGATTTTTTTTTTTTAATATACTTAAGTAATGAACAAGATGTGGCTACACGGCAATATATCTGTAGATTGTGAGCAAGAAATATAGCACTGGAAACAATTCCAGAAACTTAACTGACTTTGTGGAAACCTACTAAATGGCTTCCAAGTGAAGTTTGAACCGTGCAAACAGACCGCTGAGCAAAATATTTGTGAAACTTTCCAAAATCTCATGCCTCTCTTCCAACTCCAAACCAACAACATTAAAAACATGTTTTATCCACTTAGCAAAGAACTTTGTAGCAAACATAATATTACTACACAAACCTACTTTCTCTCCATGTTGTAAATTCTAAGTAATATGTGCATTAGAAATGTGAACACTAACTTCCCAGTACTCTGTAATGTGACTTTCCCAAGACGTAAGTAGCCTGTGTTAATCAAACATCCCATGCTCCATGTACATCCTCCCCAGAACACATCATTATATAAGTACTTTCATTTTAGGGGCGCCTGGGTGGCTCAGTGGGTTAAAGCCTCTGCTTTAGGCTCAGGTCATGATCTCAGGGTCCTGGGATAGAGCCCCACATCGGGCTCTCTGCTCAGCAGGGAGCCTGCTTCCCCTTCTCTGCCTGCCACTCTGCCTACTTGTGATCTCTCTCTCTCTCTCTCTCTGTCAAATAAATAAATAAAATCTTAAAAAAAAAAAAAAAAAGTACTTTCATTTTAGGCACTAGGTTAACTGAAATGTAAAACTGCCCCAAATATCTACTTAACAGTTCCCATCTAACTAGTCCTACTTCAGGAAAAATTGCCAGATATTTCAGAAATCTGCTATTCCAGCACAATTTCTGATTTGGTAAGAATCTACTTAATGATGCTTTTAAAAAATCAGAAAAATTCATCCTGGAGGTCTTTGATCATATTTTTGTAAAGTTCTCCCTACGAAAACAGCATACTGGCAAGTCAAAAGGTTTTATCAATAATATGCAAATAATTGTCATTTCTAAAGAAAGGCATGCAGTGCACATACACTTCATTCCTGTGCAGTTAGAACCTAGCACGTTTAAAAAAGAGGAAGCTGCCCAACCTCCCACGCCTCCAGAATGTCTAGCATTCCTGGCAGGCAGGGCTCTCTCTTGACCAGCCAAAACTACCCAATGCCAAAGAGCACGCTCCCCCCACCCCCGTATTTAAATGCGGAGTGGGGAAACGGAGCAACCAAAAAGGGCAGCGTACATGGATAGCGCCAGAGGAGAAATAGGGTCACAAAGACAGCTGGAGAAAGGGGAAGGGGCGCCCAGCTCCCGCCTTTAGCAGCTAACAGTCCTGCCCCCCAAAAGGGTGTGAGGCCAATTCCTTCTTGAGAATGAGAGTAGGAAAAGATTAACATGGAGACATGAGGCTCAGTCACTAGAGTTCTTGAGCTCACCTGTTAAGAAGAAATAAAACAGTCAAGCCCCAAATACATCCACAACGGAATTGGGAAAACCATTGACACTGAAGCCTCGGAACGAAAGAGCCCCTCCTCAGCCCAAAAGACAGAGACAAGGAGAACAATGCACCACGGTTATTCTAAAACGTCTCGGGAATGGAACCCAGCTGAAGTGAAGACTGCTGTCAGGACAGGTGGGAGTGGGGCGGGTGAGAGCGAAGATGGGGCTCCGTAGCGGTCAAGAGCACACATTGGGGAGCAAAACTGCCTGGGTTTAAACCCGCACTCGGACGATTACTAACCTGTGTGCTCCAGCAGGTTAACCTCATCTTCCCCGTGTAAAAAATAAGTTAAATAATCATGGATCTGTCGCGAGGGTTAAAGAAGTTAAAATGTGGAGCAGTCTTAAAACAGTACGTCGACGGTGGGACTTGTTACATGCTTGCTTGAATTTTAATCGTCATCTGCTCTGGGCCAACCACTCGCAGCCTCCCGGGCGCCGTTCGCCCCGTCGGACCCCTCCCGGAGGACCAGAAGCACACAGGACACGAGCCCGACCCCAGCGCAGCCCGCAGCCGCCTCGCCTCGGGGCCGCCGCATGGGCCACCCACACCCTGGACCGCAACCGGCCCGCCGCACCGCCGACCACCCGAGCCCCGCCGCGGCCAGACCGAGCGCTGCCGCCCCACACTCACCGCGGCGCTCCATCCCGCGTCCGGGACGCGGACGCCCTCCCAACACTCACGGCCGCTGCCGCCTCGGCCGAGGGCTGGAGCTCACTGCCCCCATCCCCCACGGCCCGCGGACGCCGGGCCAAGCCGCCACCGCCGCAGCCGCCTCAGCAGCTCCGGCCACCACCGCGCCGCCCCGCTCGCTCCACCCCCCGGGCCTCGCGCCTCCCGCCCGGCCGCGGCCCGCCCCCTAGGACCCAGCCCATTGGTCCGCGCTTCCGAGGGGGGCGGGGCTCCGGCGCCCCGCCGCAGGTTGGGGCGGCGGCCGGCTCCAGCACGCGGAGCGCGGGTTGTCAGCGGCACCCCAGCGGGCAGGCTGTCCCCAACATTGCAGGACGTGTTAGCCAAGGAGTGCGGCTTGCGGCACGACAAGCAGAGCGAACCTCGGGCACAAGTTACCTGATGACTACATTTGGCTAACAGGAGTTTCTCAGAGGAGCAATCTACATTTCTTATAAGGTACTTCTTTTGATCACCTGTTCCTCCCTCATCAAGGCCTTTAAGAACACAAAAACAAAAACAAGACCTCATACCGGCAAAATGTAACACAGGCCTGACTCAACTCCCCTCTGTAGAGGGTAGTATTTACCACTTAGACCTATATTACTTTCTTAAGCTGGTCTCTCAAAACTCACTCAGAATGAGAAAAATGTCTGAGGATGGAATAATTAAGGAAAGCATCACGGGCCCAAAGCACGTAAGCTTCCATATCATACTACACACTGGAACAAGCAATGTCCTTTGTGTCAATGTTGGAACATTGAGAAAAAGCTGATGGAGAAAGAGAGGGCACACGGGGCAGGAGACTGTGGGTAGTGGTGAAGACAGAAAAATTATCACCTTCGGTGAAAGCAGAAAAAGACACAGAAGAGTGTGAAGAGGAAAAGTAGAAAGAAAATGGGGGTGCAGACATAGGAGGAGGCAAAATCAAGGAAGGCAGAAAAAGGTGATGACAGAGAAAACAAAGGGAGAAACTATCTACTTGCGGACAGAAAAAAATAATGAGCCTGACAGAGCCAACAAGTAGTGAGAAAAAGAGAAACTACTCATTGACAAAGAGAAGGGGAACATCTTCGAATCCTTACAGGAAAAACAATGTTAGCGAAATAAAGCAAATGTGGTCCCTCAGATGCTACTTGGAAAAGATAAGTATGAAAATGCTCAGCTACTTGGTTACTTTAGCTGCACACTGGATTTTTCAAACTCAACCTATACACATTTACCCCTTCAAACCCCAAACACAACAGTACTAAGGATATGTAACAGATACCGGGGCAATGTCAAAACCAAACTGTCCTTCTAAGCATACTTAAAAAAGAAAAATGCACCATGGACTCTCATCGCGGAAACTGATGGTGCCTTGCTTGGAAACAAACTAGTAAAAGGAGAGATCAGGAGTTCCCAGGCCAAAAGGAGACTGAAGCAGTGCAACCCTGACTAAATCATAAGACTTTGGGGAAGAAATGTGAAGTACTCATGCAACCTCGAACATCCCCTTACATCTATTTTAAACTATATCAATTTCTTTGTGCTATCTTATCCATCATTCCCTTAATAAGGATGATTGTGTTCCTTGTTGAAGTGGAGCTCGCAATGTCACTGAAAATTCTTGAGTAAGGTCCTGTTGGGAAGAAAGGGTATGTGGGGAGAAGGCAGCAGGGGGACAGAAACAAACAGTAAGGAGCACACAGGAGGGAGGGAGAGAAAAAGTGGAGAAAGAGACAAAGACGTGAGAAGGTGAGAAGCGATTCTGGAGAAGAGAGAAAGAGAGGAAAAGAAGACAGAAAGATGCAGAGACAAGTGCAGGCAAAAAAAGAAAATAAGATGAGACAATAAAGAGAAGAGAGATAAAAAGAGGTGATAGGGAGAAAGAGATTGAGAGACTACCCACTCACAGAGAAAGGGAAGAGGGACACCTCTCACGGTTCTAAGGAAGTGAAGTCAGTCAGGCCCCTGTGTTATTACCTGAAAAGATAAACATAAGAACCCCAGGCTCCCTGATTACTGGGCTCTACGATTATTTTTGCAGACTTAATTTTTAAAAACATATCCATTAAATCTTAAACATAACCATACCAAGTTCAAAAGCACTAGGAATGATGAAGACACCTAACATCTTCAAACTCCACTGGAGGATAATGATACACCACGGACACTCACCATGGAAACCACTGATGACTAAACTGAAGGACATCAATGGGGAAAGAGGAAAGAATTCTCAAGGCCAATAAGGGTAGGGGCAGGGCAATCCTCAGGGAGCTCACAGGAAGAAAGTCCACCCCTCAGATCTGTTCTGGGTTAATCTCAAGACCCTTCCCACCAGATCTGCCTCTACACCACCTCAAAACATAACTATTGTGCATAGAACCTGACAGACAGTGGGTCTTCAATGAATGTTAGACAGTTAAATTATAAGTAAGGTTATCTGAGGGAAATTTTGAGAAGTCTCTCAATCCCAATCCTTTTACATTTTTAAAAAATACATTGATTATCTGTCATCTTCTCCATGTTTGTTCCTTAGTAAGGAGGATAATAATGGTAGTTCACCTTAAAATTAAAAGGGTTGTTTTATTAATTCTCCCAACTTGCATTTTGTTTTAAGTAATTTTATATCACACAAATAATATCTTTCTGGAAGTTCGAAATTCTTGGTTTATAATTAAATTGGAAAGTGCTACCAAAAAAAAAAAGTAAACCCATCTGTATATCTATTGTAGAAGTCCAACATCTTAAAATGTTCAATGAGTTGCAGAAAAAAAAATTATGAAAGCAACATATAATTGAAAATAAACTACTTGTGTTTTTACCAATTTACATTATTCTCTATTATTTTTTCCTTTTGAAACAGAAACTAACATCCCCTATAATGTTGCTCTTGAGCCAACTATTCTATAAAGCCTCCAATTGCTTGTTAAAATCTTTTCATGTATTCTCTGCAGTGTTAACTAGCCAGCATTGTTATTTTTGCTAGGTAGATGTCTTCATATTCCTGAAGTTGTTTCTGTAGTTTAGGTAGCCTACCATTCATAACAGAACATGGGTCTAAAAACATTTTACAATGTCTGGAAATATTTTTGGTTGTCACAACTGGGGAGGGGGCTGTACTGACATCTAGTGGGTAGAGGACAGAGATGCTGCTAAAACATCCTACTTGTACTGGAGAGCACCCTCCCCCCCCCCCCCCACCAAGCCTAAATACCCCCACTTCTAACAGAGTTTATCAGGCCCAAATAGTGTCAAGTTTGGGAAGTAATGTCAAAGTTGAGAAACTCTGCTCTAGGCCTAAATATTACTTTATAAGCAATCTATAAAATAGAGGAACATGCTAAATTATATCATAGGATGCACCCAGCAAAATCTAGACTGTGGGTCATTTTATAGAGCAAGTAACACAATTTTTAAAATAAATTACAAGGAAAAAGATAGAAAAAAATCTTTAGATTAAAAAAGGCTTAAATTTTTAGCTACATCAAGTGTAGGAATAAATGAGCCCAGACTTCCCTTCCATTATATTCTTTTCAGAACTAGACTACAGACAGCATAGAACTCTGATCCTTGAGATATGGGATCGCACAAACAAATGAGGTAGGCCTTCAACTGCCCCAACGTTCTGCCTGGAGGCACATTCTAGACCATGGCACAGGAAGTAGAAAGACAAGCAGAGCAGACTGGGGCAGCTGGAATCTGTAGGACAAAGTACCAAAGAGGAAGGAGGTAGGCAAAAGATGAGCTCCAAAAATTTGCACAGGCAATTCCTAATTCTCTTGCTGAATACAAAGCCGCACATGTGTGAGTGAAACCCCACCAAGGATAGGCAAAGAATTTCTAGGGAGCTGTAACTGAACAATTCCCAGGGCTCCCACAGGGCTGGAAGACTTCTGAGTTTTCATCGGCTAGAGTTGAGAGACCTGATCAACACTGAAGAAGAGGTCCCAAAACGGCATGTGCTAATAGCATATCTAACTCAGACCTAACAAATATGGTATTCTAGATTCACCCCAGAGAAGCTTTAAAAGAATCTTTAAATTCTGTAAATTTAAAAAATTCAAATTTAAAACAAAAGTAATAACAATGTGTTGTGGCATTCACAACATATACAGAAGTAAAATGTATGACAATAGCACAAAGGAGGGAAATGAAACTATACAATAAGGTTCATACATTATATGTAAAGTAGCATAATGTTGTTTGAAGGTGTAGAATAAGAATAAAAAATAATAAGAGGAAGCTAAAAATGTATATTAAATCCTTTTAGATACATTTAGGAAGCCAATAGAGAACATAGTGGAATTTTAAGGAATTAATCCAAAAGAAGGCAGGACAAGAACAAAAACACAGAGGAAAAAAAAAAAAAAACGGATGAGACAAATTAAAAACAAACAGTAAGATGTAAGTAAGTAAGCTAAGTAAGACCCAAGCCCATTCACAGCAATAATTACACTAAATATAAATACTCTAAACACCCCTATAAAAAGGCAGAGCTTATAAAAATGAATAGAAAAATAAAACTCAACCACATACTGCCTATAAGAAATATACTTGAAATAAATTGAAAGCAAAACAACAGAAAAAGATACATCATGCAAATCAAAAGAAGCAGAAGTAACTCTATTATATCAGAAAAGGAGTTTTACCAGGGATAGAATATCATAATGATAAATGAATCAATTAGTCATAAAGACATAATCCTACAAATGTTTGTACCTAAAAAGAGCTCCAGAATACATGAGGCAAAACTGATGGAAATGTGGGGGGAAAACAGACAAATCCCAATGATAGCTAAGATTTCAACAATCCTCTTTCATAAACTGATAGAAAATCTATAAGGACACAGAAAAGTTGAACAATACTATCAATCAACTTGACCTGATAGACATATATAAGTAACCACCCAACAACAGCAGGGTACACATTCTATTCAAATGCACATAAAATATCCACTAAGTCAGACCATACATGGGACCATACAAGAAGTCCCAATAAATTTAAGGGGATTGAAATCATATAGGGCATGTTCTCTGACCCAAACAAAATCAATTTGGAATTAATAACAGTAAATAATAGGGATATCCCCAAATAATTGGAGATTATAAAATATACTTTTAAATAATAATATTTTGAACTGAATGAGAATGAAAACACCATTTCAAACTGTGTAAGTTACATAGTAAAAGCAGTGGTTAGATAAATATGCAGTTTTAGATGCTTTTAAAAATAAAGTTCTAAAATCAATGATCTAAGCTTCCACTTTAAGAAGCTAGAAAATAAAAAGCAAATTAAACACACAGTAAATAAAAGAAAGGAAAAACGGGAAGAGTAGAAATCTGTATCAAAAACAGACAAGAGGAAAATCAATGTAACTAAAAACCGGTATTTTGAAAAGAGCAAGTAAATAGATAAATATCTAGCTAGACTAATTAAAAAGTAAAGGGAGAAAATGCAAATTACTAAAATCACGAATAAAAGAACTATGAGTACAGACCCTAGAGATATTAAAAGGGTAATGGGAATATTACAAAAATTTGCCAGTTTAACAACTCAGATGAAATGGGAAAATTCCTAGAAAAACACAAATAACCAAACCTAACACAAGAAACAGAAAATCTGAATAGCCTCACATGTATTAAAGAAATTGAATTCATAATTTAAAATGTCTACAAAGAAAACTGCAGACCCAGATGGGCTTAATGATGAAATCTATTGAACCAGATAAAATAATCATACAAAAACTCTCAGAAAATAGAGGAGGCAAGAACACTTCCTAACTCATTCTATGAGATCAACATTACCCTGATAAAAAAAAAAATCAGACAAAGACATTACAAGAAAACTTCAGGCCAAATTTCTTAACACAGTATTAGTAAGTCAAATCAAATATATAAAAGAGGATAATACATTATGACCACGAAGGGTTTGTCCCAGGAATGAAGCTTATTTTAATATTCAATAGAGGAAAACCATCTGACAAAACTCCACATCTATTCATGATTAAAGCAGTCAGCACAGAAAATAATTTCAACCTGATAAAAGGCATCTACAAAAAATCTACAGCTAACATCATAATCCTCTCAAGGATTCATATTGTTACTAAAGGTCTCTGCCAGTACAATAGAACAAGACAAGAAATAAAACACATTCAGGGGGCACCTGGCTGGCTCAGTGGGTTAGGCCTCTGCCTTCAGCTCAGGTCATGATCTCAGGGTCCTGGGATTGAGCCCTGCATCAGGCTCTCTGCTCGGCGGGGAGCCTGCTTTCCCTTCTCTCCCTGCCTGCCTCTCTGCCTATTTGTAATCTCTTTCTCGCTGTCAAATAAATAAAATCTTTAAAGAAAAAAAAGGATTAAAAAATAAATAAATAAAACCACATTCAGATTGAAAAGGAAAAAGTAAAACATTTTATTACAAGTTGACATGTTTGTATACCTAGAAAATCCTAAGGAACCTTTAAATAAGCTACTACAACTAATAAATGAGTATTATAAGGTCACAGAATATAAAGTCAATATACTTCAATTTTATTTCTATATACTAGCAACAAACGGACAATAAAATTTTAGAAACTAATTCCATTTACAGTAACATCAAAAAACCAAAATTTTTTAGGAATAAATTTAATAAAACACATCCAAGATCCTAAATTTAAAACTACAAAACAGTAATGCAAGAAATTAAAAAAGTGAATACATCAACAAGTATACCATGTTCATGGATTGGAAGACTCGATACTGTTAAAACTTTTATTTCTCTCAAATTGATCTATAGTTTGAAGCAAACCTAAACAATATTCCTCCTGGCTTTTTTATAGAAATTTACAGGCTGGGTCTAACGTGTATATGATTATGTAAAAGAACTGGAACAGCCAAAAACAATATTGAAAAAGAACAAAGTTTGAGGACTTACACTGCTTGATTTCAAGACTTAACTACAGAGCTATAGTAGTCAAAATAGCATGACATTAATATAGAGACACACATCAACCTAATGGAATAGAGTCCAGGAAGAGAACTACATATATACAGTCAATTGATTTTCAAGAGGTATCAAAGTAATTCAATGGGGGAAAAGATAATCTTTTCAATAAATGATGCTGAAATAACTTGATACCCATATGAGAAACAAATGATCCTGGACCCTTACTTCACAGCATACCTTAAATTAAACTCAACATGTATTATAGACCTAAATATATAACCTAAATCTATCAGCCTTTTAAATTCAGGATGCAGAGGGGGCAGCTGCCTGTTTTTATAAATAAAAGTTTTCAGGGAACACAGTCATTACTAATTGTTTATGTATTGTCAATAATTGCTTTTAAGCTACAATAGCAGAGTTGAATGTTGAGGTGAATATTCTATAAGCCTAAAATATTTATATTCTACTCCTTTAAGAAAATGTTCGAGAATCCCTCTTTTAAAGAAAACATGGGAGAAAATCTAGGGAACAGTTTCTCAAACAGACACAATAAGCAAGAACCACAAAAGAAAACATTGGTAAGCTGGATGTCATCAATATTTAGAACTTCTGCTCTTTGAAAAACAACTTAGGAAGTGAAAGACAAGCCACAAATTGGGAGAAAATTATCTGACAGAGGAATTGTATCCAAATTCTATAAAAAACTATTACAACTCAATAAGAAACAAACAACCCAATAAATTAATGACTAAATTTTTGAATAGAAACTTGGCAAAAGAAGATATACAAATGCATAATAAGCACACGAAATAGTGTTCAACATCATTAGTATCAGGGAAATGCAAATTTAAACCACAATGAGATACCACTAAATATCTACTAGAAGTCTTAATTTTAGCTAGACTTAAATACCAAATTTTGGGTAGGATGTAGAGCAACTAAAACTCTCACACATTGCTGTTAATGAGGAACCACTTTGGAAAACAGGCTGGCAGTTTCTTATACAATTAAACACATTTACCATGCAACCCACCAGAAATGAAAACGTGTTCACCCAAAAACGTGTACATAAATGTACACAGCAACTTTTTTTCATGATAGTAAAAAACTGGAGAAAAACCAAATGTCCATCAACAGATGAATGCATAAACAAATTGTGATATAGCCTTACAACAGAATACTATTTAACAATAGATATCCATGATATAGCAAAAACCATAGATGATTCTCAAAAGCATTATGTTAAGTGAAGGAAGCCAGGCACAAAAGAATATATACTGTATAATTCCATTTACATAAATTCTAGAAGATGATGAAACTAATCTTTAGTAATAAAAAGCATGACTGGTTGCCTGGGGACAGGGGTTGTGGGGTGAGGGTGGGGGAGTTCCAAATGAGCATGATGGAACTTTTTGGAGGGATGGCAATGTTTTAAGATCTTGATTACAGAGGTGATTACACGGGTGTACATGTTTGTCAAAACTCAAAGTGTATAAAAATCTGATAGCATGCTAGTGGTCAATGAATATTAGATAAATAAATTATAAAATTACAGAATGTTACATTTGAGTAGTCCTTCAAACTCAACTGACTCCCTTCCTTAATACTTTTTAAACTATTTTCCATCTCCTTCCTTGGGAAGGAAGACTATGGTATTTAAAAACTTTCTCAATGACAAATATTGAAACATTTTCTAAGAAAAAGAAAAATTCTTATCTAGGGAGGCAGTATAAGCAAATGGCTCTATTGCTTATCAGAGTAAAAATAAAGATAAAGGAGGAAGGGTAAACACTCCACAAAAATCCTGATGTACCAAAACGTGTTCCTGACTCTCCTTTTAAACCTCCTTGTTTCTTTACACATCGATGTATCCTTATGTATTGTGGCTCATCATCATCTGGAGCTGAGGTAGGAAACTAAAAACAAACAAAATAGCCTTCAAAGCAGGATCACAGAAGCTGATCACTAACATCCTGGTATGCATTACAGATAACCAGCAATTCTGTCCAGAAGGGCCTTTCTGCCTTCTGTGCTTACTGGAAGTATTCTTAATTTCAATCTCACACACATCATTTCTTCCAAGAAGCCTTTTCATTCCCTCCACAGAAAATAAATCATCCCTCTACTTTCCTATAGGACAGTCAATATACTTTCTTGGGTAACCCAATATATTATGCCTTGGGCCCTATCAATTTGTAATTACCTATGAAAGCTTCCACAGGACCCTGGTCTAACATACAGTGGGATGAAACTTAAGTATCTGGGTAACTGCTGAACGAATCACCAATGGCACAGGAGTGCAAACCCTTCCAGGGGGCCTTCTGGGTATGAGCTTTGTTCAACATAGTGCTCACTCCTGGGACCAACAGCAGGGGTTGTAGAAGCCCACATTCCTAGGTCAAGGGCTTCTACAGCTGGGAAGTGAAGGCACCGATAATTTACATGGATGTTCTATTTTAGGCAGCTGGGGAGTGGGAATGACCAGCCACCGCAGATTTGCTGAACAGTGCTTTCTTCATCTCAAAGTTCTATTTCCTACAAATCTGGGGACTGAAACGTTTTCTACCCAGGCCTACCTTACTTTCCTTCAAGTTTACTCTCAAATCCCTCTCAGAACCAGGAGACCAGAGCTATTGGTACCATAAAGCTAATGAATTTTAGGCGTCAGGGCTCCTCACTTGCACTGTTCCTACAATCAGGAAGCATTTTTAATTATGCATTTCTGGCAAACTGCCTAACGAAATCTCTGAAGAAAGGAATCTAAATCTTCAAGATTCTCATAATTTGTTCTGACTTCTTTACCCATGAATTCTTTTTCCTGAAGAGAAAACCCCTTTCACAAACGGAATCAAGATGCAAAGCTAATTCCCACTAAAAGAGGAAAGGAAAAGAGAAATGAGGAACAAAAAGCTCGATGGCAATTTTGGCTCCATCACGGTCTTGGAAATTTCACCAAACACTTAACACTCCCCAAATATCCAACATTAGAAGACTGAGGACATCAAAAAATCCAAGAACCCCAATGTACAATGTTTTGTAGTGGTAAAAACTAAAACAAATAAACAAAAACACCTCACCCTTGTTTGTAAAGAGTGGTTGTGGTGAAAAAGCGAGATAGACCCTGGACGGAGGGGGTGGTGGTGAAGGGACAGTTACTGGGAGAAAAGAGGAGTTGGGAGAGGGGAGTGGCGTGGAGAGTGACAGAGAAGCACGAGTGGGGGTACTCAGAAAGAGAAAGTGTTTTTCTACCTTTAGTTCTTCCCCCACCTCTCCAAATAAACAACCTGGGACTAGGTGACATGAAGTGTGATAAGAAAAAGTAGATATGGAATACGAGATGTCTGTTATTTTATCTCATCTTTGCCATTTGTCAGACTGAAATTTCAGAAAACGCCACCAAACTTCCAAAAAGATCCCGAAGCGAGGAAGACGAACGTGAAGTCTCAGTGAAGGAAACCAATAGGGTAAGGAGTAAAGGAACCCCTGAACTGCTCACGGAGGCGATGAGGGCGTGTGGCCAGAAAAGGGAGAGGGGCTGCCGGACGCTCGAGGCGGAGGACCTGGAATGGGATTTAAGTCTGCCCAGCGAGCCTCTCCCCCGCGGCCGCGCAGCGTCGCCTAATTCAGGACACCCGTTTGGGGGTCCGAAGTGTCCGCGCAGCGACTGCTCGCGCCCTTCCCGGTTCCTCCGCTCCTGCCACACCCCGGGCGCCGTTCGCCCCGTCGGACACCCCTCGGAGGACCAGAAGCACACAGGACACGAGCCGGACCCCCAGCACACCCGCAGCCGCCTCGCCTCGGGGCCGCCGCATGGGCCACCCACACCCTGGACCGCAACCGGCCCGCCGCACCGCCGACCACCCCAGTCCCGAGCCCCGAGCGCTGCCGCCCTACACTCACCGCGGCGCTCCATTCCGCGTCCCGGACGCGGACGCCCGCCCAACACTCACGGCCGCCGCCGCCTCGGCCGAGGGCTGGAGCTCGCTGCCCCCATCCCCCACGGCCCGCGGACGCCGGGCCAAGCCGCCGCCGCCGCAGCCGCCGCCGCCGCAGCCGCCTCAGCAGCTCCGGCCACCACCGCGCCGCCCCGCTCGCTCCACCCCCCGGGCCTCGCGCCTCCCACCCGGCCGCGGCCCGCCCCCTAGGACCCAGCCCATTGGTCCGCGCTTCCGAGGGGGGCGGGGCTCCGGCGCCCCGCCGCAGGTTGGGGCGGCTGCCGGCTCCAGCACGCGGAGCTCGGGTTGTCAGCGGCACCCCAGCGGGCAGGCTGTCCCCAACAATGCAGGACGTGTTAGCCACTGTGTGGGGCTTGCGGCACGACAAGCGGAGCGAACCTTAGGCAGGAGTCACCTTTTATATCGTCCTTTTATATCGTCACCTTTTATATCTGTCCTTGTTTAAGTGGACATTTCTTTGGTGGGCACTGAATTTCTCCCAGTGGGCAATCTGATCTTCAATTTGCTTTGTCTGCCGTCTTCCCACACCTTCCTTCTCCTTTTCAGAACAAAAATACATGTGCTCAACTTTAAAACTGACCCACTTTCTTCTATCTTCGACTGTTTGTCATTTTCAGAAAACTAAACTACACATACATTAAATTTTATATATAGTACCTGGCTCAGTAAATACTCGTTGAATGCATGTCCCCTAACTATGCTCCTTGCTTCTTACCACTAAATGCTCCTTGAGTAATGGGACTCATCAACGCTGTTGGGAAAACGAACAACCAAAATTAAAGCCTTTATCTAGATGTTGGATCACACATCATATATGAAAAAAAGTATGGCATTTCTATTGAATAGTTAGAGTTTAAATTAGTAACACTTAACAGCTCTGCCAGGAATACTTTCTGTCTTCTAGGCTGAGACAAAGCAGGTGCTTCATGAATACTTGCTGAATAAATGGGCAAAATTATAGGAAGGGAATTTGAAAAAAAAATCCCTCAATCTCATCCTCCCTTTAAATCTTTCTCGAATATATTAAACACGTGTCACAGTCTCCACTTTTCATCATTAGTCAGGAGAAACATGATACTTGAAAGCATTCTCAGAGAAAGATGGTAATTTATTTCTGCAATAAAATAAATACAATTATTAACTGAGAAAGTATGAACAACAAAAATCTGTCTTCTGAGACAGATCTCTCATGTGTGTAGTAAAGAAAAGAAGGAAGAAAAGGCAATACCTCCACCAAATCCTATTATAGTGTCCCAGCTCATGGTCTTATAAACTGACTTGTTCTTACCTATAACTGTAAGAAGGTTAAAGTGGCTCAGGATCACAGTTGTGGAACACAAGGAATCACAGACAAATAAAAATTCAGAGACATATTTGGATGCTGGATTAATAATGAAACTTTCTGACAGATGGTATAATATTGCTATTTAATTATTATAGTATTTATTAATCACACATAACCACTCTGCCGATTGAAATGTTCTTCATTTTTTCCATGATAAAGAGAATACCACCTCTTCTCTGAAGCTTTCCTGTTCTCCTCACTGAAAATCAATGATCCCATTTGACATTATATGGTATATAGAATTCTATTTTTGTGCCACTTGTGATTTTTATGAAGTATTTTATTTGGTTGTACACGGGTCTACAGTATTATGTTACTTTGGCCTATGTTCAATACAGGTGGGGCCCCTACTAAGTATTCTCTGGAGAAATGTTGAGGGAATGACCAGTGAGCCCAGGAATAAAAATCTTTCCAGGATGTCTTTCTTTCTCTCTCTCTTTCTTTCTTTCTTCCTTTCTTTTCTTTTCTTTCTTTCTTTCTTTCTTTCTTTCTTTCTTTCTTTCTTTCTTTCTTTCTTTCTTCCCTCCCTTCCCCCTCCCTCCTTCCCTCTCTTTCTTCCTTTCTCCCCCCTTCTTTCTTTCTTTCTTCCTTCCTCTCTTCTCTTTTCTTTTCTTCTCTTTTCTTTTCTTCTTTGTTTCTATCTTTGTTTCTTTGTTTCTTTGTTTCTTTCTTTCTTTCTTTCTCCATAACTCTTCTCAACCTCTTGGAACTAGTGAAACCAAGTGCAGTGGCCAAAGTAAAGCTTGCCCCGGGTACCCTGTGACTTGAGTTGAAGGGCCTGATAATGTAGGCAGATGCTCCATGTGGCAGGTGGAGATGGGAATCCAGCACCACAGGATAGTACAGTAGACAGGTGCTCTACCTCTCGCTCATGCTTCAGTGACAATCTGTTTAGGAGAGTGCAACATGGTCCACCAGACCTATCATATGTTTAATTACTCCACAAATACTTATCGAATACCTCCAATATGCCAGGAATTGTTTTAAGCACAGGAGTTTTATTAGTAACTTTAAATCCACTTCCAGACTCTCCTCAACCATGATTAAATCCCTTGGAAAAGAGAAGAAATAATGGAAGCAGGTAGGGATGGCCCAAAGTCAGGCAGGTTCCCTGTCTTTGCTGTTGTCCTTGACCTTCGCTGCAGGAGCATTTAGAAAGAACCACAGAGCCAGACAGGCCACAATGAGTACAAAGGCTCCAGATTCCAAAGTGTACAAAACTCACCGAGCAGGTTATTAATCTTGATTCCATGATGGTTGTAATTGAGAAACAACGAATCGATTCAGACCACATGCTGGAAATGAATGTGAAAGAGATTGCAAACATCCAAGAATTCTGTGTTGCCATCAGGAGAGGAAACTAAGATTGACTGAAAAAAATAAAGAAAAACTCAGGTGAGTATATGCATATATCATATTCATTTTATGTCTAAATTAACATATTAAATTTCAAACCCCGGTTCTTTTCCATGTATTTTAAGTTCTCTGTAAGACATTTGATGACATGAACCTCTGTGCTTGAGTCATCACATACCATGACCTTACCTAATGTCCTAAGAACACGTGTAAGGAAACTCTCCCGATAATTAATGGTTGACACAAAATAATACTATTGGCTTAAAAAATGGAATTATGGATGTTGTTGTGAATAAAGAGATGATGATGATAGTAATAAAAACTAGCCCTCCATGGTCTACTCTGTGGTAGATACTGTATTTAATAAATCATTTAGTTCTTATAAGCCTGCGAGGTACTATTATCACCCCCAGTTTACAAATGAAACACTGAGGCACAAACAAAAGAAATTCAATAAAGAGTTTCTGCTGGACTTGGGATGCCTGAGTGCCTCAATCAGTTAAGTGTCCAACTCTTGATCTTGGCTCAGGGCATGATCTTGGGGTCCTGGGATCGAACCCTGCCTCAAGCCCCGTGTCAGGCTACGTGCTCAGTGGTAAGTCTTCCTGAGATTCTCTCCCTCTGCACCCCCTACAGCGGCTTGTGTGTGCGCGCTCTCTTTCTCTCAAATAAATGAATGAATAAATAAATAAATAAACAAACAAATAAATAAATAAATAAAGTCTTTTTTTTTTTTTTAAAGGAGTTTTTGCTGGACTTAAAGTCGACATTAAGATGAAGATAAGTTTGATTGCTCTTTCCTTGGATTTCCTTGGGAATGATTCCTCTCGTTCTTACTCAACCACTCTGGCCTTCTTGCTTTTTCCCAGATAACCCAAGGTCCCTCTTGCATAGAGCTTTTGCCTTTGCTGTTCCCTCTACCTAGACTGTATCCCCCATGACTTCCTCTTTGTTCCCTCCCAGTCTCCTGCTGTTCCCTATCACTGATGTATTCTCTGGCCAGTCCATAGAAACAGTATTTCCCTTCTTTGATACTCCCCCATCTTTCTTACTCTGTTTTAAATGTTAGCATGGCATTTATCCCTCTAGTGATTTGGTATAGTTATCAGTATGTATTTTTATTTTCCCTCACTAGTGTCAGGAAGTTAAGCTCCCTGGTGGAAGGGACTCTGCCTGTTTTGTTCACCATTGGATCCCTAGACCCTGGAAAGTACTTGAAATTAATCAACAGATGAAAAAGTTTAAAGAAAATAACATATGCCTAAATACTAGATTAATCTTTTGAAAAGATTAGTTGGTTAACATTTTGAAATTTTTAATCAGATAAGAGAACCATATTGCTTTGTTTGTCAAAGATTTTACATTAGTTGCTCAAAACCAACATATTAACACATGACAAATTTAATTATTTCACCCAATCTCTATCTGAAAGAGCCAAAAATAACTCTAGAATCTAAAATTATTTCCTTCCTTCTTTAAAGTGGAGGCGCAAACATTTTCTGCTCTTGTTTTTCTTTCATTTATTCTGCAAATGCTGACTTAAGAAAGCAAATACAGCTACCCCTCACCTGTGAATTCTATTCCATGGTCAACATGATGCTTTGGAGTACATCCTGTCATTTAATCTCACCAAAACATTATGAGATAGGAAGATGAGATCTGTTTTTCCCAAGAGCATATCATAAATTTTTGGAGTCAGAGTGATATTAGAGCTCATCTACTCCATTCTCCTTTATTTTATAAGGAAAGTGCAGCCCAGATTTCCCAAAGATCATACGGTTAGTCGTTGGCCTAATTCGGCTGGAACCAAGACCAGAGCTCTTTCTACACTAACTGATAGATTAAGCTCTTAGACAGTCTGTAAGTCTATGAAATGAGACTAGAGCACTTACCCAACTCATTTTTAGTTTCATGTGTAAATATTTAAGCTATACTGACATGTTTAAATAGGAAATTTGTTCTACAGATTTACTCCTATTATTTTGGAGGTCTGACCTATTAAGTTACTAAAATTAATGTCCTAAAAAAAATGAATGACTTAGCATGTACCCAGTGAGGAATTTGGTTTGCTCTTGAAGCAGAAAGTTGTCCTGAGACTTTCTGGAACACACACACACACACACACACACACACACACACACATTACTGCCTTTCTCCTAGGGAGAAGGCTGGCTGGCTTTAGGAAGGAGTAAAGCCCAATGGAAACATTGCTAATCTCTTTCTTTATCTACTTACTGAACAAATATTGCTGAACCCTGAGAAACAATGCTACCACTAGGGACTTTAATGAGTGTTTATCTTTCTAACTGCATATTTATATAGGGGTGGCTGCCTGTGGCATGCTTGCCAGAGGATTGGGAAGTGGCTGCTTGTAAAAGTTGAAAAATATTTAGTTTTACAAACCTGTTTCAGCAAAGTCTCTTTTTAAGTTTATTCAAGAGGAGGTTGCGTTCTATAGCATCAGAAGAACTGTTATCTCATCATTTAGGTACCTGAACTTAAGCTATTTTTTTCTGGGACACCTGGGTGGCTCAGTTGGCTAAGCATCTGCCTTTGGCTCAGGTCATGGTCCCAGGGTCCTGGGATTGAGCCCCGCGTCGGGCTCTCTGCTCAGTGGGGAGTCTGCTTCTCCCTCTGCCTGCTCTTCCCCCTGCTTGTACTCTCTCTCCCTGACAAACAAATAAAATCTTTTTAAAAAATTTAAAATATAAACTATTTTATTCTGAAATTATCTCAATAGCTGGGGCTTAAATTAGAAGGAAGAAAATATAGGGAAAAAACGAGTCCTAGGAGTTAATAATCCTATTAACTCTTATTGGTGTCTGGAAATGTCTATAAACGCTTCTGTTTCAAAGACCTTGGAAAATATTAATTGATTATCACTGATGGACTGGTGTCTTTTGCCAATGATAGATTTGACATTGTTATTATGCTTGATGACATATTCAGTTTAGGATGCTCATCAATGTAATTAAATTTTGTCTGGGAGCTACATGGTCCTAGAGTATATGAGGTCACAAACATAACCATGTATGTTACTAGCCAGAAAGCTGATGAAATCCCTGTTATGTAACATCACTGCAACCATTAGCTTAGTATATTCAGGGTGGAGAACAAATGGAGCGGCAAACAAAGCATCAAGACTGTAAGTTGCCTTGCTTAGGAGTTAGCCTGAGTTGTGCTACAAGATTTGAAACATGCATCTCTCGTGTGAATAGATAAAGACAAATACACTTAGTTGGAATGAACAAGATCATGCCCACTTCTAATGACTTCCTTCAGGGTAATGACTAAGAATCAAGGCGGGAGGAGAGTTCCATTCTGGAAAAATGACTAAAAGATAAAACAAGCTTATCAAGAAACCAGAATCTAAGGAAATGAGTAGACCGGTAGACAAGAGGTCTTGATATAGACCTTGAAGTTACTTAGATACTAAAATAAGTAGAAGCATAGAATGTGGGTCAAGGAACAGTGGCTTCTAGGACCCTTTGAAGATGTTTCATGAAGAACTGGTATTTTAATCTACACAAGCTTTTCTTGAACACCAAGTCAATGAAATGGAGCTGCCAATGTCAATAGCAATGTTATATTCATGAACTAGTGTTTGAAGTGCTATGAAACTGAAGGGGCTAGGTGGTTTTGGTAGTGGGGGTGGGACAAGACTGGGGGGAGAAGGAAAAGATAAAGGACATAGCACAGGGAAAATTTCTTGAGAACAAATAAATCACTGATTTATCTTACAAGGTGTTATGGGCTGAATTGTGTTCCCTCAAGATTTATATATTGAGGTTCTAACCCCTCATACCTCAGATTGTGACTATATTTGGAAACAAGGTCTTTAAAAAGGTACTAAGTTAAAAATGAGGCCATTAGTGTGGGCCCTGATACAATATGACTGATGTTCCTATAAGAAGAGAAGATTAGAGGGTACCTGGGCAGCTCAGTTGGTTAAGTGACCAACTCTTGATTTCAGCTCAAGTCATGGTCTCAGGGTCCTGGGCTCAAGCCCTGCATCAGGCTCCACACTCAGAGGGGAGTCTGCCTCAGGATTCTCTTTCTCCCTCTTCCTCTCCCCCTCACCCCGCTCTCACATGCTCACTCTCTCTTTCTTTCAAATCAATAAGTCTAAAAAAAAAAAGAAGAAGAAGGAAGAGAAGATTAGGACATAGAAACACAGACCATGTAAAGACATCCACGGAGACCATGTGAAGACACAGGGAGAAGACAGCTATCTGTAAGCTAAAAGAAACCTCTGAAGAAACCAGCCACACCCAGACCTTGATCTTAAACTTTAAGCTTCCAGAATTGTGAAAAAATAAATTTCTGTTAAGCCACCTAGTCTGTGGTACTTTGTTATGGCATCTGTAGCAAACCAACATACAACACCATATAAGTTCTAGAAATCAAATAATAATACCATTAATGGGTTCTAGTTCAACCCAAGACCATTTCTTTCTCCTGCCCCATAGAAATATGAAGTCCAAGTCTGGCTGAATGTTGCCATTATCTAACTCTTTCAGAAGGTATTTCTTCTTCGTAATATTCACAAGTCGCAATGAGTCAATATCACTCCTACTCTGGGGTGTAGGCCAGGATGTGGCCTCATCTCCATTGTAATATTGTCATTAAAATCAGAGGGCAGGATGTTTACAAGCCTGCTGTTCTGTGAGTATTTTCAGTAGGAGGAGATTGATTGGTTTCTGCTCAGAGTGGAAGATATGCTCTGGTCTTTTCATTTGTATCCAATAAGAGGAAGATTTAGAGTGGCAATCGTAATGATACCACTGCTGCCACTGCAATTAGTATTGGTAGCTAGTTAGTAATAGCAATTCTATCACATTTCTTGGTTCACAATAAGAGATTAATAGATGTTCATTCACTTTTCTATTTATTCTTTAACAGCATTTCACAGTATACAAAGCTCTATCACATAGGTTACCTCAATTTATCTTCAAAACAAGTCTGTGAAATATGAATTATCATTATCACCCTTATTCAGATTTCTGATAAGAAAGCTGTATCTCAGTGAAGGCAAGCTATTTTACCCAAAGTCGCACAATCAGTTAATAGCAGAGACTGAACTGAAAGCAAGGTCACCTGTCTCCTCAAGGAGGACACTTTCCAACTCACCCACCAGCTCTAAGTACTCCTATCCCATAGCGTAAGTTTCAAATAATCTACTTTGATCAAGGAATGACGTTTTCTGTATATTTCTGTATCATGTGTATTTCTGTATTATGTATATTTCTGTACATCAAATATTTTAGGTAATAGAGAACTTTGACATTTATTATATGTATTGTGCTTATTTTACAAATACTACATGAATAAACATTTTGCACATGTAAATGAGCAGAAGAGAAAC